>JAJHZJ010000030.1:339724-939724 GCA_023548195.1 Bettongia penicillata ogilbyi
CAATGCGACCCTTACTGATACACTCTCGCATAAGTATTCAGGTCGTCTAGTGTTTCTGGTACGGCGTACCCCATATGCTCTTATCCCTGTACGAGCAGAACCCTTTGCTTCAAATCCAACAGATGAGCTATGGCAAAAGATTATGCATAATCCTCCACCTATACCTCTCAAAACGTTCCCGCCGGGACGCTGCCGGTGTTGTGCTTGGCCTTCTAAATCTCGCAATCGAAGTCTATGAGGAATTCCAAATACAAGAATTACGACAGGAGACTGAGCTCCTTGCGTCCCACCCTGCAAACGTTTATGCAGGAGGAGCTTGGAGCGTGGTCTGTGCAAAATCAAATTAACACACACTTCCAACACACCCTAGAAGCCCTTGCTACCACTGTTCTTTGGATTGGGGACAGCCTTCAGTTAACTCAACTTTATATGCAATTGCAATGTCATTATAAATACTTGCCCCTTTGTGTTACTCCTCTTCCTTTCAATACCTCTAATTCTTCTTTTCCTGGGGACTGGACAAAAGTCCGGGAGGCCCTACAGGGGGTGCTCCTAGCCAACAATGCCACTGGGGACATACACCAACTGTCCTTGTTTATTCAGGAGCTCCGTAACACCTCTGCAGAGTTTGAACGACAGCGTGCACGCGAAGCTAATGACTTTGTGGGCTGGTTGCAACACCTTGTGGACTTTCAGTGGCTTTTTGTCACTTGCGATTCCCGCTGTAATCTGTTTGTTTCTGTGTCTTCTTATTCCATGTTGTATTAGATGCATATGTACTATTATTCGCAAAGCTATTTTGGATGCTAAGGCAGATGTACACACTCTCCTCTCTTCCCCACACCCTCCTGGTACTTATGATACCACCCCTGTGTAAACAAAAAGGGGGAGATGTTAGGGGCCTAGCTCTGGACTGTGGCCCCCTGGGGGGGGAAAACTGTTGGGCCTGGCTCTGGACCGTGGCCCCCTGGGGGACAATGTTGGGAACCAAGCTCTGGACCGTGGCCCTCTGAGGAGCCTGGAAGACGCCCCGGGTGTTAACCCGCCTTCGGGTGCTGGGACCGCCTATACGGGAGCTGGCTCCGCCCTCCGGGAGGAACACGGGAGGAGCCCTGGCCCAGTACACACCCTCAGGGAGGAACATGGGAGGAGCCCTGGCCAAGTTACCACCCCAGGGAGGAACATGGGAGGAGCTCTGGCTGGGTATATAAGGGGATGCTGGGCAGAGTTGTACAGGACGCCATCAATAAAGTGAAGAGCACAGACATCCTCGGGGGAGTGTGTAGTCATTGTTCCCTCCGTGGAGGAGGGGATAGCCCTGTCGCGCAGCTAGGCCATACGGTCGCACGGCAGGGACCGGAGACGTCCGAAGACCTGGAAGAAAGGTTCCCAAGAGAAGTCTGGGGGTAAGGAAGTGGGCCCTGTGTAGCGTACCGCCTGGAATATTGGGCGAAGACCCCAGAGAGATTGCCGCCTGGAATAGTGGGCGAGGCCACTCGGCTTAGTAGCCAAGTGAAGGCTGGGGATTAGCCCCGAGCAAGAATTATCATTTTTTCATGTTATTTCAGTCTACCCAAGAACGACTACTGTTTTCCCAATTATTTAGATCTGACTTCATTTGTGTGAAAATTTTTTTGTAATTATATTTCACCTAGTCTTTAATTATGGAACGGTCATTGCTTCAGGCAAACTGAGACCTGGAAAGATCTTAGCTTAAAAAGGCCCATATTGCCTGCATCTGGGTCCATGGATGACATTAGAGGAGAGAGTGAGGCTACCTCACTTAAATCCAATTCACTCGCAAGTCATAACATCACCCTTCTGTTGTCATTGCTACTCTTTGACTGAAGGATGGACAACAACATCAACAATTAGGTAGACTGTCTCTTATCTTTCTGGAGTTATCTCTTTAAAAAAACACTCTGATGGCACTTTTTACCTAGTTTCAACAATAATTCATCTATTACATTTCACAGTCATTCAAAACATTACTTAATTGCTTACTATGTGTAAGGCACTATACTATGCCCTGGGGATACAAAGGCAAAAAAATTATTTAGTTCATGCCCTCAAAGGCAATATAACACCATATTCTTCACTTAGTTAAGCTGTTCCTTTGATAGACAATCTGTTACCAAGATTGCATGGAAACCCACCCACACAGTCCACACCCACAGACCACAAGTTTTAAGAATCTAGGGTTATTGCCATGTTTCTGTGGAAAAGGGGAATTAACAAGAGTGCTTGTAAGTTTTGAGGAAATGTCTTCTCCTGAGATAATGAAGCCTCTGAGGTCAAGAAAACATAGCTATTAATAAAATGCTAACTGAGCCTCATGCTTTATTCTCTATTTATTGAAAACAAAAGGTGAGCAAGAATGATGATTCTTAAATGAAATATCTTTGAGATTCCCAACATGGGGAATTCAGACTAACCACTGAGAAAAATCCATTTTTCCCATGGAAAAACCTTACCTTCAATAATTCTTTTGACCCAAAACTTCACCTATTATTCTTTTGCTAGAGAAAGCTACTGATGGGTCATATACTCTACTTGAACTTAAAAAGCTCACTTCAGCAACCAGATGGCTAGACATGACATTTTCTTGGATCTTTGCCACCTTACAAACCTTTTGGTGTGCTGCCCTACCAAAGAGCTAAGGAACAAAGGGAGTGGGGAAGGTCTCTAGGACAGGACATTGAGTGGGGAGTTTTGCAGCACTCCACCAAGTCTTAAGAAAGAACACAGCAATCAGGGGTTCCAATTCTGACCACTCAAAAATCACTTGGGGTAGAGATATAGGTTAATGAATTGCAAATTTCCCAGTGTAGGAGAAGGCTGAGATGCTTTTGGATCCAGTCCTTAAGGAAACCTTAATTAGATGGGAGAGATTCAGAAGGGAATGAAAGAATAATAAGAGAAGGGAGATATTCTAGGACTGAGATATTCTAGGAAAAAGAAATCTCAAAGACTTTGAACATAAACAGATAAGTCATCGGGAAAAATAGAAACAGAAGGGATTATGACCTATAAATCTAGTAAATGAGTTCAGGCATCTATGAAAATGTACTGTACAATTAAGGAAAGTAATCCAAGTCTTGAGACAGAGGATTCTGTGAAAGTTAAGGGAAACATTGGGCTATGACATGCTATTTCTGAATGGTTAAAAAGGGAAATGAGAATTATGAGAACAAAACTTTTGTCTTGTACAGCAAAAAACCAAACAAACACAAAACAACCAAAACTTGAACTATAATGGTAAACCTCACCAAAGGAATAAAATAGAGAATGAAAAATTGCCAATGCAAATACACAGATGTGGAGGACAACCTAGCAGAAGAGAAGCAAAAAATAAAAACATTAAAAAGAAAATATAGTAACTATGAAAGTTAAAGTATACTAAACTTGGAAATAGGGTGTATGCTTCAATCTAAGGATCATAGATTCCCCCATAAGAACATAAAGGATGAAAAATCTTTATATGCTCATCAAAGAAACAATAGAAAAACAATATCCATCATTTCTGAACATAAAACAATGGAATTTTAATTGAAAGAATTCATAGATTGCCTTCAAGGAAAAAAATGCACTCAAGGATGAAAAACTCCCGGACACATAATAGTTAACTTTTAGTTCAGAAATGACAAATTATGCAAAATATCAGGTGAGAGACCAAAAAAAATACAAAGAAAAGGTGATTCAAATGCTTCAAAGCAATTTTCTACCCCTGGGGGAAAAATGGGATAATGTGTTCTAAATAATTTTGGAGCTCAGTATGCAGTTCAGGGTGACCTATTCTAAAAGGCTGAGTTTAACCATGCAGGACAAAAGGTGGACATTCAATAATAAAAAAGAGATTGAAACATTTTTTTAGAATGAAAACCAGAAAAGGAAATTATTTTCTTCTCAAACACCCCAATAACTATAGGAGGAATGGATAAGTGCAGAAAACAACAGCAATGGTGTGACAAAAGATAAGCAAATGAAAGACTTCTTTTTACTGGAAAACAAGAAGATGGGGCAAAGATGGAAATCTGGTAGAGGTAGCAGTGAATAGACAGACAGGAGGCATTATGGATAAAATTTAGTGACACTTTGGTTACATGAGAATAGTTCTTTTGTGTGAATACACTGCAAAATAGCAGGGTACATAAAAGGAGAAGAAGAACATTGGAGGATATAGAAAGTGAGTGGTGTACTGGGGTTAAATCAAGGGCTGCTAATAGTGAGAGAAAAGTGACCCCTGAGGTCTCAGAAAATGAAGAGGTTGTAGGGGAGTGGATAAAGATGATCGGGGGAAAGACAGAGAAGGTGTAGAAAGTAAGGAGACCTTACTTTGGAAATGGTTGGGGGTTTCCACTGATGAATGCTCCTATGGGTGAAGGGTAATGAGGAACTTAACTGGATGAGGCCTGGGGGACATGATTAAAAATTTTACTTGTCTAGGAAAAAGGGGAGAGAAGGGATATAAAGAAGACATCTCCGGGCAAAGGTAAGGAAAAAAAGGTCAACAAAAGAGGGTAGAGACTAGTGAAGGGGAGAGATGCTATCATATGGCAGTGTCCTCTCTGACATCTGCGATAACTGGTGTTGTTCTGAGTGAGGCATAGTGAAAAGGGGTGATCCATGGGGCTAAGTAAATCCTACAGGATAGTTTCTAAAAGCATCTAATGGGTAAAATGGATGCCTAGGTAGATTAGATTATATAAAGAATATATAAGGAAAAAGGAGAGACCGGATGATTGTATGGGTCAGGAATCAGAGAATAAGGGTCTAGATTAAATGGAAACAGAAGATAAATAATGAAAATATTAAAAGAAATCCCTTTTCAAAAGAGGCACAAAAATTAAATAAAAAAAATAATAACCAGGAATAGCTAAAGGGGAGGAGAGAAAAAGGGGAATAGATTTGACAAACTGGGAGGGAAAAAAAGAGAAGGAATAGAAATATATAGCTATATAAAAACAGAGGGGAACTAATAAACAAAACCCTAAAGGGAAATGAGTAACAAATGATTAGAGGGAATCGAGGGTGAAGGGAAGAAAGCCAATGGGAACAAGGCCATCTCAAAAAGAAGATTAAAGTAATTAAAGAAACATCATACTGTGTTTATAGCAGAAGAAGGGAAAATCATAACTTGAATAAAACTCAATTTTAGAGATATATAGAGGAAAATAGAAACAGCTCTTATAACTTTAAATATGAATAAACAATCCAATAAATAAAAAAATAATAACAGATTGAATAAGAAACAAAATCTTGCAATCTGCTGATTACAAGAAACACATTAAAAAAAATAAAGACATACAAAACTGAAGGGATGGAAAAAATTACTAGACAACAAATGAGTCTGAAAAAGCAAGAGTTGCCATCATGCTATCAGACAAAGCAAAAACAAACATTTGCAAAAGAAAAGGAATAAATAAAGAAACTATATTATGCTGAAAGGAACCACAGAAAACAAATCAATATCACTCTTTCTATTTACTCTAGATCAGTATTTTTTGATTCCTGCTCCATATAATCAGCTGATCTTTCCCTTTTTTGTATTCTTTACATAACCTCATCTTCCAAGATATCCCTTCAACTCTCTGCTTTTCTCAGAATAATATTTTATAATTAATAAATAAAAGGGGGAAAACTATATATTTATTAAGTACCTGCTATATATCATGGGTGGTCCTAAGAAGTTCAAATATTGTTTCATTTGATCTTTAATATCACCACTTTACAGTTGAGGAAATTGAAGCAAACAGAGGTTTAAGTAGCTAGTAGTAGATAGTAAGTGTTGGAGGTGGAGCTTGAACTCAGGCCTATTTGATTTCAAGTCCAGCACTCTTTACTCTGTGTCACTTAACTTGTTTGGTTTCTTTGTAATAAAATATAGCATAAAAGCAAACTTACTCAAAAGATTTTAATAAGAGGTGTTCTACCGTGTTTATTGCCAAACTTCTGGAATTCATGATATCACCAGAGAAAACACTTGAAGTCCCCTTCTATTCAGACATTCTGTGATTCTGAGGTAATACTCAGATTCTTACCAACCATCCTGTTTGCATCAACTATGGATTGCTATAATGGGCTTGAATTAGAACATACTTGACTGTTATAGCATATAAAACAACATTGGCTGAGACAACCTTAAATTGAATATCCTGAAATATAAATATAATGATATAAATATAAATGTGACTCTGTGCTTCCAATATACTGAATATGCCTAAATATAATAAGTACTTGGCAAGAAGTTCAGAAGAGGGAGAGATCATTATAGGCTAGTCTTGGTGGAAAATATTTCTAAAGTGGAGGGTGGACTGGAATTGAATGTTGAAGGATGGATAGAATTTAAGAAGGTAGAGAGGATGGGGTAAACATTGCAGACAAGAAACCAGCATCAGCAAGTATAGGGAGGCAGAGGACTTGGGAGAACAACCCCCAACTGGCTGTTTGGAAGGTTTATGAAGCTCTTGGGGGCTAAAGGCCAGAGATTTCTTTTAAGTCAAGAGAGATAACAATTCTACTTTTGATGGTTTCTGTGAGGCTTTGACTGAACACAGAGTTCTGAATTTAATTGAAGGAATGTTAAGAAACTTGATAAAGTACTGGGAAAGATACCAGACTAATTCTGGGATTAAGCTGTGAGATAAATTATGTATTTTTGATTGTTAAAAATGTTGACTTGCTGTTATCTGAGTTCACAAGCAAATACTTCCTATACTTATTCTACTCGGCCCCAGAGAGTAAAATGAAGAGCAATGGGTGAAAGTTTCAAAGACTTTAGGTTATTTCAAGGAAAAATTTACTAATGATTAGAGTTACTCAAAAGTGGAATAAACTCATTCAGTAGGGAGTGGGTTTTCCATCATTGTACATCTAGAAGTGGAAGAACAATCAGTTTTTGTGAATGTTCAAGATATAGAGAGTGTGCAAGGTGATCTTGGAGGTCCCTTTCAGCTCAGATATTGTGATATAAATAAAACCAAATAAAGCAAAATTCTATTTTCCCCCTATGTTAGTCACTCATTGAACAACTTTTAACTACTGGAATGTTTGACTTAAAAAATTCCACAGCTATTTGGTGAAGGTAAATACTAGGTACAATTAATTAGTTGCATAGAGTCTGGAAGCTTTTGGATCCAAAGTGATTAAATTTTTAAAATTGACAGAGAAGAGAGAGAGAGAGGGAGAGAGGTGGAGGGGAGAGGGAGAGAGAGAGAGGGAGAGGGAGAGAGAGAGAGAGAGAGAGAGAGAGAGAGAGAGAGAGAGAGAGAGAGAGAGAGAGAGAGAGAGAGAGAGAGAGAGAAAGAGAGAGAGAGAAAGAGAGAGAAGAGAGAGAGAGAAGAGAGAGAGAGAGAGAGAGAGAGCGAGAGAGAGAGAGAGAGAGAGAGAGAGAGAGAGACTAAGACAGAGACAGAAAGACAGAGAGACAGAGACAGAGAGACAGAGACAGGTACACAGACACAGAGATCCACAGAGAGAGAGACAGACAGTAGAACAGAAAAAAAGTACAACAGAAAAGACACTATCTATGAAAACATGAACCTGCTTACTTTGCAGGTTGTTTTTTGAAAGAAATGTGATAAACTGACTTGTTATTTTAAAAACTATCATGTTTATTTTTTATGTTCTTCCATTGTTTTCTGTGTACATTTTTAAAAAGTGATTCAATAATTTCTTTTTCTTTTGGCAACACTATTACTTTCTTCTCCCTCTCTCCAAATACATTTTTCCAAATAACAAGTAAAATATAATCCTTGTAACAAGCAGAGTTAAGCATAACAAATTCAAAATGTCCCAAATCCAAAAATATATGCTTCACTCCATACCTCTAATCCATGCCTCCTCAACCCTCAAACTTCTAACCACAGAGAGAGGTGAGTAGCATGTTTTATTATTACTCTGGAGGTCACTGAATGAGCATTGGTCATTGCATTGTTCAGAGTTCTTAAGTTTTGTTCTGTTTCTTTACATTGGTTTTATAGTATAAATAATACTCCTGATGCTTACTTTGCTCTATGTCAATTCATATAAGCCTGCTCATGTTTCTCTGAAACTGTTCCTTTCATTATTTATTATGGTGAAATAACATTCCATTGCATTCATATAACATCACTTGTTTAGCCATTTTCCAATTGATGGGTGCCCCCATTGATCTAGTATATAAGCAATATAAATTTCACTATTTATTAGAATTTGTAAAATATGTGACCACGTTTAAAAATTGAACCATTCGATCTGTAATGTGTGATAATAACATAGCGACTATATGAGACATAGTATATTAGTGATACACAAAAGACCTACTATTTTCCTGTCAGAATTAAGATACATCTTTAAGTTTCAACCTCTAAGCAGAAAGTGACTATGAAATAACAGAAACAGAATCTATTATAATGTGGAGCATCTAGGGAGTGAGGGACCTGCTCAATTTCACAGATTTAAAAAAAATCACAGAATTTGATTTGGAAGAAACCTTAGAGGTCATCTAGTAGCCCAGCTTGTAAATTAACATGCATTTCATTTATGTTCTGCTTATTACCTTTGATTGTGAAGAATACCAATTCAAAGTAAAACAATACATGCAGAAATGGAAAACATATCATCTGTTGTACATATATATATGTCAATGTCAGTAATTTTGGTAAATATAATATAATAAATTGTTTTTCCCCAAACTACTGCTATTTGAAAATTAAAATTACTTCATAACAGGCATAGCTATCAATCTGAATCTTTTAACAACTGAATTGGAATTTAAATTATATTTTATTGTCCCTATTCTTAAAAAGTTAATGTTCTATCACTATAGATAAATACATAACTATTCCAAAAATGAAATCCAGTGGCACAGATGAAAATAGAATTGGCAAAAACAAAGAAGCAACTTAAATGGTGGAATGATAGAAACACAAAACAAACCAAAAAATAAAAGTAGAAAATAAAATCCAACTTATTTATCATTGAAATTCAAAGCATGTTATTGATGAAGAATAAAGCTTCAATATTTGCCTTATGTTAAAGCTTTCACTGCAGATAAGCTGAGAGGTAATTAATGGAAACATCATATGTACATACAGAATACTTTAGCAAGATAAGAATATTTTTTCCCCAAGGAAAATATATGTGAATAAACAAGACCAAACCTTTAAGATTTTATCTGTAACATTGAAAGAATTACATGTGCCGTATATGACTTTTTATTAAATTACTATGTGTAAAACAGACTTTGATAGAAGAAACATTTATGTAGCTGAAATCATGCTAATAAATCATGCAAAACAACTTTAAAAGGTGCTGCTTGCAGATACTACAGTGAGAGCTGTCCATATATATGAAGACCATGGTGTTCGATTAACTAAGAAGTTAAAATCTTCATATATTACATTACAAGCAAGTAGAGCAACCAGATGTGAAAGTTGTTTCGTTATATTGTGAGATTATTGACTTGGCTTGAGGAAGCTGAGTGGGACAGCAGTTAGAACACTGAGTCTGGAGACAGGAAAAACTAATTTAGGTTATTAGTTGCTTAAGTTTGAAATTCTGTTGATGACAATGTCAGATGAATAAAGAGATATCTTTCAATATGATCGTTTTGGAAAGTGGAACAGATATTATAGGGTTTGGGGCTAGAGGAACCTCTTTAGTTGATGCAATTGTGGAAAATATCCTCGTTGGCTCCCAAGTGAATCTTCTATGTCCCTGAGGATTCCACATGTTTATAGCTACAGTGACTTAGCATACTGAAAAGCCAAATAACTAGATGAGTTAGCTTGTGGTATCTAGGAAGTTCTTGCTGCTCTTGCATTCTGATTTTTCCAGAATGTTTCTTGGTTACATCAGTCTTTCCAGTTCCACTTGAACGTATGAATATAAATCTTGATCATATGCATTTTCTTCAAATATGATGAGTGAGGAATTTCCACTGCTGCTAACCACATACTGCAATCCCTCAGGAAAATGAGAAGTCTATACAGCTCACACCTGTTAGAACTTCAGCAGCAGTAGAGATTTCTCTCTTGGAATGTGAAGAAATGCCACAGATGCTTCCCATTGCTGAAACATCTGATGCCACAGAGAAAAATGAAGATGTAGTGAAATGAAGATAAGTGTAATCTCTTAAAACGACAGGATTCCTTATCGTGGATTAATGGGATAGTGAACCTAAGACTACATCTGAACTCAGAGGTCCTGAGTTTGTTTGCTTGATATTTAACTGTTCTCTCATTTGATTCTTGTAACAGCCCTGTGAGGTGGGTGAAATTGTTCTCTCCATTTTACACATTAGAAACTGTTAAGTGACTTGGTCAAGATCACAAGGCTAGTGTTTGAAATAAGATTTTAATATCAGATCTTCCTGACTCCAAATCCTGTAGTCTAGCCTTTACGTCACCTAACTGTCTCAAAAGGGCATGGATTCGAATAGTGGCTCTGGTACTTACTACCTGTGTCATCATTCATCTCTCTTAGACTTAGTATTTTCATCAGTGAAATAGGGTTATTGGACTGCATTATCTCCATGAACTCTTTCACCTCCAAATCAGAGTATCTTTTTTCTTTTAGCTTGCTATTCCCAGAGGTGGGGGAAAAGCTCAGCAGTAGTATTTAAGATAGTATTTAATGTTGTTTTGAGAAGTCCTGGTTCAGCAGATTCAGTCAATAGCAACAACTCCAAAGGGTGTTCGTTGTCACTAGACCCTCATCACGTTAATGCCCCAACAGAAAGCTGATTGAAACTAATAAAACAGATCCAGGTAGGGAGAGTATATCTAATATAGTCAGGTATGTATTTTGGATAGACCTTATGAGAATTAGGCATTTAAGATTGATTCGTAAGATTCTAATGCTTGTTGCTGGCCAATTTGTTAACAAAATCGATCAAATAACTAAATGTCATTGAGTACTGGCCAAACCTGTATTTTTTACTTTTCAGCTAATCTACATTTAATCTCATCTACATGTAGAATTTAGCCTTAGCCAATAAGGAAGTAATTTTAGACTTTCTGAAGCCACACAAATGTTCAGCTAGGGTTTGGTGGGATTGCTGCTTGATTTGTTGGGGGAACCTATGAAATCATAGATATTTCTAAGTGCATACACACACACTTGTAGCTGAGTGAGATTCACATAAGCAATATATCAATTTTGGGCTCTAAAAGGTTTCTGAAACATGATAAATCTCTTCACAGGCAGTTTGATTGTCAGAGTAAATCGCTTCCTCTTGATGAAAGAGAGAAAACTTATAAACAGAGTTCCAAACCAGGTCTTTCCTATATGACTACTCTATAATTTAAAGTTATGGTTCTTGTGTTTTCATTATAGCATTACTTTTTTTTGGAAAAAATCCAGCAAAAATGAGTTTATATGATGCAGTTATTGCTATCCATCCATTATAAGACTCAGGACAGAGACAGTTGCTTCTCTGATTCTTCTTATGAAAGGATATATAATTGAATATACATTATGTTAATGTTATCTAAACTTCAAATTCCTTATTAGATCTAACCTCAAGTCCCAAGTCATTGCATCAAATGACCTTACAAATTTTGATCATAATATCACAGAAACACTGAATTTCAGAGTTGGAAAAGACCACAGTAGCCAGATTTCCCTGTCATTTTTGAGGGTACCAATTTCACAGTCACCCAAACTCACAATGTAGATGTCATCCTCAAATCCTCCCTCTCCCTCTTCATACCCAGTCTCTTGCCAAATCATGTCATTTCTAACTTCGTGTTACTTCTATTTTTTCCCTTCTCTCTATTCACACAATAGATAACCCTCTGTAGGTCCTTCATCATCTCATGCCTAGACTATTGCAATAGCCTTTTGGTTGATTTCTCTTATCTCAAATATCTCCTCACTCTAATCCATTTTCCCATTAGCTTCCAAAATAATTTTCCTAAAATGCATGTCTTGAAATGCTTTTCTACTCAACTCCAGTGGCTACATATTATTTCCAGGATCATATTTAAATTTTTGATTTGGCCTTTATCATCCTTTAAAATCTGGACCGTTCCTACCTTCCAATCTTTTTTTCTATAGCAGCCAGGTATCCAAGTCAATACAGCACTGGAACTGGAGTCAGTCAGAAAGGTCTCAATTCAAACATAGTCTCAAACTGTAGTAGGTATGTGACCTTGGGCAAGTCACTATTTAAGCTCTGTCTACCTCAGTTTTCTTCTCTATAAAATGGAAATAATAATAGCACCTACCACCCAGGATTGTTGTGCTGATAAAGATGAGATAATAGCTGGAAAGTGCTTTGTAAACTTTAAAGTACTTTGCAAATACTAGGGACTGTTTAGTATTATCATTATCTTATATCACTCCACATGTTCTTTATATACAGCACTCTTTCCTGATTTTGTGTTTCTGTGTATTTTGACTAGCTATTATTTCCCATGCCTAGAATTCTTTCTCTCTTGCATCTCCTGACCTCCCTGGCTTCCTTCCAGTTTCAGTTGAAATCCCACCTTCTCCAAGAAGTCTTTCTTCTCCCCCTTAGTATTAATGCCTCCCTTAATGGTGATTGTTTTCTACTTATCCTGTATATAGTTTGTTTGCATATAGTTGTTTGAATGTAGTCTCCCCCATTAGATTGCGAGATTCTCAGGGCAAGGATTGTTTTGGTCTTTCTTTGTATCCCCAGGGCTTAGCACAGTGCCTGTCACATAGTAGGTTATTAAAAATTCTTATTGACTTGAAGAAGCTAAGTGGAACAGGAGTTAGAGCGCTGAGTCTGAAGACAGGAAAAACTAATTTCAGAGCATCCTTAGACACTAGCTTCCTGACCTTGAGCAAATCACTGCCAGCAAAAAGCAGAGAATATTGGGAAGATGAGCAGAGCACTATAATGGTGATAAGAAAAATCCATCTGGTTTATACAGTTACAGTGAGAAAGTCTGAAAAAAGAGAAAGAGAGAAAGAACACAATTTTTCAGGTAGCCAAGAATGAAAATTGAAATATTTTGGGGTCAAAACCAATGAGTAAATTAACTTTAGTCAAAGAATTTGGGTATTACAGAATATAATGAATTAGAGAAGTTTACAGGATTTAGGGCTGGAAAGAACTTTAGGAATCTTTTAGGGCAACTCCTTTTTTATGAAGAAACTGAGGTCCACAAATACAAAATGTCTTCCTCAGTGTTACACAAGTAACTGACTGAGCCAGGATTGAAACCAATAGTTATAAACCAAGTGTTCTTTTTATGATACCAAAACAACTCTAAAGAAAAGGAGTTGTTGAGAACACACATTTGTGTATTTGTACATATGATCACTCTAAAGTTTATTTAACTTCCATATGACATTGTTTATCGTAACTTAGTCCTAGTTAAAAAAAAAGAAAGATAAGGTTATGAATAAACCTTGGATTTCCCTTGTTATTATGCATTACATTTGGCTTTTCAAGGCATTCGGGGCTAGTGCCAAGATTTATGGTTCTTAGAGAGTCGGTGACATTCTTCCCTCAGGCTCACATCTCCTTGAATGTTTGTGTTTAGTTCCTCTTTTCCAAGGTTTGCGTTTGGTGCGGATTAACCCAATCAGAATTATTAATTAACTCCCATCCAATGTAAAATTTACATCCTTCTTGATTTGCTATATTTTACTGTTAGTCACATGATGTTGGCATAATTGACTCAATCCCTTAAATGAATAAACAGGTATGCTTACATACTGTATGCACTAGTTTCCTTTATTTGTATAGAATCAATAAAATAAAAAAAGCATACTAAATTCCATAGCATCTACTGTCTACCCATAGTTTCTATTACACTTAGATTTCTTTTCCTAGAGGGTACATGCCCATTCTCTGAATCTATTATTTCCAATAGAGAGACATTTCAATCTGTTCAGCCCCAACAGTCATTTGGGCAATGGAGTAGAGGAAATTAATACAGCATAGCTCCCAAAAAACACCCCTAGTAGGCCAGTCATCAAATGAAGTCAGTAAGTCAACATATATTTATTAGGCACCAACTATGTGCTAAGCACTGAGGATACAAAGAAAGACAAAAGATAATCTCTGTCCTCTATCTACTACAAGAAATAATATGCAAACAACTGTGTACAAACAAGATATATGTATGTCTATGTGTGTGCGCATATACATATGAAGCTAAAGGTAATCAGCAATCCACAGAAGAAAGGATGAATGCTAGTGCAATGAAGGAGATTGAGAAAGACTTCTTGCAGAAGATACGACTTTAGCTGAGATGTGGAGGAAGTTAAGGAAACTAAATGTTGACAGTGAGAAAGGAGATACTTCCAGGCTTCGGGGACTGAAAGGGAAAATGCCCCAAAGTCAGGAATTGTGTGTCTAGTTTAAGAAATAACAAAGAGGCCAGTGTCACAGGCGTATATGGCAAAGTGACGAATATAAGAAAGTTTAAAAGGTAGAAAGAGATAAGGTTATGAAGAATTTTAGAAGTCAAACAGAAGATTTGACATTTGATCCTAGAGGCTATAGTCACTAGAGATGCTTGAATAGAGGATGACACGGTCAGAACCATGCTTTAAGAAGATAATTTTTAATATCTGGGAGGAAGACAGACTGGAGTGGGATCAGTCTTTGAGAAAGGGAGGACCCCAAGTAGATATTGAAGTGGTTTAGGCATGAGGTGGTTAGGTGAGGTTTAGGCACATGGTGGTGGCAATATCAGAGAATAGAAAGGGGCATATATGAGATGTTACAAAGGGAGAAAATATAGGACTTGACAATAGTTTGATTATGGGGTGGAGAGAATGACAGTGCAGAGTTGAGGATGATACCTAGATTATAAACCTGGGTGACTCTGAGGATTGTGGTGCCCTCTACAGTAGTATGAACTTAAGAATTCCACATCTATAATTTGGCTACCCCTTACAGCACATGAAATGGATTCAGGAGAACACCCTTTCCTCAGTGCTGAGAGCAACCCCTACAATCATTGCTTTTCCATTGATGGTACTTTCATTGACAGAGAGCTCAGACTTCAAATCTCCAACTACTTCATCACATTTAATGAGGAGAAACTTAAAGTCAGGCTTCAACAAGAAGATTCACCCCACATATTGCTACTGGTCATCTTTAGGAAGAGAATGGTTACTCAGTTAATCTGAAGAGTTTAGGTCTTCATCTTGTTAAAGGGGAGGTGCAAGGCCAAGGGATCTCCTAGAACTGCTTCTAGCTCAAGAATTCTAGACATGTATTTCTCTGTCACTTATAGCCATCTCTCCTTGTCTATTATACCTAGTCTCTTTGTAGAGAAAGTAACACAAATTTAATTACAGGAAATAGAGATTAACAAGCAATGAAGCTGAAGAAGAGAGAATGATTAAGTGAGATAACAGGAAGATTATCAATTTGTTTTTGGAGGTAGGGGAATGAGAAGATGGAAAATTAAGGTGGTATTAATGGAGAAATAGAAAAAAAAACTGGAGGAGAAATAAAGGCAGAGACAAAAGAGGTCTTAGCTTCTTTCAGAATAAAATTCATTTTATTAATCACATTGTTTACTTAAGGAATACAATATGTATGTTTATTTTGTACATCATGCCTCTAGAATTGTAACTCTGCATTATGTGAGCTTAGATGTGGATTAATATTTAGATTTGCAGCAACAATTTGTCTCTTCACTCTCATTTTCCCCACATATTCGATCAGTTACAAAATCTTGCTTAAAACCCCTTGTACGATCATGTAGCTACCACTCTAAGTCTCTCATCACCCCTTAGGAAAGTTTTAAAGCTCAGTTAAAGTGCCACCCCATAAATGTTACCCTTTCTGATTTTCCCAGTTTTTAGTGCCATTGTCTTGAAATTACCTCACACGTACTATATGCATATATTTTACATAACATAGAATATATACACTTGTTGTTTCTCCTGATAGAATATAATAAACTCCTTAACTACACAATGTGTTTTATTTGTGTCTTTATATTACTCCAGTGCCTGTAGGACAAGCAGATATTTAATAAATGATCGTTGATTAGTTTATATGATAAATTTTGTAAGCTACTAGACTTTATTCTCAATGAGGTCAATCAAGGAAAGTGTCTCATCCCTAAACCGCTATTTATTAGGTCTGTGACCCCTGGGTAAGTCTTCTTTTTGACCATATATTTCCCAACAGTATGATAATAACAACAAAAACAGCAATAATATTTGTGTAGTGCTTTACAAATATTGTATTATTTTATTCTCAGTTATCTTCATTTTTCTTTAGCTAATTAAGTAATTTTTAGTTTTCAATGTTCACTTTTATAGGACTTTGAATTTAAAATTTTTCCCCTTCCCTTCCTCCTCCCCAAGACTTCAGAGAGGCCTGGAAAGAATTATATGATCTGATGCTGAGCAAAAGGAGCAGAACCAGGAGAACTTTGCCCGTAGTAACAGCCACAGTATACAATCTGTAATACACTATTCCTATATACTTATATTAAATATATTTTCACATTAGTCATTGTGTAAAAGAAGAATCAGGACAAAAAGGAAAATCCATGAGAAAGAAAAAGAGAGAGAAAATAGTATGTTTCAATCTCATTCAGTTTCTGTAGTTCTTCCTCTGGATGAATGAATCGCAATGAATCTTGTGGAACTGTCTTAGACCATTGCATTTCTGAGAAGAGTTGAGTCTATCAAAGTTGGTCAGTGCACAATGTTGCTGTACAATGTTCTCCTGGTTCTTCTCACTTCATGTAAGTTTTTCCAGATTTTTCTGAAGGCCACCTGCTCATCATTTCTTATGGAACAGTAGCATTACATTACATTCATTTACCATAACTTCAGTCATTCCCCAGTTGATGATCATTCTCTCAATTTCCAATTCGTGGCACAAAAGAGTTACTATAAATATTTTGTACATGTGGCTCCTCTTCCCTTCTTTATGATCTCTTTGGAATATAGACCTAAAAGTGATATCGTTGGATCAAAGCATTTCTACAGTGTTATAGCCCATTAAGCATAGTTCCAAATTACTCTCCAGAATGGTTGGATCAGTTCATAACTCTGCCAACAATGCATTAGTGTTTCAATTTTCCTACATCTTTTCTAACATTTATCATTTTCCTGTTTTGTCATGTTAGCCAATCTGATAGATGTGAGATGATACCTCACAGTTGTTTTGATTTACATTTCTCTACTCTATAGTGATTTAGAGTATTTTTCATAGGACTATAGTTTTAATTTCTTCATCTGAAAACTCCCTGTTTATATCCTTTGAGTATTTATTGATTAGGGCATGACTTCTATTCTTATAAACTTCACTCAGTTCTCTATATATTTTAGAAATGGGACTTTTATCAGAGACAGTGACTATAAAAAATTATTTCCCATCTTTCTGCTTCCCTTCTAATCTTGGTTGCAATGGTTTTGTTTGTGCAAAATCTTTTTAAATTTGAGGTAATAAAAATCATCCATATTACATATCATAAGGTTCTCTATCTCTTATTTTGTCATATATTCTTCTCTTTTCCGTGAATGTGACAGAAAAATTATTCTTTGCTCTCCTAATTTGCTTATAGTGCCACTCTATGTATCTAATTCATGTACCATTTTGACCTTACCTTGGTGTATTGTGTAAGATATGGATCTATGCCTACTTTTTGCCATTACTGTTTTCCAGTTTCCCCAGCTGTTTTTGTTAACTAGTGAGTTCTTATACCAGAAGCTGAAGTCTTTGGGTTTATCAAACAGCAGATTACTATAGTCATTGGCTATTGTGTGTTGTGTACCTAACCTATATGATTGCTGGGTTTTTTTACTTTTCTTTTTTTCTTTGAGAATCTTAAAGCATGTTACATTCTGTTCAAAAGTACCCAAACTGACCCAGATCAAGGAGAAAAACTGAGACCAGAGAGATCTGACCTCCAGATGAAATGCAAATCTTCTTTAGCCAGTTGAATGGGTGGGACTTGGTCCTGATTATTGAGCCTTCTCCAGCTTTTCCATTTGAGTACTCAAAAGATTCAGAATCTGGTTCTTGCTTGACAGGTCTTCTTTAATTTGTTTCAGCATCTCATCACAAGCATTGCTGATTGTCTCTATTTTAATGATTAGTCTCCAGTTGCTGGGCATTATCCGGCTCCTCCTGGAGGATGCTAGAGACAAATTCTACAGCTTGCTCTTCATACTCATCAACTTCCCAGAAAAGTCAGAGCTTTTCACCACCACCAGAGGCAACAGGGTAATGCACAGAAGGAAACTCAGGGCCAGAAGGAGGAAAAGACACATAATAGATCTGTGCACTGAGGAGAGTCCTGAGGAATTGGTTGAAGCTGAAGCAGTGGCAGCCTACTGGATAGATATTGATTGTTACTCCAGAGAACCATTTTGGTTCCTTGCAGTCATAGAAAGGTCCTCATAGTCAGGTTCATCCTCCTCTCTCAGTCTTTGGACATCTTAAACAAAGAACAACACTTGTGAAATCAGGAAAGCTTTAATTAATTTTTGCATTATTCCCTATGACTATAAGTAAGGTTACAGGAAGACCACTGATTATAATAAAGTTTTAAATCTGGTATGTCTAGGCCACCTTCCCTTGCATTTCTTTTCATTAATTCCCCTTAAAATTTTGTTCTTCTAGATAAATTTTATCATTTTTTTCTAGTTCTATAAAATATTTTTGATAGTTTGACTAATATGACACTGACTAAGTAAGTTGATTTAGGTAGAATTGTCATTTTTCTTGTATTAACTCAGCTTACCATGACGTTATCTCCATTTTATTAATGAAGAGATTAGAGTAGACAGATAAGTGACTTATCCATGGTCACACAACTAGTAAATGTGTGAGACTTGAGTCAGGGCTTCCAGCCTCTTGGTATAGTTATCCATCCCCTACATATTTAGCTTCTTCATCTATACAATAAAGGTTATTGTAATTTTTTCTATTTTTTTATCAAAGTTGTTTTGAAACTTATGAACGTTTGTGGAGTTTTATATAACAATACAGCAATATACAACAATACAGCAATATCAAAATAAGGTATTAATATCACTTTAGAATGCTGGTAAAGAAATGAAATATGACCCAGATTAAAGCATTTCACATCTCTAGGTCCTAATTCTTTCTTTGTAAAATGCAAGTGTTATATTCAATGATTTCCAAGATCTCTTCCAATAATACAATAGAATATGAAGAAACATGGCTTAGAGAATGTGAACTGAATGTGAATTAAATGTGAATTCAAAGTTAGAAAAGCTAGATTCAGATCCCACTATAGCCACTTACTAATTGTGTAATTTCAAGTAATCACTCAACTCTTCTAGATCTCTATTATCTGTATAATGGGCCATGCTCTGTGCTTTCTTGCCTGTTTCTTGTTAACCAGTGTGATAGCTGAATACTAGGGCACTTTGGGCATCATGAAGCCCCAGGCTGCTTCAACCTGATCTTGTGTGACTCAGTTTTGAAGAACTTTAGTTTTTGGGTATGAGGAAACAATCCCCTTTTTAGTCACTGAACAAGAAGAACCAGTAACTCAGTTGACTTTTCAACATGAGTGGCCCATTTTCAATTTCCTCTCTTCTTTCTAACTGTAAATAGTCTCATTTATACTAGGAATGTAGGTCTGGTTCAATATTAAGAAAACCATCAGCATAATTGATCAAATGAACAACAAAATTCATAGAAACCATATGATTATCTCAATAGATGCAGAAAAAGCTTTTGAAAAAGTACAACACTCATTCCTATTGAAAACACTGGAGAAAACAGGAATAAATGGAGCCTTCCTTAAAGTAATATATAGTATCTACCTAAAACCATCAGCAAGCATTATATGTAATGGCAGTAAGCTGGAGGGATATCTAGTAAGATTGTAGTGAAACAAGAATGTCCATTATTACCACTGTTATTCAATATGCTACTAGAAATGTTGGGTCAGCTAGGTGGTGCAATGGATAGAGCACCAGTGCAGGAGTCAGGAGGACCTGAGTTCAAATCTCACCTCAAACACTTGACAATCACTAGCTGTGTGACCTTGGGCAACTCACTTAACCCCAATTGCCTCATCCTGGGTTATCTTCAGTCATCCTCATAAATGGAGGAGAAATGAGGCTGGTGATATACACAGCCCTCCCTCACTCAAAACAAAGTCAAGTGCAAGTCTTATCATTGTTTCTCTGATGACATGGTCTTCCTTGGCAATGAAGGACAAACACACACACACACACGAAATAATTTCAGAACTATTTTAATTTATTTATGGATCCCTGGAAAGTGAATGGGTGAGGGGAAGAAGATGGCCACACTTCTTCCTCTCTCTAACCATATGGGGATGATGGCAATTTTTCCCACATGGCAACTGGAAGAGTACTTGGCTAAGAGAGCTGAATCTAAACCTTAAAGACCTTGACTGCCTTTTTTAGCTTTTTTTCATTTTTTGGCTATGGGTAACCAAATAGTGATCTTGTGACGGGCTTATCCCATGATAGAGGAAATGTTGTTAATTCCAGATGTTGATCATGAATATATTGGGTCAGAATTGACTATTGTTGAAGTGAATGTCCATATTGGAAAAGATGACCATTCAGAAGAGAATTTGCCTTACTTGATGAAAAATGTAGTTGTTGAGCAAATTATTTGGCAATGCAAAGTTGAATGAAATGTAGACTTCATATTCAGGTGTACCCATATTGTTTCATGTGCTGATGTTTAAGTCTCAATTTACTGTGACAGTATATTAGTAATTATAAGTTACTGAATGTCTAAGTCTTGTGAATATGAATTTTTGTGTCTTTTATCATCTCTTTGGTATAGAAGTAATAAATAGTTGTCCCACATATGATTAATTTTGTTCATTGATTACTTTTCATCTATCCCCTCAGGGAAACTATAGATTTGAGCCAAAATCTATTTAAGTAATTGTTTCTCAAAGCACCAGGATGAAGACAGGGTATAATTAGTCAAGGAAGACTAAGACTAAGTCAAGAGAGACAAAGAATCTGATCCCACTTTTAGAAGTTAAGGCTTCCATAGTAATGAACCATATCTGGCCATTATGTGTAGATACGGAATAGAGAGATCTTTTAGGAGAGAGGGAGAGAGTAATGTCTCTGAGGAACTCAGTGCTCAACATTAATTCTCATTGTTACATCTGAAAATTAAAATAATGACTTCCCTGCAAACTTCACATAATTTTTACGAAGCCCAAATGAGATGATTTTTGTAAAGTGATTGCTCTCCTTCCTTTGCATAGGCAGGAGATAACGAGTGTAGAATACATATACTTCCAGATTCCATTAATATATTGGTTAGTTTTGCAGAACTCCTTTTTTCCTCTCTATTTTCTTTTATTCTTTGTTATAAAGTATGACTCTGTGGGTAGAATAGAGGTAGGGATATATTGGTAAATAATGGCAATGTTAACAAAAGACATAACATATTTTTTATAAAGAAAAATGCTTTCTAACCCTCAGGTACTATATAAATGTGAGGTATAATTATTATTATCGTCTTTATCATTTTCATCCCTAATTTATTTTGTAATATTTTAGTAAAAATGAATACAACCTTGAAGAGAATTGATTTGAATTAGCAAATATTGAATACAATTTATTCCATTACTTGTGTAGACATAGGTTAAACTGTTTTATGAAAGAGAAATGAAATTAAATGTGTTTCCTTAACTAAATTAAAGACAACTTTTACAATAGAAAATTTATACTACCATGGAAGTAAGAAGACAGGGCTTCAGCAGCCTTTTGGGACAAATGCATGCAAATATGTCATTTATGAGACAATTTCAGGCATCTGCCAACAGCTTTTATTTAGAACAAAGAAGTCCAGATCTGATATAGTCTTTCCCTGCTGCACACACCAACCAGATTCCATAGCAATGTTCGTCATGACTTTTTGTCTTGCATGTGTAGGGAGAGATTTTTGATGTTCTGATAAGGTTGATTAAGGAAATGCAGAAGGACCTTCAGCTGTAACTATGCAGTGGAAATGAGGCCCAAGACCATGAGTTTCCCTCTCAAATGCTCAATACTCAGCCAGCATTCTGTAAAGAGCTGAACTGGAACTTGCCACAGTCTCCTACTTTTATTCTGTGACTTATTAAGACTTGATAGCACCTTTGGCCACTCGTGGCAAAACTGATCATCTGTTTTTCTTTATTATCATAGCAACATTGAGAGTGTGGAATGCATCAGATCAAAAGACTTGTGATGAAACCATGTAATAGTATGGATAAAGAAGTAGCATGATGTGATATATAGACCACCGGGTCTTGTGAAGTGCTGGATCTAGGTATAACAATATGTTCATTTGAACAAGTCATGTTGCCTTTTTACTTATTGCTATAGCAGTCATAAAACCTGGGCTCAGTTCTTAGCTCCACAAGTTACTAGATATATGACTCTGAGCAAGACATTTCCATTCTTTGGGTTTCTGTTTTGTTCTCTGTAAAATGAGGAATTTAGATTAGGTGACCTCTAAAGTCTTTTCCAGAAATCATGATCGGGGTCAGTTGAGCAAATGAAAACTCGCCTAACTCACTATATCTAGATGATCTTATTCCATACTTCACATCATATACAGACATTCACCAGGAATCTAGGACTGATTCTGTCTCTCATTTTGCTCAGCCAATGCTCCATTTTACCCACAAGGAACAGTAAATGTTCCAGATAATGCATTCAGAGATCATAACTCCTAGACACTCATGGAATTAATCCATGAAAATTTGAAATTCCTCCACTGGGGTTGCTATACTAATTAATGAGTCAGCTAATGAGACCCTTTACCTTCACTTTCCACTTCTTTCTTGTGCCCTAAAAACATTAATCAAAACAGTGTTACCGTTGCTTTTGGAAAGGGTCTGACTATGACTCCATTTATAGTCTCTGTTCAGAAAAGAATCCCTTTTTTGATATCCACTATGTTATATGTACTGTATGAATATGTAGGACCTTAACCTGCTTTATTTTTACATTTGTATTCCCAACACTAGGTACATTGCCTGGCTCATAGTAGGTACTTAATAAACATTCATTTGTTCATTCATAAAACCACAGTTTTCCAATCTAAAGGCATTTTATTTACGTTCCCATCCTGGTAATATAAGTTTAAGATAAGAACTGAGTTATCTGTGTAATTGCTGCTTTCTGTAATGACTTTTAAAAAGCAATTCTTAAATTATTCGTCCACTGTGAATAAAGTCTTAGGTTACAATTAAAAAAAAGCAAATGACCAGACAAATTTCTTTAATTAGTGTTCTGTGGTTTTCATTTTTTTCCTTCCAAAGATTGTAGGCTATTAGAATGTTACAGCTTTACAGATGAAAACCTGAAGACTCAGAAAGCCCTTTTTGCTTTGCTCAAAACTATTGTTTTGTTTAAGTTCCCACATATACAAAGTAGGAAAGTGAAAATTTCAATCAGAGTCTTTGGATTATAAATTGAGTGCTCTTCTATTAATTAAGAAGAACTCAAATCAAGTAAATGAAAAATTTTGTGGGGACATCTTCCAAAGGAATAAAAGCTGCATAGTTCATCTTGGACCAAGCAACAGATGTAGCTTCAGAAGATATTGGTTCAATTCCCAGATAGATGACTGCATGTTTTGTGTGTGTGGGGGGGGCGGAGGGATTTTTGAAGTAAAATTTCAGTTATTACATTGTTTCATAGATGTATCAAATAGACTAAAAATATCCCACTCCCAGTCTGCCCCTTAAAAGTAAAACCTATCAGTGACATTATAGAACACAAAAAAGAAAGAAAAATGAAAAGGGAAAATTTTTAGTCTTATATTTGTACTGTAACCTTTGCTAAACTTGGGATTTGTATGGACCAGGTTCAGATCTTGAGGCTGCCTTCCAGTTTCTCCTTTTAAAAAGCTTTTTTGGAGAACTTATTTATCTAGGGCTCCACAGACATGGATAATAGGGTCTTCAGGTCCCATGAAAGCACCCAAGGTAACAATGGATATCAGGTATAAAATAACATTTGTTTCATCCCATGGAAAATGAAAAACTATCCAAAGAATTTACCAGTCCTTAAAAACTTGAGTCCATTGATTCCCTCCTTCAATGAGGGGCCATATAAGACCTCAAAACTTATAATATTGCCCTAAGGGTTGCAAGTATCCCTGGAGAGAAACCAACTAGGAATTGCTAAACAGACAACCTCCTGATATTCCAATAAGTTTCATAGTCACTTGCAAGATCTATACAGTCCTCCAGCTTCACAGAAATACCACTGGAGGTTGCAATCCTTGAGAAAAAAAACAAAATTGGAATTTCTAGAAAAACAAATCCCTTTCCGATCAGACATTTACTCTCTAAATAGCTCACAGTAATATTGAATTCAAATTCAAGACATTTACCTCCCCATAGCACATCTCAGGTCTTTATTGCTCCTTCAGTTCTGGGCAGAATGCTTAATACTTTTCTCTCCTAGTGGCACTTAAAGATCAGCCCCTATTCATATTGTCTTTAGAAAGCTGGGGCCTGGAAATTTTGAGAAACTTGAAATTATTTAGGAAACAACACTCTTATATGGATGATATGGCTCCATCTTTTCTTATCTTTCACTGACTTTCTCAGTCACATCTTAGTTGACAGGAGTGTGAGCATCTTCAATTGCCATGTCTTTCCACCCTTCTGAATGCCTGGGGTAGGGGAGAGAGAGAGAAGAGAGTGAGGGGAGAGAAGCTATTCAGATATACATGCCTTCCCACTAGTCTTTACTGATGTGGAATGACTCAGTAGGCATAATGTTAATGTGAGGTTAATGGTGGGTAGGGAGAAGAGTTAAAGATCTACCTCACCCATTAATAGACCTTAATACCTTTTGTTAATTTCTAGTGAGAGTAGATCAGAGGGCATGCCCTTCAACTCTATAAAGGGCATAAATACTCTGAGGTGAGGTTTTACTTTGGGGCTTACTCATTGGAAGTGATTGTTTGGACAGAGAGACTCTGCGTAGTTTTTAAGGAGGCCCCCTAGCTTTGAAAACCCAGATGCTGGTGCTTCTCTCTCAGGTAACTATGTATGTATATATGTAATGGTCAGACAGTTAGATCTGTCTGTTGATCTGTGGGAAGCTAGGTGGTAGAGTGGATAGAGCACCAGTGCAGGAGTAAGGAGGAACTGAGTTCAAATCTCACCTCAGACACTTGACACTCACTAGTTGTGTGACCTTGGGCAACTCACTTAACCCCAATTGCTTCATCCTGGGTCATCTCCAGTCATCCTGATGAATATCTGGTCACTGGAATCAGATGGCTCTGGAGGAGGAGTGAGGCTGGGGACCTGCACAGCCCTCCCTCACTCAAAACAAAGTCAAATGCAAGTATGTCATCATTTCTCTGATGGCATGATCTTTTTTGGCAATGAAGGAAGAACACATATGTATTGTTTATGGTCAGACTGTTGGAAGCCCTATCTGTTGGTCTTTATTTCTCCGTTTGTATTTTCTCTGAAGTTCAGGGTAATGACTTTTCCCCTGAACTAAGTGAATACTATATGTGCTTAATTAAAGTAGATTGCTGATCCCTCAAAAGTTGCTTTACTTTTAGAAAAACAGAACTAAGAACTTGTACATCAGACCTTCCTGTGTGCTGGGGAGCTTGCTATTACAGTAGGTACACAGGTCCAATAAATGACTTCAAGTCTCTCAATAAGATTCCTATAAATGTGTATGTAGAGCCTCTATCAGATTGCATGCTGTCTTTGGGAGGGAAGAGGAGGGAAGGGAGAAAATTTAGAGCTTGCAAATGTTGAAGTGAATGAGATGGACAGAAAAGCATAGAAAACAAAAAGTCACTGATCTTCTGGTACTAGCTTTCCCTTTTCCACATTTCCCTTTTTTTGTGAAAGTCACTACCATCATTTCAGTTACTCAGGTTCAAAATCTTTTTGTCATCTTCTACTGTTGACTTTCCCTCATCTCACATATCTAATCTCATCACTTCAAATAATAGTCACATGTCAGGTGCCAAAAAAACTTCTTATTTATACCTCCACAGCATATGTTCATTCATTTCAGGGAAAAAACAATGAGTATCTATTTCCTTCTCTTCATTCACACAACTACCACCCTTGTTTGGGCCCTCGGAACCTTTCACCTGAACTACTGCTAAAACATTGGGTTTGTCTAAAGTCTTTCTCCATTTAAAGTCATCATCTACATATTTGCCAGTTATTTGTCCAAAATGCACACTTGACAATGTGACTGCCCTACTCAATAATTCCAGAGTAGACTTTTGGAACAAATATTATTTCATTTTTATCCTTTAAACTATTTTTGTATGTTTCATAATGCACATAATTATTAGAATATTTATTATTATTAGTAGATTTTATTATTAGTACATTTGCATAATTTATAACTGTTATATATGTACTGGAAGATAGTGCTCAAACATATTTGCTGATAAGTTTCACAGTCAAAAGAGTTTGAAGAACATTGCTCTATGTGACTATCTCATACTATCCTCCAGCTTATAAAAAAGCTGATTGCATATACAAATCAAAGTTACTGGGATACTTTAAAAAGGATCACATTTTTGGTGTTGCTTTTGCTTTAAAAAAGTTTTTTTTTTCTTTTTTAGAGTATAATAAACACATCTATGCATTTAATTAAGTAAGAAGGAGGATATGAAACATATCAAAGACTTGGCAATCTGAGGTCACTTAGAATGGTTGACTTTCTAATATTATATAAAAAAGTAAATAAAAAATAAAGATATTGTCTTTTTAAGAATGCCAATGAGAAAAGAAAATCAAATCTTGAAAGCTTCAATTGTCTTTTTTTCCTCTCCTGATGAACTAATAATTTTCTTTTGTGTTCTTTAGGATAGTGAAAGGTATCCTGCGGTTTGTGTGATGTAACAATATAGAAGTTAGCCAGAACTCTCTACTCAAAGATGATGATGATGTTCATGATGCTTTTGATAACAACACCTAGCATTTATAAGACACTATAAAGTTTGCAAATCATTTCACATGTTACATGACCTACCAGCTCCAATTCAAGTGGTAGGAATGGAGAAGGAGGAAATAAGTGATTCTCAAAATCTGCTCTTTCTGCCAGAAACGATCCTTATAGAATTAAGGGTCTGTTAATGAAGATACATAGTCAACTCCCAGAAAGGTATAAAACCAAAAACCATTCCCCAATTGATAAACAGTCAAAGGATAGAAGCAAAATGTTCTCAAAATTAAAACTGCCTGAAGACTTCTAGAAAACCTTTACTGTGAAATTGTAATTTTCAAGCCTGGTCCCGCCAAAAACACAAATGAAAAGACAACTATCCTTCTGTACAGGAGAGGATGACTGTGATGTGGAACACTGAAAGGAATGGTCAACATTTTTGATAGTGTGGTTAGTTTTGTTGAACAGATGTTTGTTTGTTTTTGAAATATTTATCAGCAAAAATACTCTTATGAGGGAGAGAATGTGTGTGATATATTGGGAAGATTAGGTAATACTAAAAAGCCAAAAACAAAATCATCTTTTTCCTCCAAAAAATGTCATAGAGAAATGGATGTGTCTTGTGTGGCAGTGAGCCAGAGAGGACCCTGTGACTTCTGACCTCTCTCAGCAAGAGACTAGGAAGCTGTGCTTTCCCTTCCTCCTTCTTATTCTTACTCCAGGGATCTATTGCTGTGCCCCCTTTTGAGATTTATTTTGTTGTCTAGTCAAAGCTACTTCAGGAAGGTGGGAAGGAGCTAGGAACAAACATCATTATACTTCCTTCCAAAATAGATAGGGTGTTAACAAGATGTCAATCAACAATATATTAGGAACTTTTTAATAACACCTGTAATCAATCTGTGTCTCTTAAAAAAACACACCTCTTAGCAGAGAAGCTTAATGGAACAGGTGGAATTTAAGCTCATCCCTGAGGATATGTAGTATAATTTTGCAAATAGGTAATACAGAGTCAAGATTTACATATCTTTGAACTATCTTTCGTTTTCTAAGCTGTTCTTACAAATAGGCAGAAGCAGAAGCAATCTCTGACTAAATTTTACACTTTCATAGGGCTAGAAAAGTCATTCCCCTTCCAAAATTTCTTTTAAGATAGGGAATTACTAACACCCACCTCCCACCCAATCCACAGTTAAAGGTAAGGCTTCAGATGGACATCTTTCAAGGTTGTGTTACATGGTGACTTAACACTAACATATTTCTTAAATTCATATTTTTCTATGTTTGATATAGAGGAAATATAGGGAATAAAAACTGAGAGTAATGGGTGCTTAAGGGTACATTTTCAAAAGATGCTGAGGTGTGGTTGTGAGATAAACTAGGTTCTCTGAGTCAGAGTGGTTTAGTGTAAGAGGACTGATTTGGAAGTCCTAAGACCTCAGTGCAACTCCTACCTATGACACTACCTGTGGGACTTGGGGAAGTCACTTAAAACTCCTTGGACTTCAGTTTTCTCATCTGTCAGCTGAGGAGTTTCAATGTGTCTCTGAGGTCTCTCCTGGCTGTAAATCTTTGATGCTATGATTCTAAATTAGAGAATTCAGTGTCTGGTACCTTATCCTGCCAGGTGATCCTCAGAATGTTCCTAAGACAGTTCAAATAGAAGCGATTCAGTTTGGTGCCATAGACTGTCCATGTTTCATAGGTATACAACAATGAGATCAGCACGGCAGCTCTGTAGACCTTCAGTTTGATAGTCAGTCTAATACCTCTTCTCTCCAAAACTTTTCTTCAGAGCCTTTCAAACACTGAGCTAGCTCTGGCAATGCATGCATCAATGTCATTGTCAATATGTACATCCCTGGAAAGTACACAACCAAGGTAAATGAACTTATCCACAGCATTCAAAACTTCTCCATTTGTTGGAACCAATGGTTCCACATATGTATGGTGTGATGGTTGCTAATGGGGTACCTATGTTTTCTTAGTGTTAATTATTAGGCCAAAGTTAGCACAGAGATCAGAGAATTGATCCATACTTTGTTGCATCTCAGCTTCAGAGGTTGCATTGTGTGCACAATCACCTACGAACAGAAAATCATGTACCAACACTCCTTCCACTTTGATCTTGGCTTGGAGCCTTTCCAAATTGAAGAATTTACTATCAGTATGGCAGTTGACCATGATGCCATGTTCATCTTCATTGAAAACATTTGACATGTTTTCATAAACTGAAAATAGGCCTGAAAATACGATGCTAAGAAGCCCAGGAGCAAATACACAGACCTTTTTCACTCCACTGGTGACTGGGAGGGCATGAGACCATCGTCCACAATCCAGAACCTGGGCAACCATGCCATCAAGCAATTGATATACAATACTGATGAACTTCTCTTGGCAACCAAAGTTTGACATAATTTTCCATTAGCCCTCATGACTAACAGTGTCAAAGGCCTTGGTCAGATCTACAAACATTATGTACAGACCTCTGTTCTACTCCTGACATTTATCCTGGAGTTGTTGGGCAGCAAACACTATATTGATAGTTCCTTGTCCCTTCCTGAAGTCACACTGGCTCTCAGGTATATGACCATCTTCTAGGTGAAGGATCAGTTTATTAAGGAGGACTCTAGCAAGACTTTTGCCAGCATCATTTTAAGATACTTTTTATGTTGGTAGATATATGAGATTTCCATGATTTTGGGTAGAGAGGGCCTGAATCAGATGTGAACATAGAAATGACAGAATTTAAGCAGAAATTGTATATAAAGAATGAAGGAATGTGAAGAGTTGAGGATGACACCTTGATCTAAGTAATTAGATGGATGATGTGATACCCTCAATGATAACAGGAAAGTTAGGGAGGGAAAGAAGAGTTTGGGGCAAAACTTAATGAGTTCAGTTTTGGACATGTTAAATTTAAGATTTCAATGGAACAGTTAATTTGTCCCATAGGCAGTTGGAGATGTGAGGTTGGATGTCAACAGAGAGATTAGGACTGCATAAGTAGATTTGGGAATGATTAGCAAAGAGATCTTAATTGAATTCAGAGGAGCTGATGGGATTTCACCAAGGTTCAGAGGAGCTGATGGGATTTCACCAAGGTTATGTTCATCCTTCATTTTCAAAGAAGACTGTGACAGCAGAGATATGATGACATGGCTTGCACTTGACTTTGTTTTAAGTGAGGGAGGGCTGTGCAAGGTCAACAATCTCACTTTCTCCTCCTAAATCAACTGGATCCATTGACCAGATATTCATCAGGATGACTGGAGATGGCCCGAATGCAATGGGAGATCTTAGCCTACAGGCTAAGGTCTTTTCAGGTACTCACTTAAAGTGATGTAATGCCCATTCAGTGAATAAGCCTGTTTAAAAAGTAGTCAGGGGGATGGCCCATTTAATGGAAAATAAAATTAAAATAATTAGATAAATCAAACTGGGAGGGGCAGGACCCTCAGTGTTGTTGTATGGAAGAGAAAGTGCTACTATTGACATTCTATTGACTCTAAGCCAGGAGGGTCCAAAACAGCCATTGAGTGGAGTTTGGGCCAGGACCTTTCCTTCTTCAATCCATGGGCTTCAGAATATATGGGGTCTAAGATTTTAGGGGAAGTGAGAAAGAAAGAAGGAAAGGAACAAGGGCTGAGGAGGAGAGGAGAGGAGCAGGGAGAGAGAAGAGGAAAGGAGAGGAGAGGAGAGGAAAGGAGACAAGAGGAAAGGAGAGGAGAAGGGAGAGAGGAGAGCAGAGGAAATCAGAGGAGAGGAGAGGTGAGGAGAGGAAAAGAAAGGAACCTAGCCAATGTACCCCAAGTTAACTGGGCAGCTTCTCACCATCAACATTTATCTTCTTTTGGAGGGGAGAAGGAAAGGGAGAGGGCTCTAAGTTACCCAGCTAGTTATATTCCCATTTAGGCACCTTGATCTACTTACAGGTTCTTTTCACCCTTCGTTTTTGTAGAGGGCCATGACATCAGAGAAATGATGACATGCTTGCACTTGACTTTGTTTTGAGTGAGGGAGGGCTGTGCAGGTCACCACCTCACTTCTCCTCCAGAGCCTTCTGAGTCCAGTGACCTGATATTCATCAGGATGAATAATTTAGCCAAGAGAAGTAGTATAAAGGTAGAACCCAGCCTAGGATATATCCCTGGGGGAAACCCACAATTAGCAAATGTGGTCTGGAGGAAGATTCAAAAAAGGATACTGAGAAGACAGTCAGGGAGGTAGGAAGAGAACCCGAAGTGGAAGAACAACTTAGTGGAAAGAGAATATCAAGGAGAACAGGAAAATAGCATCAAAGGCTGCAGATAGATCAAGCAGGCTGAAGGTTGGCAAAAAGTCCTTTATTTTTTGCACTTAATGGATTACTGATAACTTTAGGGAGAGTGGTTTCAGTCATATGATCAGGTCAAAAGCAAGACTGAAGAGTTAGAGGAGAGTGAGCAGAAAGAAAGTGGAAGTATCCATTTTAGACGGCCTTGAAAGAGCACAGGTGCGGAATAATAATTACTGAGGACAGATGGATCAAAGGCAGATATTTTGAGAATAGGTTAGATGTGAGGTCTTTGTAGGAAGGAGCCGGGAGACAGGGAGAGACTTAAGATTAATGAGAGTAAGAGAATGAAAGGGACAGTCTAGTGCAGAAGAAGGGATGCTGCAGAAAGGTATCGCTTATGCTTATAGAAAGATTTTGCCTTGACAATTAATCAAGCATCATTAAGTGCCTGCTGCATGTCAGGCACCTATTATGTGACCATCTTTGGGTTCTTTCTGTATTCCTAGGGGATACTACAGAGCAAAATGCTGGGAATACAAAAGGAGGAAAAAAGACAGTCCCTCCCTGCCCACAAGGAGCTTAAAATTTAGTGGATAAAGATGAAGATGGTGACAAAAGGCATCTGAATGGTGCAAACAGGAGGAGAGAAGGACTTTCTGCAAATGGCCTCAATTTTTTTTCCAGTGAAATATTAGGCAAGACTCTCAGCTAAGATGTTGGATAATAAAGGAGACAGTGGAGGTTTGAGGAAAGGAAAAGGTATGGAAAAGTTCTTGTAATAAGTGAGGTAAATGCATTGATTAGGGAGGTACAAAGGGAATGTCTTGTTGTAGTGACGGCCTATTAAGTGGGCTGCAGTAAAGGGGCAGCTAGGTGGTACTGTGGATAGAGGTCAGGGCCTGAAATAAGGAATACTTATCTTCCTGAATTCAAATGTGCCCTCAAACGCTTACTAGTTGTGTGACTCTCGGCAAGGCACTTATTCCTGTTTACCTCAGTTTCCTCATCTGTAAAAATGAGCCAGAGAAGGAAATGGCAAACCTCTCTAGTATCTTTACCAAGAAAGCCCCAATGAGGTTTTGCAAAGTCAGACATACTGAAAATGACGAACAACATGAGGACCTAGTTAAGATTATGCAAGATAAATTTGTAGTGGATCCAGTCAGCATGTTTTCATGATTTCCTCTGCTTTAATTCAGGAGCCCATGAATAGGAGTGAGTGTAGTAGATGGTAGAGGAAATCCAGGGCTGAGGCTTGCCAGCACCAGATCAGCAATTGGTTTAGTGGGCAAGAAGACCAGGAGAAGAAGGAAGTGTAGAGCTGATCTGATTAATTAAGGGATCAGGATGGTGAAGGAAGGAGAATGTCACCTAGAAGGTCACCTAGGAAATAAATGAGGATTGGACTGACTGGAGAGTACCTTGAGGATGAAGTAAATCAAAAGGATATATAGAATGACAGAATAGCATGACCAGAGAAAGGAATTTTAGAGTTTTAAACATGTAAATGGAATACTACTTAAATGTGATGGCAAAATCAAGAATATGATATCTCTTTATGTACCATTTTTCATTTATTGTTTACCTAATATGCTCCCAGGAATATAATAGAATCTTTTATGATTTTTGGATTTTAAAGGAATTCAGGGTGATAATTCTCAACATTGATGCTTATTGTCCTTTTCTACAGATGTAGATGGAAAGGGTATGGAGGATTTGGAAGCTTTTATGCTTATTGGAAATGCTGTCTCAGAATTTTTGTAATAGAATTCTGATTTCTTTTCTTTGTTTCCTTCTCATTTGCCTCCTTATCTCTAGATAATTAGAGAGGACATGGACATACATTAGAGAGCTGCATTTAGTTGAGTAGTAATTATTCAATATTTAGGTTTTTTATATCCAAAAGATGTTTTAGTTTGAAGAGATTTTAGACTCCATCTCATCATAAATTCTTATGTTGTAGGCAAATAATCTGAGACCTGGAGTTGCGGAGCAATTTGACTAATACCACACAGCTCTTAGGGGTAGGTCTAGGATTACAATTTCAGAACTCAAACCATACATTCAGGGATCCTTGCTCAGTGTTTCTTGACAAAATGTTTAGTCTTTACATAATAACATATTATTGAGATCTATCATCAACTTGTTCAAAGTGTAGCCATGGTTGTTTATCATCTTCCTTATCATTTTTATTATTGCTTTTGTTACTTCATTCTTTTCATCTTTTCTTATGGAATTCAGTTATAAGAGGTTCCCAGTGAATTAATATCCTTCATTATTTATTTACATTTGATATTCCATAGACTTTTGTGCAAGCAGATTTTAAAAAAATCTTGTTTTTTATAGTTGAATATAAAGTATTGAGATGTAAACTTATCCTCATTCCACTGAAAGCATATATGGGACAAGTCAAACAAGTAGACAGATCAACTAAAATGGAATGCATATCATCCCTTTCCCACATAGTTTTGATTTCTTCATGTAGATCTTTATATTTTTGAACTTTTTTTTCATTCTTTGTAGCCTGCAGATTATAGATCCCAATGATTACTAACATATAGATCTTAATTTTTTTTTTTATAAATTAGTGATATTTCTAGGTAATTGTCTGCAGCAGGTGAATCTATAAAAATAATTTGGCTCCTAAGTTTAATATGTATTTCTCCGTGATATTCTGATTTCTATGTTTGTAGTATGGGGATATGGGCCTCTAAAGTATGTTGGCTAATAAGTCATGTCTTGCTAGGTATTCAGAATTCATTGAAGTTTTAGAACCTGGTATGAGGTACACATTCCCATTATTGCTGTGAAAAGTCAATATTAATCACTATGCTTCACTGGCTTAAGGATACTTGATCTTGAATTACCATTTTAATCTCTTCAATTTCATAATTTCACTCAACTAACCTTTTTTTTGATATTTTGTTGTCATATTTAACGGAGACATCAACCATGGAAGGCCTTTAGATTTTCATTCCTGGATCTATGCGATTTCATAAGTTCTCTCTGGAGATAAATAACTTTATGTTACCTTTGACAACTTATCTGATGATGTCTATTTGTTATTAACCCTTATCAGTGCTAGACAAAGTGATAGTTGCTTATTTTAAAAGTATTTCTACATTTTCTGACCTTTTTTTTACATAATCTGAGAGTCTGGGTCAATTCTCTTCTTTTATCGGCATGATTTTTTTTCTCCTTATAGCTGTCTTTGGGTGATGGACTTAATTTCTAAATTAATAATGCAAGGGTTTTGTTAGGTTGCTATGCAGATCAGTGATAGTCCTCTCTAAAGTTCTGAATTGTGTACATTAAGATTAGAATAGTGCAAGTTTTTGCTCTTTAAAGATTTTTTTTGGTACCATTTAGCTTTTCTTTCATGAAATCATTAAGCATCTTAAGGCATTTAGCTAAAGCCTTCTACTTGATATCTTCATCCTCCTTTTGTTTTTGTTTTTTCACATTTTGTTTGACTTCAAGGAATGAAGATATTTGCAGGCATCACTTTCATTCATTGGTTTGGTCATCTCGGGATGCAAACTCAAATGTACCAGTTCCTATGCTTCATTAGCACACATTGGTAACTTAATGCTTATTGAATCCAAATAAAATTATTGTGTCCATGGCAGTGGTGATGATGGCTGTTGTGATTCTGGGGAGTGTGGCTGTGGGGATTGTGGTTCTCACTTGTGGTGGGGGGGCTAGCAGTGAATACTGAAGCTCCTCTTATGTTGCTGTCACTGTTATTTTGTTAAGTGCTGACTGGGTGACCTTGGGCAAGCTGATTAATCTGTTAGTGCCCCAGGGAACTCTATAAGAGGATAGATTGTAGAGAAGATATTGATATGCATCTATAGAATCAATTTGTCACCCCAAGTTTCTCTTAAATTCACAATTATGGTTAAAAATTATCATTTTCATCATCATCATCGTTATTAGATTGCTCTTCCCAATTTAGTTTATTGGAGGTAAGGTAGAAATGGGCCTTGGACAGGTATACTCTCTTTCCATTATTATTTTTTTAATGTTCTGTGGAATATAGTTAATTTTTTATGGATTATTTCACAGAGTATTATTTTTTTCCTGACTCTGAGGCTAACTCTCTCTCTTCTCACCTATGCTGTTCTCAGTATGATCATTTTTCTCATCTTTCCTATCCAATATTTGACAGAGTTCAGATATAAACTATGCTCAGCCAAGTCATTTCCTTCTATCATTTTTAAACATGTAAGTTCAATGGATTATTGGGTAAACTTATTGCTTTCAAAAACTGAATACATATATCTATATTTCCAAAGAAATCCATATTTCATAAGAGATAATCGTTTTGGAATTTCTGATAGCAATAACATAGTTATATATCACCACCACAAACCCATCTTTTTCTGTCAACAAATGCATAAGACAACCATTCATTTCATGCTTCTTTATTCACTATGGTACTGATATTAATTATAGTTGTTATTGATTTTAGTTTTTAGTTTGCATGTTGGTAAAATTAATATTTAACATTGATTTTAAAATGTAACCATAACATGATGATTTTTATATTATTGCTTTATGTTACATTTGTGAAACAAATCATCTCCTGAGTTATACTATATAGTTATTTCTTCATCTTATCAATTGGAAAATGAAATCTTCACTCAAGTATTAGCAAATACCAGCTTGTGTGAGGGGGATGACAGTCTTTCAGCACTTTTTCTCATGCTTAGAGGATGTACAGAGGAGATAAAAGGGTTTACTTCCCTTGAAGAAGAATTTAATCATCTGATACCATAGATATGAAAATGTTTACTCCTGAAGAGATGCTATAAGATGGCAGTTAAAAGAGACTTATTCTCTACCAGTGACATTATAGGAATGGATCTCTCTTATCAGGTTGTCAGATACCTCACAGACAGTTTCTAGAATATATGAATTCTTAAGCAAGATATACATACCAAAGCTGGGTTGGAAGCCAACAGTGTGAGAATACCTGAAGTTCTGGGAACATCATTATTGGTGATGTGCAGACATGTTTGATAGATTTCTGCTATGGAGTTGTTCAGGAACAAATAATTCAGGGGAAATATATTTCCCAGAAACATTATGGTTTGTTAAAAATTCTTTAGGCAAGATTCCAGATCTGCAGGAGCTTCTATTGTTATTATTTCCTTAGATTGCAAAGAATAAATGTTGCCTCACCCCAATCATTCATCTTGCTAGAATGAGTAACTATTTTGACTGTAATTTCCATCTATCTTTGTTTATTGGGTGGTAGCAGAAAAAAAGTGAATGGAATACGACTACCAGATTGAAAAAATGAGGAAAATAAATTGGGAGGAAAAACAAAGATGGAATTGCTCTGTGCTTTATTTTTTACAGTAATATATTAAATTTATGTAATGAATTTTACTTACAAAGTGTTTTACATTTATTATCTCACATTATCCTCATAAAAACCTGTTAAAATTAATAGTACAAGTAAGATTATTCTAATTTTACAGATGAGGAAGCAGACTCTAAGTCCAGTAGGCATTTCAGAATTTTATTTAGGAGATGAAGATAAAAGGATACTACCTGTGGTATCATGAACATAGGGAACTGTTGGGAGTTCCCTCTACCAATCAAGTTGACACCTTTATTGTAACAGAATCTTGAAATATTTCCTAGAATGCAGAGACATTGAGTGACTTGTGCAGGGTCACATGACCAACGGAATTTGCCTCTAAATTTTCAGTGCCAATAATCACACCTCTTTAACTACAAGGTCATGAAGAATTCAACATTTTTAAGATTCTGATGGCGATTGTTTTAAAAACTAAACAAAGCAGGTAACCCTATTTCAGGAAGCAATGATAAGAAAGGCCAAAATAAATCCTGCTTTTAGAAATAAAAATGATTCTAAGACTACACACCATGCCCTGTTGAATAGTATGACTTTATTTTGCCCCTCAAGTTGCTTATTCTAGTCTTGGCCTTTTCTTCAGTACACACTCTTATGAGCAGTTGTGATTAGAGAACTGATTTTTTCAAAAACAAAAGTGAAAACACCTTCACCAAAATAAGCCTTGTCAGGTGAGGGTGTAGTCAAGAAGAGGCAGCCAGCTGAATTTTCTCAATATACCTCTTGAAACAACTTTAATATAACACCTCAATCAAATTTTGGAATGGCAGATTGAACAAAAGATCATAAGAGAAATTTTCCTGGTCTACAAAACGTTAGGAAGTTACCAGGAAAAATTTGTGACACCTGAATGAAAGCTTTTTGGGAGTCCACCCATGTGGCAGCAGCAACAGTGGCTGCTGCTGCAGCAGTTTTGGGAGTTCTCATGACAGACATAGTTAGGTGGTGGACAACTGGTGAGAAAGAGATTACAGAGGAACTTTGGCTGGCACAAGTTATAGCTGGCACTGATTCACAACTCCATTGCTCATACAAAATTTTGGGTCATAGTTCCCGGGTGAAGAAGAGTGTTGGGAGTTCATAGCAAGGGAACAGAATCTTTGGTTACACTTACAATGCAAAAAAAGAGTACTGGTGCTAAAGGAAACGAGAGGCCCTTCCGTGCTGGGTAAAAAACAAAATGCAGACCAAGACAGCAGTGACTATAAGCCTCTTCATATCATACCACGTTGGAAGCACTTGAAAATTTAAAGACTCCCAGAAGTAGTTGTGAAAATAGCAGCACACATGCACCTATACAATGCGCGCGCACACACACACACACACACACACACACACATAACCTTAAAGCTTGGGACAATGTCTTCCCACCTGCACGTAAGTAGAACCCAACTTAGAACTAAAGTTCAAAGGCAAGAAATAGGCTGCAAAATGAGTAAACAGGAAAAAGAAAAGAATTTCACCATAAAAAATTATTGTGATGGTGGGGAGGACCAAGACCTGAAGTCAGAAGAATGCAACAATGTGAAAATAGCTATAAAGTCTCAAAGAAAAATGCTAATTGGGTCCAGGCTAACAAAAATTCCTAGAATAGTTAAAGAAAGAGATGAGTGTTTAAGGATAAATTGGGAAAAGAAATGAGATTAATCCAATAGAACTATGTGCTAAAAATTAACAGATTGGTAAAAAGAGAGAAAAATATTGAAGAAAATAAAACCTTAAAGAAGAGAATTAGGGAAGAAGAGAAGATGGAGGAGAAAAGTGACTCTCTTGAGCTCTCTCCCAAACATCTTCAAATAACTTTAAATAATGCCTCAAAACAAATTCTGCAGTGAGAGAACCCAAAAGGATAGGTGAAACAACTTTTTAGCCCATGATAATTTAGAAAGTTGACATAAAAAGTCTGTTTCACCAGGGTGAGAATGGAGAAGGGGGAAGTCAGAGGTAGAATGGGGAAAATTTTCTCAATAAAATAGGTACAAAGGAAAAGCTTTTACATCAAAGGGAGAAATTTGGAGGTGGTGATTGTGGGCAATGCTTGAACTTCATTCTCATATGAATTAAGTCAAAGAGGAAGGAGTATATTTACACACTCAATCGTATATAGAAATGTAACTTACCCACTAGAAAAAAAGGAGAAAAAAGGGATAAGAGAAAGGACAGGGAAAGATAAAAGGGAAGGCAAAGTAAGGGATGCAATGATTAGAAGCAAAACAGATTCTAGAGGAGAGACAAGATAAAAAGAAAGAGAAAAGGACATGCATAAAAAACATGATGAAATGAAAAACACACTTAGTAATCATAACTATGAATGTGAATGGGAGTTCACCCATAAAATGAAAGCAGATAACAAAGAGGATTAGAATCAGAATCCAACACTATGTTATTTATAAGAGACATGCTTAAAACAGAAACACATATACAAAGTTAACTTAAAAGTCTGTAGCAGAATCCAATGTTTCAGCTGAACTAAAAAAAATTGGCAGGGATAGTAATCATGATCTCAGGCAAAGCAAAAGCAAAAATCGACCTAATTAAAAGAGATAATCAGGGAAATTACATTTCACTAAAATGTACCATAGACAATGAAGCCATAACAAAAATTTTATAGCAATTTATAGCAAAAATTTCTCTGATAAAGGTTTCATTTCTCAAATATACACTGAATATAGAACTAAGACAATTTATAAAAATAAGATTCACTTTTAAATTGATAAATAGTCAAAAAATATAAACAGAAAAAGTGAAGACAGTGGGAGAAGGAGGAGTTGGGAGTGGGGGGGGCAAGAATTCACTATTTGACAAAAATTGCTGGGAAAACCAGAAAACACTATGGCAGAACCTAGGTATAGATCAGTACCTTATGCCATATGCCAAAATAGAGTCAATATGAGAACAGGATTTAGGCAAAATGAGTGATAACATAAACAAATTAAGAGAATAAGTAATATTTTTACCTCTCAAACCAATAAAGAAGGAATTTATGACCAAATGAGACAGAGAGCAGGACCATGGTATTGCCAGGAGTGAATGGGGGCCCAGATGCTGATGTATATATGTCATGGGTCCAGCTTCTGGGTGTACCTCTCTCCTTGTCTTCTCCCTCCCAGATGATCTCTATCTTTGGTTAGGGGGACTCCTGGCTCCCCCTACCCATATACTAACTTCCCCCTCCTGCTGCAGGGAAAGCTGAGGTCCTGTCTTCCTTGTTCAGATAATCTTGTGTCTTTTCTTGATTGCCTATCCCCTTGACCTTATCATGAATGTTTCTATTCTTTCTGCTAACAAAATGCCTACCCCTGTTGCTACTGTACTTCTCCCTACAAGGGATGGGGCTTGGGTCCAAGGAAACATTAGGTGGGGAAACCAGGTGCACAGTGGATAGAGCACTGGCCTTGGAGTCAGGAGAACCTGAGTTCAAATCTACCTTCATACATTTGACACTTATTAGCTGTTTGAGCCTGGACAAGTCACTTAGCCCTTATTGTCTCACCAAAAAAGGGAAGAAATTAAAGCTATCTATTGTCATATAAAATAATGCTATAACTCACTCTTGATTAAAGAGATACAAATTAAAACAACTGCCATATACCACCTCATATCTATCAGAAATGACAAATGCTGGGGTAGCTATGTGACACATTGGATAGAGAACTGACCCTGGAGTCAAGAAGACCTATGTTCAAATCTGGCCCCAGATAATAGCTATGTGACCCTGAGCAAGTAACTTAACCCTTATTTCTTCAAAAACAAATAAACAAACCTACAGAAGTGAAATGTCAAATACTAGAGTTAGCAAGGGGAGAATAGGTACACCAATAAACTGTTGGGAGAATGGTGAACTGGTCCAATCATTTTGAAGACCAATTAGAAACTAGGCCTCAGAGTCTAAAATTGTGCATACCCTTTAACCCAACAATAGAACTATTAGGTCTAAATCTCAAAAAGATCCAAGGAAAAAGGAAAAGACCTTATTTGTACAAAAATATTTATAGCAAGTTTTTGTATACACAAAGGATTAGGAACTGAGGCAATGCATATAAACTGAGGAATGGTTGAACAAGTGGTGGCATATGATTGTGATGGAGTAATGTTATACTGTGATACATAAAGGGGGTGTTTTCAGAAAAAAAAGTGTGGGAAGACCTTTAAAAACTGATGCAAAGTAAAGTGAGAACATCTGGGAGATCATTGTGCACAGTAAGAGCAATGTATTAATGATAATCAATTGTGAACAGCTTGGCTTCTCTGATAAATGTAGTGATCCAAGGCAATTCCAAGGGACTTATGATAAAACAGATGCTCTCTACCTCAAGAGAGAGAATTGATGAACTTTTGGTGCAAATTGAAGCATAATTTTTAGCTTTCTTTAATTTTTATTACCTTTTTCCCCAATATGGCTATTATGGAAATATATTTTGCATGATTTCATATGTATTTCATATGTGCTATTTTGCTTGTCTTCTCAATGGGTGTGGGAAGAAAGGAGAGAATTTGGAATTCAAAATTTAAAGATAAAGAAATAGTAAGGATAAGTGATGTTTTTAAAAGCCAAAAATTAGAGGAACAAAAGGTCAAAAATATTAAGGGAATTAATGAAAAAAAGATAATGTGAAGGCAAGTGGCCTAGTTATACCGGATCTCAAACTGTATTATAAATAGATAATCATCTAAACAATCTAGTACTGGTTAAAAAGTGGTAGGTTAGTATTAGGACACAATACGTAGTAGTAAATGAACATAATAACCTAGTATTTGATAAATCTAATGACCCAACCTTTTGGTTTGTGAGATATAAAATGTTTTGTTTATATTAAATTAAAAAAAAAGGTTTTGCACAAATAAAACCATTGCAACCAATATTAGCAGAAAGCTGGGGGAAAATTTCACAGCCAATATCTCTAATAAAAGACTTATTGCCCAAATATATAGAAAACTGAGTCAAATTTATAAGAATACAAGTCATTTCCCAATTGACAAATGGTCAAAGGATATGAACAGGCAGTTTTCAGATAATCACCGTTATATATATTCATATAAAAATGCTCTAGGTCACTATTAATTCAAAAATGGAAATTAAAACAGCTCTGAGGTACCATCTTACACTTACCAGACTGGCTAATATGACAGGGAAGGAAAATGATAATTATTGGAGGGGATATGGGAAAATTGGGACACTAATGCACTGCCTAAGGAGTTGAAACTGATCCAACGATTCTGGAGAGAAAATTGGAACTATTCCCAAAGGGTAATCAAACCGTGCATACTCTTTGAGATCTGGCAATACAATTTCTAGGTCTGTATCCCAAAGAGATCAAAATAAGGGGAAATAATATATTTGTATAAAATATTTATGGCAAAGTATTTTGTGATGGCAATCAATTGAGGAATGACTGAACATGTATTATACCATTATAATGAAGTATTATAGAGCTATAAGAAATGGTGAGTAGAATGATTTCAGTAAAAACTGGAAAGACTTAGATGAGCTGATACAAAATAAACTGAGCAGAGCCAGGAGAATATTGTGCACAGTAAGAACAATATTGTATGACAATTAGCTATGAAGTACTTATTCTCAGTATATAATGATCCAAGATAATTCCAAAGGACTTGTGATGAAAAATGCTATCCACCTTCATAGAAAGGATTGATGGAATCTGAATGCAGATTGAATCATCCATTTTTTCACTATATTTTGTGAAGTTTGTTTTTGGGAGGGTGGTCTGTTCTTTCTTTCACAACATTACTAATAGAGATATATGTTTTACATGACTGCATACGTATATCCTGTATAAAATTACTGTTTCAAAGAGGGTTTGGAGAGGGATCAGGGAAGAGAATTCAGAACTCAAAAAAAAAAAGAATGTTAAAATTAATTGTATATGCTATTGAGGGAAATAAAATATTACTTTAAAAAGACAAAAAGCTCCCTAGATCAACAGAGGAAGCAGGAACAGCCACAGCCCATCCTGGGGTCACTTTCCACCCATTCTCCTCCACCCTCCTCTTCTTCCTCTGCCCACCCTGGTACCCCCTCATGTTTCCCCCCTCCCATTGTCCAACCCCTAGCCCACCTTTCCCTTTCTGACTGGCTCCCACTTTTCCCTTCAGTCACCTCTCACCTGAAATTTTTGCCTTCCACTCCCACCAATGAACAAAGATTTGATCACTTTACGAAGTCAGAAGCCCCAGAACAATGATCGATGTGGATACTGGTGTGATTGAAGGTGAATTAAACGTCACTCTCACCATCGAGCAACCTCTGCATGGAAAGGAAGTTGGAAGCATTATTGGAAAGAAAGGAGAATAGGTTAAGAAGATGTGTGAAGAGAGTGGTCCCCCATCAACATCTCAGAATGGAATTGTCCTGAGAGAATAATTATTCTGGCTGGACCCACCAATGCTATCTTTAAAGTCTTTGCAGTGATTATTGATAAACTGAAGGAGGACATCAGCAGCTCCATGATCAATAGTACAGCTACCATTAGACCCCCAGTAACCTGAGGCCTGTGATCTTTGCTAAACAGTGTGATTTCTCATTGGAAAAGGAGAATGTAAGGTCAAGGAAATAAGAGAGAGTATGGGAGCACAGGTCCAGATGGCAGGAGATATGCTACCAAACTCAACTGAGTGGACCATCATGGTTGCTAACATCTTGCAATCTATCATTGAGTGTGTCAAACAGATCTGTGTGGTCATGTTAGAGCCTCTCTCCCAGTCCTCCCCAAATGGTGTGACCATACCTTACTGGTTCAAGCCATCCAGCTCTCCAGTCATTTTTGTAGGTAGTCAGGACAGGTACAGAACAGGCAACAATGGTCATGTGCCTCGACTCTGACCTGGAGGGACCACCTCTAGAGGCATGGGGAGCAGGTAGAATAGTGTAGGCTCACTCATAGCCCTTCTGCTGTTCACCACCCATGATTCATCTGTGTAGTTTCTGAACAGTCAGAACCTCAAGGTTTTAACAAATTTATAAATGTTCAGTTTCCACACTACATCATCCACTCATGATTTTTTTTATTACAGCCTTTTAATTATTTTCTCTGTTTGGCTGATAACACTGACAACCAGATTTAGTTTTATAAGTTTCTCCCTGTTTTTTTTTGTTTTTGTTTTTTGGCGGGGAGGGAGCTCATGAATTTTTTTCTGTTTTTGCCATTGGAATGTAAGAGTGGAATATGAATACATTTCAGTTAGTTCTGTAGTGTCAGAAATTTTTCCAAAAAATTAAAAGATGGACAGGAGCTTTTTCTTTGTGAATAGAAACTGGAAAGAAAAAAAAGACAAAGCTTAAATGAAATATTATTTTAATAAAAAAGAAATAAACCTTGTCTGCATTATCTGACACTATTTTTCTTGTCCATTGTGAATTGGATCTCTTCTCCTGATCTTTTTGTCTAATTTCACAATGTTGAAGGTCTGATTTTTTGCTTAGATATTTAATTACTTAACTCCAAACTTTATCATTCCTGTCCATTACATGGATTCTTCATTTCTTTCTTTGCTCTCCTATATTTTCTTTCTTGTTATGTATTGGTTAGGATGATAGAAGGGGATTCTGAATCCTTGCTTGTTGTGACTAAAACTTTTCTTCTGTCTTCATTCATTTCTTGTTCATTACATACTTCTCCAGGCTCTAGTTTTCCTCTAGGAATCTTAAACCACTGCCACTCCTTTACTGGCATTAAGATAATCACCAAACTGATAAAGCAAAAATAAACAATAACGAAGACAAAAGGTATGTTTCTAGGTTTCTAAATGAAAAAAAGTGAGAAAAATGAATTCCTTTGATAGTATCCAAATGAATGATTTGTGAACATTCAGTACGTTAAGAATCAGCTACTAAACCATAGCATTATAGAATTTCAGATTAGGGAGGGACCTCAGAGATAATTCATTTCAATCAATATCTATAGAGTATCTCTTTTACAGCATAACTTTTTATATCTTCTATCCACAATGTCCTTCTACAGTGTTTTCTGATATGAAACTGATCATGCGAAACTAATCTCATTTTCCTTTTCAACACTGCTACTAAACTGGTAGATTTGAAGCAGTGTGGAGAGAAGGAAAGGACAGGGTGCCAAGGACAGTATATGTTGACTTTAGCAAAACATTTAGCAAAGTTTCTTATATTCTTCAGGATAAAACAGAGAGACACAGAAGAGATGAGATGATCACACAGTTAGAAAGAGTAGATTTTCTTGTACAACTTTAATAATAAAATATTAGTGAAAGGATCAGTGAACATGTGAAGGAACAGCTCTATTGGAATTTTGTGGGGCTGTTCCTTGGACCCATTTATATTCAGTTTTATTACCACTAAATGAAAGAAAGACAAAAATCACATGTTGTTCAAATGAGTGATAACAGAAAGATGAACAAGCTATGAAAGAGTGAATCAAGATAAAAATCAAGATAAAAAAGTGATGAGCTGACACATTGAACAAAATTTCATTGAAAAAAATTTATAAGATCAACTTAAACTTCCACATTTAATGTAAAATAATGAACAAAATTAATTGTACTCATAAAGGATGGAACACACATAGGATCATAAATTTAGAACTGGAAGGGACCAAAGGGACCAAATCTATATTCCTCATTTTGTGTAAGCATGTCTTCATAGGAACTTATTTTAAAAGATCTTGGTTTTTAATTAAGTCAATGAATGTTTCCTTCAATTATTCTGATACTATGCCATGAAACACACCCACTTGTAGATCCTATTCTCTTTATCTCTGTAATAATACTATAATAATACAGTAATAGATACTATTCTCTTATCTTTTCAAAATATAATCTCTGTTCCCTCCTTCTCTCTTGATTGTACTTACTTTTACTCTTATATTGTTTGAAATAATGGTTAATAGCTTTTTCACATTTAGCTAAAGAATAAAAAAATACTTCGTATGAATTTCATTTGAATCTTTATATTTTTAATGTGTTTCTTGTATAAAAATAATTTTGTGATTTTGTTCCATAATTTTAAAAAAGTTCTCTTTTATGAGAATTCTTTGCTTTTTACATTCAAGTTTAAATTGATATGAACTGAGTCATCCAATTTCATTACCTCCCACATTTTTGTCCCTCCCAGTCCAAAATCAAATGATTCAGTTTGCTTCTTCCCACCGCTCAATGATCAATCACATCTATCATCTACCTTTTAAACTTCTGCTGCCAAACTTGTTAGCGTTACTGAAGGAAGTCATATGATCACTTGATCTGAGGTTACTAAAAATTCAACATATTCACATTGAAATCAGTATTTTTATATGAATACTTTCCCTCTTAAAAACTTCCCTGATAGTGAGCCAACTCTTACCTTCCAGGCGATCCATATTTGTAATGTTGGAGTCATCTTGGTCTCCTTTCTCTCTTTCATTAATCTTTTTCCAATCAGTGTCAAGTTCTACCTCCACAATACCTCTCAAGTTCATCTAATCCTATGGAATTATACAGACATCTCCCCAGTTAAGTTACTTAAACATCTCCTCCTTTCCATACTATTGAAGAGAAGCCTAGTGTGTTTTTCTGACTCTAGTATCTCTCCTATCTAAGCCATCTCTGGGGGTGGGGAACCTGTGGCCTTGAAGTCATATGGGCCCTCAGCATCTGCACTGTGGCCCTTTAACTGAATCTAAACAAATTGCAAAGGATTTGTTGTGAAGTTTAGATTCAGTCAAAGGGTCACATCTGATGATATAGAAATCCACATGTGGCCTAAAGGCTGCAGATTTCCTACCCCTGATATAAACACATCATTTTCCAAAGTCACAAATATCACCATGTCACTCCCTCTCAGGAATGTCTAGAGTCAGAAGGATTAATTCTACTTGGTCTTCCACATGACTATTTTCAAACATCTATAATATCTTGTCTAAATCATCTTCTCACTTAAAATCTTTGCTTGCTTCATTGAATCTGATACAACATGGTGTCTTATCTCGTCTACATTCCTTATGCACTCAATGTTTATCCTCTAACAAGGGTCCCAAAATGTACAGAGTCTGACTACAAGATAAAGAGAATATCATCTCCCTTATTCTATTCAGTAGAGTTATATTAATGACCCTAAGATACTGGTATTTTTTTGGCCGCTCTATAATGTGATTGACTCACAAAGAGTTAATAGGTCACTAGAATGCCAATATATTTTTCTTGAATTCTATTATTATTGCAAAAAGATAATTCCTTCACCTTTTATGCAGTATTGCTTTTTAAAAACTAATGGAAATACTTTAAGTTTATCTTTACAAAAGCAGAGAATAAGTATTCTTATGCTCCTTTGTTGATGATTCTGTTGTTGTTCTTCTGGATTTGTGCCATCTTCCAATTTTGTGCTCATGTTATTTTTGCCTTAATCGAAGTCATTTTTAAAAAATGGTCAAAGAAAACATGGCTAAGGAAAATTCCTTTTGGCACTCTCATGAATTTAGTTTCAAGTTTTATCTATATTCATTAGCTGAAGAAGATTGATCTTTTGTGCTCCAGTTTCTATATTTGTAAGATGAACATGGCAAACCAAGGTGGTCATACAGGCAGCAACACAGCTAAACTTCCTCATCATTCCCCTTCAAACAACTTTCAGATAACACCTCCAGTGAAACTGTGTAGTAACGAAGACAACAAAAGGTAGCGGTTAGATATTTTTCTAACCTAAAACAATTTAGGAGACTGGTCTGTGACGTTGGAGTGGAGGCATGTGCAGAGCATGGGTTTCTTCATCTCATCAACTGATATATCACATAAAAAATATTTTCCAAGTCTCATAGCACCGTATAAAATGTTAGCTAGCATTTTATTTATAAAATATGAATAATTCTAGTATTTCACAGAGTTATTTGTGGGGAGAGTTGTTTTTAAAATGTATGCTTTTGTAACAGTGTTATGCTGTATGATTTCTAATATTCTTTCTCGCCCTAAGTCCTATTGAAATGTAAGTTACTATTTTTATAAGACTTTAAGGTTTACAAAGTGTTTTTTATACGATATCTCATGAACCAGCTTCAGGTCGGAAGAATCATCATCATCTTCATCATCATCATCATCAGCAGCAGCAACAGCAGCAGCTTTGAGAACTCTCAACTCAGAGACTAAGGAGATAGTACAACTGATCAGAAGATATTATAGGGCACCCTTTGCTGAGACTCCCAGATGGATTCACAAAATGAAAACTCATAGGAGTATTATAGCCAAATTCCAGAGCTCCAAGGTCAAAGGGAAAATATTGCAAGCATCCAAGAAAAAAAAATTAAGTCTTGTGAAGCTACAGTTAAGATCACATAAGATTTAGTAGCTTTCATATTAAAAAAAGCAGAGGGCTTGAAACATTATATTCCTGAAGGCAAAGTAGCTAATATTATACCCAATGATAACCTATCCAGCAAAGCTGAGTATATTTCTTCAGTGGAAAAATGAATATTTAATGAAATAGGGGACTTTCAAGCATTCCTGATGAAAATAACAGAGTTGAGTAGAAAGTTTAATATGCAAACACTAGATTCAAGAGAAGCATGAAAAGGTAAACATGAAAGACAAATCATAAGGGACTTATGATTACTTGTTTTTATAAGCATCGGGTTTGGGACAGAAAGGGTCAGGGAAGAAATTAAACTGAGTGTTCTGGTCCTAACATAGCTGCTAATTGTCTTTGTGACCTGGAGAAAGTCTTCTCAGTTTTCTGAAGCTCAGTTGCTTTATCTATGAAATGGCAATAATGTTTGATAGATCCATTAATTAACAATACTTACCTAGATCTATGAGGTAATTGGTAGGATCCAATTAAGTAATGTGTGAAAGCACATCACAAAAATAAAAAAAAAATCTTTATTTCATCTCCAATTACTTTTAAAGAAGAAATTTAGGCAGAAATTACCAATAATTTAACTTATAAACTGTACCAGAAGAAGCTTGGTTTGTGAGCCTGGGATTCAAGTCTTGATGTGATTGAAAGTCATTCAATTTCTTGGAGCCTGGGTTTTTTCATCTTATCACCTAAGATATCAGGGGAAAAATATTTTTCAAGCTTCATAGCACTATATGAAGTGTCAGCTGTTGTTTTATTTATAAAATGTGAATAATTCTAGTACTCTGCAGTTTTGGGGGGGTAGAGTTGTTTATAAATTTTATGGTTCTGTAAGAGTGTTGCACACAGTGATCTCTAATATCCTTTTCAGCCCTATATCCTGTGACCCTATTGAAATGTAAGTTACTATTTCCATAAGACTTTAAGGTTTGCAAAGTGCTTCTCATATTATATCTCCTTGATCTTCATAATAATCTCATGAGTTAGATAATGGAATTGTTACTATTTTTACTTTCTGTATGAGGAAACCATAACAAAGAAGTACCTTGTTCAAGATTCCACAGCTTGAAAGAATCTGAGCTAGGGTCCAAGTCCAGAGTTATGGTTCTAACAACAAAGACAATAGCAGCAGTGACAATGGTGGAAACAGCAACAACATCAATAACAACATTCATATACCAGTTTTGAATTGACAACATTATATTATTTGAGTCTTTCAAGCATCATATAAGATAATGAGGAAACTAGGGTCTTGAGAGATTAAATGACTTGCCCAGGGCCACTTGTTAATAAGCATCTGAGGGAGGATTCATATCCATCCCCTTCTGACTCTAAATTCAGCACTCTATCCACTATTCTAAAATATCCCGATAGATACTGGCACATAATTATCAATGAATGGTTAAAGAATCTAAGGCTTAGAAAGATTAACTGACTTGTCAGGTTCACTAGTATCAGTAGTAGGAAATGAGTTCAAGTCTTACAAAGTCCAAGTCTAGTACTCCATTCAATATACCATGAATGTAAGTCTAGTGCACATATTGTTTTATCTTCACACTAGCCTTTTAGACATATGAGCCCCTCTGATAAACCAAAGTTCCTTGCCTAAAAATAAATTAATCATTTTCTGTAGTATATAATTGAAAGAATATGTGGTTTATAGTCAATTGATCTGGATTCAAATCCTGGTTCTTCATCACCTATTCATACTTGGGGAATTCAGTTCCCCTTTCTAAGCCAGAGTTTCCTCATCAGTAAAGTGATGCAGTTCAGCTTGTATCTAATATCCCTTCAAGCTCAAAATTATATGACTACATAAACTCAGGTCATATAGAGGCTTTGAAGACGCAGTGATGAATTCATTTTTGAAAAGGTGTCGAGCATAATGGGTGGAGCCAAGATGGGGAAGTAGAAGTAGAAACCTGCTGGAGCTCTTCCTCTAAGCCCCTCAAAAAACCTGTTAAAAATTACTCTAAACAAATTCTAGAGCAGAAGAAGCCAAAAAATGACAAACTGATGCAAATTTCCGGCTCAAGACATTCTGGAAGGTCAACCGAAAGGGTCTATCACACTGGGTTGGGAATGGAGTACAGTTCGGCATGGGCCATGCCAGTGTGGACAGAGCTGGTGCAGACCTTACAGGATTGAATTATTGGTAGTGGCTGAAGTTTCCAGACTTCCCAACCCACAAATACCAGAAGCTTTCTCACCTGACTGAGAGGAGAGCCTGGTCCAGTCCTAGCCCCAGCCCCAGTTCCAGGGCAACAGCAGCCACTGCCGAAGTTGAGGCTGTTTCTGGAGCCCCTCACTTAACAAAGATCTCAAAAGTCAAGCAGTGTATTAGGGAAATGAGAAACCTGGGAAAAAAACAGACTATAGACTCTTATTCTCTCAGTGAAGAGATATTTTCTTACATCATTAGTTACAAGGGAGATCAAAACATACAACCAGAAGAAGATAAGAAAGTCAAAGTTCTTGCAATCAAAACCTTCAGGAAAAATATAAATTGGTTTTGGGCCATGGAAGAGTTCAAAAAAGGTTTTGAAAATCAAGTAGAAAAGTGGAGGAAAAAATTGGGAAGAAAATGAGAGTGATGTAAGAAAATAATGAAAAACAAGTCAACAGCTTCTAAAGGAAATTCAAAAGAATGCTGAAGAAAATAACACCTTTAAAATTAAACTAATCCAAATGGCAAAATAGGTCCAAAAAGTCAATGAGGAGAAGAACCTTTAAAAGAAGAATGGGCCAAATGGAAAAAGTAGCCCAAAAGTTCAATGAAGAAAATAATTCATTCAAAATTAACATGGAGCCAATGGAAACTAATGACTTCATGAGGAAAAAAGGAATTATAAAATAAAACCAAAAGAATGAAAAAATAGAAGACAATGTGAAGTCTCTTATTGGAAAAGCAACTGACCTGGAAAATGAATCCAGGAGAGATAATTGTAAAATTATTGGACTACTTGAAAGCCATGATAAAAAAAAGAACCTAGACATCATCTTTCAAGAAATTATCAAGGAAGGGAACTAATGTAATAAATGCTAGGAAGGGTGGCCTAGCTCTACTAGATCTCATATTGCATTTTGAAGCAGCAATTATCAAAACCACTTGGTACAGGCTAATAAGCAGTAGGGTAGACCAATGGAATATGTTAAGTACTCAAGACACAGTAGTCAGTGAATATAACAATCTACTGTTTGATAAACTCAAGGACCCCCGCTTCTGGGATAGAACTCACGGTTTGACAAAAATTTCTGGGAAAACTGAATAAGACTGTGGCAGAAATTAGGTACAGACCAATGTCACACACCATACACAAGAATAAAGACCAAATGGGTACATAATTTAGGTATAAAGATTGATACTATAAACAAATTAATGGAGCAAGGAATAGTGTATATATGAATGTATTATGGAGAAGGGAAGAATTTTTGACTAAACAAGAGACAGAAAGCATTATGCAAAATAGATACTTTTGATTACATTTGATTGCATTAAACTGTAAAGTTTTTTGTATAACCAAACTTAATGCAACCAAGATTAGAAGGGAAGAAGAAAACTGGGAAAGAATGTTTGCAACTAGTGTCTGTGACAGAGGCCTCATTTCTAAATATATAGAGAACTGAGTCAAATGTACGAGAACTCAAGTCATTCCTCAATTGATAAATGGTCAAAAGATATGAACAAGCAGTTTTCAGAGGAAGAAATTAAAACTATCTATAGTCATATGAAAAAATGCTCTAAATCACTATTGATTAGAGAGATGCAAATCAAAACAACTCTGAGATACCACATCACACGTATCAGATTGGCAAACATGACAAAACAGGAAGATGATAAATGTTGGAGAATATGTGGGAGAGTTGGAACACTAATTCATTATTGTTGGAGCTGTGAGCTGATCCAACCATTCTGGAGAGCAATTTGGAACTATGGCTAAAGGGCTACAAAAATGTGCATACCCTTTGATCCAGCAATATTGCTTCTACGACCATATCTCCAAAAGATCATAAAAATCGAAAAGGGTTTCGCATGTACAAAATTATTTATAGCAGCTCTTTTTGCGGTGGCCAAAAACTGGAAATCAAGGGGATGTCCATCAGTTGGGGAATGGCTGAATAAATTGTGGTATATAAATGTAATGGAATACCATTGTGCTATGAGAAATGATGAACAGGATGACTTCAGAGAGGCCTGGAAAGACTTACATAAACTGATGCTGAGTGAAAGGAGCAGAACCAGGAGAACTTTGTACACAGCAACAACCAGAGTATGTGAGGAATTTTTCTGGTAGACTTAACACTTCATTGCAATGCAAATACTTAAATAATTCCTAATGATTTCTTAAGGCAAAATACCTTCCACATCGTGAGAAAGAACTGTGGAATTTGATCACAGAATGAAGCAGGTCACTTTCTTTTATATTATATTTTGGTTTGTTTTATGATTTCTCTGATTCATTTTAATTCTCCTATGCAACATGACTAAGGTAAAAATGTATTTAATAGGAATGTATGTGCAGAACCTATATAAAACTGTATGTCATCTCAGGGAGGGAGTGGGGAGGTAGGGGGATGGGAGAGAGAGGGGAAAAATCTAAGCTATATATATATATATATATATATATATATATATATATATATATATATATATATATATATATATGATTGTAGAACCCTGAAACAATTTTTTTGTAAAAAAGAAATTATCAAGGAAAATTGCCCAGATATTCTAGAACAAGAGGGTAAAGTAGAAATGAAAAGAATCCACAGATCACCTTCTGTAAGAGATCCCAAAAGAAAACCTCCCAAGAATACTATAACCAAATTCCAGAGTATCCATGTCAAGGAGAAAATATTACTTGTAGCCAGAAAGAAACAATTGAAACATTGTGGAAACACAATCAGGATAAAACAAAATCTACTAGCTTCTACATTAATGAATCGAAGGGCTTGGCATATGATAGTCAAGGTCAAAGGACATAGGATTAAAACTAAAAATCACATATCAAGCAAAACTGAATATAATACTTCAAGAAAATAAATGGAGTTTCAATGAAATAGAGAACTTTCAAGCTTTTTTGATGAAAAGACCAGAGTTGAATAGAAACTTTGACTTTCAAATACAAGAATCAAGAGAAGCATGAAAAGGTAAACAGGAAAGAGAAACCACAAGGGGCTTATTGAAGGTGAACAGTTTACGTTCCTATGGGGAAAAATAATATTTGTGCTTTATATATATATATACATACATATATATGTATATATGTATATATATAGATAGATATAGCTATAGATAGAGATAGATAGATATAAAGAGATGACATCTAAAAAAGAAAATAGAAAAGTAAGTGTTGAGAGCAACATACTAGAAGAAAGAGAAAGGGAAAGGTAGAATGTGTTAAATCATATCACAGAAAAGAGACAAGAAAAAGCTTTTACAATGGAGGGAAAGGAGGGGAAGGTGAGAAGAAATAAGTGAGTCTTCTTTCATTAGATTTGGCTTAAGGAGGAAATAACATACACACTCAATTGGGTACAGAAGTTTATCTTACCCTACAGGAAAGCAGGAGGGAAAGGAATAAGAGTAGGGTGATAATTGAAGGGATGGCAGATTGAGGGAAGCAAAAAGGTTGGTAGAGAAAGAGTCAAAGAAGAGAATAGAATAAATAGCAGGTGGGACAGGATAGAGGGAAATACAGTTAGTCTTTCACAGCATGACTGTTAGGAACTGTTTTGCATGGCAACATACGTATAACCTATATCAAATTGCTTCCATTCTCAATGAGTGTGGGTGTGGTGGGGGAAAGGAGAGAATGTGGAACTCTGAGTTTTAAAAATAAATGTTAAAAATTGTTTATATATGCAACTAGGAAATAAGATATATAGGTGTTGTGATATAGAAATCTATCTTGCATTCCTGGAAAATAGAAAAGAAGGGGATGGGGGGGTGATAGAAGGAAGGGCAGATTGGAGGAAAGGTTAATCAAAATATAGACTGTGCTGTGGTGAGGGGATGGGGAGAAATTTTGAAATTCAAAATTATGTGAAAGTGAATGTTGAAAACTGAAAATAAATTAATTTAAATTAAAAAAAAGGTAATGCTAAAATTCAATCTTAAAGCCCCTACTCCCTAGGCAGACCATGTGTGGTCTGACCTTGTGGTTATCTCTCTCAGATTCCAGCTAGCTATCATTGTCAAAAGATCCAGATGCAGTGGGGTTCATTTCTCGGGTTCTATCACAACTGGAGAGGATTAATAAAATATCTTGGAATGTTGTCAACATTACTTTGAATTTTTCAGTCCTCTGCCTGTAATGCTGCAGTATGGATTTTGAGTCTTAGAGAAATATTGATCCCCAATGAAAACTATGCAAAGTGGATTTTAAAAAAGAGAAAGATGATGTGGAAGGACAAATATAAAGGGCACAATTGAATATGTTTGTTTTTCAGATTTAATAAGCTTCAGTGATGGTAGTGCCTTACTCTCACTGGTTAACTTCAGGCATATTGTTAGAAACCTTGATTTCTAGAACTAACTCTGACACTGTCTTGCTGTAAAACTTGGGAAAAGCTACCTCCCAGTTTCTTCATCTTAAAAAGGATGGGGGTGTATCAGATCGTGTGTTTTTAACCTAAGAACCATTCCCTCCACTTCTCTTCCACTCCCCTTCCTTTCCTTTTCTTCATTTGTGTAATATTTTTATTACTGTAATTGAATATAATTGGTTTCCTTTATAATTCCTTTATATATAATTCCTTTATAATCCCATGTCATTTATTTATTGCTGTAGTGTAGAGACTTAACCAGTTTGCTGAATCTCTCTCTCTCTCTCTCTCTCTCTCTCTCTCTCTCTCTCTCTCTCTCACACACACACACACACACACACACACACACACACACACACACACATTAGCCTTAAAGATAAAACTAATCATGATATTTAAGGTCCTCTCTATCACTGTATCATGATTCTATGGTATTATGTTGGGAGAAAAAATAATGAAGAGTCAAACTGTAGCTCTTATCAGTTTTTAATGGAGATCTAGACCATTTGTCGGAAATTCCTCCAGAAAGTACCTTACTGAATACTTAACTGTTCCCTCAGGGTTTCTTAGAGTCTGAGGTTTTAGAATCCAGCTCTCCAGGTCATCGGACTAGAGACATATGCTTAATCTGGGACCATGGATTTAGAGTTGAAAGAGTCATTTAGCCCAACAGCCTCCATTTCATTATTTTACAGATGAGAAAATAAGGTTAAGAGAAATTAAATAACTTGCCTAAGGACACACACACACACACGCACGCACACACAAGACCAGACAAGATTTGAAACTAAATATTCTCTAACTTCTAATCCAATGTTCTTTCTACTACACTGTTATTTCTCAAATTTCTCTTTTCACTTTTCTGAGACTTAGTTTACTCATCTATATAGTTGTCATTTTTTAATTATGTCTCACTCTTCATGACCCCATTTAGGGTTTCCTTGATAGAGACACTGGAGTGATTTGCCATTTCCTTCTCCAACATATTTTACAGATGAGATATTGAGGATTAAGTGACTTGCCTAGGATCACACAGTTAGCAAGTGCTTGAAGCTAGATTTGAATAGAGGATGATGGATCTTCCTGATTTCTGGTCATGTACTCTATCCACCTAACTGTCCTAATGTCCTAACAATTTAATGGCTATAATAGTGCCTGTCTTGCCTGTCTCAAGTCACTATTATAAAGATCTAGTTAAAAAATAATATTTTAAATTTGTATGGAAACATGTCTATTCACTTTATACATTTTAGGTAAAATAGATAAATAAGCAAAGCACTAAGTGTATTAGACACTAGTTGGGTTACAAATAAGAACAAACAAGGGAATTGCTGTCCTTAAGGAGTCTATATTCTAATGGGTAAAAACAGGTAGGGGAAACCTGGAAAGGGGTTGGAGAGGGTCCATGATATGAAAATGACTATGAAATGATTTGGAGACCTGGTGCTTCTGAAAGGTTAAAGCTCATCCACAATCAGAGGAGTGACTCACAGGAGAAGTGTCCAAGGTTCTGATGACAATGAAAATTAGCCAAGTGGACACAGCATAGTGTAAACACGACCTCAGTTACACAGTAAGAGGCACCACTGGAACATGAACTCAGAGCTTGTCTCCTAGTCTCCTGAACATTTTTGTTTTGACACCACAAAGTGTTATATGAAAGAAGGTTACTTTTCTGTTTGTGTCTAGGATAAAGTAGTGGAGCCTACCTTGTCTTAAATGGAGGTCTCTCTTTCCCTCTTCCTGCCCACTTCCTACCATCTCAACCCAAGTTGATTGGGGTCCCACTGTGTTTTTCAAAGAACAGAGGGACTAACATTTGAAAATGTTCTGTGGGCATGAGGACCTCCCCACCTTGCCCAACAAATGCCCACTATGTCCAAGATCAGATATACCCCTGAAATTGCACTGGAAAGAAAAAGAGAGACAGGCAATTTGATAAATCCCTTTGAGAGTCTTATAATCACTTGATAAGTATCTAAAGATGATACAAATCATCTCTCCTATAGAGTAAAATTTCTCTTTCCTTCCCTTTCACTCCATGTGCTCAACAGAAGAAACATCTAAGCTATTTAAATAATTGACACCTTCCTGTACCTCCAAGATTAATGTTCCTTTCTCCTGCTTTTACAAACCACAATATTTTCCTGTACTTCCATCTGCTCTCTCTCTCCCTGTATGAGGCTCCTGACCATCAGAGCAGCTAAAATTAGCTCCGAGTTCTTATCTTTCTAGGAATGTGTGGCACATTGCTATTTTTTTAACCCTCCAAGCCCTGTTACTGGTTTATGAACTATATCATGCCCATCCTCTCCACATATAATTCCACCTGAATTTCAGCTCATTGGGTCTTGTTTTTCCATTGCCTCTACATTAGATTGTAAGCTGCTTGAGAGCAGGGATTGATTTTCTTCTGCTTATGTTTATATCCCCCAGTTCTTAGCATGGTACTTGGGAAATAGTAAATGGTTAATAAATCCTCTTGTCTTCTCTCCTTTCCTCTCCTTTCCCTTTCCTTTCTCCTTTCTCTTTTCCTTTCTTCTTCCCTTCCTTCCTAGTTTATCCTTTACAGAAACAAAGACTGCAGTGATGATAATAGTAAGATGGATGAATGGTAGTGAAAACACTCTTGATTATTCTAATGTTGATGATTCTTCATGCTTCAAAACATTGACGATATCAGTGATATGGTTAGTCTTCTTTCATTGAGAATACCCATCCTTGCATGCTACCATAACAAAGTAAACCAAATCAGTACTGTTTTATTGTAATGAACAAATTTGACTTCAAAAAAGTGATATTAGAATGCATTTCCCTCTCTACTTTGAAGAGATAGGAGCCAATGTGTGAGAAACATTGCATCTAATGCTGGATTTTGTCAAAATATTGGTAATTTTGCTGAGCTATTTTTCCCTCTTTTTTAAGCTTTGTTTTAGTGGATTTCTCTCTGTGGTAGGAAAGGATACATTGGGAAAGGAAAGGAAAGTAAAATAAAAATATAACAAAATTAATTTAAAAAGCTAATACCAAATATTGTTTATAGTTCTCAATTCAATTCAATTTATAACCTTTTACGAGCAAGATTCTGTGTTAGGTTCTGGAGGCACACAGATTTAATGAAAAAAAAATGATCTCTATCTCAAAGAACTTACCTTCTTTTGAGTAATTAAAGATTTATAAAAATGAATAAATGCAACTTCGATTTGAGGTGATATGGAGAATACTAGGAGAATCAGGAAGGGCTACCCAAAAGGAGTTGGCATATGAGATGGGGTCTTAAAGGAAGCTATCAATTCTAAAAGGTAGAGTTGAGAAGGCAATGCTGTTCAGACATGTAGGAATGGTTGTGAAAATTCATGGAGTTGGGAGGTGGGATTCTGAGTTCAGGAAACAGTAATTGGGTCACTTTGGATAGAACTGTGGAGGGGAGTAATTTTAAACCAGTTTAGAAAGGGAGGCTTGAGACAGACTGAGAAGGACTTTATGAGCCGAGCTGAAGATTAGATTTTATCCTACAACCAAGAGAGATCACTAAAGAAGTTTCAGTTGGGTACTGATACTGTAAGATTTGTGCCTTAGAAAGATTACTTTGTCATGTATTTCTTTTTTTCTACTCCCATTTCAACTGGTTAAAATGGATTGGAAGAGAGAGAGAGTCTAGAAAGAGGAAGATTATCAAAACAGTATAGATCAGAGTTGATGAGGACCTGAACTAGTGTTGTGATAAAGTAAATATAAAAAGTATATGTGTGAGATAGATTGTGGAAGTAGAGCTGACAAGATGTTAAGTATTTAAAAGTGAGGGTGCAATGGACATTGAAGAGAGTACTGCTTCCAAGGTTGTAATCCTGCATGATGGTAAGTAATAAATACTACACATGTCAAAGCTTTCCAGCTTTTCTTTGCTTCCTTGTGGGTTTTCCTTAGTTCTCTGCTGTATACCTTTTATTTTATTTTTTCCCTCCTTTGCCCCTCCCACCTCCACCCTAAAAAAGGTTACATATGCACATATCTATAAACATGCACATATATACACATACATGATCACACATACATATGTAAGACCATTCTATGCATAGTTCTATTTGATATCTCTTTCTCTAGAGGTGGATAGGCCTGAGTCTTTCCATGCTCAACCTGCTCATTTCCTACACCACAGCAGTATTACAACACAATTAATTGTGCTATGGGACTTGAATCCCTAAAGAGAAAAGACCATGTTTTTGAAAGCAACTTAGTCCCTGAATTTTCCCATACATTTCAGTAGCTCAAATCACTGGCTCCTCTACCCAAGGCATCTGACCCACCCTGGACTACTTAAAACTCCTTTTTATTTTTGCCGTGGCCCAACACAGGCTATTACTCCTTACTCCCACCAAGTTGCAGATTCACTAGAAATCTTACCTGCATTATTGGCATTATAATAAACCTTGCCACTTTGACTGGGGAAGGAAGAAGGTTTGAGTGCATGAATTCATTCCAGGTAGAAGAGGCCCTGTAGCCTGACATTTCAAGGTTCCAGAAACCCCAAATCTCATTACAATCACATCCTATCTGAGAGACTATCCATGAAAGTTTCCCTCCAGTTTTCTGCATTTCTTCAATTCTTGGCTACATTGGTTTTATTTATACAAAAATAATTTAAAGTAACTAAAAATTATTCACTTTACACTTCAATTATGTTCTCACTTTATAATATATTTAAAGGTGTGATACAGTTGAATTTCTTTCCTATATTTTTTTCTCTAGATTCTTTGAAATTCCTGACCTTTGTTCTTTCAAATGAAATTTGTTATTATTTTTATCTCAGTAAAATAATTTTCTTTTTGTAAATCAATTGAGATCACATTGAATAAATAGATTATTTAGGTAAAATTGTCATTTTTTGTTATATTGGCTTCACCATCCATGAACAATAAGTATTACTCCAATTATTTAAATCTGACTTTATTTGCATATAAAAATGCTTTATTTTTATATTCCTACTTCTCTTTTGGCAGATATACTCTCAGGTATTTTATACTGTCAAGTTATTTTAAATAGTCTAAAACAAAATTGAATAATATTGGTGACTGTAGTTTCCTTACTTTTCTCTATTGATATGAACTTAGCTTTGTCTGAGATCATGATTACTACCCCTTCTTTTTTACATAATTAATTCTTCTCCAGTCCTTTATTTTAGCTTTTGCATGCATTTCTCATTTTTATTGTGTTTCCTCAAAGCAACAAATGGTCCAATTCAAATTTTTAATCTATTTTCATTTTATGGGTAAACATCCCATTCACATTGTAAACAATAATCACTTGTATATTTCCCCCCTTCCTAGTTTTCCTCACTATCCTCTCTATTCATCCTGTCTGTCCTCACTCCTCTACTTTATTTCTACTTTCTACTTTACCCTTCTATTCTCTAATCCACCCACCCCTCTAAGAATTCCTCCCATATCCTCTCCCCTCACCCTATTCCCTTGCTCTCTTATTTTTTTCTGAATTCAGAAGACTCTTATGCTCTTCTAGAAATATATGTTGTTCCCTCTTTAACCCATTCCTGATGAGAGTTAAATTCCAGCACTACCTGCCTTCCCCTCACTTGCTTCTTTTGTAAACCAATTCTTCCTTTTATGATTAATTTATATGAGATAATTACTCCTTTCTCTCTCTACAATTTTATTTTTTAAAATTCGCCCCGTCATACACAGCTCAGTCCAAGCCTTTCACACCACCAAAATCATGATGATAGTCATAAGAATACAGATAACATTTTCATATGGAAGAAGCAAACAATTTGATCATATTGAATCCCTTGTAATTGGTCTTTAATGTTTGCCTTACAATTCTCCTGAATCTTTTATGTGAAATTTTCCATTAAGTTCTGCTGTTTTTATCACAAATACCTGAAAGTCTTTCAGTTCATTCAATGTCCTTTTTTTTAACATTCTGAATTTTACTTAACTTTGCTTATAAGTTGCCCTTGGTTGTAACTCGACCTCTTTTGCTCTATGAAATATAGTATTCCAAAACCAAATACAGTCCTCCCTGCTAAGTCATATGTAATCTTTATTGTAATCCATGATATTTATTTTTTTTCTTATTTTTTACAGTATTTTCTCCTGAACTTGTAGTTTTGAAACTTGTTTATGCTAATTCTTTAAGTTTTCCTCCTGGGTTCTCTTTTTAGACAGTAGATTTTATCTATTTCTGCTTTGCCTTCTTCTTGTAGAACTTCAGGGGGATGATGATTTCAGAAAGGAGCTTGATTCAGGAATGGTGCCATAGAGAGGAAGTGATCTTAGAGAGAACACTCCTATAGTGGGAACTAGGGTGATGTGAGTTCAATTGCCATCTCTGACACTTCAAACTTGTGTGGCAATTCTGGTAAAGTAATTTAATTCCTCAGTATAACTTCCCTTATCTGTGAAATAAGGGGTCTAGACTACAGGATTCTTAATGTCCAATTCCAAACCATTGAGCCCGTGATCCTCTATAGACTGGGTATTGAGGATAATACTAATAAAGCATTGCCTCTGCTTTTTAAGGAACTTAACCAGTGTAGGTGATACGTTGTATACATGTCATTTTTAAACCTCCCTTATAGCGTTTATCTTTTATGATATTTCTCTCACTCCTTTTTTTTTCTTTGTAACTGTTTTATCTCTGGAACTAGATCATATGGATGAGGGACTGTTCAAGGTCCTGAGGGAGATATAAAAATAAATGATATCATGCCACCTGTGTCCTCAGGGAAGTCAGTTCTTGACAAGGCTCAGTAAATGATGTGTCAATACACTATAAATAGTAAAGAATACAAATGATTTGTTTTGCTATAATAAAAAGTGAGTGATTTCTTAAGAAATGTGAAAAAAGAAAGGAAATGATGAAAGGCCCATGTTTTTCAGAGGCAAATATTGCCTGTATACAATCTAAAAGTAGGGTCAACCCATGCCACTGAATTGCAATCCTCTCATTGTAGAGAGAATAATTTCTCTTGGGGTTTGGAATGTAAGCAGTAAGCTGGAAGGAAAACAAGTAGAATACAAAAATCAAGGCCAAGTTGGCACCAGTATGCGTGTGAAGCACCGAGGTGCTAAGATAAATGAGATGAGGGCCTATCAGAGCAGGAATTTAGGACTAGAGAATGAAAGGTAAATTAGATGCAAAAAGGCAGGGAATGTTAAAGAAGTGATTGTATGACAACCCAGATCTCTAAGACTATGGCCATTTGACTGTGACTGTGTGCATTCTCCACCCCTACTTTGCGTTAATATGTTGGTTATGGAGGGCATCTACTTTAGTTATCCCTTCCACTTCAAAGGGATTAGGGGTATGAAGCCCCTGAGATACTGGAAATCTGGATAAAAAATTTTGGCCCTCAAATTCCCATTTAATTTCTTACGCTAAGCCAGATATATCAAAACTAGGATCTGGAAAGTCCAGATATGGAAGGGATAACTGTAATCTACTTCTTGAAGTACCACCTTCCCATAGCCTGTGGGTTAAACCACCACAGCCTGCTTAATAATGCTAATAACTAGCTTTTATGTAGCATTTTGATTTAGCAAAGCATTTTAGAAATATCTTTTTTATCTGCACAACAAACCTAGGTGGATGGTGCTATTATTATCTTATTTTATAGATAGAAAAATTGAGGCAGATATAAGTTAAATGATTTGTCCAGAGTCTAACAATTAGTAAGGGTTTGAGGCTACATTTGAACTCAGCTCTCTTTACTATAACACTTAGCTATATATCTTTATATAATATATATAAATGTACATTAAATAATATATAATATATAACGAAGAATAATATGTCTCTTCAGAGAAAGAAGTGACACTGTTTGAGTACAGACTGAAACATGCTCTTTTTTCACGTTCATTTTTTTCTTTTATTTGGATCTTCTTGTACAAAATGACTAGCATGGAAATGTTTTACATAATTGCACATGTATAGTCTTAGAAAACAAAACAAAATTGAATCTACTGGTACGAGGAGTGGGGGATATAGACCTTTAATGAAATACAAACTTCCAAACATTCCTGTTGAAAAGAATGGAGATAAAAAAAAACATCGTTTCAAAAAAAAAACAAAAAAGAAAAGAAAAGCCTAGCTTAGCAGAACAGCAGGGGAACACTTTCTTAGTTGGAAATGAGATGATTTTTTCCCCCTTCATCAGTTCAAACCCTATTCTACTTTGGGCAGGCTATTTAATTAGAATTTAAAGTGTCATCTGAAAAGGTAAATGATTTGTAATGAGGAATTTAATCATGACCATATCTAGAGAATGTAGGTAATATTAGCAAAAAGCTTGAGTTTGGACTTGAGGTAGACAATCTGTCCTTTTGGAGAAAGGTTATGAAATGGCTACTGATTTTCCACTAATGGAAATTTACTCAAAGAGAATAAACATTTGTCATTAGTGGACCTCTGCTCCCATTTCAACTGGTTAATGAATCGCTTCAATGAGAATTAGATGTTGATTAGATATAATGACCGCTAATGATCTTATCTTCTAAATTAAGGCAGATGTTAAGGGATTTATACTTAAAAACACTTCATGTGACAAATCTCAAGAGAAGCTGGCAAGGGAAAGACAACATCTTTTGCATGCTCTATGGTAATAAATTAACCATGACCTCCAGTGGTGAAATAATGCATGTGGCATAAGTTGGCTCACAGTTACTACTGACATGACACTAATCGATTGATAGCTTTGTGATACTAATTTAAGAACAAGTTCTGGTTGGGTTGCCAAGTGAAAGGATTTGGATGTGGATTGTATGGGCTGAAGTACAGAGTACCATAAGTAACAGGACAAATATGATCATAATGTAAAGAAAGCACTGAGTTGCTGGAGATAGCTATAACTAATCCTTGCCTTCAAAGAGCACATATTCTACTAATAAAGACACAGATAAATAACTATAACATAAAATATGACCATTATAATTGCAGATGGGTAGCAAATACAGGTTTTGTCTCAATGTAAGGAAAAACTTCCTAACAAATATAATAGTTAATATCAATAATGTTGATAATAATCAACATTGATAAAATTCTTTAAATATTTGCATATATATTATTTCATTTATCACAACAACCTTGTGCTCTAGGTGCTACAATTAAACCTATTTTACATATGAGGAAATTGAGGTGAAGAGAAGTTAAGTGGCTTGTCCAGGACCACTCCCATAGTAAATTTCTGAGGGAACATTTGGATACAAGGCTTTTTAGATATCACGTCCAGCCTTTGAACCACTATGCCACCTAGATTTTCAGTGATAAAGGCTGCCTTGGGATACACTGGTAATCATCATAGAAACAGAGATTTTTCTTTGGATGGCATTAAGACCACATTTAACTAAGCCTCTTCATTATACAGATGAAGAGACTGAAGGCCAGAGAAGCTAAATGAGTTGTTCAAGGTAGTAAAAGTCATATCCAAAGTTCAAACTTTTTTTTCCCCTAAGACTCAACTAAAGCATTTTGGGGAATGTTGTAGAAGGAAATTTTTGTCTAGGTATGAGTTTGACATGAAGAATGGTGAAGTCCCTTCTGAGATTCTGTGATAAGACTAGTGACTGGTTAAGTATATAAAGGCAAGAGAAAAAGGAGAGTCTAAAAATGGCCCCAAGGTTTCAAGAATGAATCATAAATGTCAAAAGAAAAGGTAATTTGTGGAATATCAGAGGTGAAGCAAGTGTGAGGGATTGTTCAAGTCCAACCAACTCATTTTACATTTGAGTAAATGGAGGCTGTGTGTGTGTGTGCGTGTGTGTGCGCATGTGGAGAAGCTTTCTCAAGGTCTTACTCATCTATTTAGTAGTAGAAGCAGAACTAAAGGTTAGGAATCCCCACTTTTAGTCTGATTGTCATTTGACTACAACAGACTGTCTCTTTAAGGATGAGAAAAAGTATGCACAAAAAGAATAATTATTATCTACTATGCATTAAAAGAATTCATGCAAAAATTTTTTTGTTCTCCATTTGCTATGCATGATATGCAGAAAAGAACATAGAATTTACAGTTAGAAAACCACTTCAATGGACAATAGATTTTTAGTCAGAGGTTCTAGATAAAAACAAAATATATACATCAATATACATACATACATATATGTGTGTCTATTAAAATGCATATTATACACACACATACACATAAATCAGTCAAAAAGCATTTATTAAGCACCTACTAGATACCCTGGATTGTGCTATTGTGCTATTAATAGTGTTTGCCATTTGACAACAACCTGAAGATTTATATATTTCATCAAACTTGATCCTCATAATTCTCCTTTGCAGTAGTTATTACTGATGCTATTATTCTCAGTTTACATGTCAGGAAACTGGGACCCAGAGAACCTAAGTAACTTTCTCCCGATCATTATCACATCTTTATTGACTTGATTCATTCCATCATATCATGCTTTCTTGTTCTCCCCTCAGGACAATTTTTGGAACTACATTAATTTTTATTTATTTATTTATTTAACTTTTTACATTCATTTTCACGAAATTTTGAGTTCCAAATTTTCTCCCCTTTTATCCCCTCCCCCCACCCCAATACCCCAAGCAATCTAATTTTCCCTATCTCCAATCTGCCCTCTCTTCTGTCATCCCTCCCTTCTCTTGTCTCCATCTTCTCTTTTCTCCTGTAGGGCCAGATGACTTTCTATTCCTCATTAACTGTACGTCTTCTTTCCTAGTAGCAACAGCAATACTAAACAGTTGTTCCTAAAACTTTGAGTTCCAAATTCTCCCCATCCCTCCCTCCCCACCCATTCCCTTTGGGACAGCAGGCAATTCAATATAGGCCATATCTGTGTAGTTTTGCAAATGAATTCCCTGATAGTCGTGTTGTGTAAGACTAACTGGATTACCATCCCTCCTAACCTGCCCCTCATTGTTTCTCTTCTGTCTTTTGATCCTGTCCCTCCCCAAGTGTTGACTTCAAATTGCTCCCTCCTCCCTTTGCCTTCCCTTCCATCATCCCCCCCCTTGCTTATCTCCTTCTCCCCCACTTTCCTATACTGTAAGATAGGTTTTCATACCAAAATGAGCGTGCATTTTATTCCTTCCTTTAGTCAAATGTGATGAGGGTATACTAATTGTTTTTTTTTTTCCTCAGCTCTCCTCTTTTTCCCTCCACTAAAAAGTCTCCTACTTGCCTCTTAAATGACATATAATTACCCCATTCCATTTCACCCTCTTTCCTCCCACTACATTTTTCTCTCACCATTTACCTTAATTTCTTTTCAGCTATGGTCCCATCCTATTCAATTCACTCTGTGCTCTCTGTCTCTGAGTGTGCGTGCATGCGTGTACATGTGTGTGTGTGGTCCCACCAACTACCCAGATACTGAAAAGTTTTAAGAGTTACAAATATTGTCTTTCCATGTAGGAATGTAAACAGTTCACTTCTGGTAAGTCCCTTAAGACTTCTCTTTGCTGTTTCCTTTTTCATGCTTCTTCTCATTCTTGTGTTTGGACGTCAAATTTTCTTTTCAGCTCTGGTCTTTTCATCAAGAATGATTGAAAGTCCTCTGTTTCATTGAAAGACCATATTTTCCCCTGAAGCATTATACTCAGTTTAGCTGGGTAGGTGATTCTTGGTTTGAGTCCTAGTTCCTTTGACTTCTGGAATATCCTATTCCATGCCCTTTGATCCCTTATTGTAGAAGCTGCTAGATCTTGAGTTATCCTGATTGTATTTCCACAGTACTGGAATTGTTTCTTTCTAGCTGCTTGCAAGATTTTTTCCTTGAGCTGGGAGTTCTGGAATTTGGCCACAATGTTCCTAGGAGTTTCTCTTTTTGGATCTCTTTCAGGTGGTGATCGATGGATTCTTTCAATACTTATTTTGCCCTCTGGTTCTAGAATGTCAGGGCAGTTTTCCTTGATAATTTCATGGAAGATCATGTCTAGGCTGTTTTTTTGATCATGACTTTCAGGTAGTCCCATAATTTTTAAATTATCTCTCCTGGATCTATTTTCCAGGTCAGTTATTTTTCCCATGAGATATTTCACATTCTCTTCCATTTTTTCATTCTTTTGGTTTTGTTTTGTGATTTCTTGGTTTCTTGTAAAGTCATTAGACTCCATCTGTTCCATTCTAATTTTGAGAGAACTATTAAATTCAGTGAGCTTTTGAACCTCTTTTTCCCTTTGGCTAATTCTGCTTTTGAAAGCATTCTTCTCCTCATTGGCTTTTTGAACCTCTTTTGCCAATTGAGTGAGCCTATTCTTCAAGGTGTTATTTTCTTCAGCATTTTTTTGGGTCTCCTTAACCAAAGTATTGACCCATTTTTCATACTTTTCTTGCATCTCTCTCATTTCTCTTCCCAGTTTTTCTTCCACCTGTCTCACTTGCTTTTCAAAATCCTTTTTGAGCTCTTCCAAGGCCTGAGCCCACCTGACATCCCCCGGGGTGTCTGGGGTACCGAGGCCCCACCCTCCACGTCTTTCCCTGATGGCAAGAATGCGTCCTCGTCCTCGTCATCAGATCCGAATGTCGGGATCATTTGCATTTGTTGGAAAAAACTCTCTGTAGTCTTATTTTTCTTCCCTTTTCTAGGCATTTTCCCAGCCAGTTACTTGACTTCTGAGATTCCTGTCCACCCCCGCCCAGATCCGCCCAGCTAGTGCTTGGGCTCTGAGATTCAAATGGGCTTTTCATGCCGCCCACCCAGCTGCTAATCAATGTAGCTTTAGTTCTGGTGCTGGGGTGGGGGCAGGGCCGCCTCCCAGGCTCAGCTCCCTCAGGGGCTTTATGCAGAGACTTTCAGGAATGGAGCGGGTGGGGGGGGCCGCCTCCCAGGCTCAGTTCCCTCTGAGGCTTTATGCAGAGGCCTTCAGTAATAGAGCGGGATGGGGCAGGGCCATCTCCCAGGCTCAGCTTCCTCAGGTTGTTTATGCAGAGACTTTCAGTAATGAAGCTCCTGCCTGCTGCTGGGGAAGTCCTGGGCCGCTGCCACTGCTGCCTCCGTTGCCGCCCACGCCTCTGCCTCCGCCGCTTCCTCCCAAGGGTGCCCGAGTCACAGAGACACCCCACTCCCCTCAGCCAGCCAGCCGTCTCTCTCACTGACCTGTAGCTTCTGTGGGCGGAAGAGCTTTCCCGGCTGCTGGAGCTTCCGTCCCTGAAGCCTGCTTGGGTCAGCTTCTCTGGGGCCGTGGCCAGGGTAGCGCTGGGGTGGGGTCCGCTTTCCAGGGCACGATGGACCCTGGGGACTGGTCTTCAGGGCTCTCTGGCACGGAAATCTCTTCCACTCCATTTCTGTACACCTTTCAGTGGTCCAGAATTTATGTGGATCTCTTTTTACATTAATTCTATGGGCTGTGGGTTGGAGCCCGTAAATATGCGTCCTTCTACTCCGTCATCTTGGCTCCACCCCCCTGGAACTACATTAATTGATGACAGAGTCTATATTCTACTAGTCTCTGTATCCTCCATAGAGTTTATCATAGGACCTTGCACACACTTGGTGTCTAATAAATGTTTGTTGACAGAAAGAATGACTCATTGGATTTTGATGGGAGAAAAGGGTGATTGTTGCAACTAACCAATGTAAGACTTCTAAAATCCTTTAAATCTCAGACATTTGCAATTCATAGGGCTAGATACTGCCAGAACTCTGATATATGAAGGATATCTTTAGTTAAGGTTCATAAGGATTAAATGAAACCTTGTCAAGGGACATCATCATGACCACTTCCGTATTGCCATTGCCATCACATATAATCTAAGAGACTATTCTAAGGAACTGAGACTTGTGCTGGAGCCACCTTTTACTGACTTGTGAGAACTAATCGCTAAATTTTTAGTGTGAGCCTTTATACTGAAAAATTTGACAAATACTATAAATCAGGACTTGATTTTTTTGTTGATTGCATAGATTTAAGAATATGATGGATAAAATGATAATAAGGAGGATTGCACTTAAAAGTGTGAATTGTGAACATCCCCAACTAACTCCCACTCCCTTCCCTGGAAAGCTAAAGCATTTGCCAGCATGCTGTTAGATTGTGAGGTCCTGAATATTGGACTCTGTTCCTACCTTCCTTTGTATCATTTGTAGCCCATTGTTTTCTAGATGGTACACACGTAGTACCAATGGTACTGATTTGAATGGAATCCATTGCTTTTGCCTAAGGAAAATTGATTAAAAGGGTTTGGTGTAAGGATCTTTTTTTTCCTCAGGTTTGATTTAGATCAATTAGTTTTCCTAATGATTCTTTGGTTGGTATGCCCAGAGGTCTTGAGACCGTGGTCTTTATCATTTACTAATGAGAGAAGAACTCCCCAAGGTACATGCATTAAAGACAGTTTAACCCTGGAAAACGCTGCTTAAACAATATTTTCATTGAAAATGCAAAAAATAAAAAAAAAATGCAGGGAGGGCAAAGGAAAGGACAAATGTAGGAGCTGAACTAGTAATTAGGATGTGAGCTCTTATTGCCTCCTGTTCTATTATCTCAGATCCACTCTGTGTCCACTCTGTGCTCATCATTTCCTCCTTGCCTCCATTTTCAAAGGGTAATATATTCAGTCCTTTCTCTCCTCCCCAATTAGCCCCCATTCTATCACAGTTAACCACTCTATCTTTTGTCTTGATCTGATCTCTTCAAATTAAGGTAGTGAGTGAAATGGATTGCTCTAAAGATCTTGACAGCAGACAACTTGAGTTCAAGTCCTGAATCTTGTACCTATGAATCAGGTGAAACTGGGCAAATTGCTATCCTGATTCATACATTTTCCATCTGCAAAATCAAGATAAAAGACATGATGGGAATGTAGAAGATAAAGGTCTGGCTTGGGAATCAAGAAATTCTGGATTTAAGAATTGCTTGTGATAGGTTTACTCTGACATTGGGGCAAGTCACTTAACATCTTTGGGAGTTTGTTTCCTTAATCTCTCAATGCAAACAGTCACTCTCTAGGACTAATTTTCAGAAGAAACACCAAAATATATCAGTGAAAGTTGTTTTTACCCTGGTAATTTTCCCATGTAAAGTTTACCCATGTAATTTTCTATGTCCATGTAATCTATGTCCATGTCCATGTAATTCGGGTCACTCTGGTTTCCAAAAACTGGAGTTAAAATACTAATGCTAGCTAACTCACAGAATGATTGGGAGATATACAGCACTATGCAAATATGATCTCTTTCTATCTCCCATCATCTGTCATAATTACCTGCTCTGGAACCAAGCTTGCTTCCTCATTCTTTGTCTCTCTTTCTTTCTACTGACACTTCTCAGCTGACAAATCTGTTCAGGTCTCTCTTAGCCTTAAAAAAAAGGCCTTTAAAACTCCATGATAAAAAAATGGTTCCCACCTCCAGAGAGAGAACTGATGAACTCTGAGTACAGATTGAAGCATACTTTTAAAATTTTCTGTATTTTTCTTGTTTTTTTTTACTTTATTTTCTTTTGTAACATGAGTAATATGGAAATATACTTTGCATAATTTCATGTTTAATCAATATCTCATTGCTTGCCTTCTCAGGAAATGAGGGAGGGGCAGGAAGGAAGGAGAGAATTTAGAATTCAAAACTTTATAAAATGGCCGTTAAAATTTTTAAAAATGCAAATGGAAAATTTTTAATGAAATAAACACAAGTGTATTAAAAGATAAAAAATAGAGGGCTTTAAACTTATTGTCCTCCTTTAAGTAATCTGACCTTCCCTTTACCACTAACTTTCTAATAAAAGTAGTCCATACTTACTGTCTTCATTTTGCTATCCAGCCATTAATTCCTCCGATGTTTCTCATTTGACTTTCATTGCTACCATCCATAAACTGTAACATATTTTGCTGTAAAAAAGGGCATATCTATTGATTATCATTACTTACAAAAAATCTATCAGACAGTCTGCCAAGCCTACTCTGAACTTATACTTTTCTTAGATCTGAGACTTGCTTTCTGTGTGTTTTATTTAATTTGACAGCAAGAGCTACTTGATAAACATTTGTTTAATTGAATTGAATCAAAATAGTCAACATGACTTTACAATATGTTCATTTCTACCCGTTCAAGTCCCTGAAGATCTTCACCTCTTTAACTCCAGAGTTCCTGGCCTGGATTGTACTGTCCTGGTTGGAGAGAGTCTTATCTGGCCCAGTATTTCAGTCAGCCTTCAGTCATGCTTCTCTTTACTCCATGACAACCCACTATCTTCTGAGCAGTCTTGCTGCAGCATCGGTACCCTGCTTTCCCACCTTACTTTTGAATTGTAGAGCTATAATCAAATCGACTCTGACATTTCTCAGACTCCTCTTAAGTTTCCAAACTTAATTAATTTGGCAGTTTCTCTAGCATACATCTATGTATGTTATCTTCTCTATTTGAATGTAAGCTCCTTGAGTGTGTCGGCGTTTTTGTTTTTGTATTTGTATTCTCGGAGTGCCTTCTCAGACTATCTGACTTATCTAGTTTGCCTCAGTTTCCTCATGTGTACAATGGGGATAATCATAGTGTCTACCTTCTAGGGTTGTGAGGTTCAAATGATGTAATAATTGCAAAGTGCCTATCACAGTGTCTGGCACATAGTAAGTCTTACATAAATGCTATTTATCTGTTCTTATTATTATTTTTACAAAAAGGAAAACAATCGGTTAATCAATAAACATTTATTAAGTGCTTATTATGTGCTAAGCATTGTATTAAATGCTGGGGATGCAAAAAGAGGCAAAAGAGAGTCTGCTTCAAAGATCTTACCATCTAATGAGGGGCAGGGCAATATGTAACAAATCGATAGAAAGCAAGCTATATATAGGATAAGTAGGAATGATTAATAGAGGGAAATCACTGGAATTAAGATGGGTTTGGAAAGGTTTTCTGTAAAAAGTGGGATTTTCATTGGGACTTAAAGAAAGCCATGGAAGTCTGCAGTTGGAGCAGAGGAAAGAAAGAAGGTAAAAGGGGTTCTGGGGGACAGTTGGAGAAAATACCTGAAACTGAGAGATGGCTTTTCTTGTTTGTGGAATATCCAGAAGACCAGCGAATCAAAGAGTATATAGAGGGGAATAATAGCCCAGAATGAAGTTTGGACAATTGGATGTGGGTTTGTATAGTAGATCCTTAATGGAAATGAACATTGGCCCAGGGAAAGGCCTTCCTGCAACCCAGTGGGGCTAATCAATCCTCCCAAAGTCTCTTTTTATAGAAAGTTTTTTTTTTTTTTTTTTATAGAAAGTTCACAAAGTTTCCAGCTAACTTCATTTTCCTTCAGATGCTCTTTTTGGTTTCAATTCCACTATCTTACTTCCCCCAGGATAATTTATCACCTGAAATCTCATCACCATGGAGATTGATTCAGCTTTGATACTCAACACCTCCTCAGCACCCTCAGCTGCTTTTCCCCTATGAGTGGAGGCCTAAGGGCAGGACTATAAACTCCTCCCAATGCTCCCTTTCTGAAAGGATCAGAACTTTGCAACTAAATTCATTTTCCATCAGCTGCTCTGCCTGGTTTCAACTCTAAGAACATCATGCCCTGCTGCATACTGGGTGCTTTCTGCCTCTTTCACCAGCTGCCTAGTTTTTCAGCTTTCTTTTGTGTTTTGTTTCCCCCCACTATAGTGTAAGCTAGTTGAGAACAGGTACTATTTTTCTTTTTCTTATTTATATTCCTGGGGCTTATAGTACTTGGTATAAAGTAGATGCTTAATAAACATTTATTGACAATTAACTAGTCAAATGTGTCATTTTCACAAAAGAGAGACACCTTGCTTTCAAACAAGCATAACCTTTTCTTTTGACTCTCTGGAAAGTATCAAATACAAAGGAATGGAAAAAAGATTTAGTTAACCCAGATGCAAATATGTTAAAATTATGTGCACAATTTGGTTCAGCTCAAACAATGCAGCCTTCATTTTCAAGTTAAGATTTATCTTCTATAATTTTAAACCATTTGCTGTAAAGAAAAAATAAAACACCACAATTTCCTCTACTACAATGCTCGTCATTATTGCTCAATAAATATTGCATTTATTTCGCCTTGACTCTGGGGACTCCCATTTCCTCAGGCATTCAAGAGAGAATAAACTTTCTTTATCTAGTTCCTGTATTATTTCTTGCCCTTGTTCATACAACAAGGGGAATAGGGCAATATGCTTCCCCTCCCAAGGGCCAGGCCTGGAGCTACTTTTTTTGGCCAATTTATCTAAGTTTTTATGGCAGAAGGATGGCTGTAGGCAATATTACAACATGAAAGCACTACAGTACATTAGGAGGAAAACCCTGGACCTGTAGACAAAAGATCTGTGTTCATTTTTTAGTTTTGTCATGTATTGACTATATACGGAAATAGGCAAAACAAAACTACCATGAACCTCAATTTCCTCCTTTATAAAATGAGTAGGTTGATTTCTTAGGTCCTTTCCATTTCAATGATTTGAAGGGCTTTATGTTTGAAGATTACAATCGCTTCCTAATTAATTCCCCTCACTTCCCAAGTTCATCTACTCAGGACATCAGGGTATCGTCCAAATGGATCATATAACTCTACAGTTGAAGAATTTTCACTGGACCCTGATTACTTACTAAGTAAAGTCCAGATTCAAGGCCCTTCTCCATCTGGTTCCCACATATTTTTAGACTTTCCCTATCCCCACCATACATTTGATCATACCTTTAACTTTATCATAACTTTAGCTAAACTGTCCCCTGTACTTTCCACTTCTGGGTTTTGACTCACATTTATTTTGGATAGAATATAACTTTCCTGTCAATCCTAGCTAAAACGTAGTTGAAAAGTTTCTTCCATGATATGTCATGTATCTATCTCAAAATTTGTTTCCCCTCCTCTCCTCGACCCTGGGAATTTTTGCAGCATTTTCTAAGTTAGTTATGCATATGCACACTCTAATTTGTATTATAATTATTTGTGTACCTGACTTATCTGTCTTACTGGATTATCAGATATTTCAAAACAGGGACTAAGTCTCCTTTATTTAGTATTCCCAATGCCCAGAACAATGCCTTGTTCATAATAAGTTTTTGTTGAATTGAAACAGGCAAATTTTCTCCATTTCTCCTTATGGTGATCCATTTTTTTACCATCTTGAAGATACTAATGATCATGTGATGGTGGAGTTGAAAACTTTTGAACCTAGAGTCAGAAGACCTGGGTTTAAATTCAGTGACTCTGATGTCTCATATCATCCCTAGATTCTCCAAGGCTGTGACAGGAAAGCATAAACTCTGAGAGAGCCTATCATGTTGGAAGAGTTTCAAGCACAGACACTGTGACAGATTGAAATTTATATTAGTGGACTAATCTAAGTCAATGAGGTTTCATTACTAATAGATGGGTGACTTGGTAATACTTTGGCCAGAGCAATATGTGAAATTAAGAAAAAAAAATAACTGACTTTAAGTTCTGTGTGGACCCATTTTGCGTACAGTCAGACCATTAGCTTGATAAAATAACAGTAAAAAGAAAAAGCAAATATGAATTGTTGACTTGAAAGTTTGGTTAAATAAAAGGCAACAGGGTAAATGCATACATTTTTATTCTTATTCTTAATTCCTATTATTAATTCCCTTTAAAGTAACAGGTATGTAGAACTACGGAGCCAGCATTAGATCTTGCTACCTCAAATAAAATTGAGCAGGCTTAAATCTGTTTTAAGACAATCCAAAGTGGCCTGTGTCCTTCAGATTCATGGTCTCTATGAGTGATTAACTAGACCATTAGAAAGGAATTCCTTAATTACATAGGTTGTAAATACAATGAGATAACAGAGTTTGACAGTTTCAAGTTGAAATTACAACCCACGATGTCTGTTTTCTTTACCATTAACATGCTATAACATGGTACATATCCACAGAACATTAAGATATGGAAGACATCCCATTATTCAAGAAAGTGTCGAGTTAAAGGTCTCCTAAGGAATGCTGTCAGCCCTATCTGCTTTGTTGACATAGCAAAAGGCATTCTCTGAGTTTACTTCAGAGGCTATTAGATCCAGGCTCCTTGTAATTCAAGCTCTGGCCCTTATTAAAGTCCAAAGTTTATATTGAATGATTATCAAAATATAGGAAAAGAATGAAGAGATGACATTGTGTTGTTTTACCAGCTTTGATTTAGCTATTCGTATGGGTTGCCAATGCTAAAAAATGAAACTAAAGACACTGACCTCAAATACTATGATTTCCTGCATATGGAAATAAACCTAAAGAGATTTGGAGAACGTTGAGTTAGTTGAGATGTAGAGCCAGCTAAATTTTATTATTCTAAGAATATTCAAAGATGAAATTGTCCATTGGGACAAATGGGAAAAAAAAAATTAGTGTCGGGGCAGCTAGGTGGTACAGTGAATAAAGTGCCAATCCTGAACTCAGGAGGACCTGAGTTCAAACTTGACCTCAGACACTTGACACTTTCACTAGCTGTGTGACCTTGAGCAAGTCATTTAATCCCAAGTGCCTTGCCTTCCTCCCTCCAAGTTTGTTTTTAAAAATGTAAAAAAGAATTGATGTCTCAAATCTTTCTATAATGATATCTTTTCCAATATCAGTAAAAGTGGAGTCACAGAATTTGTACTCTAATATCTGAGCCCACAATGCCCTCTCTTTGAAGATTAGTACAAATGCAGTCTCTTTCAAGTGGTTTTCTCTGATTTTTAAAGTCTTTTTCGACCTAGACCCCCCTAAAAAATCACTGTGAATTTATTTTGTATATATTCTCCTATGTGTGGACATGTATTTGTCAATAGAATGTAAGTTCCTCAAAAGCAGATACTATATTAATTTCATCTTTGCATCCCTAACACCTGGCACTATGTTTTCCATCATAATATTTAATAATATTTTTGATTGAATGATGGAAGTTTAAACGGATTTTTAGAAGGCAAGTCTGACACACCAGCTAGACCACACAAGGCACACACTGTGGAAATTCTTTCTGGAGATTACAATACTTTGAAATCAGTGAACATTTGCTTTTCAAGCTCTCCTAGGGATGGGAAAACACAAAAAGAATGTTGAAATATGAGCAACAATGTTAACCAAAAATGGCCATTGAGAGTTTATCAATAGCTACTGATCCCCCAAATGCACCCCTTTTCATTTTTTAAAACTCTCCTTGAGAATGACTTATACGCACATCAAGAGTATCTTTGATGTAAATATGAGAAGGGAACAGTCAAGTTTTTATGAATAGTTTTCCAGAGCAAACATCTTCACAATCATGTAATTGGCTGCAAAGTGAAGAGAATACAAAATCCTATTGTATTTACCATTTACTGATTACAGAATAAAAAGAATCAGGAAAGAAAATACAACTTCTAATGGTTCTTCTTCAAGGTATTTCTCTTTGTACATATGCTAGTATCATATAAGATTCCTTGAAAAATGCAAGTACATTTTTTCATTGGATTGGACTTGTGATTTAATTGATATAGGGAACTACCCATGAGGAAAACTTCATTTACCACTGCAAATTTACTTTGTGGGACTTAAATCTAGGTATTCCTGAACCAGAGAACCTCTTTCTATCTATTATGCCATGTAGCCTCCCTAGCCACTGCCTTATCTCCTTCCCCAGTGATAACTGATAAATAATCCTTGATTATTCATATCAATTGAGACTGAAACATTAGATAATATAACTATTATATGTATAGATTAATAATGAAAGTTGCTTCACATTGTCATGAAGGATGTCTTCCAGAGGGCCAAATACAAGAAAGATTCCTAATAGATAATGAGGTCCTTGGGTTATCCCTATATGTAGCTGGTATAGTGCTAATTAAATCAAGATCAAGAACATTATAGGGCTTCCTCAAGCTAGTAATCTAATGCAGAAAACAAAAATGAAGAAAACTAATGGCAAAAATATCTATTGTATGGTATATGACAGGCAATTGAATGGCCACTTCATTAAAATGGTATATAACTACATATTTCTGGGATAAACAATAGAGTTGGATAACAAGTTGGGCCCAGAATACAATAGGGGGAAGAAAGCAGGCTGAACCATTTTGGGGAAATTGCCCAACTCTTACAACTCCCCCAAGAGTTGTTCCTAGTAGAAAATTCTCTTACTGTTGACATGAATTCTCCTGGGTAGTACTATATGGTTTTGAATCTCAGAACCCAACAATCTCCAAAGAACCAGAGTTGAATATGACCCAGAGGACAAGGGAGAGCCAGAGTGAATAGATGCAAATTGCAATCTTTTTTAAAAAAATGTTTTATTTATGCTTTTTTTTAAAACATTAGCTACTTCTCAGTTCTTCCCCAACAACTCTCCATCCCCACCGTATGCTATAGATTACTCTCTTGTAAACAAAGAAGTCTTTAATATATTTTTATAAAAACCTCCATAATAAAGATACATATATGCCTCATAGAATGACAAGAGAAAATGTATACGAATAAAAACTTGACCAATTATCTAGCAACTGTAGGGGATTACAAATGGGAAGACCAATTGATACACTGGTTGGGGAAAGGAAGGAAAGTATTTATTAAAGTCCTACTATATGCCAGAAACTTTGCTAAGCACTTTACAAATATCTCATTTGATCCTCAAAATAACCATGGGAATTAGATGCTATTACCACTCGCATTTTACAGTTGAGGAAACTGGGACAGAGAGAGGTTAAACACCTTGCCCAAGGTCACTAAGCTAGTAAGTGTCTGATGTAAAAGAATTGGAGAAAGGTGGATGGTGGATTACAGACCCTTGTTTATTTGGAGAGAAGAGACAAGAATGACACAAGATGAGAAGGACTGGATAGGTTATGATCTGCTCCAAAAGAGGTAATGCCCTCATTGAGAAGATTACAAGATCATTGATAGGTCAGCAGCTTCAAAACCTACATGTTACAGAGGGGAAGCAGAGACTGATAAGAATCAGTGACTGGACCACCGCTAAATAGCTATTAACTAAAATAGCCAGAATTCAAAACAAGGTCATCTAATTACGAATCTAGTGCTTCTCTTACTACCTCATTCCATCGCCTATTTTATAGCCCCTGTGTTATGAATGTTCTCTGATCAGTGGAACTTCAGACTAGTGTCTGACAGGGGAGCTATGTACTTTGGAACTTAGAGGATTTACAAGCCTTAATCCTTGGTTAATATTTATTCCATTGATTTTTCTTTCCCCTTAGGAGATTGTTAGATAAATGCTGTTCTGAAACCAAACTCCCACTGCTCCTAGTAGTTTGCTTTAATGCAAATATATGAAAAATGTAAAGATTTGTTAAAAAATGTTGCTGTGATAATTCTTTGGTGCTTTAACCAAAACAGTTCATATACCTTAATAGACCAAGGAGGTAACATGTCGCATGTGGTATAGTTGAAGAAACTGGGGATATTTAGCCTGAAGAAGATGAGAGATGCAATGGAGGGGGGAGAAGAAGATATTAGGTTTTTCATAATTTTAACATTATCAAGGTAAAATGAGATTAGACTGACTTTGCAGGAGAGAGGAAAAATAGAACAAAAATCTATAGTACAAAGTTATAAAGAAGTGAATTTTGGCTAGACCAAATTAAGCATTGAAAAGAAGCCATGGTGACTTTCTCCTTCACTACCCTCCCTGCCCAGCTCTCACCAGGCCTGGTCTGCCCTCCTTGTTGGAAGCTGACTTTCCCATCACCACGACGATGAAAGTTGTACTGGACCCTGCTCTCCAATAACCTTTAGGATCATCTTCCCTTTACAACAATTCTTGGTTATGGAATTGGCTGCTCCTACTATTTGAATAAGAAAGGGATTACTAGATAAAATCCATTCAGTAGAAAGACAATCCACAAGGCCTTGCTACCTGCCCTGAAATTATTCCCTAAAATCCATTGTATTGTAGCATCTGCTTACTACCAGGCCCTTCAGACCTCCAGCTATATCCTCGTGTTATACTGTATGCATGTGTGCATGCGCGCGCGCGCACACACACGTACTATAAGGATTCTTGGACTTTGTCAGGCACCACGCAGATGTACCTTAAAGACTACTGGAAGCTTCTAACTTTCCATTAGTTGCACTGTCCTGTACATGCTATCTCCAGTAATTCGAATGTAAACACCATGAGGTCAGAGACTGTCTCTTTTCTATCTCTATCTCTAGTTCTTCTTAACAATGGCTAAACAGTTGCTTTTTCCATTCTAATTCATCTAATGAAAGCTTTCATAAAGATTAGAGATATTTAGCAATGGGCTAGTTCAGCCCTAATGCTCATGAAGCTTGTCCAATAATGGAATATGAGGCAAAGTGGCCTTATACATAGATTCAGATTCTAAGTCAGAAGGGACTGAATTTAAACACTATCTTTGTGACTCTTAGCAAGTCACTTCACTTCATACCCCAGATGACTGTCTAAGATTATAAATTGCGAGATAGTTGCTGATGACCATGCAGAGAGATTTTCTTCACCAGAAATTCCTACACAAGTAAAATCAGTTTTGAACTTGAACAAATAATGAACAGTAAATCAACAGATTGATAATGACAACATATATGTATATACATGAATGTATATATATGTATATCTTTGTGTACACACGTACACACACACATGCACACACACACATACTCTTTTGCAAAAGGTAATGTCTTATCTTGGGAGGTAGTGAATTCCTTATCACCAGAATCTTTAAAGCAAGATCTCCAAGATAGTTTACTGAGACTGATTTCTGAGATAGGAGGTAGACAATGTCAGAGGTGTCAAACACATAGGCATGCAACCCACCACACAGGAGACTATGGTCAACATAAGATTAAAATGTAATCGGGAAATATTTAACAAAATGAATAAAAAATATAATAAAATATACATAGTATTAATATGTAGGGCAGCTTATTGGCACAGTAGATAGAGAGCTGGGCTTAGGGTCAGGAACACTTGAATTCAAATCTGCCCTCGGATACTTATCAGCTGAGTGATCTTGGGCAAGTAACTTCATGCTATTTGCCTATGTTTCATGCGTAAAATGAACTGGAGAGGGAAATGGCACACTATTCCATTATCGTTGCCAAGCAAATCCCAAATGGGGGCATATAGAGATGTACATGACTGAAACAACTGAATAACAACAAATATTAATAAGTGATTTTTTTAAGTCAACGTGCAGTTTAATGGACCCTGCTTCTATGTGTTTGATGCCAATGGACTAAATGACCTTTCAGGTGTCATTTTACTTTGAAGCTCTATGGTTCACCATCCTTCTTCTTTCCCAATTGCACCCCCACCTCCACACACACACATACAAAGGGAAGCCATCACTAATATAATGAAAAAAGCACAATCTCTGAAGTCATGAGATTAGGGTTCTAATCCTACCCTAACTATATGACTGTACAAGTTATTTGTGTTTCTCGGGCTCACGTATCTATAAAATGAAAGGGTTAGTCTCATGACTAAGTTCCCTTCCAGCTTTCAATTCTGTATTCTCTCAAAATTCTTTATTTTCCTAGGAATTTCACAATAGATTCGTATAGCCCATTGGGAACTGCATATCTTTTTTCTTTTTCAATTCCAATCCTGCAATAACCTGTATTTTCCACTATGAATGAAAGCATTCATCAAGCATTTCCTGATGGCTTTTGATTAATACAATAAATGTCAAATCTGTGTTGCTTAGTTAGGGAAAAATATTTAGCACATTAATATTTAGGTAAACAAAAGAAATCTTTTTTTAAACAAGTTTTTGTTTTCCAAATCACCCTTTTTCTGAACAAAAGTCTTGTTTTCTTTTAGGAGATTCTTTTCCTACCTGGTAAAACCTCTTTTTAAAGACAACACAACCAATATCTTATAGCCACAGATATATATATATATATATATATATATATATATATATATATATATATATATATATATATATATATATATATATATATACTGCACCCTTTGGTGTATAAGCATTGTTGCATTGTACACATGATGCCTGTTGCAGTATAAATAATATTACGTCTGAAGCCTGAGGATCTCACTAGGTGAGGCAGACAGGGCAAGTATCTTTGACCCTAGTTGGTGAATATTAAAACTGAGGCTCAGAGAGACCTGACCATGGTTGTAAGAAAGGGATGGGGTTGTAACACAGGGCTCCTTACTTTCAAACCAGTGCTCATTCCCATTCACCTTCTTTAGTGCCATGCTCTATAGTGCCTTGGTTAGATGGGAAGTATATTTATTGCTCCTCCCCCCTTTTTAAGGCTGCTAGGTGGCGCAATGTTTAGAGTGCTGGGGTGAAGATGACCTGAGTTCAGATATGGACTCAAATACTTGCAAGCTGTATGATTCTGGGCAAGTCATTTCATCTCTTTCTGCCTCAGTCTCCTCAGTTATAAAAGGGGAATGATTATAACACCTGCTTCCCAGCACCTGTTATGCCTCTGTCTCCAGGGAAATGTAATTGTTCTGATTGTGGAATAAGGAGAGTTTAATCTCTTTTTTTCATCTCTTATGATTAGTATCATTCCATTCTCCATTGTTAAAAACCTTAGTAGGAGAAAAAAAAGAAAAAGATCCTAAGTGTTGTTTTATATTCCGAGTAGTTGTCCTCAATAATTGACCCTTTATCTTAAACTACCCCTCTTAGATGGAAAGGGACTGGAGGCGTCACTCATTGTTGGGAAGTGCTGATTCTACTATTTGACACTGTAAAAAAATGAAGAGATTCTAATCCTAAATTGTCCCCTGTATCTATATTACCTCCTTCCCATTTCTTTCTGCTGAAGATCTTCCCATTTTTCAAGACCGAGTTCAATTGCTTCCTCCTCCATAAAGCTTCTCAGATCCATCATCCCAGTGGCTCACTTTCTCATTTGGTCTTCAAGCACATTGTTCATGAACTGTCTTTGCTTTAGTCATATTATAGTTTGTATTATGTGTTTAATTCTCCACTAATTTTTGAGGGGGCATATCTTGCTCTATTTATATTTCCAACTTCTCTAATGACTGACAGAATTAATCAAACATAGTAGGACCTTCATAAATGTCTGATGAATATAAGAACATATATATTATATATATATGAATGAATGAGTAAATTTATGAATGAATAATCATGCCATGACATCATAGAAACCAACATAGGGACACAGGGGTGAGGATGACCTTTCTTTAATGACAGGTCTGACCCTATTGTCTCTAGTATCAAAAATAGATTCTCTGCTTGTCCTTTAAAATTCTTCCCATCAATTATGCCCAAAGGGCTATAAAATTATGCATACCCTTTGATCCAGGAAAACCACTGCTAGTTCTCTACCTCAAAGAAATCATAAAAAAGGGAAAAGGTGCTACATGTACAGAAATATTTATAGCAGTTCTGTTTGTGGTGGCAAAGAATTGGAAATTAAGAGAATGCCCATCAATTGGGGAATGGCTGAACAAGTTGTCATATATAGTTGTAATGGAATACTATCATACTATAAGAAATGACGAGCAGGTGAATTTCAGAAAAACTTGGATTTACATGAACTGATGCTGAGTGAAGTGAACAGGACCAGAAGAACACTGTACACAGTAACAGCAACAATGTGCCATGATCAGCTATGATAGACTTAGCTCTTTGCAGCAAGGCAACGATCTAAGACAATTCTAAAAGACTCGTGGTAGAAAATGCTATCCACATCCAGAGTCAGAATGCAGATTGAAGCATGATACTTTCACTTTTAAAATTTTTGGTTTTTTCTTACTTGTGGCTTTCCACTTTTATTCTGATTTTCCTTTCACAACATGACTAATATGGAAATATAGTTAACACGTTTGTACATGTATAATCTATTTCAGATTGCTTGCTATATTGGAGAGTGGGGAGGGGTGAGAGAAAAATTTAGAACTCAAAATCTTATAAAAATGAAAGTTGAAAATTATCTTTACATGTAATAGGAAAAAATACTATTTATAAAAATAATGAAAAAGAATCTTTCCCATCCTGGCCATTTTCTGTCTTTCTAGTTTTCTGAAACTTTACTCCTTTCTGAGCTTCATGCAGTCCAGTGACACTGTCCTACACTGTTTCTATATGTATGAAACTCCCTCTCCCTATATATACCTTTTCACTAACTGTTCCCCATTTGTAGAATACTCTCTTCCTTCATCACCATCCCCTGTTTTCCCTAAAATGCCTCAAGTCTTAGAAGGCTTTATCAGTGCCAATGACCTCCTCACTTACTCTCACTATGTATCTAAGTGGCACAGTGGAAAAAGTGCTGGTCCTAGAATCAGGCATTGGAGTTAGGACTAGAACATTACTTCAATCTGGCCTCAGACTCTTGCTAGCTAGCTACATGCTGCTGGGCAACTCATGAAATTTTTCATCAATTTTCTCAATGGAGACAATAAAAACACCTCCTAGCTGTGTTGTAAGCAAATGAGATATTTTAAAGTTCTTAGCATCTGACACATAGTAAGTTCTTAATAAATGCTTATTTGATCCCTTCCAGTTTTCTCTTTCCTTCCCTCCTCTTATAAAACTATACCCACAGTGAGCATAAATAATAATTATTTTTATTCGAGTTGGAAACTCTGAGGGTCTTCCCCTCCCGAATGATTCTTTTGTGAAGGCAAAGTAGGTTATCTTTTGCCTCAGTTCTTACCTAGCTTTTAATTACTAAATGAACATTGACTCAGACCAATTGAAATCTGGGAAAGACCTGAACTTAAAAAGGCCAGCATCTCCCATTGCCCCAGGGCCATTGACAGTCTCTTGACCTCTATCTTGTCCCTAAACACTGATAACTCTGGAGGAGAGAGTGAGGCTGATGGCTTTGCCTACCCTTGCCTCATTTAAATCTAATTCACTTGCAGGTCAAGACATTGTTCTCATGATGTCATTGGTTCTCTACAATGAAGGACTCAACAGTAATGTTCATATATACACATACATATCTTCTATGTACACATTTATTTACATGTTATCTACCCAATTAGAATGTAAACTCCTGTAGGTCAGGGACTATGTTTTTGCCTTCTTTATAGCTTCAGCACCAAAAACAATGTCTGTTCTGTAGTAAATGAATAATAAATGCTTCTCAGCTGACTGAACTTTAACTCCCTATTTTCTTTCTTTCTCCTTTCACTAGACTAGGCATCATGTTGGTCTTTAGCAAAGCTTTCCCCTTTTCAAATTTACAGTACTCTTGATATTCATTCCAAACCACCTTGACTAGGCTAACAGGATGTTGGGTGAATTGACTTGACCTGAGTCTTAAATTTTTCCAGGAACACTTATTGATGGAAAGAAAAATTGATTTTAGGTTTCCTCCTTTATTCACCCTGCCCCCTCTTTCTTCTTTTCTACATTTCCCACCCTCACTCCCCATATACTTAGGAAATAAACCTTGGAGAAGGGGTTCTGAACCTATTTTAGTGTTATGGATCTCTTTGACATTCTGGTTAATCCTATGGACCTCTCATCAGAATCATAGTTTAAAATGCATAAAAAATGCATAGGATTACAAGGAAGAACAATTATGTTGAAATAAACTTATTAATCAATCAATCCATTTATCTATCAATATCTAACTAATAAGTTTGTGCTCTCCAGGCTAGGGCTTCCTAATATAAGGGAGCTGAAAAGTAAAACAGATTATGATAGCCAATAGAATATGAATATGTTACATTTTCCCATGAAAGCTAATTCTTGAGGCAACCATTTTTTTAAAAAATACCTGTGAGATTAAGAAGGTTTACAGAATCTCATGTCTAGGAAGTCAAGGGTCATGTAGTTAGATCCATACCTGGTAAGGAAGTCTAGTATAGTGGAAAGATCATTGAATTGGAATCACCTTATTCAGCTGACTTGATTTAGAATTTAAACTCTGATACTAAGTATATGATTGACAAGAGGTACTTCTCCTCCCTCGTCCTCGGTTTATTTATCTTAATAGTGATTAGTTTGGAGTAGGTGGACTCTGAGGTGACTCTGAGCACCAAATTTTATTACCTTTAAATGTAAATCATTGTTATTGTATTCCTGAAGAGTGTTATGCAGTCTGTGATTGAAAACTTCCAAGTGACAGAGAACTCAAGACCCACTGAGGCCCTAGAGCCCTCCATTAGTGGACAGCTTTTTCTAATTTAGCCAGTACAGTACTGACAGGATGACATCTTTGAGAAAGAAAGAGAGCAAGGTTTGTCATGTCTCTGTCATTTAATGAATTATATAAACAAATCACATACCCTTTCTATGTCTCAGTTTACTTATTTATTAAATGGAGATAATAATCTCTACTCTATAAGGTTGTGAGATTCAGATAAAATCATATAAGGTAGGTAAAGTACTCTGTAAACCCTAAAGGCAATAAAGTTAGAGAATGGACTCATGACTTCATGCAAGGTTTTCCTACATGAGAAAATTTCCTTTACCAATGCCAACTAACACATTCTCTTCAAATTATAGTTTCAGAAAGTTTCTTAGAGTGTTGAAAGGATAAAAGAATTATCCAGTGTCACATAGCCAGTGAGTTTCAGAGACAGAATTTCAATTTCTATTTTCCTAGCTTCAAGCTAGTCTCACTATCTACTACACCAGCTCATTTCAAGGGGCAGAATAGCACAGGAGGAGCTCTGGAGAGCTACCAGCTTTGCCATTTGACCAAGTCATGAAACTTCTCTGAAATTTGCAGTCTCAGAGAATTGCCTGGAGCCCAGAGAAAGGGTAAGTGACTTGCTCAACAAGTGGATGTGAGAGGCAGCATGAAAACCCAGTCTTCTCAGGTCTCATGTGTCCTCACTATCTATTATGACATCCCTTCTCCTACCCAAGAGAGGAAAAATATCCTTGTAGCAAATATAAATAGTGAAGTAAAACAACTTTCTTCATTGGTCAGTTCCGAAACCATAGATCTCCTTCTTCAAATTTAGTCCATTATCTTTCTGTCAAGAGATATATAACTTTCTTCGTCAATGATGCTGTGAAAATGTGTGCAAAATTTTGTGTTAAAGCCCACTCCCTTTCTTTTGGAAGATTTAAAGGTATTTCCCCACGAGTCCTCTAAAATAACTAATGTTACGTTTTTGTTCAGTCATGTCCAAATCTTTATGACCCAGGTTGGAGTTTTTGTGGCAAAGATACTATTGTGGTTTGCCACTTTCTTCTCCAGTTCATTTTTACAGATGGGGAAATTGAGGTAGAATGAGTTAAGTGGCCTGCCCAGGATCACCTATCTAAGGCTGAATTTGAACTCAAGTTTTCTTGACTCCAAGCCCAGCAACCCAGCACTCTATTCACGGTACCACTTAGTTACTGGTAACTGCTTAATTCATAGTTATAAAGTTTTTAAATGTAAGTTTCTTTTATCATGTTGGGTTTATCATGAAAACCATTGTCTTGGTTCTGTTTGCTTCCCATCTATATTAGTTCATATAGGTTTTTCCAAGGTATTGCTCCACCCCCCAAATTTTCTTATAAAAACCAATATTGCCTTAGACTTTGAAGGTACAATAAAAGCTTTCCCTTGTTCTTAAACCCAGTGACCCCCCCATTATTGACTAGAAAGGAAATTTTTTCTTTTCCCTGTTGTACCAGCTGCTGAGAATATCTCTACGTAGATATTGTTGAAGTCAGTTCATCTACTTATTGCTCTGGGTTGTGTTTTTACTTCATATCTATAAACATCCTTTCCATCTGCCAGACATTCTGGCATTTGGATGATGGTCAGTCCTAAGGAGAATCTTCTAGTTCAGGCAAAAATGTGCATTATTTATATAATCTGTGTCATGATGAGTCAGAATATATGCATGGTATGTTGCTAACACAACTACTTCATTGATTTTTTTCTGAGGCTGTGGTTTATCCCACTTTATAATTTAATAGCACATCCTGGCATCACCAAACAGCTACACTGGACCAATGAAGAACAAATTAAAATCTTTAGGAAGGGATTGGGGGTTGGGGGGGGAACTTAAATTGCTGATTTCATGAGGACAGTGTAATTAGACTTCTCCGTGCTTCCAGGCCCCTGGCTAGGCCTCTAAGTTGCCCAAGTTGATAGATGTCTTCCACACTGGTGAAATGTCAGGAACAGACCAAAAGAAAAATTCAAACAACAACACATACAAGTTGTAGCAACTGTCAGTGGCTAAGTAGATAAGTTTATGCCTTGCTGAGACTCCACAATTTTAGATCGTGGCAAATGTGGATCAGTTCTGATGAACTACAGAGAATGGAATACATAATGATAAAACCAAAAAGGAACACGATGCATAGAATTTTAAAACACAATTTATCACATCTGGAAAAGATCTTGCATTAGAGAATAGAGAATATTAGAAGTGCAAACAAATGGCAAATTTTTTTTCCATATGTAAATCTCAGAAATGTCTTAAATCCTTCTTTTCATTTTTTTAAACCTGGAAAATCAATAGAAACTAAAACAAAAATAGAATCCTGCTGTTTACAATAAAGGGAAATTAGACTTGTACATGTTCTGCAGTGAAAAGAACACAGTCTTGGGTTGGGAATGGGGATTAAAAGATCTTGATTAAGAGTGCTGAGTTTTTAGACAAGAAAATCTGAGTTGAAATCTAGCCTTAGACACTTGCTAGTTGTGTGAGCATGGGCAAACGATTTATTTAACTTCTCTGTACCTCAGCTTTCTCATCTATAAAATAGTATAATAGCACTAGCCTCTCAAAGTTGTTGAGAGGATCAAATGAGATAGCATATGTAAAGAAATTTGTCAACCTTAAGGCATTGTATAAATGCTAGTACAATTGCTATTATTGTTGCTGTAATTATTATTATTTATTTCCATACTGGTACTAATGAGTAGTGTGGCTTTTGGTCATTGTTACTTTCTTTGCTGGCCTTCAACTTTTCCACACATTAACCTAAAAGTATTTTTTTAATATTCTTTAAGGTCTATTAATGTTACAAAAAGAGTACTGGATTTTGAGTCAGTAGTGCTAGGCTTAAATCCTAGATCTGTTATTTAGCAAGTGTGACTTTAGAGAAGTCATGTAACCCTTTTGGGACTCACTTTCCTCATCTATAAAAGAAGAGAATTTCTCTGTGATCTCTAAGGTTCCTTTTAACTCTAGGACCTATGATCCTAGCATTTTATGATATTATTATTCATGCGAGACCTTTAAGCTTTAAGCTTGGGGGAAAAGCAACCCTTAAATTAAGTCCCTGTGGAAAACAGACTGAAACTAACTAAATTTGAAATAGTCTCAAGAATCATGTGTTTTGGGTAGTTTAGGGAAATTCCCCCCCTTCACCTCCATGTCTATTTTAGCTCAACAAAGCCTTGCAGTGTCTGAAAATCTACAAATGAAGATTCATTCCAGTGGTCTTTGGACACTTCTTTACAGAATCACAGACAACACAGTTTGGAAGAGATTTTAGAGTCAGTCTGACCTAACTCAAATATGAATCAGAATCCTTTCTCCATCATCACTGATAATTGTTCATCCAGCCTTTGCTTGAAGACCTCCAGAGCTGGGACCTTGATTATCCCACAAGTTAATCCATTCCACTTCTGGATTTCTCTAATTGTAAGGAAGCTTCTCCTTACATCAAGGCTAAATCTACTTCCTTGAAACTTGCCCTCATTGTTCCAATTTCTGTCCTCTTGAGCCTATGCACAACAAATTTAATTTCTTTTCTAACAAGCGGTCCTTAAAAATCTCCTAAGCAAATTAAAATGCAAAAGAGAGGGAGACTCTCCAATTCTTTGTTAGGTAGAACCTTGCCAGGGATTGGTTGAGGTCTCTGACATGGATGTAATAGAAAAGTCAGCAAATATTTATTACATATACATATATAATATTTACATATTAAGTATGTCATATTTATTAAGTACTTATTATGTAAGAATAGGAAGATAAACACAAAAAAGGAGGTAGGAGATTACCAATGACAAAAATCATCTATTTTTGAATGTTTCTGCTGCCCAAGGTTTTGGATGGATGATTTAGATGCACAGCATCCTCCCTAACATAGACTTTGACCTGGAAGGAAACCTAAAGGTCACCTTGACCAATGTCTTCATTTCCTAGAGGAGAAAGCTGAGGCCCAGAATTATAATGTGGCTTTCCCAAGATGATCTTAATAATAATGATAATATCCAGCACTTATAAAGTGCTCTAACATTTGTGATGTGTTTTGCAATATTACATAATTTGTAATATTCACCAAAACTTTATGAGCTAGGTGTTTTTATTGTACCTATTTTATAGGTGAGGAAATTAAGTTTGAGAGAGGTTAAATGATTTATTCAGGTAAATAATTTACTGGTGTCAAGTGGTACAGTTGGGATTTGAACTCAGATCTTCTTGACTTAAAGTCCAATACTTGTTCTACTACACCAAGCTTACTGATTCCATGAAAACACTTTTCTAGGTGAAATATTAGAGACTGGGCATGGAGTACTATGCATGAAATGGTTAATCAGTAAAGTTGATCCCTTTACATGGGTGCTCCATATGGGTGATCATTGTGTTTAGTGAAATATGAGGAATTTAAAGGACAGGAAGGTCAGGCCTGACCCAGAATGTGGGAAAGTAACAAGATCACTAGCAGGGCCAGCTAGGAATTAGTTCAGGATGTTATATAGCAAACAAAGGTATGAAAAATGATAAAAGCTTACATCTCAGGCAATCAGTCATACAGTGTTATAGCTGGGTTTCATAATATTTTTACTTATGGGAGAGATTGATCAGAATATGTTCATGACATTATTTTGAAATGACACAGCTTGACATAGCACATGCTATATACAGTTATACCTATACCAGTGGCATGCTGATAAATGTTTAATAACAGGTTCCAAAGTTAATCGATTTATTTTGATGCAACTGGTAAATGAAAGAGTCAGTCTTCAAACCAAAATCTTGCTTTTCATTAGGCTATAAGAAAGTGCAAGTGTTGTTGGAAGAATTCAACTATGGTCATGTAAAAGCATTGCCACTTCTTAAGCCCTTAATTACTTAAACTTAGGAAATTTCATATGCTGGGCAGCCTAGGGTTGTTCGATGCCTTTTCAAAGGCAATTTGCTGCCCATTTTCAATAAGTCTCCTCAAATGACCAGCAAACATTTTCTCAATATAACACTACCTATGATGACCCTTAGGGAGCACATTGCAAATTTTAGACTTTTACCCAATGAAAGTCAATAAATATTTGCAGAATGTTGAATGTTGGATGAATGCTCAGTAGAGAGATGTGATTATTTGCAAAGACTGACTGATTTCCATATCAGGTAGGTACAAATAGTTGTAATATGATATTGATCCAGTGCTAGACTGGGGAAGTCATGGTATCAGGGGGATGACTAGTGATAAAAGTAAAGGGAAGTAAATAAAGGAGGAAGTAGTGGCAATCACAATTAACTTCAAGGTCCTGATGGCTTGAGAGTGTTATGGAATAAAGATAGTAAGTATTGCTAGGTCTATATCCCAAAGATAGCAAAGAAAAAGGAAAAAGACCTATATGTACAAAACCAGTTATAGCAACTGTTTTTGTGGTTGCAAAGAATTGGAAAATAAGAATATGTTTATCAACTGAGGTTTGACTGAACAAGTTGTGGCATATGATTGTGATGGAATACTTTTGTGCTGTGAAAAATGATGAGGTGAGTGGTTTCAGAAAATAATGGCAATACCTATATAGTTTGATTCAAAGTGAGATGGGAAGAACCAAGAGACTATTAGGTACAGTGACAGCAACGTTGCAATGATGGTCAACCATGAAAGACTTGGCTACTCTGATGAATACAGTGATCGAAAACAATTCTATGATGAAAAACTCATGATGAAAAAATGCTATTCACCTTCAGAGAGAAAATTGATGACCTCAGTACAAAGTGAAGTATAATTTTCATATTTTATTTTTAAAATATGGCTAATTAGGAAATATGTTTTGCATGATTTCACATGAATAATTGATATCCTATTGCTTGCCTTCTCAGTGCTTAGTGGAGAGAATGAGAGGAAGGGAGAGAATTTGGAACTTAAAGTTTACAAAGAAGAAATTTAAGCATAAATACATAATAATTTTTAAAGAAAGATGTTATAAAGCCATACTTTGTCGACTCAGTACAGGGACAGGGTAAAGACCAAAAGGCCCTGAAAATTACCAGTCCTTATGATACACTGGGAATAAGACGGGGTTGGGATTGGAAGGGTTGAGGTTGAATCTTAACCCTCCTTCTGCGTTCACCCCCCCCCCGCCGTGATTTTAGTCCTCAGTGTACTTATTTGTAAGTGTGTTGGACCAGATGACTTCTTAGTTCTCTTCAAGCTCTAGAGCTAGGTTCCTGTAATCATAATATATAAGAACCCTCCACACTTTGTTTACAATTAGTTCAAGTTTTCCAAAACAAATTTATATTGTGTCTGTGTCCATGAATGCCCAGTGCCAGAAGCTCAAGATCCTTACAGCTAGGAAGCCGATACCTAGCAAGAAAAAGCAAGTCAGCTTATTAGGGAAAGCCCTAGTCACCACGTGATAGTAAGTATCAGGAGCTGAATGTCAAACTCAGACAAGGACTGTAGTATTGCTTGATTTTCAGTGATTATCTTTTAGGCAGCACAAATTCTCTAATTGTTAGGAAGCTTTTCTTACATTAACCCAAAATTTGCTTCCCTGAGGCTTCCACCCATCCATCCTTGTCCACTCCTTTGGATTCAAGTCCAATTCTTTATGGTATCCAAGGAGGAAGGAGGAGGAAATAAACACTTGTTGAGTGCCAGGAAATATGTTAAGTACTCTACAAATAGAACCTCATTTGATCTTCACCACAACTCTGCTCTTATTATCAACCTTTTATAGTTGAGGAAACTGAGACAGAATAAATCTAATGTGACTTGCCCAGGGGTCACATTGCTAGTGAGCGCTTGAAGTTGGATTTGAAGGTAGCACTTCTAGATTCCAGGCCCAGTGCTCCATCCATTAGAGTCTAAGGAGAATAATTCAAGTTAGTCAAAGTCTAATGGGTCATAAATGCTATATATCCTTCTCATTCTGTCACCCCAGCTTGTGTCCCTGCCACCCTGAGGTCACTTGCTCAAAATATTTATATGATCTCTCTTCCCTTTCTGGCTTGATTTTTGAGCCCCATCCTTACCTATACAATTAGATTTTTCTTTTTGCCTTGGCACACTTCTTGGGTTGGATATCAAAACCTTAACCCTATCTTAGCTCTTGTGCCATGAATCTTGCCCCTGTTCTCTAGTTTGACCTGTAGACTCCGGTACTTCCAGTACCCTCAGGACTCACTCCGTACTGTCTGTTTCCATTTGCTATATGGAGTGATACACACTGATTTGCTCAGACTCCTGAGAATAAGTCCTTGTTAATCCTTGAAGGCAGACTTTTATTTTTGTTTCTCTTTAACTAGCAGTTAATATGGTGCCTCATACATAGTAGGAGATTAATAAATGTTTCTTAAAGTGAAGCAAAAAAGAGAGGGATGGAGCAAGAAGGTATATTTCTTAGTTTTACTTCATAAACATTTATTAAATGCCTACTAAGTTCCAGGAAATATAGTGGGCACTGGGAATACAAAGGCAAAAATGTTTATACACACACAAATACACACGCACACCTCACACATGCATAGATATACATACACACCATACATACATATACAAACATCGTACATACATAAACATAGCATACCATACACATATACATGCCTATACCCACACACACATACACACACACACACACACACACACACACACACACACCCCAGGAAATTAAGTTTTTCATTGTGCTATATGGCTTAAAATTCAATACCATTCCTACTCCAGTGTTGGAAAACATAACCTTCCCTACTCTGAGGTTTACTAGATGCCTGTAAATCAGTGGGGCTCCCCAAGCATCACTGAGGGAATTAACAAACAGGCTCAGTACAAGGAGAAATTGATGGTTGTTCATCAGCCAGCTGTGAGCAGGCAGCCAGGAAGGTTGGTGGGTGGCTTGCTCCCTGTGGTGGCGGATATAGGAGCACCTGGTTGTAATACATGCTGATTTTAAATACTTTAAGAAGCAGTTTTTAACCACAGAGGATTCTACCTTGACATTTTTGGAACATAGCTTAGTATAAAGAACATTGTGCTAAGAATGAGAGTCAGAATCTGTTCTGCTCCCAGCCCTAAAATTACATAGCTGCATGATGGTGAGTAACACATCCAACCTCTCTCATTCTGAATTGATTTTTACTCTCTCCCTGCCTCTATCTCTCATTCTTTATCTCTCCTCAATCCCTATCTCCGCCTAACCTCTGTCTCTTTCCATATCTGTCTGTCTGTCTCTCAATGTATCCTACACATATAACAGCACATAAAAAGCCTTATCACACGAAGGTTTGATACTCATTCCATTTACAATGATAGACCACTGTGGAATAGCCCTGAGAAGCCAGAATTTCCCAAGGCAAATCATTTCACCTTTGGATTCCTCTGATTGACTGAAATGTTGTTATATTTCCTTATCCTCTGCCATTTTTGTCCAGTGTTCTTAGTTCTACCTTCAGTCAGAACTAGCTGAAATTTACCTCCACAAGACCGTCACTCCAGTACTTTAACATCACTAACATGTCCCTTACCTCTCCTCATGTACAGTTCTCCAGGGTATATATCTCTAGCTCTTCACATGGCATAGAGTCTAGTCCCCTTACCATTCTGGTTGTCCTTTTATGGAACTGTTCAGTTTATCAATGTCCTTCCTAATTAAGGTATCCAAAAGCTCTGGTCTGAATTTTATGGTATAGAGTAGGGGTAGAGAACTTGTGGCCTCAAGATCTCATGTGCCCTTCTAGGTCCTCAAAGGACACAGAACTATGAAGTTTGGGTTCAAAGGGCTGCACTTGAGAACCTAGAGGGCCACATGTAGCCTCGAGGCTGCAGTATCCCCACTCCTGGATTAAGTATGATCATTTCCATTGTTCTACATACTTAATGAAGCAAATGAAAACATTACTTTCTGGCTTTCATTTCACACAGTTGTCTCATATTGAATTTGCAGTCCAATAAACCCTCCAAATCATTTTAATACCACTTATTTTTCTAAACAAGTCTCCTAGTTCTAGAAGCTATTCTTCTGCATGTGAAGAGCCCTTATGTCCTCAGCTTCCTCTTCCTCAGATCTAGGCATTCATACGTGAATGTAATCAGAGACACCGTGAATAACTTTCTTAAATTCACTGCTTCAGAGAGAAGAAAGAGGTTGCTTGTCTTTCTCTGGAGGAGTAAAAATTTCTTAGAGAATTCTCTCTCAATCATTTCAAACACTAAGATTTATTTGTTCAGATTTTCAGTATAATATATGTGATTTGAGACACAGTCTAACAATATAGTAAGAATATAGCACTTTTTGGGGGGGGATCTAATCCTGGATATAATGCTTACCAGTTGTACCATGCTTCCTCTATCCCCACATCAAGTTAATGATATAGTTTAACCTCTGTGTGAATGTTCTATACCTACTTTAGGAAAGATTTCCTTGATGAAGCCTCCTCCGACATCTAACAGATAATCTTTGCCTCTTCCTCTTCTCAGATTTTCTTATTGTGGTTTATTTGTCCTGTTTCTCCTTTGACTTTATTACATTTTTTTATTTGTAAGATCAGCCTTATTAGATTCCAACTTCTTGAGGACACAGATTGTATCTTTTACACATATACTTTCTCAAGAACAAACATAGAAAATTCCTTGTACATTTTAAGTAATTAAAAAATTAAAATTGAATTGGGTTGAATTGGATCAATTCTTGACAGGATCTTTAATATATATTTGTCATTTACTGAACAGTGCTGGGAAAATATTTCATCAAATAGTATGGTGGAAAAGCATTAGATTTGTAATTGAGGGATCTGGCCTTTGATCCAGGCTTGGCTTTTTGTGACTCTCTCTAGTCCTTTAATCCTTTTGGATTCTCTTTTCCTCATTTGTAAAATGAGAGGTTTGGTTAAGTTGATCTTGGTGTTGCCTGCCAGCTTGTGATCTTGTAATTTCTATCTCATTCATGCATGTAAATTTAAGTTATATGACTAACATTTTTTCAAAAGACATAGTTTTCACTCGTTAAAATTTTGATTAGTGTATTTGACTTATGGCTCATAGGTGGCTTGTATGACAGTGTTTACTCACAAAGATTTCCTTGAATTTTGTGGATAATTTTTATCTCACATCTAGGTGGGCCTTTTGCTGTGCTATCCAGACTAGAAGAAGGAATATTTGGTGGAATCACAAGTGAAAGGTTTTGCATGAAGTAAAATGTTCTTGCCCACCCTGTCCTATCTTTGCTTTCTTCAGGTTTTTAGGAGAAAGAACCTGTGCAGTTTCAAAGACCTTGGTCTAAAGGGCCCAAGGTCTCCCAGTGCATCCTGGGTCATCTCCAGTCATCCTGAGGAATATCAGGTCACTGGATTCAGATGATTCTGGAGGAGAAGTGAGGCTGGTGACCAGTACACCCCTCCTTCACTCAAAACAAAGTCAAGTGCAAGTCATGTCATCATTTCTCTGATGGCATGGTCTTCTTTGGGAACCAAGGATGAACAGAAGGAGAAAGGGCACCAGAGAAGCTCCAATTAAAGGTAGTTTAGAATTGAGGTTTAATTTGATTTTAGACAAAATATCTACTCTGAATTCCTGTCTTATTTATATCTATGTTGAAGATGGAAAAAAAAGGTACCTGAAGCATCTACTTTTCCTCAGTTCTCTAAGGTCCAGAGAAATCCCTATTATAAAATGCACTAAGTAAACTCTAGCTTTTTGTGAACCTTGCCCTGGATGCCTCTTACTCTCCAGAGACAACGTCTTCTTAACAAAAATACTCCAATTTCACAGGAACCGCCTCACTTTTTGATCCTAAAGGTACCACCTGTCCCAGCTAAAAAGATGAGTCTCTAGAATTGATGGCTTCATGGTAGCTTTACTCTTTTTATAGAAGATTCGAGTCTTGATGACACCTTGAAATCTCAATGAGGATGTAATTGCATTACTGTGGCCATTTTCTCCAAGGTGTAGGTCGCAACTCATTTATAGACAATCTTGATAGATTTTCCATCCATCTGCATGCTGTATTATAGACAATCAACATTCTTCATCCACTTTCTCTTACTCCCATCATGAATAGTTAGACTAATCACTCTTGATTGTTTATGAATTTCAATTCAATGTCATCATCAAAAAATTCATCTCCACCATACTTAAGGAAATCTGTTTGCATGTAGGGGGTCTATGTTCTTCATCTTCGATAGAGTTAGCAAATATCACCAGTAAGCATATATCATCTTATCTTATGCCTCACCTGATAGTAATAACAAGAGGATCACTGACTATAGTTGTTTCTGTTATCACATTGCTTTGACTTATTCATGGACAACACCTTGTTGAAGTTTTGTTTTTTTTTTTTTTAGTTTTCATTTTGCTTCGCCAAATCAAACAATTAAAAAAACAAGAAAGAACAGAATGTTGCATTGACTACATATATAGTCAATTGTGGGAATGTAAAAATGTGATCTTTGTAGAAAAAGTATTTATGAAAGCTATCAATTCACTTTTCAAACTTTCATCAAGAGTGAGTTTAATGTGTATGTTGATTTTTCTTATAAACTTTTGGTAATTATGAGAAAGTCAGCATGTGAATAAGTTTAGTTGCTTTTTAAGATAATAATAAGGTCCATTTGCATGGGCCATTTGCCCTTCCCTTCCTTCTTTAGTATGCATTGAGAATGATCCCTTTACACTTTCAAATAATAATAGCTAACATTTAGATAGTACCATAAGGTTTGAATAACACTATTCTCACAGTAACCCTGGAAGGCAGATGCTATTATCATCCCCATTTTGAAACATGGAGATCATGTTTCCACTATCATAGATTTCTTCCATATATATTTGGTCCAACTTATTATGTATATACTTAAAGAAGGGGAAAAAAGTGAAAATGACATTTATAAATTCTCTGCATTCTTGGATAGAAAGATGTTTTATTTGGAATCAGAGAATCTGGCTTGGAATTCTGCCTCTGATTCTTACTCTTTTTCTGACTTTGGACTTAAGACTTAATAATCCTGAATTTCGATCTCCTTATTTATAAAATGCAGGCACTGGACTAAAATTTCTCCAAGATTTGCTTTGCTTCTAAATCTTTAGAAGTGTGAACTTGCCTTAAGCTTTTATTCTCTATAATAAGTTTTATCTTTTTATTGTCTTTAACTCCTCATTTTTTCTTCTGATACTAATGTGTGTAGCAGAGAAAGCTAAAGCAACTCCATTTTCTCTGCAGTATCACTATTTTGTCCCTTACCCTGTTCATATTTGCATTCCCCACTCCCTGCCCCACTAAGCACTGAAACAGCACAGTACTATTTATTAGGACATAAATGCAAGAGGCAGCTAATAAGAGCTGTTCCTATTACTAGCCCCAGCAAGGAGGGATATCAAGGGATACTTTATCGCCTATTCCTATCCTGCAAACCTCCAGCAACAAGCTTTGTCCACTCCTAAGGTACTCCATACCCAGTTCACTGCATGCCTCATTGGAAACCTATATAAGTTTTATTCTTTTGTTTCTTAGGGTGTCTTCACTCCTATGGATGGGTCTCCTTTGCTGTCAAACTCAAGATACCCTTTTTGATTCCTACATTAATGCTATTGGGTTTGAATTTGGTATTACTTTCCATTCTGGCTCTGACAATTTTACCCATATTAGATTCTATTCTGAGTCCTTAATTTTATTCAATTTAATTCAAGAAATATTGATGAAGTGCTTACTATGTTCAATGACCTAAGCAAGAATTTGTGGGATATGGAGTGATATAAAGGTTAATAGACAGGTTTCCTGTCCTCAAAAAGTTTACAGTCTTGTAAGAGAGATGCGATATGGACGCAAGCATTACAATACAAATTTGAATATAGTAGAAGAATCATAGCATTCTGAGAAAGTTGGGCAGCCATAACTCCTGGGTAGGAAGATCAAAAAGATTTCATGAAGAAGGCCATCTGAGAACTAAGTCTTGATTCTTTACAGGACTCCTGACTGAGGAATAGATAGTTAGAAGTAGAATTGTGTAGAATTGAGAATAAAATCTCACTGATAAATATCTCTCACTGAGATTTTATTCTCAATTCTACACAAATGATTTTATGAATAGTGTATTTTTCTCCTTCATTTTTGGATAGTCATTCATTTCACTTTATAAATGTGATTAATAACTTTCAAGTGCCAATTAGTCCTTCAAGAGTGAGAGAATGTTACCAGGATATGTCATGTATACACATATGTACACATATATACACATATGTATACATATATGCATATATTTTTATATATACATATATATGGAGGAGGAGAGAGAGAGTGAGTATAGACAATTGTGAAGAAGGTACATCTAAATGACAAGAAAAAGAAAATGTGTAAAATCATTTTTGCAACATGGATTTGTTTTTAATAATGATGATAGTATGTAAAAAATCTCTTTGCTTAATTTGTAATGAAGTTTTGACTGTGGAGAGCATAAAGCCAGCCAAATTGAAATGACCTCTTAATATCAAGCATGAAGTATAGTGAAATGATTCAAAAGAATATTATGAATAACTTTTAAAATCTTCAAATAAAGAAAAACAATGTTTTGAGAAATTTGTTATTATCAATGAAAAGTATTAACTTGCATCTTATGAAACTTCTTATTTAATTGCAAAAATTAAAAAGCCCTACATGATAGGAGAAGATCTCATGTTACCTGTTGCTATTAAAATGTCAGAAATAGCTCATGGGAAAAAGTATGGTGATGAAATTCATAAAATCCCTTTATCAAACAATACTGTTTCCAAAAGAATTTTTGAAATTAGTAATGATCAATTCCAGAAACTTATTTTCAGGTTTAAGGACAGGCCAAAGTTTGCAACCGAGTTAGATAAAAGAACCGATATTTCCAACATGACTCAGTTGATATGTAAGATATGTTTATGAAGGAAACATACATGAGGAATTATTGTTTTGTTGCCCTTTGGTAAAACACACAAGAGGGGAAGATATTTATCTTAATGTTGGTTAATTTTTCAGAAATGAAGGTGTATAACAGAAAAACAATTGGATTGCATTCTGTACAGATGATGCTAGAGCAGTAATGGGTAAGAAAGTTGGATTCGTACAAAAATTAAAGCTGGTGACCATGAACATATCACTTTTACTAACTGCATGATCTATCAGGAGTCACTCATGGTGAAAAAAAATCAGTTAAAAAACATATGCTTCACATACCTATCAAAATTGATAACTCTATAAAAAAATGCTGGGCCCTTAAGAGTTGTTTGTTTTTAAACGTTTGGAAAGATGTGGACTCACATGACAAAAGCTTATTACTACGTGCAGAGTTAAGGTGGTTCTCAAGAGAATGAAATATAAACAGACTACTGAAATTTAAAGAGGAAGTTGTTATGTTTTTGACTGAGTAGAAATTTGATTTTGTTAATCTTTTCATAATGATTTATGGCTTTCAAAATTGTGTTCTCAGAAATTTTTGAAAAACTCAGTGATTTAAACATTATTTCAAGGAAAATATTGTAACATTTATGTTAAAAGGTAAAATGGAAAGTTTTACTATAAATTTTAACATATGGAAGAATAGGGTGGAAAATGGTTCTTTAGAAATATTTTCAGCTATAATTGATTTTATAATTGAAAATAATCTTCCCAAAGATTTAATTATAAAAGTTATAATTGATCATCTGAAGTGCATGGAGACAGTTTCAGAAATGCTTCCCTTCAAATTTTGATTTTAAAAGATTATATTGGGGCCATAAACCATACTCAATTGAAATAAAAAAATAAATCATCTGCCATTAAAAGTTCAAGTGTAATTTTCTGAGTTCTCAAGCAATAGGTTTAAAACTTGAGTTTCCTAAAAATAATTAAATGAATTTTGGTTTGAGATTAGGACAGAATTTCCACCAAATTTTGAAATGATGTGTGAAGCAGCATTGCCAGCACTGACAATTATAAAATTGAAATACTGATCAACTCTTAGAAACATTGAAGATGCTACACATCCTGCAGTAAGTATAAAATATTCCACCAATATTTAATTCTTTATGTCAAATAAACAAGCATATCCATCTCATTAGTTTGCAAATTTACTTTTGTCTTTAGTAAATGGTAAAATTATATGTATACCAAAGAATTACTTTAAAATAAATTTCTCTATGATTTATTATCAGTAAATATTTGATTTGCATACTTATTTCATATACCTACATATTGGAGGCCTTACAAAAATTTCTTAGGCAAAAGGGGTCACGGGTGCAAAAAAAAAAAATTAAGAAGCCCTGCTCTCAAGTAATAAGGAAGGTGTGTGTGTGTCCAGGGTAAGAGTGGTGGTAGTGGTGGTGTTTAGGGGAAAAAATAATGAGTTCAGTTTTAGACATATTGAAATGAAGCTGTCTCCTGGGCATCCAGTTAGACATGACTGCAAAGGAATTAGAGAAGTGAGATTGGAGGTCAGCAGAGAGGCTAGAAAAGGATAGGTAGATTTGAGAATCATCAGTGTAGAGATGATCATTAAATCTATGTTAGCCACTGAGGTAGTTAAGTGACTCTGGGTAAGTCACTTAAACTTTCAGGGCTCTAGACTAAGACTACGTTGTAGAGAAGTCATTGACCTGCATTGGTAGAAGAAGTTTCCTCACTCAAGTGTTTACCATTCCATGAAATCTTAGTTCTAGTCTTTATCTATCTATTGATCCATCAGTCTGACTCATCTATATCCCATTTTGAAAATAGAGTACTTGGACTCTTGAATTTAACCAGTCTTTTTACAGCAGAATACAGGGAAAATGAAAAAGGACACTGTAATTTCCTTTTGTACCCCATCTCCCACCATTTTCCCTGATTCCTAAGGCCCCAATTCAAAAATAGTGAAGCACAATCGCTCATTTTAAGTATAGAGCTCTGGAATCCATTTCTTTTGATTCTGAACCCTGGCAAATTTTCTATTCCTTGTCATTTAGTTCCTTGATTCCATTTCTGTAGCTTGAGCATTAGGTGCAGAGAAATATATCTACAAATGGGAAAAAGAACCTGATTTTCAGGGGTTAAAAAAATGCCCACTAGTGAGAATATTCAAAGATCATTCACATCACTCATAATCTATCAACTGTAGTTTTTCAAAATACTGGGAGAAATTTATGGGTTTTCAATCACATCATTATGCCTAAGAGTATGGTGTATTCAAGTTGGCAGGTATCCAAGCATAAGGTAACTAATGCACAAAGAACAGGAAACAAACGATCTTTTTGCAAAAAGACATATTTGGCATCTTGTTATCTTCAAATTTAGTGAATGGAATTCAGAAGAGACTAGATAAAATGGGATGGTATACTGTGTTTATACGTATGGAAAATGTTCAGGAAGCACTAGCACTTCTGGTGTGAGGGCTTGCCAAGCCCTTTTTAGGGCTGCTCATTCACCTTTGGTATCCATCTGTGACTCAACTCTCAACTCAGACTCCAAGAAGCTGCAGCAGGTACAGTTGCTACACCCTAGTAAAACCAACTCCATAGATGGGTTAACCTAGATGGAGGGTAATCAGGTCTCAAATTTATCATGAGTTAAAGGAATATATGTCTACTTTGGGCTTGTAGGGACTTCTCCTGGCAGAATGGGTGGCTGAGAACAATTTGTTCCAATAGCCATGAAGATGTCTAAAGTAGGTGTTGTGTAATACCTAGAATCAGACATAGAAGAAACCAAGGTCATCGTCTGCATCCCCAACCATCATCAGTAGTCTTGATTTGTGTTTGGTCCCTGCACTCCAATGTCTCTGGAAGGGAGAGAGAGACTGACAACTTTGTACAAATCTGCCTCATTTAAATCCAATTTATAAATGATACTGGTTTTTTCAACAATGAAGGGCAAGCAATAGAAATGTGTATTTGTGCTTGGAAATCAACAAAATTGAAGGCTGAGGAATAGAGGAGAATGTCAGATACAGAAAGTAAAGTTAAATTATCACTTGAGTATATAACAGAGCATCTGGACAAAATGAACTAGATCATAATCATGATATAGGAGCATAATATAAGTATAAGAACAGTCAATAGAGAACCAGTAGAGTGTTTTGAGCAGAAGAGAGATATGACTCCTCTTCATTTAGTCTCCAGTAATGGTCTTCCATACTTTGATGATACAACATCCTATGTGATTATCTAATTACTTGATATTTGGTTCTTATCCTGGCTATATTATCCATTGTCATGCTAATCTGCTGTGTTCTTCTGAATTCCTCTTCTGCTTGACTCCTACGGACACCAGACACTGGCCCCCATGGCATAGCCTTTTGTGAGAGGGGATGGATTAAAAGATTAAACTATATAAAGATTAAACTATATATTTTGGGAACCTATCTATAGATTTCATTCTCAAAGTAATATCACTCAAAGTAGCCAGAGGAAGCTAAGTAGAAATACATCCATGAGATCTATTCTTTTCCAGTTGTTTGGATCTATGATTTGAAAGGGAAAAATAGGATTTTTGCAGATACAACCGATTTTACTTTGGAAAAAAGTTTTGGGGCCATCAGCTTCTTTTTTTTCTTTAGTGTTCTATGGGATGTAATTGTCTGAGACCCCTTTGCCACTCACCATTTTGAATGTCCTAACAGATGGCTGCTCTCAGTTCTAGGCAGATGATGGTTCAGTAGTAAGTGGTACTGGGAGATTTCTTAGGAACGCTCAGGGATGGGAAAGACAGCTGTCACCAAATACCTTAATTACAGCATTTACAAAGTTCTAATTAATGTAATGTTACTTTTATGATTATATTAATGTCATGACCATCAGGGAATTTGTTGCTGGACTCATTTCAGTGAGTTAAATTTGGAGCCCATGTATACTTAAAGGATAATGTTCACAAGATTTTGAAATTCTGCTATTTACCTACCAAAAGACTAAAGCCAAAGTGATTTTTGTATGTGGTCAGTGTTCAGTGGCATCACTTACACATAATCAAAAAAATCAAAACCAAACTAAACCTAATATGGTACTTTATTTACATCATCTCATTAAATTGTCATAAAGGAGTAATAGGATAAGTAGTAGTATTCCTATTTTACAATAACAACATTAATAAAAATAGCTAGCATTTACATAGTACTTTAAGGTTGGCAAAGCACTTGATAAATATTATCTTCTTTTATGCTTGTAACAACTCTGGGAGTTAAGCGCAATTATCATCCTCATTTTCTAGATGAGAAAACTGAGGCAGAATGAGGTTGTGACCTTCTTAGGGTTACTTAGCTAGTGAGTATCTAAGATCAGATTTGAATGCAAGTTTCCCTGACTCCAGGTCCATTCAAGTGAATTGCATTACCTAACTACCTTTAGACATAGAAACTGAAGCTCAGATGGTTATACCTAGAATAGAATGTTATATTGAAAAGAGCACTGAATTTGAAGTAAAAATACATGGATTTGAATTCTTTCTCTGTCACACTAGATAGATGAATTTATGAAAGTCAAGTAAGTTGATGAACTGCAGTTCCTTCATCCCTCTTGGAAATAATAAGTACTTGAATGACCTAGTCAACTGGATGTTGTAAGGAAATTACCTTGTAAATTACAAATTGATTATGTAAGAGTCAATTAGTTAAGAAAAAAAGATTTATTAAGTGTTGACTATGCATTTAGCACTGTCTTCAGTGTAGGATTACAAATAAAGACAAAAGTACAATTTGTTCCTTATAGGAGTTCATATTCTAATGTAAAATATGACACCTTTATCTACATGAGCTCTATCTCTATATTATCTTATTATCTTTATCATTCCATATAGCCATCTAACTCTCTGGCTCTGTCTTCCTCCCTTTGTCTCTCTTTCTCTTTCTTATCTACCCCCCATATGCTCTTACTTTGGCTTCTCTCTCTCTCTCTCTCTCTCTCGCTCTCTCTCTCTCTCTCCATATCTATAGTATAAATGAAAAGCAACCTCAGAGGAAAGGCAAAGGAAATGTTTGCATGGTATAGAGTTGGGGAAGAGAGGACTAGGAAAGGCCTCCTATTGAAGGCAGGATTTGAATTGAGTCTTAAAGAAAACCAGGGAAGGCAGGACATGGAGGTGAAGAAAAAAAATCTATTTGAGGCAGAAAGCCAGTGTAAATTCAGTGAGGACAGGAGGGCTGTGTGAAAGAACCAGCAAATAGACTAGAGTAGCTATAGCTTACAGTTTGGTTGAAATAAAGTATAAGGAGATTGGAAAGGTAGAAAGAGACCAGTTGTGCTGGGGTGACTTGAATCCATAAGAATGGGGATCTAGCACTCTCATATAGGTGATTGTTATGCCATGGAAGCCTTCAAGAGCTCTTATTAACTTAGTATCTGAGTGACTGTTCCATAAAACTGTTTTATTAGTTTTACTAGTGACAGTAGCATGAGAGATTGGTTCCCTTAAACCTCCTTAACCTCCCTCCATCTTGTACTCATGTGCCTTTGAACATAAATCACTGATGCTAAGATCAGGACCTCCAAAGAGAGGAAAAAGTCCCCTTGTCCCAGGCACTGTGTTCTGACCCTTTTCTCAGAAGGATCTCCATGGGCATCAGATATGACGTACCCCCAAAGTATAGGGAAATGACCCTCGTTCTTCGTGTATCCATCTCAATGTCAATATTTTCTTGATGCTGACCCCCAAGTGCTCTCCATGTATCGAATTTATTTCAAATCAATTCAATACATATTTATTAAGCATTTATTATGCTGTGCTAGGCACAGTGGATGCAAAGAGAAAACAATGACAAGGAAAATAGTTAGCTACCCTCAATGACTCAACATTCTATTGGGTGAGTAGTAGGGATCCAAAATTTGTAAAGCTAAGATGCACCTTTTGCACAGGTTTGTATGAAAACAGATCCCTTAGAAGCAATAACTAGGACCATGCGTTCCTGGATACTGATGTCAGGACGCAAGGGTCACGTCTTCTAGTAAGGTTAGTCAAAGCTTCCGTCAGTTTTTGATTTAAGCTCTTTGGTGGCAGTTTGAAGAAGCTTCCATTTGTGCCAGGTATTCTGATGGGCTTTTTTCAGTGTAACAATTTAGGGACACATCTAGATTTTAGTACTCATTGAATTCTTCAATTCGAAAAGGCTACAAGCCAAGACTAAAGTGGAGGGAGTGATGGTGCATGATTTTTTGTTTGCAAATAATTGTGCACTCAACGCAGCCTCTGAAGCTGAGATACAACAAAGTATGGATCAATTCTCTGCTGCTCATGCTAATTTTGGCCTAAGAGTTAACACCAAGAAAACATAGGTGTTCCATCAGCCACCATCATACCATCCATATGTAGAACCATTGATTACAGCAAATGGAGAAGTTTTGAAGGCTATGGATAAGTTCACTCACCTTGGTACTGTACTTTTCAGGGAAGTACATATTAATAATGAGATTGACTCATGCATTGCTGGAGCTAGCTCAGTGTTTGAGAGGCTCTGAAGGAAAGCATGGGAGAGAACAGGTATTATTATACTGGCTACCAAACTGAAAGTCTACAGAGCCACTGGGCTGACCTCATTGGTGTATGCCTGTGAAATCTGGACAGTCTACCAGTACCATGTCAGGAAACTGAATAGCTTCCATTTGAATTGTCTTAGGAAAATTCTGAAGATCCCCTGGCAGGTTAAGGTACCACGCAATGAGATGTTTCCTTGAACTAAACTGCCAAGCATTCAAACTCTGCCTCAGAGAGCACAGATCTAAAGGGCTAACCATGTTGTTCAAAGGCAAAACATAAGCTTGCCCAAAAGACTGTTTTATTAGAGACTCACATGGGGCAACCAGCACATTGTGGTCATAAGAAACAATACAAGGACACTCCCAAGGTCTCTTTTAAGAACTTTGGAACTGATTATGTGACACGGGGGACACCGACACCAACACCGACACTGTCATGGGGAATCGCTTAACATGGTGTGCCCACGTTAGAGAAGGTGCTGAGTTCTATAAACAAATCAGAATTGAAACAGATCAAAGGAAATGTAGGATGCACAAATTTAGAGTACCTACCCCAAATATTCATACAGACTATTTGTGCCTGAAATGTGGTAGAACCTTCTGAACTTTTGGGCACATTGAAACTTGACTCTATCACAGTGATGTAATTTTTATCCTCTTTGAAAATGAAGGACAGCAACCCAAGTATTCACTGAGCAGAAGATATCCTGAGAACCTCCAGAAAGATCATTGCTGTTCCTTTTTTTCCATCTCCCCTCATGCCTAGGATTTCATCATGGAGCCCACTGGTGATTGAACTGTACTTTCCTCCTAAGTTTACATGCAAGCTCACTTGGGGAGTTCCAGCAATGACTCTTTATTGAACTTGGTCGTGCTGTCTCCTTAACTTTTTTCTCATTTTTGCTGCCTTCCCACAAAGACAATCAGTATCAGCTACAGCCAGACCTCTCTATGTATCCAAACAATTTCCCCATCTTGACTGAATTAAGCAGTTATTTAAAATAGCAAGCGAGTAACTGATTGACTCCAAACAAAGAGAGTAATTGGTTGGTGTGATAGAGCACTGGGCCTAGAAAAAATGCTTTATCTTTTCATGGGGCCTTCTTTACTGAGATTATGAAGGTGAATATCTGAGAGAACATCAGGTTCAACAAATCTGAAAAATATTAATTTTAACATTTTATGTCAAAAACACCCCCAAGTCAACACTAGTTGAATTATAAAAAAACATTGATTTCAGAGCTAGGAAGGATCTAGGATATCTTCTCATTGAATGCCTTTATTTTGAAGGCTCTGAGCATGAATGGTTTATTCAAAATCATAGATATGGTTAGTGGTGATAGTATATGTATAAATTTAGTTATTAATGTCTATTCAGGTTATATTTTTCTAGGCTGACTTCTAAGAATAACTCCCAACTCATCCATTAACACAGTCCTTAAACTGCCTGTGCATTCTAGCTCGTATGATATTCTAAGTCTTTATCCCTCACTATATCCTCCTCTGTTCGGAGTTGGGAACCTTTTGACCAAACCCAGATGGTGTCTGGACAGTAGAGAGCACATATGTTAAATATTTCCACCCTTTAAGAACAATATCCTACTGCTGCCCACCCCCTTTTTAAAGATTCCAAGGGGATTGATTAACACATTTTCAAGGGCTTTTATTCACCTTGCTGTTTAAGGAAAAAAAAATTCATCCAGTCCATGAATTTGACTCCAACAAAGGTGAAAAAAAACAAACAAGCAAAAAAACCAAAAACTAACTTGCAACTGGAATATTAGAACATGGGCTATAAAAAATGTCCCTTTTTGTGAAAATATACACATAAGCAATCAATACATTCAAATATATAAGTAAGAGAAAGAACAAAGAAGAAAAGTATTAAACTTTTTATCAGGGGAGGGGGATCAATGACACAGTAAATGAAAACTTGAACTGATTCTGAACTTTTCTGTGGAGCCAAAGGAACGAACTATTCCTGCCACCTGAGCAGGTCACAGAAGGACAAGACTGTGATCTAAGACAAACCTACCCAAAGGTTTGGTTTCCAACTTCTGATCTATGAATAGGAGGAAATTTGCAGCCCAAGTGCACTCTTGGTTGGGAAAGTCAAAGAACAAGGGCTGGTACTGCTCTGGGGTCCTGCTCTGAATGCATTTTGTTGGAGATTATCTTAATAACGACTCCAATGTTTACCTAGCAACAGCAATATACTCTGATGAGGTGATCCCTTGAGTTTCTTGGAGAAAAGGGCCTTTAGAGCAATAGGGAAATTCACTGTTAATAGATCAGCAACTTAATTTATTATGGGACAGAGAAGATATTTTCTTCTCCCTTACACACAGAAACATGTAGAAATGGTCTATGTCTCAAAAAGAAATTAAATGTATAGGCACTCATAAATATAAAAATATATTTATAAACATACCTCAAACAAATGCTTAACCAGAGAAATTTAAGATCTTTGTGAAGGGAAATGACCAAAGTGAATTACCCTCTTATTTTTTAGCCCAATCCTCACTCTGAGAAGTGATCACCATAATAAATCCTTAATGACTGGAAAAAAACAAAACAAAACATGATTTGACTCATTAATTGACTTAATACATTCATTTATTCAATACATAGTTATGAGTGCATGGAACTATCCTAGGCCTACAGAGGGCTATATAGATAAATATGGTTGGACACATCATTCAAAAAGTTTATAATCTAGTAGTAGAGATATGACACGTATACAAATCCCTACAATCAATGGACAAGTGCATAGAAGAGACACATATAAAGTACTATGAGACTCCAGAAAAAGAAGGCAGTTTACAAGATATGATTACAGACTTCCCAATATTCTTCATTTTTCAGTAATGATTCATTAAAGTGGTAGCACATTCCTATCAGTTCCCCTAATAATTTTTCCCAAAATCTAATAATTTTGTCTTGAGAGAATTGCTTTGTGGATTAGTGCCGCTTTCGACAAATTATTACACAGATCAGCTGGTGGGTCCATTTATCTCTCTTTCTCCACAAATGTAATCATTCAAGATAGATATTAACCTTCCCTGACAGTGGAACCACCAGATTTTTAAAGGACGGTTTTCTGTCTCAGTCTGTAGCTTAGGTCTCTTGCTTCTTGCTGTTCAGTTGTTTCAGTCCTGTCTAACTTTTTGTGACCCCATTTTGGGGTTTTCTTGGCAAAGATACTGGAATAGTTTACCATTTCTTCTCTAGCTCATTTTACAGACTAGGAACTGAGGCAAACAAGGTGAAATGATTTGCCCAGGGTCACAAAGCTAGTATGTGTCTGAGGTCAGATTTGAACCCAGAAGATGAGTCTTCCTGACTCCAGACCAAGGCACTCTATCCACTGTTTTACCTAGTTATAAGTTCCCCTATCTGTCCTTGTCTTCTCTGTGCAAAGTATCCCTAGATGTGACATTAAGCAGACACACTGTTGTTTGTACTTAACATTATCTAACGGCTTCATAACTATAGAAACTAGGCATAGTGGCCCTGAGATAGTCTGATAAATTTCTTCTCCAGTCTTGAATCACCTCCTTTGTGTCTCCTAGAAATACCAAGTACTATTTATATAGTTGGCAGAGAATTTCTAATTTTATCTTTTTTATGATTATTTGTTTCCATATCACTGTTATAAGAAGCAAAACAGAAATAAAAAGTGTGCATTTTTGAAAACTGAAACAACTTTTGGTGACTGTACTAAGCACTAGGGACAATGAAAAAATGAAAACCTTTACCTTCAAGGAGCATATATTCCATAAAGAAAATAATATGTATTCAACTGAGTAAATACAAAATATAAATGAAGTTAATATATACGGCTGCTCACTTATTTTGGAACGGATAACCAAGTTGTGGTGGACAAATATAAGAGAATATTATCATACCATGAGAAAAGACAGAATGAATAGTTTCAGAGAAGTTGGCAAGTCCTATATAAATTGATGCAGAATGAAGAGGACAAAACAAAAGTGAACAATTTACATAATAAAAACATCATAAGGAAAAACAATTTTAAAAGGTATTCCTCCTTTTCTCCTTCCTTCCTTCCTTCCTTCCTTCCTTCCTTCCTTCCTTCCTTCCTTCCTTCCTTCCTTCCTTCCTTTCTTCCTTTTTTTGTACCTTGCAAGGCCGAGGGGGAGGAAGGGAAATAAATGCTTCTGAATTGAAAAAAAATTAAAAGGAAAATACATGATATGATTGTAATGGAATACTATCAAGTTGTAAGAAATGATGAGGAGATTGATTTTAGAAAACATGGAAAGACTTCCATGAAATAATGAAGAGGGGTAGAGAAATAGAATTTGGAGATATAAATAAAAATTTCACATACAATGTGGCAATCGAGGTGAGCTTTGAAGAAACCTAGGAATCCCAGTTTAGATAGTGTTCTGAATATGTCATCAGAAATATTATGAGAAATAGTATTGTGTTATAAGAAAGGATGAGCAAAATGAAATGTTCTCTTGAACACTGAAAAGAAATTACCAGGCCTTGTATGTCCTTAACTTTCTTCTCCTCTAAGCTAGCTTACCGCTGTCACAAGGATGGTTCTTGTCTCTTTTTCCATTCTCAGAGACTGGCCAGAATTCAGATCACATCCATCCATACTATCATGAGATATATCATTCATTCCAAGTCAAATATTTCATGTGGGCACACATTAATTATATCTGTATACTGTAAGTGCTATTTATGTAACAGTGGCTAACTACCACTATTATTATAATAGTGTAATGGTTTCTTATTTTCATTTGGTTATATCATATATCAACACGATTTTTAACAAATTTTTGTGTAAGCCCACCAATTGATTATGCAGCTTTTTTGAGGCCATATCTTAAACAGTGTTTGACAACCAATTTGACATTTTAATGAAATTGATCATTCAATTCAAACAGTCAATAAAATAAAACCAAGAACCAAAGGCAGAGATTAAAATGCTGAGAAGTCTTTTGATGGGTTAGAGACAGGTCAGATGACATTCTTTGAATCAGCTGAATAAGATATTAGAGTTTGCTTTGCTCACTAAGACTCCTGTAGTGCCTTAAAAGACCATCCTGTTCTATACCATGCACTGAGTATACATGCAAAGGACAGAAATCATAAGCATAGCATTTTAACATGGAAGTTGACTTCATGATCATATGGTCCTTTAAATCACAAAATTTCAGATCTGAAAATGATACCACAGGCTTTTCAGTCGAACCCATACCTAACAAATGCTCATCCAGTTTTGGTCAGAAGACCTCCATTGGAGAGGTACTCATTATCGCCTAAGATAGCCTATTCTACCAACAGATTATTACAATTGCTAGAAGATTTTGTTATATTTTCCTTTCCTTCTTATGTCAAACATAAATTTTCATATTAATAGTCATTATTTCTGGCAAATAAGTCATATGAGATTTTCTGTCTTGTTGTGAATTCATGTCCTGGGATTATATTCATTAACCTCCTTTCCAAGAGAGGGGAAATAAGACTCAGCAAGTAAATACTGTATGGTTGAAGTATTATATTTATATTCACATCCACATCTATCTAAATCTATTACAGAGTTAGATCTGAGATATATGGAGGCAGTTCTCTGACTAAAAGTCTTCCACTCACTATCATACAAAAATGTGTTTCATTAATCATTAATACTACATCTATTTCTTGACCTCCTTGTCTATTTTGGCAGTGTTACCACCCACCAGGCTTTTCCTTTGATATCCCATTATACATGACTAAAACTGGGCTTGGGGCTTGATACTATGCAATATTTAATTACTTGGTGTCAAATGGTGAAAAATGAGTGTGGGGGATGCAGGTGGGAAAGTCTCACTAGTACTATTAAATGATCTTGCAGCCTCATTTATCTAATAGACATCCCTGTATAATGGGATATTTGAATTTCCCACTTAACCATATAGATAATTTGAAAATGGTTGAATTTGAGAATCTTTGTCTTCATGTCCCTCACCCAAATTAATTTGTATTTAATATGGATATGTTGAGTAGCTCCTTATGGTTGTCTTTGCTACCTACTCTGGTCGAAGGCATGGGCTATTTCATTTTTATTTTCATATCCCCAGTGCCCAGCACAATGACTGGTACATGGACAGCACCAAATAAAGAGTTGATGATAGACACTTGGATTCATAACTTCCCTTTCTCAGATACCTTTTCAGTCGGCTTCTCATTCAGGCTTTATATACTGCTTTGGTTCAGTCCAGAACTACTGTGTTTGGGCTGTGGAGACAAAGTTGGAAAAAAAAAAATTATTAAGCATAAAAGAGACAGTAGAACTAATGTAGAAGCACCTTTTACTTTTAGGGTCAGAAAAATCGACTTAATTCAGCTTTGTTATTAATTATATGTCAGATAGTCAACATGTAGCCACTAGGTGCCAATCAGTGTGCTAATCGTTAGGGATATAAATGTAAAAATACAGTTCCTGCCCTCAAGGAATTACAGTCTAATGAGGAAAGACAATACACAAGAAGAAGCTGAAAAATGCATCTAAGGGTGTAGGGAAGAGTGAGGAAGAAAGTATTTTCTGCCGAGGCATGACGGAGTCCAGTTCAAGACTGCAAGCTAGTCAGAGATGAATACGTGTCTGGTCTGGGAGCTCTCTTTTTTGCAAAGATTTCTTTTTCCTGCCTTCCAGTTAGAAGTACGGTAAAGGTACTGATAATGACTGTGATGCCATCTCCCAAGATAACGAGCTTCCTGATGAGGCATTTTCCTAGGGTCATGTGTCACAATAACTATGTCACTTCCCCTTTCTGGACCTCATGGAGTGAGGAATTAGAGGTGAGAGGACTTCAAAGATCAGTCTTTCCAAGTCTCTCACTGTTCAAATGAGGACACAGATCCAGGGGAAGCAAATGAGGAAATGTCCTAAGGAACATGGCTAAATAGTTTCAGAGATGGGATTTAAACTCAGGTTCTCTGACTCCAAATCCAATGCTCATACCATGGCGTTTGAACTAAATTATTTCTAAGGGCTCCACCAGCCCTAAAGCTCTGTCATATACCAGAATCACAGTTTTAAAATTGTATGTATGAACTAGTAACTAGCAAAATCTGCAACACGTGTGCAGGTCTGTGTATGTGTACGTGTGTGTGTTACACCTGTAAACTTCTGAACTTGAAAATATGAATTCATTATTAGTCCTAACTAATTTTCCTTTCTTCCCCTTCCCCAGTCACCCATGGCAACTCCCCTTCCCCATCCCTCCCCACATATATCTGGACTTTTGTTCTGCTCTCCAATGTCAGCCAAGCATTCTGGTGCCCAGTGAATAATTCAGGTGGGCAAATGCCAGCCAGTTTTATACAATTTAGAAGGAAGAGCTGCATTTGAATAATTTACATAAAAATCAAATTTGCGCCTGTCCCTCCCGAATAGGCTATGGTCAGCAGAGCACAAATCAATCTGCTAGCTCCAAACTAACTTTGCATTTCCATAAGTCATTACATAGTTCATAATCACATTGATGGAGCTGAATTGAATTTGCACAGATTATCCTCTGTCTGAAGGGACTTTTCGATGTTTAAATTGTTGTGGTGCAATAGACTAAGGCCTTTAAATCTGACCTCCCTTTTACATTCCTTTTTGGTCTAATTATTATCTCCATTTAGGCTCCTGTCACTTCAGTCAGAAAAGATCTCATAGTCTTTTAGATCTGGCAACTTTGCTTTGGCAGCTGCTTGAAGAAAGGAAAGGGGGACTGTGTCTCCAGGTGACAGGCAGTAGAAGTGAGTTTTGCTCTCTTTTTCTTTTGTGTTTAGGAACATAGGCCACAAAGGAAAATCAGTCTCTATTGGAGAACAACGTGGTATGTCTTTCCATAGCTTTACCTGTTTCTTTTAGCCTGAGGGTGTCCCTTCCTTATTCAGGAGCCTCTGTTGGTCTTTTTCTCATATTCGTCACACTCTATGTAAACATTTTTGTACCTAGATTTCAGCAAAACTTTTGAAAAAATCTTTTAAGAAACTAGAGACATCTAAGAATGTAGGTCATATGTCTTGTCATATTTCAATAGGAAAGGTATTAATTTTGGAATCCACAGACTTGGATTCTATTTCTGTTATTCTCACCAATTAACATGCGACTGTGAAGTAACAGGACTTGTTTGGTTATATAGTGGAAAGTGCACTAGTCTAAGGAACTGACTTCCAGTCCTGCATTATCCAACTCCCACTCCCCCACTTGGTGGATCCTAGATACCTATGGACCCATGTAGTCAGTTGTTCTGGGACTGTGAGAAAAGAATATAAGTTCCTTGAGGGCTCATTCTATTTCATTTAAATTTCTATATCCCAAGCCTCATGCACAGTGCTTGGCATATAGGAATTTAATAAATACTTTTTTGAATTCTAAACTGAATGACTTTGAGAAAGTCAATCTACCTCTTCACCTATTATTGAATATGTGTAGTGTGTAATGGGACCCAAATATATGCCTGACTGGAAGCCTCTCAAGCATATCCAATCCAATCCAAAAAGCGCTTTGCTAAGAGATTCAATTGATAGAAGGAAAAATACTCATGAACCTCAAGAAGCTCATAATCTGAAACTTCTAGCATCCAAGAAAGTAGAGTAAACCATATATGCTCTCACCCTCCCTTGTTGATGTTGAGAAGCCTAGAGAATATTCCCCCAGGGAAAACAAAGCAGTAGAAGGGGTACAGTTACCTTTTAACTCAAGAGGATTGGGAGATTGACTGGAAGGGTCCCTCTTCCTGGGACTGAAAGGAACCAGTGTGGACTGGGCATTCCAGTAAGCCCCACGTAGCAGACCAGTCCAAAAACCCCTCAAGACTAAGAATTTAATTCAGATATTTGTCAAATAATATAAGGGAATTTTGTCTTTATGCCTCTATTTTCTTTTACATATAATTGATCCATTCATCTCTCTCTCTCTCTTTCTCTCTCTCTCTCCCTCTCTCTCTGTCTCTGTCTTTTTTTTTCATTTACCTCACAAAGGTAAATGTACTACATATATGGAAATCCTTAGAGGATCCACCAATTTCACTATATGGGTCTCCTAATGTATGAGGCTTAGGTATTTAAAGTTGTTTTACTATGTTAAATGAGATAAATCTACCTCATTATATACAACCATCTTTTGGATCCTTAGGTTTTAAAATTTCTGAATTGAGTCATCTTACTGTCATCAAAATAAGCTAAAAGTTGATTTACAACAAAAATTCAAATCTATAGGGTCAGTAAGGCTGTCATATTTAAAAAAAACACCTTATATGTATGTAATTTTTGAAAACATAAGATCTTTTAATATGCATAAACTGTTTAATTTCATCCTTATCACAATGATTTGTTGCCTCATGGGAGAAAGATCAGGTTCATGTTCAAGGAACATTTTTTCTTAAATTATCCATGATTTCATTAATATTAGGATTTCATTATAAGGACATTTTTAGCAATAGAGATTGACATCTGATTTGCAACTGATAGGCTTGCAGAGTAGTCGGGGGTACTTAAAGGTTAAATCAATTATGCAAGTTCACATAGCAAATTGATGTCAGAAACAAGATTTGACTTTAGGTCTCTCTGTTTCCAAATGCATCTCTCTATCCATTAGGGCACACCAACTCCCTACCACGGAGCTTACATATTTATTTTTTTAAATCAATAATTATTTTGGAAACAAAGCACCTATTTTGGACGGATACCACCTTATAAAATAGTAACTTTAATCCCATTTGTTCTGATCTTGAGCCATGCAGAAACATATGTAAAATCTTTCCAGGAGCTGGCCAGCTCTGTAAGTATTGTGGACTGACTCTGAGTGTCTCATTGCCCTACCTCCTGGAAGATATGTACCTTTATACTCCAGAGTAATGATGGCTAACCTTGCCAAGTATGGAAATGACTTTGACATGAAAAAGCCTTAATGGATCACTGCACAATATCAGTTATTTAGAGAGGTCAAAAAGATGAAATATTATCTGAATTCAACATTTGAACAAATATGCATTTTATCATTTATAATAATATCTGCACTCGAGTCCTTAGAGTAAGGGATACACTTTGAACAAAAGCTTGTATACTCCATTGATATCATCTTAATAGCAAGAAAAATAGAGGAAAACTCAGGTACCATAGGTGGAGTCCCTCTGGAAAGCTTATGAGATGGTACAGAATCTTATAGGATGTGCAAGCATGTTTGGATGCATTGGTATCAACTTTATTGGAATCATACCTATATCAGTGAGATAATAGACCCTTTGAAATGTTAAACTTTACATATATGTACAAACATTACTAAGTTTCTAAAGGCAAATTTGATGATTTTTTAAATTTCATGTTCTGTGGTTGGTTAGAGCTTAAGAAATATCAAATGGAAAGATAATGAATTTTAGGTATCCAGATGGCAAAGTGTATACAAAGCTGTGCCTGGAGTTAGGTAGATCTGAGTTCAAATTCAGCCTCAGAAGTTTACTAACTGTGTGACCCTTGGCAAGTCATCTGTCCTGTGTCACTCTCATTTTCTTCATCTATAAAATGATGAATAATATTAGCACCTAAATCCCAGTGTTGCTGAGAAGATCAAATGAGAAAATATTTGTAAAGTGCTTAGAAAATTGCTTGACACACAGTAGGTAGCTTAATTAATTCTTACTTCCTTTTTTCCTTCCTTGTACCCAGTAAATCCCACTCTAATATCTTCACTGTTCCTCTCCACAACAGTTTTTGTTGTCTCACTTACTCTCCTTCCTTCCTAAATAAGCTGACAGTTTTAGGTTCTCCCTCATTGTATCTGCTACATATATGCAGCCCTAAGACGGGGGACAATGCTAGTATTTTTTTTTCTTGAGATAATGAGAGAAGTTCCTTCTATCCCTCTTGTCAACTTTCCACCTTTATGCCTATGGTACAGCAATCCTATGCTCCTCGCCTTATTCTTGAGGAATAAATGGCTATGGGACCTTTCTGTCTCCACTCTTGGGTACTTGCTCTTAGTTATGTCTTGTACGTTTCTCTCTTTCTCTCTCAGTCTTCTTATGTCTCTTTTTTTTTCTTTCTCTTTGTTTCTTTTCTCTCCCTGTTCTTTTTTTCCTAACTGATGGATAATTATGAGAAATTCCATTTCGACAGCCTTGTGATTATAACATTGAAACTATTGAATCACAGAATCTAAGGGTTCTAACTGAGAAATCTATTGAGAGGCATCTCTAAATGCTTATTACATATCTGATGTTCCCCTAGGAATTGAAAATACATGTGGAATGAATGAAACAATCCTTGCTCAAAAGAAGCTTCAGCAATCTTGTTTATTGTACTTTGGGTTATGGCCTGACACATAACAAGTGCTTAATAACTTGCTGATTGATTAATAGTCTAACAGTTTAACCCATATGTTTCAAAATTTTTCTTTTAAAAGCAATGTCATGGATGAAATACTAAGGTAATTGGTTTAGAGAAATAGAAAATTGTGCCACATTGTTCTTATGAGATATGTTAAAGGAAATAAAAGGGAGAATCACTGTATTTGGAATGAGAACTAGGCTCAAATTTCTTTTCAGAGAACAGTTATTAGAAGCTAGACAAATGATTTAACATCCTCTGATCCTCAGTTTCCTCTTTTGCAAAACAGAGGAAATACTTGGACCACTTCACTCACAAGGTTGTCAGAAGCAACATATTTTAAGTGTTGAATTAGTTATTAAATTAATTATTTTTATTGCCAGTATCTTGAATTTTCCATGGTAAGAAAACAATTTGCATATCTTTTCTCACTTGATCCTTATGAAGATTTTTTTGAGTAGTTTAATTCAATAAACATTTATTGTATATCTCCCCTGAGAGAGGCAGAACACTACAGTTTGAGCATACAAAGATAAAAACAATCCTTGACCTCAAGAAGTTTATATTTGACTTATGGATGGTGTGGGGCAGAGTGTAGTCATAGGTAAACACATACATATATGAAATATTCTAAGATTATCATCCCCATTTTAGAGAGGAATATACTGAGTCTCAGAGGGCTGAAGAATTTATCTCAGAGCAGATCACCAGTATGCGACAAAATTGGAACTCAATCTTAGTTCAGTTTGATTCCAAACCATCCTGGTCCTTTCCCTCCTTAAAACACTGAACTTCTAAAGCAGAAATAATGTTCTAATGCAAGGTGGTGCTACTCCCCTTTATTTAGTCTTACCCCAATTTTCTTGCCATTGCTGTGTTTATTTAACTGAGCTGTTCCTGACAATGCAATCACTATCAAATGCTGGTCTTGACAAAGAACTGCTGATCTTGGTAGCAGATGTTTCCAAAGAGAATGGTTCCACTGGAGCTTTTCAAGAAGGCAGAGATATTTAAAATGTGGTGACACATTCTGGATCTGAAGAATCTCTCTACTAATGGACTGAAGACAACACAATTAGATAATTCAGTTGTCCCAGAGGGCTAAGGTCAAAGGTTAATATTTAGTTGGATTATGATCTGAAGTCCTGATCCTCCATGAGTGTCTTCAATGTAGATTTGGATAGAAATAAAGAATTCTAGACTTAGGAAAAACCTCAGGGGTCAGTATTCCCACCCTTTGTCTTCTATGTTTCTGCTTCCTGTGGAGAGTTCAGGACAGGAATTACCTGGGGACATAAGTAGTTAAAAAGAAAGCACATTGAACTTGTAGTTTACGTCTTGAGATTGAATCTGCTGGTGAGTAAGTGGGATTTTACCCTAAGTATGTGAAGACTTCTGGTAGAATTGGTGGGTGAGAACAATTCATTCTAATGGCCATGAAAGTGGCAGAAGTAGGTGCTGTGGAGAGCTTAGAGACTGGTCAGATATTTAAGACCCCAAGGTTATCCACTGTGTCCTGAATTATTGCCACTAAACTTGATTTTTTCCTACCATTGGAATTCAATGACTCTGGAAGAGAGATTAGAGTTGTTAATTTTGTGCAACTAAACATTAGTTGAGTTCAGTTCCCATGCAAGTCAAGACATTATTCACAATGTCATTGGTTCTCTTCAAAAATGAAGGAAAAACAATAACAGCCATCATCTGTAAAGTGGAGGTGTGGGATAATATGCCTTTACAGGTAAGAATATTACTTCTACTTATACCATGTATGTCACCAAAATGAATATGTTTCATACTCCACTCTTTCCTTTCCTTTTTACTGTCTCAATTGCTTTGGCTATACTTTGTCTCATGCTTATAATAGACTGTCCCTGCTTCATATCTCCACCTGTCTAACTTGATTTTCAAAATCCTTTTTGAGCTCTTCCATGGCCTGAGCCCACCGGACATCCACCTCGGATATCTGGGATACAGAGGCCCCGACCTCCACATCTTTCCCAGATGGCAAGCATTGTATTTCCTCATCAGAAATGAAAGGAGGAAGAAACATCTCTTCCCCAAGAAAGTAGCTCTCTATGTTCTGCCCTTTTCTGGGCATTTTCCCAGCCAGTTACTTGACTTCTGAGATTCCTCTCCACCCCTGCCTAGATCCTAGATCCGCCCAGCTAGTGCTTGGGGTCTGAGATTCAAATGCTGCTCCCCAGCCTCAGGGCTTTCAGTGGTGGGTGGGGCTGCTATTCAATGTGAGCTTAAGGTTTGGTGCTTGGGTGGTGGCAGGGCCACCTCCCAGGCTCAGTTCCCTCAGGGGCTTTATGCTGAGACCTTCAGTAATGGCCCTGAGCTCCTGCCTGCTGCTCTGGGAGTTCCAGGCTGCTGCTGCCTCTCCCGCTGCCTCTGCCACTGCCTCGTGAGGGGGTCCGAGTCATGGAGACACCCCGCTCCCTTCTCGGCCAGCCCAGAAGTCTCTCTCACTGACCTGTAGCACCTGTGGGCAGATGGACCTTCGCAGCTGCCCGAGATTCCGTCCCTGAAACCTGGTTGGATCTGCTCTTCTGGGGCTGCATGGCCAGGGCAGCGCAGGAGTGGGCTCCATGTCCGGTGCGCGATGCACCCCTGGGGATGGCTTTCCAGGGCTCTCTGGAATGCAAATCTCCTCCTCTGTGTTGGTGCACGACTTGCACTCATCCAGAATTTGTGAGGAGTTCTTCTTACAGAAAATATATGGGCTGTGGATTTGGAGCTAGCATACGTGAGTCTTTCTATTCCGGTACCTTGGCTCCTCCCCTCCCCTGCTTCATATCTGTCTGCTTACTTCTCTCCTTATATTTAAGTCCTCATAGATGTTACCTCATTTATAAATCCTTTAATAATCTTCCAAGATAAAGTGGCCTTCTCCAGTGTTTTATATTATTTTTTTTTAGACCTTCTATTATACCATGTGTCTCTCTAATGACATTATACATTATTGAATCAAAATTTATCTTAATCTACGTATTTTTCACAAAATGGCTTCATCTTTTCTGCTGATTGGAGGGTCCTTTAGGTAAGGGACTTGCCTTATGCCTTTGTGTCTTTATGTACCAATATAAAACTTTGCCCAAAGAGATACTGAGTAAGATTTCCAGTTCCAGGAGCCAAGATGACAGAATGATCTGTAATTGCTATCTCCTTCTCCTTGTTGATCTTGACAAGCCCAGAGAATATTTTTCCAGGAAAAAATCTGAAACAGTGAGAGGAGCTGAAGGGGTAAACAGACTCAATCTGTGAGGCTAGGAAGATTGCTATGGCTGAAGGGGTCAGAGCTGTTGCAGACAGCCCCACTTCAAAAAACCAGGAGAATCTTCTGAGCCCCTTGTGGGTAAAGTCAAAAACTGCCAACACCAAGAGTCCAGGTGTGCCTCAGCATCCCAGGGGAATTGGGAATACACTAGCAGAGATGAGATCACCAACCACTGAGCCTGCATATGCTCTAGCTCAGTAGAGGAGACCTCCTATGGCTAGACCACCCTTCCCCCGACTTAAAGCAGCTAGCTCCAGGGCACTACAGGGAAACCCAGAAACACTTCCAACTGGCCTCTGATTTCTCATACTAGCCAGCTCAGCACCAGGTAAGCTGCAGTATTTTAGCTTCTAGCTGAAAGAACCAGAGGCCACAACACACAAAGACTCAAGTTCAAGTCAAAAGAACTGTGGGACAGAGTCCCTTGTGCCTTGGAAGCAGAGATTTACTTTAAAAACCAGGAAAAGGGTGATCATCATGAGTAAGAAACAAAGCAGAAAAGACCATAGAATCTTTTTGCAGGGACAAGGACCAAAATACGAATAACAAATAGGTAAGAATTGAGACTGTACACCCATCTGAAATTTCAGAAGGGAATATGAACTGGTTGCATAAAGAGCACTCTTGGATGAATACAGGAAGGGTTTTAAAAACCAAATTAGAGAAACAGAAGAAAAACTGACCAATGACTTTAAAAATATGAAAAAAGAAATCACAGAAGACCTTGAAAGGACAATTGGACAAATGGAAAAGGAAGTACAAAACCTAATTGGAGAAAATAACTACTTAAAAAAAACAATTGGACAGATAGTAAAGGAGATGTAAAAGTTAACTGAAGAAAGCAATTTGATAAAAATTAGAAGCAGGCAAGTAGAAACTAATGAATCTATGAGACATCAAGAATCAGTCAAACAGAATCTAAAGAATGAAAAGATAGAACAAAATGTAATATATCTAGTTGGAAAAACAACTGACCTGGAAAATAGCTCTAGGAGAAAGAATCTAAGGATTATCTGTCTACCAGAAAGTCACGATGAAAAAAAGAGTCTGGACAATATCATCCAAGAAATCATCAAGGAAAATTGCCTACAAATCCTAGATCCACAGGGCAAAAGGCATTGAAAAAATCCATCGTTCACCTCCTGAAAAGGATCCCAAAATAAAAACGCTAAGGAATATAATTGCCAAATTGCAGAACTATCAAGCGAAGGAGAAAATAATTTAGGCAACCAGAAAGAAACATTTCAAATATGGAGCAGCTACAGTCAGGATCACACAGGACCTTGTAGCTTCTATATTAAAAGATAGAGGTGGGGAGGAGCCAAGATGGCTGAGTAGAAAGACTCATGTATGCTGGCTCCGAATCCACAGCCCATAAATTTCCTGTGAAAAGAACTCCCCACAAATTCTAGAGCAGTGGAACCCGCGCAGAAACACAGCGGAAGAGATTTCCGTTCCAGAGAGCCCTGGAAAGCTGTCCCCAGTGGTCCATCACACACCAGAGGCAGAGTCAACCACTGAGCTGCACTGGCCATGTGGCCCCAGAGGAGCAGATCCGAGCAGCCTTCAGGGACAGAATCTCCAGTGGCCGTGAAGGTCCCTCCGCCCGCAGGCACTACAGGTCAGTAAGAGAGACTTCTGGGCTGGCCAAGAGGGGAGCAGGGTGTCTCTATGACTCGGGCCCCCTCGGGAGGCAGTGGCAGAGGCAGCAGGAGAGGCAGCAGCAGCCCGGAACTCCCAGAGCAGCAGGCAGGAGCTCAAGGCCATTACTGAAGGTCTCAGCATAAAGCCCCTGAGGGAACTGAGCCTGGGAGGTGGCCCTGCCACCACCCAAGCACCAAACCTTAAGCTCACATTGAATAGAAGCCCCACCCACCACTGAAAGCCCTGAGGCTGGGGAGCAGCATTTGAATCTCAGACCCCAAGCACTAGCTGGGCGGATCTAGGATCTAGGCAGGGGTGGAGAGGATTCTCAGAAGTCAAGTAACTGACTGGGAAAATGCCCAGAAAAGGAAAGAAAAATAAGACCATAGAAAACTACTTTCTTGGGGGACAGATGTTCCCACCTTTCATTTCTGATGAGGAAGTACAATGCGTGCCATCTGGGAAAGATGTGGAGGTCAGGGTCTCTGTATCTCAGACATCTGAGGTGGATGTCCGGTGGGCTCAGGCCATGGAAGAGCTCAAAAAGGATTTTGAAAATCAAGTCAGACAGATGGAGGAAAAACTGGGAAGAGAAATGAGAGAGATGCAAGAAAAGCATGAAAAACGGGTCAATACCTTACTAAAGGAGACCCCAAAAAATGCTGAAGAAAATAACACCTTGAAAAATAGGCGAACTCAACTGGCAAAAGAGGTTCAAAAAGCCAATGAGGAGAAGAATGCTTTCAAAAGCAGAATTAGCCAAAGGGAAAAAGAGGTTCAAAAGCTCACTGAAGAAAACAGTTCTCTCAAAATTAGAATGGAACAGATGGAGGCTAATGACTTTTTGAGCAACCAAGAAATCACAAACAAAACCAAAACAATGAAAAAATGGAAGATAATGTGAAATATCTCATTGGAAAAACAACTAACCTGGAAAATAGATCCAGGAGAGACAATTTAAAAATTATGGGACTACCTGAAAGCCATGATCAAAAAAAGAGCCTAGACATCATCTTCCATGAAATTATCAAGGAAAACTGTCCTGATATTCTAGAACCAGAGGGCAAAATAAATATTGAAGGAATCCATCGATCACCGCCTTAAAGAGATCCAAAAAGAAAAACTCCTAGGAACATTGTGGCCAAATTCCAGAATTACCAGGTCAAGGAGAAAATATTGCAAGCAGCTAGAAAGAAACAATTCCAGTATTGTGGAAATACAATCAGGATAACACAAGATCTAGCAGCTTCTACATTAAGGGATTGAAGGGCATGGAATAGGATATTCCAGAAGTCAAAGGAACTAGGACTCAAACTAAGAATCACCTACCCAGGAAAACTGAGTATAATACTTCAGGGGAAAATATGGTCTTTCAATGAAACAGAGGACTTTCAAGCATTCTTGATGAAAAGACCAGAGCTGAAAAGAAAATTTGACTTTCAAACACAAGAATGAGAAGAAGCATGAAAAAGTAAACGGCAAAGAGAAGTCATAAGGGACTTACCAAAAGTGAACTGTTTACATTCCTATATGGAAAGACAATATTTGTAACTCTTAAAACTTTTCAGTATCTGGGTAGTTGGTGGGACCACACACACACATACACACATACACATGCACACAACACATGCACACGCATGCGTGCGCACACACATACACACATGCATGCACATACAGAGACAGAGAGCACAGAGTGAATTGAATAGGATGGGACCATATCTTAGAAGAAATTAAGGTAAATGGTGAGAGAGAAATGTAGTGGGAGGAAAGAGGGTGAAATGGAATGGGGTAAAATATCTCTCATTCAAGAGGCAAGCAGGAAACTTTTCAGTGGAGGGAAAAAGAGGAGAGCTGAGAAAAAAACAAGAAGTTTACCCTCATCACATTCGACTAAAGGAAGGAATAAAATGCACACTCATTTTGGTATGAAAACCTATCTTCCAATATAGGAAAGTGGGGGAGAAGGAGATAAGCAGGGTGGGGGGAATCATGGAAGGGAGGGCAATGGGAGGAGGGAACAATTTGAAGTCAACATTCGAGGAGGGACAGGACCAAAAGACAGAATAGAAACAATGGGGGGCAGGATAGAATGGAGGGAAATACAGTTAGTCTTATACAACTCGACTATTATGGAAGTCATTTGCAAAACTACACAGATAGGGCCTATATTGAATTGCCTGCCTTCCCAGAGAGAATGGGTGGGGAGGGAGGGATTGGGAGAATTTGGAACTCAAAGTTTTAGGAACAACTGTTGAGTATTGTTGTTGCTACTAGGAAATAAGAAATACAGTTAATGGGGAATAGAAAGTCATCTGGCCTTACAGGACAAAAGAGAAGATGGGGACAAGAGAAGGGAGGGATGATAGAAGAGAGGGCAGATTGGTGATAGGGAAAATTAGAATGCTCGGTGTATTGGGGTGGGGGAGGGGATAAAAGGGGAGAAAATTTGGAACCCAAAATTTTGTGAAAATGAATGAAAAAAGTTAAATAAATAAATTTATATTAAAAAAAAATAAATTTCCTGAAAAAAAGAGATAGAGGGAATTGGAATACAATATTCTGTAAGGCAAAGGAGCTGAGACTACAACCAAAGATTAATTACCAAGCAAATTTAAGCATAATATTTCAGACAAGGAGATGGACATTCAATGAAATAAGGGATTTCCAGACCTTCCTGATGAAAAGGTCAGAACTCAACAGAACATTCAATCTTCAAATGCAGGTCTCCAGAGAGGCGTTAAAAGGTAAACAGGGGGGAAAAAAAACAAACTTGTTACTCAATATGGGCAAACTGTTTACCTCCCTATAAGGGAAGATGATACTTGTTTGTCTTGAGAATTGTGCATTTACTATGAAGTATAAAATGGATATACATGGATAGAGGGAGTGTGCATAAATTAAATGATGTGATGGTAACAAATATGATTTATGGGTATGAAGGGATTGTAATGAGACATGTGAAAAGGAGGAGGCAGAAAAAAATAAATTCTACCACAGCAAAAGGCACAAAAATATATTACAGTACGGGGAAAGAGGGGAGGGAGACGATCATTGTTTGAGAGGTACTCTTATCTGATTGGATTCAAGGAGAGTATAACGAACTCAGTTAAGTATAGAAAACCAACTAGTTCTATAGGTAGTAGGAGGGGAAGTAGGGAAGAAAAGGGAGAGGAGGCTAAAAAGGAGGGAAGAAGTAGCGAGGGAAAAGAGAATTAAAAGGGAGTGGGGCTGAAAGAAGGGAGGGAAGACTGAGGGAGGCAGTGGTCAAAAATTAGAACTCCATTATGGAGGGGAAGGTAGAAGGAAGAACTACAAGTATCAAAAAGGGGAATGGGGATGTATGGAAAGACACAGCTGGTAATCATAACTGTGAATATGAATGGGATGAAATCTCCCATAAAATGGAGATGGATAGCAGAATGGATTAAAAACCATAATCCAATAATATGTTGTTTAAGGTAAAAGGCTGGAGCAGAGTATTTTGTGCTTCAGCTGATGTACAGAAAGCAGAGGTAGCAATCCTAATCCCAGACAAAGCAAAAGCATAAATCGATCTAATCAAACGAGATAAGGAAGGAAACTATATCCTGCTAAAAGACATCATAAACAATGAAGCAATTTCATTACTAAATATATAGGCTCCAATTGGTATAGCATTTAAATTCTTAGAGGAGAAGTTATGGGAGTTACAGGAAGAAATAGACAGCAAAACAATACTAGTGGGAGATATCAACCTCTCCCTCTCTGTATTTGATAAATCTAACCTCAAAATAAACAAGAAAGAAGTTAAGGAGGTGAATACAACTCTGGATAAGGTAAATATCATAGATCTCTGGAGAAAATTGAATGGGCATAGAAAGGAATATACCTTTTTCTCAGCAGTACATGGAATATATATAAAAATTGACCGTGTACTAGGCCATAAAAACCTCACAATCCAGTGCAGAAAGGCAGAGTCCATACATCCTTCTCAGGTCAAAATGCAATAAAAATTATATATAATCAAAGGCCATGGAATGCAAACCAAAAACTAATTGGAAACTAAGCAATCTAACTCTAAAGAAAGAATGAGTTAAACAACAAATTATAGAAACAATCAACAACTTCATTGAAGAGAATGACAATAATGAAACAACCTACCAAATCTTATGGAATACTGCAAAAACTGTTCTTAGGGGAAATTTTATATCTTTGAATACCTACATAAATAAAATAGAGAAAGAGGAGATCAATGAATTGGGCATGCCCTGAAAAAGCTTGAAAAAAAAAATGAAAATCCTCAAGCAAATACCAAATTAGAACTACTGAAAACCAAAGGAGAGATTAATAATATTGAAATTAAGAAAACTATTGAACTAATAAATAAAACTGGATGTTGGTTTTATGAAAAAAAAACAATAAAATTGATAAACTTTTGGTCAATTTGATTAATAAAGAGAAAGAGGAAACTCAAATTACCAATATAAAAAATTAAAATTAACTCACCCCCAATGAGGAGGAAATTAAAGGAATAATTAAAAATTACTTTGCCCAACTGTATACCAATAAATTCAATATTCTAAATGAGATGGATGATTATTTTAAAATATATAAATTGGTCAGATTAACAGAAGAAGAAGCTGAGTACTTAAATAACCCCAACTCAGAAAGGAAAATGGAATAAGCCATCAATGAACTCCCTAGGAAAAAATCTCCAGGGCCAGCTGGGTTCACAAGGAATTCGTCAAACATTTAAAAAACGGTTAATTCCAAAACTATATAGAGTCTTTGGGAAAATTGCCAAAGAAGGAGTCCTACCAAATTCTTTTTATGATACAAATATGGTTCTGATACCTAAACCAGGAAGAGTCAAAACAGAGAAAGAAAATTATAGACCAATTTCTCTAATGAATATAGATGAAAAATTTTTACAGAAGCTATTAGCAAAAAGGATACAGCAACTTGTCATGAGAATAATACATTATGATCTGGTAGGATTTATATCAGGAATACAGGGCTGGTTCAATATTAGGAAAACTGAGCATTATTGATCATATCAACAGCAAAAGTAACAAACCACATAATTATCTCAATAGATGCAGAAAAAGCTTTTGACAAAATACAACACCCATTCCTATTGAAAACACTGGAAAAATAATAAACAGGATCTACCTAAAAACATCAGCAAGCATTATATACAGTGGGCACACACTAGATTCATTTCCAATAAGATCAGAGTTGAAACAAGGATATCCATTATCATCACTGTTATTCAATATAGCATTAGAAATACTTACTGTGGAAATAAGAGAAGAAAAAGAAATTGAAGGAATTAGAATAGGCAAAGGAGAAACTAAATTATCACTCTTTGCAGATGATATAATGATATACTTAGAGAATCCCAGAGAATGAAGTAAAAAACTACTTGAAATAATAAACAATTTTGGGAAAGTTGCAAGTTACAAAATAAACCCACATAAATCACCTGCATTTCAATGTACTACTAAGAAACTCCAAGAGCAAGAGAGAGAGAAATTCCACTTAAAGCCATGGTAGCCACTATAAAATATCTGGGAGTCTACCTGCCAAAACAAACCCAGGGACTATATGACATAATTACAAAACACTTCACACAGATAAAGTCATATCTAAGCAAGTAGAAAAACATCAGTTACTCGTGGGTAGGCTGAAGTAATATAATAAAAATGACAATTCTACCTAAATTAATTTACTTGTATTCAGTACCATACCAATCAAATTATGAGATAATTATTTTCTAGAGCTAGAAAAATAATATCAAAATTCATTTGGAAGAGCAAAAGGTCCAGAATATCAAGGGAACTAATGAAAAGAAATGCTAGGGAAAGTGATGTAGCCCTATGAGATCTCAAATTGTATTATAAATCAGCAATCATCAAAACCAAGTGATACTGGCTAAGAAACAGAGGGATAAACCAGTGGCATATGTTAGGTGCTCAAGATACAGTAGTTAATAAATATAGCAATCTACTGTTTGATAAACCCAAGGACCCTAGCTTCTGGGTTGAGAACTCACTGTTTGACAGAAATTGCTGGGAAAACTGGATAACAGTGTGTAGGAAATTGGGCATAGTCCAATGCCTGACACCGTACACAAGAATAAAGTCCAAATGGATACATGATCGAGACATAAAGACTGATACTATAAACAAATTAGGGGAACAAGGAAGAGTGTATTTGTCAAATTTATGGAGAATGGAGAAATTTATGACCCATCAAGAAATAGAGAACATTTTGAAGTGCAAAGTGGATGATTTTGATTATGTTAGAGTGAAAAGTTTTTGCACAAACAAATCCCATGCAGTCAAGACTAGGAGGGAAGCAGAAAATTGGGAAAGAATTTTTGCAACTACTTTCTGTGACAAAGGCCTCATTTCTAAAATTTATAGAGAACTGAGTCAAATGTACAAGAATACAAGTCATTCCCCAAGTGACAAAGGGTCAAAGGATATGAAAAGGAAATTTTCAGAGGTAGAAATTAAAACCATCTAGAATCATATGAAAAAATGCTCTAAATCACTATTGATTGGAGAGATGCATATCAAAACAATTCTGAGGTACCACATCACACCTATCATATTAGCTAAACAGGAAGATGATAAACGTTGGAGAAGATGTGGGAGAGTTGGAAAACTCATTGATTGTTGGTGGAGCTGTGAGCTGATCCAACCATTTTGGAGAGTAATTTGGAATTATGCCCACAGGGCTGCAAAAATGTGCATACCCTTTGACCCAGCAATACCCCTTCTAGGATTGTATACCAAAGAGATCATAGAAATGGAAAGGGTTCCACATGTACATACATATTTCTAGCAGTTCTCTTTGTGGTGGCCAAAAACTGGATATCATGGGGATGCCCATCAGTTGGGGAATGGCTGAACAAATTGTGGTATATGAATGTAATGGAATACTGTTGTGTTATGAAAGAAGATGAACTGGAAGACTTCAGAGAAGCCTGGAAAGACTTATATGTACTGATGCTGAGTTAAAGGAGCAGAACCAGGAGAACTTTGTACACAGCAACAACCACAGTGTACGAGGAATTTTTCTGGTAGACTTAGTACTTCATTGAAATGCATGGACTTAAAGAATTTTCAGTGGCCTCTTGAGGCAAAACGCCTTCCACATGTGGAGAAAAAACTATGGAATTGGATGGCAGATAGAAACAGACCATTTTCTTTTGTATTATTTCTTTTTTTCATGGTTTCTGCCATTCATTTTAATCCTTCTATACAACATGCATTTAATAGAAATCTACGTATAGAACCTATATAAGATTGTACACTGTCTCGGGGAGGGAGTGGAGAAGGGGGAAGATGAAAGGGAGGGAGAAAAAAAATCTAAGACATATGGAAGTGATTGTCAAACACTGAAAACAAATAAAATAATTCAATTAAAAAAGAGATACTGAGTAAATGATGGCTGAATATAATTGAGTTGAACCTGTACTTTGAGATGTTTGAGTTATAAGCGCTTTTGTTTGTTCTGTTCTGCCCATATTAGGTAAAAATACCAGTAGCAAAGAATTACAATGCCCTATTCTCTGTTGTTGATGATGATGAGGGATGGCAATATGCTGGCATAGAGTAAGAATAATTAGTAAACATTTGTGCTAGTGGTGCATCATTCTTCATGGCCATGCAAGAGACTTATCCATGTGAAACCACTTTTTCCAGAGCAATGGAGGTAGAATAAGGAAGAAAGCTTGTAGAGAAGGTCATTTAAAATCAATATAGGGAAAAAACATACCAATAATTTATGAGTAGAATGACTTGGCTAAGGAGATAGTGTGTTTTCCATAATCATTTCTTCACCGAAAGATTGGATAACTGCTTGTTAATGCTTGGTTGTTTTCCTTCATTCTCAAAGAGGACCAAAATGCCACCACCACGATAAAGTCAAGTTTCAATGAGTTGTACCAAGGCAGATCAGACCAATACAAATGAGTTCAGAATGCTCTACCACAGACTGGGCTAATAAGGAAGTTTTAGAGGAGATTTCAGGTAATAGTAAAATATGTGCTCTTGGAGGTCACTTTCAGCATTATGATTCTTTGAAATTAGTCCATAATTCATAAACATTTATAAGTGTCTAATGTGTGCTAGGCACTACAGTAAGCATTGAGAATATAAATAAGAAAAAGACAGTGACTGCCTTCAAGGAGCTTATAATTTAATGAGGGAAAACAATACCCAAAAGACAGCAGAAGCAGGTAAGGAGGCTACAGATGGTATTCACTGAAGAAGTATGATGTTTATGGAGTCAAACCAAGCAGAGAAATTGCCAAGAAATGAAGAGATGACTGTAAATACTGAGCCCTGTGTAAATGGCGGCTTGAGTAGGAGTTTTTTGATCCAACTTCCCCTCCTTCAACCAGAGGAAAGAGGCAACTCAGTGTACTGAGATCTTCAGTTACAAAGCTGAAGTAATCTCCATCAAAATGAGATATATCAAATAATAGGCACAATTAATGACTTACTGTAGGAAGCATAAATCATACATGGTAAGTATACTGATCCAGTGATTTTCTTACTGCATTCCTTGACTCTCACATATTCATTCCTTCTAGTAGGAAATGGAAGACAGGACAAAATAAGGAAGCAATAGAGAATATGTCATGGGCAGCTCGGTGGGACAGTGGATAGAGTGCAAGGACTAGACTCAGGAAGACCTGAGTTCAATTCTGAGTTGAGATACTTAACTAACAGTGTGACCCTGTGTAAATCACTTAACATTATTTGACTCAGTTTTTTCATTTGTAAAATGAGCTAAAGAAGGAAATGGCAAACTACTCTAGTATCTTTGCTAAGAAAACACTAAAAGTGGTCATTGGACATGCCTAAAAATGACTGAACAGCAATAAAAATATATGTATTGATCTGTATCATATCATGCCATATCATCTATCTACCTACCTATCTGTCTGTCTGTCTGTCTATTGACACAGCCTCTATTTTTTCATGTTGATAGACAGTTGGAATCTTTAGAATTTGTTCTGGTTCATGCAAGAGTAAAGCACAGAATTTAGTTAGAGAGAAACACGGAAACAAGGCAATAAAGATTCAAGAGAAAAATATCATGTAATTAAACATCAACCTATCAGTATTCAGAATTAGTGTATCTGCTCCATTACAATACTTTTGCTTATACCATGTCTTCTGTTTTCCCCCATCTCCATGCTTCCCAGCTATTAAGATCCTACTTATCCTTCAAAATCCAGTGCAAAATCTCTACATCTATGAAGATATTCCTTATCTTTCCTGGTGTAGATAAGTTTTCCTCCCTTAGACCTTTCACAACACTTTGGGCCTATATTTTGTACTTTGATTTCAAATTACAGTTAAGTGGTATGTTCCTTATACCCCTAAAATTATGAAGTTCTATGAAGACAGGAATTATGTGTTATTTATTTTCATATCTCCAGAGGTTAACAGTATAGAACTTTATTCATAGTAGTTGTTTAATAATTGGTGAATTGCTTTTATGTGGCTTATTTGTACAAACTTTTTTTTGTCTGTTATCTCCCCCATTAGATGTGAGCTCCTTGAGAGCAGGGTCTGTCTTTTCGTATGATTTTATGACATCACTTGTCATAATGCCTTGTACACTTTATGTGCTTAATACATGCTTTTTGATTGATTACACTCATATCTCAGGACCCTCACAGATCTAGATTTGTAATACTTTGAAACAAATAATTGAATTGAATGGAATGGAATTGACTAAATTGAACAACATGATTCTGAGTTATACAGGAAGCTAATAGTATTTTGGAAGAAAGTAAATTATCTAATTTTAATGGATGTGTGAATATAATTAAAACATTACATCAATGCCTTTACATAGCTGCAGAATTTTTGCATCAATATTTTAACCTCAAGGTTGTAAGTAATTATGTGTAATTGGTTTAGCTTCTATTAGAATAATTAGATTATTGTGATGTAATTTCAAAAGTGTGTGGGTTTAGGAATTAATTTTTAGCAATTAACTTACCCATTGATTCTATCACTATTATAATTTGAATTTTGTTTCAAGATAGTCACTGATCTTCTGGATTTGGGAAAGTTATTGCTTTCATATTTTCTTTAGATCTGGGATCATTGCACATATGTGATACTATTAGAGTGGATAAACTTTCCCCAGCACCGGAAACTATCAAAACAATAACCTTCCTGAAAGCATAATTAATCTTGCTTTTAAAAAAAAAGAGCTAGAAAACAATGATGCTGAATATATGGTCTAAGAAATGTGTGTAAGAATTATCCTCCTCATTTTACTGAATGTCATGGATACTTTGTGTCAAATTACTTGCCATACTCAGTGTGTGACACTCTATTCTAGTCTCCATGTTTTTGCACATGGTGGCATGTAATCCTTCCTTACTTTCTTTTCATAGAACTGAATTTAAAAAGCTATGTCACAAGTGAAAAAAATCAAGACAATTTGGAGTGATATGTGAATTGTAATTTTATGATAGATCAATTATTTTATCTTCTAACTCAGTTCAAACCCCAAATTTCTGGTTCATCATTCAATAAGACCCAAACTCCTTCTACTTTCCCCTTCTACTTTTTCTCTATTTCGTTTTCCCTCTTCTTTTCTTCCATTTCTCCTCTTTTTCCTTTTTCTCCCTGTTTTCTTTCTCTTCTCCCCTCCTTTTTTCTTTTTCTTTTCTCTTTACTTTTTCTCCTTTCTCTTTCCTGTTCCTTTTTTCTCTCTCATTTTCTTTTTCTCTTCTTTCTGTTTTTCTTCCTCCTCTTCATTCTTTTTCCTTTTTATGCAGAAAAATCAGTTGAAGGAATACAGGATATTTACCCTAGAGAAGAGAATACTCAAGATATCATATCTGTCTTTAAGAACCTGAAAGACCTTAACATCCAAGAGAAATTAGGCATTTTGTTTAATCTCATAGGAGAAAGAAAAGAAAAATGAGTGGGAATCAGAAAGAGGTCAACTTATGTCAAGAAAAACAACTTCTTTTTCTTGGATCCTATGCAATCCTGTTTCACGATGAGTGTTTGAGTGTAAGGGCAGAAGGCAAGATGCTGGCTTGAGTGGAATTTAAAGAATGACTTGTACAGGTTGGATATAATAATTAGCCAAGTGAGGTTGTGTTCAGTCAGTCACAAATTAGGATAGAACAGGCCCTAGGGATGAGAATGAACATTTCTCTTCCTCTTAGTGATGAAGAGAATTCTTTCATATATTTATTGATGGCTTCAATTTCTTCCTTTGAAAATTCTTTGTTTATGTTTTGATCACTTTATTGATGAATGACTTTTGTTCCTTTAATATTCATACTAATTAATTTCTGTGTATTTTAGACATTAGAACTCTATTAATCCTTTAATTTGATGAAAAAATTTTCCCAAAAGGGATTTTTTTTTCCTATTCTAGTAACAGAATGAGTTTGATTTTGCAAAAACTTTTTTTTAAAAATGTTCATGCAATCAAAAGTTGTTACTCATTATATGATGACTTTTATCCCCCCTTTTTTGGACAAATATTACTCATGAGCCCTTAACTGTGCAAAGCACTATCTTCCAATCTCTTTATTTTTCTTTCTTTCTTCTGTGATAACACCTTTCATGAATAACTCTTAGGTGACACTGAGAGTCACTAGGCTGATCCTATTTAGTACAGTGGACTAGAAACTTGGAGTTCACACCTTGGTGATTATGAGCCATAATCCAGATCAGTAGAAGTACCAAGATTTTTCTTTGATTGGTAATCTATGGTGGTGATAAAGTAGACAACCTTCAATATATTACTTAGTTCTAATTTGGTATCTAGGGGTTTTAGGCTATGGTGAATTTACCCAATCAGAATCAGCCGCCAACCCCTCTTCTGGCATGTTCCACCTCTTTCCTGAACTTAATATGTCTTATTGATCCTAATCACATGGTCTTTGTATAATGCAGTCACTCCCTCTGTGAACTGGTGGACATTTAAAAATAAAAAAAACTATTGATCAGAGCCAAGATGGCAGAGTAAAAGCAGGGACTTGCTTGAGCTTTCCCTCAAACTCCTCCATATAAATAAAATGACTCTAAACAAATTCTGGAGCAGCAGAAGCAAATTTTCAGTCAAAGACAGCTGGAAGGTCAACAGAAAATATCTATCAAGCAGAGCTGAGAACAGAGTACAATGGCATAGTTGGGCCAGAGTATGCCTCAGGAGATTGAATCACTGGCAGCTGTGGTGATTTTTAGATTTGTCAACCCTAAAATGTAGAGGACAGCTTGTAAAGTTATTGGAAAAACCCTGTGGGACCTGTGTGAGAAAGTAGCTCTATCTGGCCTCAGTCCCAGGGAAGCAGAGGGGAAGGTGGTGGCAGCTTCAGGGGCTATTTATGGATCTCTAGGCCCACAGATTGTGCGGGGAACCAAATGATTGATCAGAGGAGGATAGCAAGGATCTATTTGCCAGTGCCAAGGCAGGATTCTCACACTTTGTCCTGTTTGAATCTGGGTCACAGACCTGGGTGGTGGTCCTAGGGTGAGGAGGAGTTCTGACTTGATAGAGTTTGCAGCAGGGGTGGAGAGGGAAACCTCACAGTCCAATGCAGAAAAGAGTGCTTGATATCATGCACAGACCAGAGCACAGACAAGGAGAGGAGTAAACAACTCTCCTTTGTTCCATTACCTTGAAAGAGCTAAAAATTTTCAGGTCCCTAAAAGTATTTCTGAAAATAAGCTTCTGTCCCTGAAGCTTGGGATGGTACATCCCCACCGCCTGCCACTTGAAATAGAGAACTACTTTGACAAAGAACTCAAAATTCAAGTAATTGGCTGAGGAAATGAACAAATTCCAGAAAAAAAAATCAGAATATACATTCTTACTTTGGAGACAAGGACAATCAAAATATAACCAGAAGAATACAACAAAGTCATGGCTCCTACATTCAGAGGCTCCAAGAAAAATATGAATTGGTCTTAGAGCATGGAAGAGCTCAAAAAGGAGTTGGAAAATCAACTAAGGAGTAGAAGAAGTAATGAGGGGATTACTTCTTAAAGAGGCCTATTCACTGCATGGGTATTAACTCACTGTAAGTATCTGAATAGACCTTGGCCTAAAGGGGCCTTCGTCCTGGGCCACCTCCAGTCATCCTGATAAATATCTGGTCACTGGACTCAGAAGACTCTGGAGGAGAAGCACAGCTGGTGACCTTGTACAGCCCTCCATCACTCAAAATAAAGTCAAGTGCTACTCATGTCACCATTTCTCTGATGGCATGGTCTTCATTGGCAATGAAGGATTAACACAACAAGAAATAAAGAAAAATTGGGAAGAGAAATGAGAGGGATGCAGAAAAATTACAAAAAAACAAGTCAACAGCTTGACAAAGGAGACACAAAAAAATATTGAAGAAAATAATACCTGAAAAAATAGATTAACCTAAATGGCCAAAGAAGTCCAAAAAGCCAAAGATGAGAAGAATGCTTTAAAAAGCAGAATTGGTCAAATGGAGAAGGATGTCCAAAAACTCAATGAAGAAAATCATTTCTTAAAAATTAGAATGGAGCAGATGGAAGCTAATGACAATGAAAAATCAAGAAATTATAAAACAAAACCAAAATAATGAAAAAAGAGAATACAATCTAAAATATCTCATTGGAAAAACATCAACATAAGGGTTTTGAAAGCTGGGGGCCTCCTTGATGGATGCCCAGAGTCTGGTCTGGACAAACAAACACTTCCAAATGAGTAAGCCCCAAAGTAAAACCTCACTTCAGAGTGCTTATACATTTTTCAGAGGCAGAAGGCATCACAACCCTGGAGAACTAGTTCTTCATTAGAAAATTAACAAAAGTTGTTGTGGGCCTCCCCTAATAAAGTTTCCCTTAATAGGCAGTCCCATCAATGGGTGAGGATGATCTTTAATCTCATTGGCATTACATTGGGCCCCAAGATCTTTCACATTTATTACATGGGCAACTTGTAAGACATTAACATTTCTTAAGTAAAAACAACATTATTCCCACAAAATAAAAGCATCATGTACTTTACATTGGCAGAATATATAACATAACATCATTCTTTGGGGGTCAAACTTTGGGGATTAAGCAACCAGCTCCTCATTTCTCAATCCAAAAGAAAAAGTCAAAATAAAATCCTCTTGGGGGTGTTTCCTTCTCCCCACACTACCCTTGCAGGCACTCTCAGGAGCAGACTCTAGCAAGCCAAGTCCCAGTCTTAACAATGCTCTATCCCCTGCTTCCAAGTCCTGAGGTATGGCTGGGTAACAAAGCCATTGGGATGGGATCCTTGGGGATACAGGGCACTTCCCCCACCCACCATAGGTAACTCCACCCCTTGGGTCCTATACTCCCAGGAGAATACTGCAAAAACCACAATCAGTTCCTAGCTGTGCAATCCTCATTTTACCCTGGTACTGAACTCTGAGCTTCTGAGGTATTCCTCCAGTAAGAGCCAGTCACTCCCAGATCCTGCCTTGGGTCTGTGGGAAGGCAGTTCTCCACTCCTGTTCCATGGCTCACCTCTCCAAGCCAGGCACACTGGTAGTTTTCTGCTTGTGCTCTCACCAAGGTCAACATACAGACAGTTCTCTGCTTCTGCTGGGTCAGCACACATCCAGTTTTCTGTTCCTGCTCCAGGGCTCCATTCCAGGCTCTTGCTGCTCTAGTCTGGATTCTGAATGCAATACACTTTCAGGGTCTTCACCCCTCCAGCACTGTGAGGAGTTGGGCTAATCCATTGGAGCTCTGACTCTGGTCATCTCCACCACCCAGGGCTCCACAAAACTATAGCCACCACAACTGGGAAACAACAGACAATTATCCTAGCCCCACAAAACCCTATGTTTTCCTTTTAATTTATGCAGATCCTACTGACTGTGGTATAATGTATCAGCAAGAATTCCAACATACACAGAGGGCCTGCTCTACATGTTCTTAGCTCTCCTTTTCTAAAAGGAAAGGCAACTTTTGAGGGATCAACAATCACTTTAATCAAGCACATATATATTATTCACTTAATTCAGCAATACATATATCACAGATGAACAGACAGATCCAACTGTCTGACCATATATACATAGTTACCAGAGAGAGAAGCACCAACATCTGCATTTTCAAGTACAGGGGGGCCCTTTAGCAGCTTCCCAGAATCTCATCTGGCCAAATAAACACTTCAGATGACTAATCTCCAAAGTAAAACCTCACTTTAGAGCATTTATACACTCTTTAAGCCAGAGGACATCACAACCCTTGAGAACCAGTGCCTCATTAAAGAATTGACAAAAGGTGTGGGCCTCCCCTAATCAGGTTTCCCTTAATAAGGAGGCCCATCAATGTGTGGGGGAGATCTTTAATTTCATTAACATTGTAAGGATCAAAAGAGAGAAGAGAATAAATGAGGTCAGGATAGGATGAAAGGAAATATAGTTAGTCTTTCACAAGATGACTGTTATGGAAGTGTTTTGCGTGACTATACGTGAATAACTGATTTAGAATTGCTTGCCTTCTCAATGGGGGTGAGTAGAGAGGGAGGGAGATAATTTAGAATTCAAAGTTTTAAAAAGGAACCTCAAAAATTGGTTTTGCATACAAAAAAGAAATAAGACATACAGGCAGTGGGGTATGGAAATCTATCTTGTCCTAAAGATAATAAAGGGGAAGGGGATAGGCCAAGTGGGGATTATTACAGAGGGGAGAGTAGATTGAGGAAAGGAGCAATCAGAATGTATGCTGTCTTGGTGTGAGGGGAGAGAGATGGGGAGACAATTTGGGACTCAAAATCTTGTGGAAGTGAATGCTGAAAACTAAAAATGAATTAGTGAAGCAATAAAAGATTATTTTTAGCAGAGGAACAATACAATAAATGAATAATACATAATAAACTTTCCGATACACAGCTATACATTTGCCATTCTAGATTTGGAAGTACATGGTGCAGTGGATAAAGCAGTGAACCTGGAGTATGAACAACAGGAGTTGAAATCTGGCCTCAGATGCTTACTAGTCTGTGTGCCTTTTGGCAAATCATTTAACTTCTGTTTGCTTCAGTTTCCTTTTTTTGTTAACTAGGGATAATAATTCTACCTTTCTTCTAAGGTTGCTAGTAATGGTCAAAAGAAAAAATGATTGTAAAGTGTTTGACCCATAGTAAGCACTATGTTAATGTTAACTATTATTATTTTTATTCACTAACTAGCTGTTCTGAAGATAGGTGTTATTGAAAATGTGTAAGTTGGTTTATTTAATACCCCCAACTGATCTTTCTGACAATGGGTGAAGGAGTATAAATAATGCAATAATTTCCTTCTGATATTTGTGTCATGAATCCAGTAGATGAAATAAAATCATTAGATGAAGATTCATAGGCCCCAGACCAAGGATATCATTTCCTCTTCTGACATAAGAATATGGAAAAGGCATCTCATGAAGTTGAGAAAAAAGCTCTCATGTCAAGTACTTTTCTTGCCTTTGGGTGTCCTGTCACTGGCAAAGATCTCTAAATCCTTCCCATAAAGGTTAGCTCAGTTGTAAAGTCAGATAAGTTGGCTTTAAGAATAAACCATTTCTGTGCCTCTGACTTTTAGACATTTCCACAGAGGCACATCTTTTCTACAACCCTGGGATATCAGTTTCTTTTTTGTTCCAAAATCATTGTCATTCACTACATTATAATATACTTTGAGGTCTGACTGTACCAATATCCCTTCATTCTTACTTCACCTCTCCCCATTATTTCTCTTGAGATTATTTAAATTTTTTGTTTTTCTTAGTAACTCTTGTATAGTATGCCTAGTTCTATAAAACACAGTCAGTAATTTTACTGAGATGGTATTGATTTTATAAATTAGTTTAGATAGTATGAAAAAATTATCTATATTAACATGATTAAACCATGAGCAATAATATTACTCCAATCATTTGTCTTTATTTCTGTAAAGAGTATTTAATTTATTTTTCTATATTGTCCTTCTAGGTAACTCGTTGGATTCCTCTAATCAGTCATTGATGTTGGTAATGCAAGTATTATCATCCCCATTTAATACAGAAAAAAACAGATGTTCAGACCAGTTTAGTATGTCCCTCAAGGTCATGTAGTTAGTAGGAAGACATGCTGGTACAAGAATATAGGTTTTCTGAGACCAGTTCCAGGAATCTTGTCACAATACCAGGTCAAATAGGAAATATGAAATCTACTATCAATAAGGACCCCCTGGTGAGAGACAGAGAGAAAGAGAGAGAGAGACCTGCATACAGAGAGACAGAGAGAGGAAGGGAAGGGAAGGGAAGGGAAGGGAAGGGAAGGGAAGGGGAGGGGAGCGGAGGGGAGGGGAGGGGAGGGGAGGGGAGGGGAGAGGAGGGAGGGGAGGGGAGGGGAGGGGAGGGGAGGGAAGGGAAGGGAAGGGAAGGGAAGGGAAGGGAAGGGAAGGGAAGGGAAGGGAAGGGAAGGGAAGGGAAGGGAAGGGAGAACACTTAACAAAACGCCAATAGTTTCCAACCTCCAGAGGAAAAAAAAAATCTCTAAAACCAAATTCATAGAATCCTAAGATCCCCATTCAGTGTATTCCAGTCACTTGTATAAAGTATTCTGGTTACTCTATAAAATCAAAAGTTAGTTGATAATGTTTTTCTGAAAAAGGAGAACCTGAATTCAAATATCCTCCATTAGATTGTAAACTTCTTGAGGGCAGGAATTGTTTGCCTCTTTTTGCATTGCCAGTGCTGAGAACAGTACCCAGCACAGAGTAGGCATTAGTAAATGTTTATTTGATTGATTCATTGATACTTTCACTCTTCAGAACCTTGGAAAAGTCACTTGGCCATTCAGGGCCTCAGTTTCCTTGTCTGAAAAATGAAATTTTCCTATTAACCTTACCAGTTGTTTTTCCTCCCAGTATTCTTTTAGGTTCAAACAATTGAAATTCCCTCAGCCATGGTGAATCACAGAACTCATGATTTATTTTCTATTCACACAATTCTTCCCTAAGTGGGGGAAGTTTCCTGATTTAAATGAATACTTACAAAAATGATGATTTTACACTTTTCAATGGAACAACCACCCCGACAGATCCTTTGTGTTCCAGGGACCTTAAGGGGCTGCTAACAGATTTATGGTCTCATTACTGCCTATAGCAATAACTCTTCCAAAAGGTAATTTTTATGCCAGGGGACCACAAAACAAATGGGAAGAAAAGTTCATGAGTAAAAGAACTAGCTGACTGTCAGGGATTTCAAATACCTTAGTTACTGAAGCAATGGATTTTCACAGAAATGAGCTTGCTGTTGAGTTCTTGTGGAGACTTTAAAGTCAAAACCAAATACTTACCCCCCTTCTCCTTGACACTTCTCCTAATTTACCCAAATGATAATGATCTTTCCTCTTTCCTCATTTCCCAAAGCTGTCACAAGAGTTAATTTTCTCCTTTCTAATGTACTTTTATGCAATAACTTGAACTGAAGTTATCTACTCATAAACTCTTACCCTTCTTACTCAGGGCTAGACCTACTACTTTTAATCCTTAAGATTACCAAGTACTTCAAGATATTTATGAAGTTTTTCTTTTATTTACTGTAAGCCTGAATTCCTGCCACCTATATTTCCCCATTTTATAGGTGTCCAGTTACTAATAGTTCCATTTAACGGTCACAATTGACCTTAACAAAAGGAAATTTACTTCAGAGATATTGTAAAAAGAAATCTACAAAAATTTTCTGCAACATTTCAGGGACATAACCCCCCATTCCTCAATTTTTAAGTTTAGTATGCCCCCCAAGGTCATGTAGTTAGTAGGAAGACATGCTGATATAAGAATTTAGATTTTTTGTCAATACCCCCTTAACCCCCAACCCCATGAAACTAAAGTAGCATGGGATCAAGTGATCTTAACTCCTTTCCTATGCAACATTATGTGTGTAAGGTGGATTTTGTTATTCCTTTTTAAATAATGGTTCTCAGACTCATGACTTGTAAAGAATTTCACTATGCTTTTGCATCATATTATAATCTTAAAGTAATGCAAACTTTTGTGGCTATTGCTGGCAAATCACCTTCTTTGTGTGTTCCTCTATAAATTAAATGGGCATTGGTCAGTAAATGAGGAATAGGAATGCACAAGGCAAATGTGCATATGTGCCTGCCTTGACTAGTCCCCATCAAGTCTCAATGAGGAATACACAAGCTTGAATGCTGTGTAAGTCTTGATTGGCCCCCATTGATCCCTTAGGGGATCCTGTAGGAGTTGTGCTCCTAAATGTGCTCCTTCTCTCCCACCCCTGAAAGAAGAGTAATTAGGGGATCTTATAGGAGTTAGTGCTCCCATTATCACCAACCCCTCTTGGAATAAATTGAATAAATTAATTAGCTCCTTAATATGTTTTTGATGCTGTCTTTATGGCTGCCCAGATCAAGATGGAATCTGTTAGAGGCTTGTAATGTTAATGTATGGTTAATGGTGGGTGGGGTCCTTGCCCATTAATACCTTTGGTTAATTTCTAATGAGGCACTGGGTAATAAAAGTCATGCCATCCCGCTCTGAAAAGTGTATATATACTCTGAGGGTCTGCTATACAAGTTCTTAGATCTGCTTTTCTAAAAATAAAGCAAATTTTAAGGGGTCAGTAATCTACTTTAATCAAACATATATATCATTCACTTATTTCATACGGACGAGTCAGAACCCTGAAATTCAGAGAAAACACAAACAGAAATTACAAGCAGAAATTACAAAGAGAAAGAACAACAGTCAGCGTTTCCAACTGTCTGACTGTAGACAATATTTATGTAGACATAAACAATACATTGTTACCACAGAGAAGCACCAGCATCTGGATTTTCAAAGCCAGATGATACCTAAGTGGTTACCCAGAATCTCATCTGGCACACAAACTTTCATCCAAAAAATAAGCCCCAAAGTAAAATCTCACCTCAGAGTATTTATACACTTTTCAGAACTGGAAGGCATGACCTTTGTGACCCAGTGGCCCATTAGAAATTAACAAAATGTATTGAGGCCTATTAATAGGTAGAGAAGATCTTTAAACTCTTTCCCGCACCCACAATTAACCTTACAGTAACATTATAAGGCTGGAGCCCAAAACCTTCTGTAGTTCCTGCCTGATACATGGCTTAGTCAGTGCTTTCTGTGTTACCTCCTGTCCTACACATTGCTTCTTCTAAGATGTGGGATCATGACCAGATGTAGCTGAATCCTTCTGTTAGGCTGAAATCCTAAAAGTCCCTCTCAGTGATAAAAATATTAATTCCTGCTTCTCAGTGCATCAGAAATAATACTCTGGCTGTTAAACCTGACTCCCAGATTCTTGTACCTCTTACTTCTGACTGGGATCAAAAACCCCACTCTCTTCACCTAGAATGGAAAAGAGCAAACTAAAAGGTTAAGGAGGCCCCATTACATTGCCTCAGCAGGGACCAGAAGATCTCATAGCCCTTCCCCTTATGATATAATTCCTCACCAGTCACACTACCAAAAACTCTGAAGTCAAGCAGAGGGCTTTCCCTCACCATAGACCGTGCCAATCACAACCCATTACTTAAATGTTCACAATGTACCAGTCTCCTCAATGTACTTACCTTACATAATTCTTTTGGAAGCAGATTTTTAAAGTCCTCCCCATAGAGAGATAACATCTTCTTAGTGTCCTCCACATGGTGATGCTGTATGATGTGCATGTGTCATTATCCTTTACATGTGTGTTTATGTATACTAATCTTAATCCACTAAATTTCAAACTATATAATGGCAATAAAAATTAGTGTCTTCTTTCTCTCTGTACTTAGTACAAGGCTGTGCACATGATAAGTGCTTAATACATGAATTCACCTAAATTTAATTAGTCACTCTAAACTGCTTACCCTTCTCACCACCCATGCCCCAACATAGAAGTCACTTTGCTTAACAAACAAGACCTTCATATAAAGAGATTTGCAAACTGGCATCAACAAAATGAAAACACATCCATGGCTCCATCCCAAGCCCAGCTTTTCATTTCACTTCAGAATTTCAACAAACATTTATTTAACAGTATGCTAGGTCTTGGGGGAGAAGGAGATATGGTATACCAAAATATATATTCTGATAGTTGTTTGTTAAGGTATTTTTTAATAGAATTAATATATTTTTAATAGAATGGGAAGGTCTTTTCCATTCATTAATAGGCCTATGTGACCTTAAGTCACGTGAAAGCCTAAGTTACATGAGTCGGAGTCACATGAAGCCTGTGATGAGAGAAGCTTGATGAACAGGTAGAGCAGAAAGGGTGGAAGAGGAAAAGGTGTTGCTAAAGCAGAGCTGAGAGGAAGTTGATCAGACTAATCAGAGCTGGGAAGGACAGAGCAAGCAGGTGCTATATCTGAGTAAGAGAAGCGCATTTTGCTTTGGGGAGCCTTTTTATGGGAAGGTCTGATAATGTATATACATTTCTTGGTTACTATGAAGGATTTCTTTGTTTTATGATGGGTTTGGCTTTCTGGTGTTGGGATTCGGCTTTCTGGTGTCTGAATAAATATTTTGATTCTGTCTTCCATGTAGAGAGTCCGTTATATTTTGTGATTCGGAACTGTGTCAGCATATTCATAGCTGCTGTAGGTGCCATGAATATCGCATTGATGCTACAGTAGTCTCACAATGTAAATCACAATCACTATCCTCAGAGAGGCTTCTGAAGGTGAGACAACATGTACACAAAGAACTGTAGTGAAAACAAAGGATATGAGACGTACAAAGAATGTGTTATATATGGCAACAAGGCAAAACATAAATTTATTAAGCACTTACTACATACTAGGCACTATACTAAGCATTTGTGATACTAGTAAAAGGAAAAAAGTCTCCTCTTAAGAAGCTTAATTTCTAAGGAAGGAAAAGAAGATACAAAAGGAAACTGAAAATTCAAGGACATAGGGATGGGACATTTTATTAATTTTTAAGGTCAGAAAAAGAGCCAGGAGGGCAATGGAGGTTAGGAAGCATAGTCTCTTCCTCAAAATGGAGACCTGGAAAGGAACTTAGCAGTGGGCATAAGTCATAGGGATATTTCAAGTTGGGTAACCTTTAGGTACTATAGGAACTTCCTGAGTGAGAAGGAAGGTGAGCACAGAGCTGTAATGAAAATTCTCATTAGTAGCTTAATCTGTAACAATCACCCAGTTCATCTCTGCTGAAATCTTAGTGTTCAAATAGGGAAAGAGATATATGATTTGTCCCTTGAAGAAAGAAAAGGATTTTAACTGCAGAAATGAGGGTGTAATGTTTACTAGGCATGAGGGACAGTGTGTACATTGGCAAAGATGTAGGAAATGTCAAAATTAATTAATACAACAATGATGAATACAGATATCCCTTCCTCATCTCAACTTTTCCCATCACAGTTTCTATATATCATGGGTCAGCATACGAAATTAAATAAGAATTTTGTGGAACAAAGCAGGCAACATGCAAAGGCTAGTAGGTGACACAGAAAAGCTTTAGAAACTCAGAAATGTATAATATATATGTATAGTACTGTATAATATAAATTTTTATATACCATAAAAATTCATACTTCTTTAGTATGAAGGGAGAGCCAAAAATGTTTATGTGGATTTTGCAGATCACAGGGAGACTAGGCCCCTTTTCCTTTCTCCTTCTCCCCACAATATGGAAGCAATAACCAAAGTTTATTTTGTGTAGATGTTATTGTAGGGTGATGTTATGAGAAGTAGTATGAAATAAGTTTGGAAAAGTTGATTGGAACTAGAATGTAAACTAACTTTAAAGTAAAGCTAAGAAGTTTTTATTTGATACGATTGGTAGGGAAAAAAAGAACAGAGAGGAGGAAAAAAGGAAGCAAATACGTATTTATTAAGTACCTACTTTGTGGCAGGCATTATGCAATATTCTTTACCGATGTCTCCTTAAAACTATCTTGGGTGTTATTACTATTCATATTTCACAGTTGCAGCAAATAGAAGATAAATGATTTGCCTAGGACTACACAGACGTTTAGATTCACAATGCTGGAGACTCCAAAATACCGACTCAGTGGATCCTACTAGAACGAATTCTGCACAAGATTTCTTAAAGTCAAAGAAAAACAAAGTTTATTAAAGATTCTCCATACTGTGTTGACTCTTAAGGAGCATAAGCATTTATAATTCTTGTATTAACAAGTGGGACAGATATAATCCCAGCTAGACATAGTCTATGCTGGATTGAATCTGAGTGCCATAATGGAGGCGAGATGGCACTTAAATGCAGATAACACAAAAAAACTTAAATACAAAAATACAAAATTTAAATACAAGACAAGATGGAACTTAAATAAAAAAAGACTGAAGGAAGAATTCAGGTGTAGCCGAATAGTCTGAGTCACTAGGGATGGTCTTGATAGGTGAGGTCAGCCTGGAATGTAGATCAAATCCAGAGAGGATCCTGATGGGAGTAGCTGATTGTACAGACAATCCAGGCTGGGACAAGGGCCTCAAGAGAATGCTAAATAGTGGCCAATAATAGGATCAAAGGTGGGGAATATCAAGAGGATGCTAAGTAGTGGCCAGTAGTCCAAACAATAGGATTTTGATAAGATCAAGGATCAAAGGTAGGAAGTATCCTGGCTGTGAAATATGGACCTCAAGAGAATGCTAAATCAAATAAGGGGAATTCAAGGAGTCCCCCAAGGCCAGGATTTCTGGGGGCCTTCAGAACAAATGGGACCAAAATCCTCTAGGTCCAATGGACAAAGGTCTCAGCTTGAGCTCATACTCCATCACAGATAGTAAGTATCTATGGTCAGATTTGTATTTAGATCTTCCTGACTCCAGACCTAGGGTTTTATACCATGAAGAAGTTATTGCCTACATCTAGGTAACAGGGAGTCACATAAAAGTTTTGAAAAGAGGAGGAGAGATATACCACATCACACTTTTCAGATTGACTAACATGACAAAACAGGAAGATGAGATAAATGTTGGAGAAGATGTGGGAGAGCTGGAAACTAATTCATTGTTGGTGGAGCTATGAGTTGATTCAACCATGCTGGAGAGCAATTTAGAACTATGCCCAAAGGGCTACAAAAATGTGCATACCCTTTGATTCAGTAATATTGCTTCCAGGCCCGTATCCCCAGGAGATCATAAAAATGGGAAAGGGTTCTGTACATACAAAAATATTTATAGCAGTACTCTTTGTGATGATCAAAAACTGGAAATGAAGGGGATGCTCATCAACTGAGGAATGGCTGAATAAATTATGGTATATGAATGTAATGGAATACTATTGCCCTATAAGAAATGATGAACGAAAGACTTCAGAGAGGCCTGGAAGGACTTATATAATCGGATGCTGAGTGAAAGAGCAGAACCAGGAGAACTTTGTACACAGCAACAACCACAGTGTGGGAGGATTTTTTTCCTAGTAGACTTAGAACTTCATTGCAAGGACTTAAAAAATTCTGATAGTCTTTCAAGACAAAATGCCTTCCACATCCAGAGAAAGAATCATGGGATTCAGTTGCAAAATGTAGCAGATTATTTTCTTTTATATTATGTTTTGGTTTGTGATATGATTTCTCCCATTCATTTTAATTCTTCTATACAACATGACTGTGGTGAAAATGTGTTTAATAGGAATGTATGTGTAGAAACCATATAAAATTATATGCAGTCTTGGGGAAGGAGGTGGGGAAGGAGGGGGCAAGGAGGGGAGGGAGGGGAAAAAAATCTAAGTTATTTGGTAGTGAATGTAGAACATTGAAAATAAATTTAAAAAAGAAAAAGAAGAAATGATGGGGGGCAACTTGCTATTCCCAGTTAAAAATCTTTTAACTGGCCTTTCGTTGTCTGCACCTGGCCCTACCCTAGACCTCCATTCCTTGATCCTGTTGAAGAGAGAGATGGGAGAGCTGGTTCAAATTTGAAAGCATTCACTTAGACCTTCTTTTTAGTCAATGGGATCTCTATTGACTCAAAAGCAGTGGGCTAGCCCTGGAAGAAGCACTAGTGATTTACTGAGGGACAGGGTTTGTTTTTATGAGGGCAGGATAAGAGAGACAAGGGAATCTTATGACCCCAAATGGGGGAAGGGAAGGGGGAAGTTTTATGGTATTCCAAGATAAGGAGAGAATTAGCCATTCAACCCTTAGGGTGCCATTTTAAAAAGAGACTTCAGAACACTGTTAGAGGATGAACCTGGGAAAGGATAGCTCAGTCTTTGTACCCACATCAATCCCATTTAGATCCCTTCTCTGTTACCTCCCAGTCATCCCAAGTTATTGGCCACACTATAAAAAAAGGTCAGTTTTGTCTGTCAAATTGCTCAGATTCCTTAAGAGTCTGACCAGCTTGTCAATAGAAGCATCACAAATAGTGCTGGTTCTTAAAATTCCTGCCTGTTTCTATTGGGGACACAGTAAACCTTGTTTCTGACTTAAAAGAAGGCTTGAATAAAATTCTTCTGAGACAGAACCCACACCTTTTGCCCTTAAATTTTGGGGTTTCCAGTACCCCTAGACCACAGAAGAGGGACATATGTGTTAGGAAGATTATTTTGACATCCATTTGATGAGTATATTGAAGGGAAAAAGTTAGACCACTATAAAAAAGCAGGAGAGCAATGAAAAGATTCTGAACTAGTGTGGTGTCAATTTGCATATAATACTGTAATAAATTATTAATTTCCACCTCTCTCTCTCTCTCTCTCTCTTTCTCTCTTTCTCCCCTTATCTAGAATGATATCTATCTTAAGTATTTGAGAGTTATCTTATAGAAGGAGTCTTAGGCTTAACACAGAACAACTTCTGGACAACTAACGTTATGCATAAGTACAATGTACTGTTTTAGGAGTTACTGTTGTTTCTCTTTATCAGTCTTCTTCATACAAACCTGATTAAACATTTGAGGTGTTATAGAGGATAGTCTATCTCCATTAGGTTGTAGGTTCCTTGAGAGCAGAGAATCTGTTTTGCCTTCTTTTGTATTCTCAGACCTAGTCAAGTACCTGACACATATCTGGTGTTCAATAAATATTCATTGATTGATTGATACATATATGAGTTGAAACAGATGCCCTCTGAGGTCCTTTCTAACTCTGAGATGCTTGGATTTTGTGATTAGACTTGTCCTGCTTGACCTCAGAAGATGGAACTAGGAGCAATTGATATACATCTCAAAGAGACTAATTTAGGATTCATCTATGGATGTAAACTTCTGAATTTTTTGTGCAACATGCAAAAGTGTAATGGGCTCACATAGGTGGTAGTGGTAATCTAGTCTCATTACTGCAGGTGTTTAAACAAAGGATGAATGACCACTTAACATGTACTTTATAGAGGAGAGTCATCGGACATATATTAGATTGGGTGGCTTCTGAAGTATCAGAAGGCTTGGAGATTCTGTGACTTTGTGTCTATATTTTCCTCCTTCAATCAAACAACAAATTAAGAAGAATTTAGTTATGTGCCTATTATGTGCCAAGCACTGGGCTAAGTACTGGACATGAAAATGAAAGAATGAAGCAATGCTTATTCTCGGTGTATTTATATGCTAAGTACTGGTGATACAAACACATAAGTAAATGTATATTTTATTAGGGGGAGATTAAATTGTTCATGAGGGGTGAGGAACCTGTTGCCTTGAGGCCATATGTGGCCTTATAGGTCCTTGGGTGTAGCCATTTGCCTGAGTCCAAGTTTTACAGAATAAATTCTTTTATTAAGGGGATTTCTTTTGTGAAGTTTGGATTCAGTCAAAGAGCCATACATGAAGATCTACAGGGTCATATGTGGCCTGTGGCTTCAGGTTTCCCCCACATTTCCTTGTGTAAACTCTTTGGGAACAAGACCTACATCATTTCTTTGAATTATTATTACATAGTAGAGGGACTTAAACAAGGTAGATACCTGATAAATGGCCATTGAATTATATTTTCACTAATTTAATTCAATTGAGAATATCAAGCTAGGAAGGGTAATTAGGAAGGTTTGTAAAAAAAAAATACAAAGGCCTTCTTGAAGATGCTAGGAGAGAAAAGACACAGATACGGTGAGTCTCACGATATGGAGGGGGATGTAGAGAAGATGCCATGGCATTAATTTTAGTGTGACTTTCTTTTGGAGTTCAGTCAATTCATGCCAGCTTTCTCTCCTCTGCCTTCTTAAAAGATCTTGCTCACCAGGAGCTGGACAGAAGTCTTTTGTCAAATCAATAGACTTACAATCAGGAATCTTTATGAAAGAGAATAAAAAAATAGAATAAAGAAATCCAGAAGGATATAATTCCATAATCCATTTGACAATCCTGGCTAGGAAAAAATGATTATAATCCCAAGTTGGGAAAAAGCCCATCATAGGCTTCATAGCAAGATCCAGATGTTCAATATTACTTAAGAGCTTAATTTAACTTTGTTATTTTCCCTTCCAACTTCCTACCTAAAAAAGGAGATTAGAGACTCTAAATGTTCTCCCAATCACTACAAAGGCTCATATATCCAAAATTTATCAATGCCAGGGCAGTAGGGATATAGAGTGATGATAATACATCATTACTTTGCCTGAGTCTCTGAGGGCAGCCACCATTAAATGTGCATCTACAATGCACATTTCTGTTTCTGTCAAGAAAGAGAGACCTAAATAAAGACATAGTCCTTGCAAGAGTCAAGTTTAGACCCCTTCAAATTGTGGTATTTGACTGGGGTGGCACACTTTGTAGGGAACTATATTGCTAGAGAGTATATGTGACCCAGAGGCATAACAAATTAGGGAAGGAAAAAAAAGAGGGAATTATGTTCAGCTTCTCCTAATTCTTTTGTTGCTTTATTTTCTAAGATTTATTTAAGATTGATATTCTTTTTGCTCCCAAAGTCTCCTATAATATCCCCAAATTATATCTATTCAGCAGAAAATACTACTTTGTAATGAGAAACTAGAGGCTTTTTATTTTATGTTTTTTCCCCTATTGTCTTCTCAAAACTCCTCAATATCACCCCTAAATTTCTCCTTCTTTACTTCTAATGAGGAGATGAGGAGGTAGCTATTATTAGCAAAGTCAAATTTTCTGTACTATTGATACCTCCTCTTCTCATCTCCTTTATGATGACTGTCACTACAACTATCCCCTATCTCTTCAATCTTCAGTCACCACCTACCAAAAGTCTTCAGTGTGCAGGCTTGATTGTGCCATCTGGGAAGAACTGAGATCTTATAGGTCCCCAGAGTATACCCCACAGTTGACAAAGAACCCAAAAGTCAAGTAACTGGTTGGGAGAATGCCCCCAAAAAATAAGATTATAGAGGGTTACTTTCTTGTTAAACAGGTATTTTCTCCCATTCTTTCAGATGAAGAAGAACAATGCTTACCATCAGGAGAAGACATAAAAGCTAAGGCTTCTGCATCCCAAACATCCAAAATAAATATGCAATGGTCTCAGGCCATGGAAGAACTCAAAAAAAGATTTTGAAAATCAAGTAAGAGAGATGGAGGAAAAATTGAGAAGAGAAATGAGAGTGATGCAAGAAAATCATGAAAAGCGAGTTGACAGCTTGCTAAAGGAGACCCAAAAAATACTGAAGAAAATAACACCTTTAAAAATAGGCTAATTCAATTGGCAAAAGAGGTCCAAAAGGCTAATGAGGAGAAGAATTCTTTAAAAACAGAATTAGCCAAATGGAAAAGAAGGTTCAAAAGCTCACTGAAGAAAATAGTTCTCTCAAAATTAGAATGGAACAGATGGAGGCTAGTGACTTTCTGAGAAACCAAGAAATAACAAAACAAAACCAAAAGAATAAAAATGGAAATTAATGTGAAATATCTCAATGGAAAAACAACTGACCTGGAAAATAGATCCAGGAGAGACAATTTAAAAATTATGGGAGTGCCAGAAGGTCATGATCAAAAAAGGAGCCTAGATATCATCTTTCATGAAATTATAAAAAAAAAAAACAACAAAAAAAACTGCTGTGATATTCTAGAACTAGAGGGGAAAATAAATTTTGAAAGAATCCACTCATCACCTCCTGAAAGAGATCCAAAAATAGAAACTCCTAGGAACATTGTAGTCAAACTCCAGACTTCCTGGGACAAGGAGAAAATATTGCAAGCAACTAGAAAGAAACAATTCAAGTATTATGGAAATACAATCAGGATAACACAAGGTCTAGCAGTGTCTATATTAAGGGATCAAAGGGTGTGGAATATGATATTCCAGAAGTCAAAGGAACTAGGATTAAACCAAGAATCACCTACCTAGCAAAACCAAGTATAATACTTCAGGGAAAGAAATGTTCATTCAATGAAATAGAGGACTTTCATGCATTCTTGATGAAAAGACCAGAGCTGAAAAGAAAATTTGACTTTCAAACACATGAATCAAGAGAAGCATGTAAAGGTAAACAGGAAAGAGAAATCACAAGGGACTTTCTAAAGGTGAACTGTTTACATTCCTACATGGATAGATAATATTTGTCACTATTGAAACTTTTCTCAGTATCTGTGTAGTTGGTGGGATTATACACACACACACACACACACATATGCACACACATACATATATGTATATATATAACATATATATATATATATATATATATATATATATATATATAGAGAGAGAGAGAGAGAGAGAGAGAGAGAGAGACAGAGAGACAGAGACAGAAAGCACAGGGTGAGTTGAATAGGAAGGGATCATATCTAATAAAATAAAATTAAGGGATGACAGGAATATATTGGGAGGAGCAAGGGAAAAATGGAATATATCTCTCATAAAACAGGCAAGGAAAAGCTTTTTCAATGGAGGGGTAAAATGGGGGAGGTGAGAGGGGAAAAAGTGAAGCTTCCTCTCTTCACATATGGTTCAAGGAAGGAATAACATGCACACACAATTTTGTATGAAAACTTATCTTACAATACAGGAAAATAGGGGAGAAGGGAATAAGTAGGGTGGTTGGAATGATGGAAGGGGGGCAAATGGGAGGAGAGAGCAATTAAAAGTAAACACTCTTGGAGAGAGACAAGGTCAAAAGAGAGAGCAGAAGAAATGATGAGCAGGATAGGATAGAGGGAAATATAGTTAGTATTATACAACATGACTATTATGGAAGGCATTTGCAAAACTATACATATATACCCCATAGTGAATTGCTTGCCTTCTCAGTAGTGAGGTATGGGGAGGGAGGAAGGAAGCGGAGTTGGAACTCAAAGTTTTAGGAACAAGTGTTGAGAATTGTTTTTGCATACAACTGGGATATTAGAAATACACAAAATGGGGTATAGAAATTTATCTTGCCCTATAGAACAAGAGAAGATGTGGATAAGAGAAGGGTGGGGTGTTAGAAGGGAGGGTAGATTGATGGAAGGGGCAATCAGAATGCTTGGCATTTTAGGGCAGGGAGACGGGAGCGATGGGGAGAAAATTTGGAACTCAAAAATTTTGTGGAAATGAATGTAAAAAAAAGAAAAGGAAAAAGTTTAAAATCCCCAATTAAATACCAAATTAGTAATTCTGAAACTCAAAGGAGAGATGAATATAATTGAAAGTAAGAAAACTATTGCATTACTAAATAATACTGAGTTGGTTTTATTTTTTAAAACACAACATAGATAAAAATTTCATTAATTTGATCCATAAAAAGAAAGAAGAAAACCAAATTACCAATATCAAAAATGAAAAGGGTGAATTTACCAATAATGAAGAGGAAATTCAAACAACAATTAGGAGCTATTTTGCTGAACTCTAGGTCAGTAAATCTGACAGTCTATTTGAAATGGATGAATATTTACCAAAAATATGTAAATTGTCAAGATTGACAGAAGAGGAAATAAAATACTTAAATATCCCATTTCAGGAAAAGAAAATGAACAAGCCATCGATGAATTCCCTAAGAAAAAAAAAACTTAAGAGCCAGATTGGTTTATAAGTGAAGTCTACCAAACATTTAAGAACAATTAATTCTAATATTTTATAAAGTATTTGAAAAAAAAATTAGTAAAGCAGTCCTATCAAAATCTTTTTCTGACACAAATATGGTGCTAATACCTAAACCAGAAAAAGCCAAAAAAGAGAAAGAAAATTATAGACCAGTTTTCATAATGAATATTGATTCAAAAACATTAAATTATCAGCAAAGAGATTACTGAACTTTATCATAAGGATAATATAGTATGACTAGGTGAGATCTATACCAGAAATGCAAGGGTGGCTCAATATTAGGAAAACTATCAGGATAATTGATCATATCAATAAAAAAGCTAAGAGAAATCACATGATGATCTTAATAGATGCACATTTTTTTGGACAAAATACAGCAACTACTCCTATTAAAAACTATAAAGAACATAAGCAATAAATGTAACTTTTTGTAAAATAAGTAGCATCTATCTAATACCATCAGTAAATTTTATATGTACTTCCTCAAAGGAAAGAAGGAAACATCTGTTCACCACAAAAGTAACCTTGTATGGTCTTATGTTTTTTCCCTTTTCTGGGCATTTTCCCAGCCAGTTACTTGACTTCTGTGATTCTTCTCCACCCCCACCTCACCTCCAGATCCACCCAACTAGTGCTTGGGGTCTGAGATTCAAATGCTGCTCCCCAGCCTCAGGGCTTTCAGTGGGGGGTGGGGCTGCTATTCAGTGTGAGATTACATTCAGGTGCTCAGGTGGGAAAGCAGGGCTGCTATTCAGTGTGAGATTAAGTTCAGCTGCTGGGATTGGGGCAGGGCTGCCACATGGGGTTCAGTTCCCTCAGGGGGTTTATGGGGAGAACTTCAACAATGGATCCGAGCTCTTGTCTGCTTTGGGAGCTCCTGTCAGCTGCTGCTGCCTCCCAAGGGGGCCCGAGTTATGCAGACACCCCGCTCCTCTCTCAGCCAGCCCAGAAGGCTCTCTCACTGACCTACAGCACCTGTGGGTGAAGAGACCTTCGCGGCCGCTGGAGGTTCCGTCCCTGAAGCCTGCTTACATCTGCTCCTCTCAGGGCCATGCAGCCAAGGTGCTCCAGGTCTGGCGTGTGATGGATCTTTGGTGTCAGTTTTTCAGGGCTCTCTGGAACAGAAATCTCCTCCACTCTGTTACCGTGCAGCTTCTACTGCTCCAGAACCTGTTGGGAGTTCTTTTTACAGGTAATTTATGGGCTGTGGGTTCGGAGCTAACATATGTGAATCTTTCTACTCCGCCATATTGGCTCCTCCCCAATTTTATATGTAATAGGGGCAAACTAGAAGCTTTCCTAATAAAAACAGCTATGAATCAGCTTTAATATTTAATACTTTACTAGAAATATCAGCTTTGGGAATACTGGAAGAAAAAAAATGAAGGAATTAGATACACAATGAGGAAACAAAACCATTACTCTTTGCATATGATATGATGGCATACTTAGAGAATCCTTGAGCTTCAATTTAAAAAAAAACTGCTTGAAATAATTAACAACTTTAGCAAAGTTACAGGATATGAACAAGCTCAAATAAATCATTGACATTTCCACATATTACAAACAAAGCTCAGTAGCAAGAGATAGAAAGAGAAATTCTAATTAAAACAACTGTAGATAATATAAACTATTTGAGAGATGACCTTCTATGACAAAGTTAGGAAGTATATGAACTCAATTACAAAACAATTTTCACACAAAGTCACATGTAAACAATTGGAAAAAATCAATTGCTCATGAGTAGGCTGAGTTAATATAATAAAAATGACAATTCTACCTAAATTAGTTTACCTGTTCAGTGCCATACCAATCAAAGTACCAAAAATTATTTTATATAGTTAGAAAAAATAGTCAAAAAATTCATCCTGAAGAGTAAAAGGTCAGGAATATCAAGGAAATTAATGAAAAAATGCAAAGGAAGTTGGCCTAACCACATGAGATCTAAAACTATATAATGAAGAGGTAATCCTCAAAACTATTTGATACAGCCTAAGAAATAGAGTAGTGGATCAGTGGAATAGGTTAGGCACACAAGACACAGTAAATTACTGTTGCAATCTACTCTTTGATAGATCTAAAGACTAGAGCTTCTGGGATAAGAACTTTCTAGTTAAAAAAAAACTGGGAAAATTTGAAAATAGTATGGCAGAAACTAGGCATAGACCCACATCTCACACAATATTTACTAAGATAAGGTTAAAATCAGTACACAATTTGAACATAAAGGATAATATTATAAGCCAATTAGGAGAGCAAAGAATAGTTTATCTGTCAGATCTATAGAGAAGGGAGTAGCTTGTGACCAAACAAAAGATAGAGAACTTTAGGGAATACAAAATGTATCGTTTTGATTCCATTAAATTACAAAGTTTTGGCACAAACCAAACCAATACAATCAAGATTATCAAGAAAGCTGGGAAACACTTTTTCTGTCAGTGTTTCTCATAGGCCTCATTTCTCAAATATGTAGAGAATTGAGTCAAATTGATAAAAATACAAGTCATTCCCCAATTAATAAATGGTCAAAGGATGTGAATGGCAGTTTTCAGATGAATAAATTAAACTATCTCTAGATGTATGAAAATCTTCTAAATCACTCTTTATTAGAGAAATGCAGATTGAAACAACTTGGAGGTGCCACCCCACACCTATCGGATTGTCTGATATGTCTGAAAAGTAAAATGATAAATATTGGAGAAGATATGTGAAAATTGGAACACTAATGTATTGTTGGTGGAGCTGTGAACTGATCTGACCATTGTGAAGAACACTTTGGAACTATACCCTTAGGGTTATAAAACTATGCATACTTTTTGATGTAGCAATACCACTACTAGGTTTGTATACCAAAGAGATCATAGAAAAGGGAAAAAAGATCCATATGTACAAAAATATTTATAGCACCTCGTTTTATGGTGGCAAAGAATAAAAAATTGAAGGGATGTTTATCAAATGGTGAGTGTCTGAACAATTTGTAGTATATGAATGCAATGGAATGCTATTGTGAATAAGAAATGATGAGCAGTAAGATTTAAGAAATACCTGTAAATTCTTACATGAACTGATGCCAAAGTGAGCAGAACCAGGACACCATTGTAAACAGTAATAGAAACATTGTTTGTTAAATACTTTGACAGAATTAGCTCTTTCAGCAATACAGTAATTCAAAATAATTCCAAAGACTATTGATAAAAAATGTTAACCACATCCAGTGAAAGAACTGTGGCCTTTGAATAAAGATCAAAGTACATTATTTTCATTTCTGTTATTTTCTCCTTGTATTTTTTCACTTTTGTCCTTATTTTTCTTTCATAACACTACTAATGTAGAAATATGTTTAATATGATTATACATGCATAGCCCATTTCAGATTGCTTGTTTTCTTGGGGAGGGGGTAGGAAAATAAGAGGAAAAATCGGAACTCAAAATCTTATAAAAGTGAATGTTGATAACTAAAAAATAAATAAATTATTTTTGAAAAAACAAAGAGGAAGGTTTCCATAAATGATACTCTGTAGAACAACTAAGTCCTAATTAGTGTAATAATAAATCTCATCAAATACTCATTATTATACTGCACAATTCCATTGGTCTGGAACCAATTGCCCTATTTTACATAATTACAACCTCGAATAGTGTAAATTCTAATGCTTGTTACCACTGTGAGGGAGTCATTATTTGTTCCAATTAAAACCTAGCTATCAAAAGTATCCATTTGATAACACAATTCACTTGACTGAGGTTTACAAAACTCACTTGCTTATAGATGGTTAACCTTACCAAAATAATGATTTGGTAGGGCAAAATGTTCCCTTAAATGTTTTCCTTAAATTAGGTGTCTCTTACCAAAATGTCAAAATCTTATGAGATATCTTGAGAGATGAAATAATTAAAAAAAAGTTAGTTTAATGATCTTTTGATTATTTAGATTGAAAAAAGCAACAAAAATAAAACATTAAGTGAAGGATCAAATAGGGATATAATGTTAACAAAACCCACCAGGACCATTGAGCTATATGCCCAACGCAGAATCCAGAAACCAGAAGAAAGTTTCCATGTTAGATGGTAGAGCTCTTCAAATGCTCTTCTTGGTGTTGGCGTTCTTTTGATTGCAACAAAAAAAAAATCCTGAAAGATTTCAAAACCTTTTAAATGAGATACACAGTAACATAAAAGTTCTATTAAACAATACAAACATTAATAATATATGTATAAACAATACCCATTTTCTAGATTGTGATAATAGAAGTAAAAGCGGCACATATTTGCAGAGTACTTTAGCAAAGAACTTTAACTTATTTCATTAAAGCATGAAGTTAATTGCATGAGATAGATGCTACAGTTGTTATTTACTCATTTAAGGATAAGTATAAAGAAACTGAGGCTCAGAGAATTTAAGTGATTTATCCAGGGTTACTTGGATAAGTATCAAAGGGAGGATTTGAACCCAGCTTTTCTTGACTTCACATCAATTATTCTACACACTATTCTCAGTTGTCTCTATGATATTCAGTTAAATGTAGATATCCCATGGAATTAAACCATCAATATATATACCTTTAAAAGACACTGGAAAAGGATAATGAATTGGGCCTGACATTACATAGTCAAAGAAAAATCATTTTTATTGCCTTTGAGATATTACACACTTCTTTCAAACATCCTAAAAGAAAAAAAAATATGTAAAGCATTTTGCAAACTTTCAAGTACAGTATAAATTCTAGCCATTTTTACTGTTATTATTAATGTTACTATTTTATTGGAACAAAATATAGTTTCTTAATATATTCTTTGAGAAACATATATCTGCAAGTCATTAAACACAAAATTTGAAGGCTACAATCATCTTGAAGGGCAATAGGAGGGAAGAGGGATATGTAAGGCAGTCTTAGCACATTAAAATGAGGAATGATGCAGGAGACAAATTACCGACAATGTCACAGAAGAAATTTATGTCCAGGAAAAAATGAGCTAACCATATAGTGAGGATGAAGGAAAAACAATGGACAAGTCACGTGCTCTATGGATATCTATGCCACTATAAGACAGTACACGTGGACATATGCATGCACACAAGCATGGACACACGTGTGCACACACATGCACAAGCAGGCACACACGCACACACACACACACACGGTTTATGGGAAGCCGATGACAAGAATAAGACAAAATAAGCATAGTTAGATGGATTGTGATCAGCATCTTTGGAGGAAGTTATCCACACTGAAGAACCTAGAGATGCATTGGAGCATTGTAGTATCAGTATGGTGTGTAAGATATTTAGTGAAAATTTACACTTTTATACACTTAGGGATGACTTATTTATGAGTCAGTACATGACCGATTTTTGTAAAGTTATGATGTAAGGACACATATATCTTCATTCAATAGCTGACATAGTTTTATCAAGGCTGTTTTTAAACATCCTTTTCAGGTATATAATAGAATGCTTTTCTTTTGGATGTTAATTTTGTTCTTGATTACATTTCTGCTGTATTTATAAAATTCTGAAAAAATTGTTGAAGTTAACTATTTTTTCTTAATAGTCAAATAATTTTATTTTCCAATTGGATTTTCCTTTAAGCACTTAAACTTCATGACTTTTTAGAGCATAGGTATTTAATATCAATGTTGATTATTCATGGTGCCTTTCAATATACTTTGGTTTCATTATTTCTCTTGCTAATATATATTTTTTTCTGATATCTTACCTGAATTCATGGATGTGATTCCTGCTTTAGACTATCAGACTTAAATTTAGAAAAGTATGATTTTAAGTCTTGTTTCAGACACTTAACAGGTTTGGGACCAAAGACAAATCATTTAACTTCTCTAAGCCTCAGTTGTCTCATTTCTAAAGTGGGATTAATAATATCACTTACCTCACAGAGTTATTTGAAAATGAAATAAAATAATTTTACATAATACTTTGCAAACTTCAAAGTGATTGTAAATATGAATTGTCACAATAATTATTCTTGTGGTTGCTTTTCCAGATAACAATTTATCTCAGTATATGTTTTAATTTTAAATTGATTTCTTGTATATATTACACTTTCAATTAAATTCAAAAAATAAGTATTATAGGCTTAGAATGATCCAGGCAACATGCTAAATGCTGGAAATACAAATAGGAAAGAGGAGGGGAAAAGTCAAGATGGCAAAATAAAAGCAGGGACTCACCTGAACTCTTCCACAAATTCATTCAGAAACCTCTAAAAAGTAAATTTGAACAAATTTTAGAATGGCATAATCCATTAGGGGGCAGAGTCGCAGATTTCCAGCAGGACAGCATGGAAGGTGGATGGGAAGAATATGTTACACCAGGCTGGGGGAGTACAGAGCACACAGGCTGCACCAGTACAAACTTGGCCACAGAGGAGTAGGAATAGACCAGGCAGATTGAATCACCAGTAGCAATACCAATTTCCAAATCTCTCAACACAGGATAGGAATCTGGCAGAGTTGAGGGAGAAAGAAGTACATGGCCCTTTGCAGTAGCAGTAGCTATTCATGGAGCTATCAGCCTATAGACTAAATGTTTGAAAGTCAACTACTTGAACTTCCCAGATTCAAGATGGTAGAGTAAACTGAAAGTGCTCTCATCCTCACCTTGCTGACCTTGAAAATCTCAGAAAGTGTTCCCCCAGGAAAAATCCTGGAATAGTGGGGGAGCATAAGGGGTACAGCAGTCTTTTAGCGCAGGAGGCTAGGGAGATTGATAGGAAGGGTCTCTCTTGCTGTGACTGAAAGGAAGCAGTGCAGGACCAGAGGTATCCCAGCAAGCCCCACTTCAGTAGACCAGCAGGAGATTCTGAGCCCAAGGAAGGTGGAACCAGTAAACACCAACACCAGGATCCTAGGAAGACCTTAGCATAGCCAGGGGAATTGGGGAGACACAAGCACAAACATGGGTCCACCAGTTGCTGAGCTTGCCCATGGTCTAGCACAGCCCTAGGACTCAAGGAGGAGACATCCAGCAGCCAGACCACATCTCCCTCATACCTCATGAGAGCTTCTGTAGAAACTGGAGGAAATTCAGAAAGACTTTATCTGGCCTCAGTCTTGGCACACACCCACTGGCTCAGCACCAGGCAAGCTGGAGCATTATATAGCTTGAAGCTGAAAGAACCAGAGGCCAATACACACAAAACCAGTAACCAGCCCTCCACCTCCCAGCACAAGAAACATGAGACAGAGCCCCTTGTGATCTAGAAGCAGAGCTCCAGGAAAAAAGCAATCACCATGAGCAAGAAGCAGATTAGCAAAGACCATATAATCTTATGGGGACAGGGAAGATCAAAATACAAATTCAGAAGAGGACAACATTGACACTACCTCTAACATCTCAAAAGGTAAAATAAACTGATCTCAAGGCCAAAAAGCAATCTTGGATGAGCTCGATGAAGATTTTAAAAGGCAAATTTGAGAGGTAGAATAAAAATTGACCAATGATTTTTAAAATACAACTGACAAAATGAAAAAATAATTCACCAAAGAAAATAGCTCCATAAAATTAAAATTGGCCAAATGGATAAGAAAGTACAAAACCTAACAGGAGAAAATAACTTCTTAAAAGGAACAATTGGACAAAAGGAAAAGGAGGTGTAAAAACTACCAGAAGAAAACAATTTATTAACAATTAGAATTGGGCAAGTGGAAGTTAATGACTCTATGAGGCATCAAGAACCAGTCAAACAAAATTTAAAGAATGAAACAATTGAAGAAAATATAAAATATCTTGTTGGAAAAACAAGTGACCTGGAAAAAGAACCAGGAGAGAAAACCTAAGAATTATTCATCTACCCAAAAGTCACAATGAAACAAAAAGATTTGACAGGATCTTCCAAGGAATCATCAAGGAAAACTGCCCTGAAGAACTAGAACCAGAGGGCAAAATAGTCATCAAATGAATCAATGATCACATCCTGAAATGGATGCAAAATTGAAAACACCAAGAAATATTGTTGCCAAGTTCCAGAATTGTCAGGACAAGGAGGAAATACTGCAAGCAGCCAGAAAGAATCAGTGCAAGTATCAGTGTACTACAGTCAGGGTAAGACAGGACCTTGCAGATTCTACATTAAAGGATCATAAGGACTGAAATATGATATTCCATAAGGCAAAGGAACTTGGACTACAACAAAGGATCAACTACCCAGTATAACTGAGCATAGCTTTCAGGCAAGGAGATAGAGATTTAATGAACTAAGGAATTTCCAGAACTTCTTGATGAAAAGTCAGGAGTTCAATGGAAAATTTGTTCTACAAATTTTAACAAGACTTCTAACAAGACTCAAGAGAGACATAGAAAGATAAACAGGATAAAAAGAAAAAAAAAACTTGTTATTCAATAAGGGCAAACTGTTTACATTCCTAAATGGGAGGATGATACTTATTGATTTTGTATATTTATTATGACTTTTAAAAAGGATATATATAGATTGAGAGTGTGGGTAAAAATAAACTGACGTGATGATCAAAAACCTAAGTAAGGCGTGTAAAGGGATTTTAATGAGAGAAGAGGAAAAGAGGAGGCAAAAAAGGGAAAATTACATCACATGAAGAGGCACAAAAACTTATTACTATAGAGGGAAAGAAGGGAGGAAGATGAGCATTGTTTGAACTTTACTCTCATCAAATTTGGTTGAAGGAGGGAATAATATACTTAGTTAAGTGTAGAAATCTAACTTGCCCTATAGGCACTAGGAGGGGAGAGAGGAAAGAAAATGGAGGGGGTGATTAGAAGAGAGAGAAGAAGTAGTAGTGGTAAAGGGAAGGAAAAGCAAGGGGGGGCTGAGAGAAGAAAAGGAAGCATAAGGGAGGAAGTGGTCAAAAGTAAAAACTCTTTTGAGAAGGGGAAGGGAGAAAGGAGAAGTAAAAACATACATGGGCTGCAGGGATTGTACTCATTCTTCATTGCTGAAGAAGACCATGACATCAGAGAAATGATGACATGACTTGCACTTGACTTCGTTTTGAGTGAGGGAGGGCTGTACGGGTCACCAGCCTCACTTTCTCCTGCAGAGCCATTTGAATCCAGAGATCTAATATTCCTCAGGATGATTGGAGATGACTCAGGATGCACTGGGAGACCTGGGGCCCTTTAGGCCAAGGTGTTTGCAGGCACTCTCTTAAGGTGAGGCAACTCCCATTCATTAAATAGGCCTGTTTAAGAAGTAGCCAGGGCATGGCTCCTTTAATGAGGTCAAGAAAAAGAAAGACATCAGGCTGGGTGGGAAACAGAAACAGTTACTGTTGATAATCATTGTCAAGCTAGGAGGGTCCAGAGGAGGCCTCAGAGAGGAGAGGAGAGGAGAGGAGAGGAAGGGAAATAGGAAAGGAGCCAGTAAAACTCAAGTTAACTGATCATCTTTTGGTCATCCAAGTTCAACTTCCTTTGGAGAGGAAGGGGAGGGGGAGGCAGACAAAAGAGGAGGAGATGAGTTACCAAGCTAGCATTCAGCCAGCTGCATCTACTCACATAAAGCCAAATTAGCATTCAGGTCATAAGGTAGTTATAACTGTGATCTCTTTATCTTATTATATTGGAAGGGGCATTATGGTGTGGTGGACAAAGAGATTAACTCAAGATCAGAAAGACCAAGGACTAACTATAGTCTTGGCTTTTCACATCCTGGCTCAATGATAAGTCAATGAAAAGCCAAATCGCTCTGTCTCATTGATTGGCCAACAATAGGTCTCAAATTAAGTCCCATTTGGTTATGTTTTGGACCCTGATTGGTTCTGAGTGAATGTAAATAGCAATTGTTTCTTTTTTGGTCAGAAACACTGAGGATCTTTCCCTCATAGACTGACTCTTTTTGAGGAGGCAAAAGAGTCCATTCTCTGTCTCATTTCTTACCTATCCTTAATAACTTAATGGATGTTGCCTCAGTCAAACTGAGGCCTATTATAGACCTTAGCTTCAAAATGCCAAGGTTACTCACTGCTTTCTGGGACATCTCCAGTCATCCTGCTCTATATCTGGCCACTGAAACCAGATGACTCAAATTAAAAAAGTGAGGGTACTGACTTTGCACAGATCTCCCTCACTTAAATGTAGTTCATTTCTATGTCATGGCATTCCTTGGTATCATGGTCCTCTTTGAAAATCCAGAAACTATAAATATATATTATATAAATGTATATTATTTATAGTTACCATGAACCCAGCAGCCTAGGTATGAAGTTGAAAATAAGGATGATTGGGAGGAATAATGACAATAGATAGAATGTTGTATTTGGAATATGATGACAAATTCAAATCCCTCCTTTGATATGTACTAACTCCATGATCTTGAGCAACTCATTAAGGTTGACTCGCTTCCCTCATCGGAAAAATGATGATGATATCTATAGACTCTCAAATTCAACAATGCATATAATGCACTCAAACACTTGATAATGTATATGTGTGTATGTATGTACATTAGTATATACATATGTGTGTGTGTGTGTGTTATGTGTCTACTGCCTAAGCAAGATAACAGTGAAAGAGTGTAACTTTCCAGTCTTCCTATATGCGCTCTGTTGAGAACTCTATCTTTATCTGTTGCCCCCTTTACAAGAAATGCTAATATTTAGTGCTTTCTCTTTCTAGAGCATTAAGGAAAAAAATGCCACATCCCAGAAGAGAGTTAGCCAATACATTTTTTTTTTTTAGTTTTATTTATTTATTTAATTTTAACACAGTTTATAACAGATAAAGCATTTCAAACTTTTGGTCAGGTGATACATCTTTTTAAAGCATTTACAATATGGACCACAAAATAATTTTTTTTCAAACATTAACCAACTGAGACACAGATAATATTTTATGCTGCTAACTTCACAAGCTCTTGACCTAATTGTTTCCACAGTATTACTAAGAATTAAAGGACTCTAACTTAATGTTGTTGGTCTAAATTCCTAACCCTAATAGTTTAATTTTAGACAACCTCGAATGTTCCCCTACCCATAATCTATAATTGAATAGATCTGGTATTAAGTTTGCAAACCTTTTGACTATAGGAAATTGCCACCAATAGTAAGGACATTGCAGGGATGCAATATCTCCCCAGCTTCGTGTCAACTCCAGGCAGGTTTAGATTATCCACTTGCATTCAGTCAGGCTTAAAGTCTGCCAGGTGTCAGTGGGGAAATTGAGTCAGAAGAATCCTACCTCAGCCCATGCTGAACAGCCGCTCTCCCACCCTTCCCTTGCGATCACCTATGCAGTTCATACCAGCATCTCATCAGCTTACTGGCATCATGTACTGGAGACTCAGATCGCCTTTCTTGCTATCCATACCTGGAGTTAGACTCAGAAGAACAGTCACTTAATAGTCCCATAGCATCTAAAAATGGGAAGTTCCAATAACCAGGTTTCATATATGATTGTAGTTAAACTTTGGCTAAGGAACATCTTTTGAGGCAAGTTTAAGTGGTTTACATGCCTTTCTATACATGTTCTAGTTCCTGATTAAATAATGATCATAAAATCAAATTTACCATTAAAACCTTAACTTTTCCATCAATGCCAAATTTTACCTGAGGTTACCTTCCTCTTGGAAATTTAGACTGAAATTCTTTTCCCCAAACTAAAGATGTCATTGATTTATCCTCAGTAATTAATTCAGTCTATTGTTTTAACACTAATTGCTTTTACCTCACTTTGTAACATGCCCAATTTTTCTCCCCTTCACTCCCCTCTCCTCACTTCCTAGTACCTTGCATTCTGATTACTCCTTACCTCAATATACCCTCCCCTCCATCACACCCCACCCCTCTCCTATCCTCATATTCTCTCTTTTCTTGCAGGGCAAGATGAATTTCCATACCCCTATCCCTGTAGTTCTTATTTCCCGATTATATGCAATAAAAATTCTCAACATTCGTTTCTAATACTTTGAATTCCAACTTCTCTCCCTCCCTCCCCCCCTAGCCTCACTGAAAAGGGAAGCAATTCAATACAGACTAAATATGTTTTGTTTTGCAAAAGACTTTCATAATAATCATGTTGTGTAATACTAATTATATTGCCCTCTGACCTACCCTATCTCCCCTTATCTTTCTCCCCTACAATTGACCTTGTCCCTTCTTGAAAGTGTTTATTTCTAGTGACTTTCTTCTCACATTTTCTCTACCTTCTAACATTCCCCCCCACTCCACTTGTTGCCTCCTCTCCTACTTTCCTGTGGTGTATATAAATTTTCATATCAAATTTAGTGAGCATGTTATTCCCTCCTTCAGCCAGATGTGGGGGGAGTAACTTTATTCCCCCCTTCTCTCTTATCTCCTTCACTGAATAAGATTTTTCTTATCTCTTTTATGAGTTATAGCCTGCCCCATTCCATTACTCCCTTTCTCTTCCCAGAATTTTCCTCCTTCACCCCTTAATTTTTATTATATTTTTTTTTGTGTGTGGATATGATCTCTTCTGATATAACACACCCTGTACTCTATCTATGTGTATGTATGTATATGTGTGTGCATGTACAATCTCTCCAAATGCCCAAATACTGAGAAAAGATTTAAGAGTTAAAAATATTTTCTTTCCATGTAGTAATGCAAACAGTTCAGCTTTAGAGAGTCTTTTATGATTTTTCTTTTCTGTTTATCTTTTCATGCTTCTCTTGATTCTTGTCTTGGGAAGTCAAATTTTTAAATATAGATCTGGTCTTTTCCTCAACATGAAATCTTCAAATTCGACTGTATCACTGAATGACCATTTTTTCCCTTGAAATATTATATTCATATTTGCTGGGTAGGTGATTCTTGGCTTCAATCCCAGTTCCTTTGACTTCTGAAATATCCTACTCCAAGTCTTTTGATCCCTTAATGTTGAAGTTGCCAGATCCTGTGTTATCCTGATTGTATTTCCACAGTACTCAAATTGTTTCTTTCTAGCTGCTTGCAGTATTTTTTCCTTGATCTGGGAACTCTGAAATTTGGCCACAATATTCCTAGGAGTTTCTCTGTTGGGGTTTCTTTCAGGAGGTGAACGATGAATTCTTTCAATATTCATTTTGCCCTCTGATTTTATAACATCAGGGAAGTTTTCCTTGATAATTTCATGGAAGATGTCTAGGCTAGTTTTTTGATCATGATTTTCAGGTAGTCCAATAAATTTTTTTTTTTAAATTTATTTATTTATTTAACTTTTTACATTCATTTTCACAAAATTTTGGGTTCCAAACCTTCTCCCCTTTTATCCCCTCCCCCCACACCAATACCCCAAGCATCCAATTTTCCTTATCTCCAATCTGTCCTCTCTTCCAATCCCTCCCCTCTCTTATCTCCATCTTCTCCTTTCTCCTGTAGGGCCAGATGACTTTCTATTCCTCATTAACTGTATGTCTTCTTTCCTAGTAGCAACAGCAATATTAGACAGTTGTTCCTAAAACTTTGAGTTCCAAATTCTCCCCATTCCTCCCTCCCCACCCACTCCCCCTGGGAAGGCAGGCAACTCAACACAGGCTATATCTGTGTAATTTTGCGAATAACTTCCCTGATAGTCGTGTTGTGTAAGACCAACTGAACTACCCTCCATCCTACCCTGCCCCTCATTGTTTCTCTTCTGTCTTTTGATCCTGTCCCTCCCCAAGTATTCACTTCAAATTGCTCCCTCCTCCCCCTGCCCTCCCTTCCATCATCCCCCCCATGCCCATCTCCTTCTCCCCCACTTTCCTATACTGTAAGATAGGTTTTCATACCAAAATGAGTGTGCACTTTGCTCCCTCCTCTAGTCAAATGTGATGAGGGTAAACTAATTGGTTTTTTTTTTCTCAGCTCTCCTCTTTTTTCCTCCACCAAAAAGTCTCCCACTTGCCTCCCAAATGACATACAATTACCCAATTCCATTTCACCCTCCTTCCTCCCACCACACCTGTCTCTCACCATTTACCTTAACTTCCTTTCAGCTATGGTCCCATCCTATTCAATTCACTCTGCACTCTCTGTCTCTGTATGTGTGTGCATGTGTGTATGTGTGTGTGTATGTGTGTACATGTGTGTGTGTTCCCACCAACTACCCAGATACTGAAAAGTTTTAAGAGTTACAAATATTGTCTTTCCTTGTAGGAATGTAAACAGTTCACTTCTGGTAAGTCCCTTAAGACTTCTCTTTGCTGTTTCCTTTTTCATGCTTCTCATTCTTGTGTTTGGAAGTCAAATTTTCTTTTTAACTCTGGTCTTTTCATCAAGAATGCTTGAAAGTCCTCTGTTTCATTGAAAGACCATATTTTCCCTTGAAGTATTATACTCAGTTTAGCTGGGTAGGTGATTCTTGGTTTGAGTCCTACTTCCTTTGACTTCTCGAATATTCTATTCCACGCCCTTCGATCCCTTAATGTAGAAGCTGCTAGATCTTGAGTTATCCTGATTGTATTTCCACAGTCCTGGAATTGTTTCTTTTTAGCTGCTTGCAAGATGTTCTCCTTGAGCTGGGAGATCTGGTATTTGGCCACAATGTTCCTAGGAGTTTCTCTTTTTGGATCTCTTTCAGGTGGTGATCGATGGATTCTTTCAATACTTATTTTGCCCTCTGGTTCTAGAATCTCAGGGCAGTTTTCCTTGATAATTTCATGGAAGATGATGTCTAGGCTTTTTTTTTGATCATGACTTTCAGGTAGTCCCATAATTTGTAAATTGTCTCTCCTGGATCTATTTTCCAGGTCAGTTGTTTTTCCCATGAGATATTTCACATTCTCTTCCATTTTTTCATTCTTTTGGTTTTGTTTGGTGATTTCTTGGTTTCTCGTAAAGTCATTAGACTCCATCTGTTCCATTCTAATTTTGAGAGAACTATTATCTTCAGTGAGCTTTTGAACCTCTTTTTCCATTTGGCTAATTCTGCTTTTGAAAGCATTCTTCTCCTCATTGGCTTTTTGAACCTCTTTTGCCAATTGAGTGAGCCTATTCTTCAAGGTGTTATTTTCTTCAGCATTTTTTTGGTTCTCCTTAACCAAGGTATTGACCCGTTTTTCATACTTTTCTTGCATCTCTGTCATTTCTCTTCCCAGTTTTTCCTCCACCTGTCTAACTTGCTTTTCAAAATCCTTTTTGAGCTCTTCCAAGGCCTGAGCCCACCCGACATCCCCCTGGGGTGTCTGGGGTACTGAGGCCCCACCCTCCACGTCTTCCCTGATGGCAAGAATATGTCCTCGTCAACAGATCCGAATGTCGGGATCATTTGCATTTGTTGGAAAAAACTCTCTATAGTCTTATTTTTCTTCCCTTTTCTAGGTATTTTCCCAGCCGGTTACTTGACTTCTGAGAATCCTGTCCACCCCCGCCTAGATCCGCCCAGCTAGTGCTTGGGCGCTGAGATTCAAATGGGCTTTCCGCGCCACCTGCCCAGCTGCTAATCAATGAGCTTTAGTTCTGGTGCTGGGGTGGGGGCAGGGCCGCCTCCCAGGCTCGGCCTCCTCAGGGGCTTTATGCACAGACTTTCAGGAATGGAGCGGGTGGGGGTGGGGGGCCCGCCTCCCAGGCTCAGTTCCATCAGGGGCTTTATGCAGAGGCCCTCAGCAGTGGAGCAGGGTGGGGCAGGGCCGCCTCCCAGGCTCAGCTCCCTCAGGTTGTTTACGCAGAGACTTTCAGTAATGAAGATCCTGCCTGCTGCTGGGCGAGTCCTGGGCCACCACGGCCCTGCTGCTGCTGCCTGCCTCCGCTGCCGCCCACGCCTCTGCCTCCGCCACTTCCTGCCCCCTGTCTCTGCCACTGCCGCTTCCTCCCAAGGAGGCCCGAGTCATGGAGACACCCCACTCCCCTCAGCCAGCCAGCCCTTTCTCTCACTGACCTGTAGCTTCTGTGGGCGGAGGGACTTTCCCGGCTGCCAGAGCTTCCGTCCCTGAAGCCTGCTCGGGTCAGCTTCTCTGGGGCCTTGGCCAGGGCAGCACTGGGGTGGGTTCTGCTTTCTGGGGCACAACGGACCCTGGGGACGGCTCTCCAGGGCTCTCTGGAATGGAAATCTCTTCCACTCCGTTTCTGTACACCTTTCAGTGGTCCAGAAGTTATGGGGGGGCCTCTTTTTGCATTAATTCTATGGGCTGTGGGTTGGAGCTCGTAAATGTGCATCCTTCTACTCCGCCATCTTGGCTCTGCCCCCTAGTCCAATAATTTTTAAATTATTTCTCCTGGATCTATTTTCTAGGTCAGTTGTTTTCCCAGTGAGTTCTTTCACCTCATCTATTTTTTCAAATTTTTGGTCTTGTTTACTAACTTCTTGGTTTAACTCATAATCATTCGTTTCCCTGGACTCAATTCTCTCTTTCAACGAATTGCTTTGTTCAGTGAACTTTTGAAACTTCTCCTCCATTTGGCTAATTCTGCTTTTTAAAACCTCTTTCTCCTGATTAGCTTTTTGGACCTCTTTTTCCAATTGAGTTAGCCTCTTTTTAAAGCTGATATTTTCTCAGCATTTTTTTGGTTTTCCTTTAGTAAGCTGCTAACTTGTTTTTTAAGGTCTTCTATTGCCTGAGCCAAGTTTAAGTCCCCTTTGCAGGCAGGGACCTTGACTTCCTCTGACAGCATGCCTTGTTCTTCCTCATCTGAAAGGATGTGGGGAGACACTTGTTCCCCAAGAAAGTAACCTTCTATGGTCTTATATTTTTGCCTTTTTCTGGGCATTTTCCCAACCAGTTACTTGACTTCTGAGTTTCCTCTCCACAACCACCTAGACTCCAGTTCTGCCCAGCCAGCACTTGGGGGCTGAGATTCAAATGCTGCTCCTAAGCCTTATGGGCTTTCCAAGGGGGTGGGGCTGCTATTCAATGTAAGATTAAGTTCAGCTGCTCAGGTGGGGGCAGAGCCACCACACCAGGTTCAGTTCCCTGGGGGGTTTATGAGACCTCCAAAATGGATGCAGGCTCCTGCCTGCTTTGTGAGCTCCTGTCCACTGCTGCCTCTGCTGCTGCCTCCTGAGGGGGGCCTGAGTCATGGGGAAACCCCGCTCCCCTCTCAGCCAGCCAAAAAGACCCTCTCACTGACCTCTGATGCCTGGGGTTGAGGGACCTGCGCTGCTACTGGAGATTCTGTCCCTGAAGCCTGCTCGGATCTGCTGCTCCTCTTGGTGCCATGTAGCCAAGGCAGGGCTGGGCTCTGCTCCCAGTTTGGTGTGCATCAGACCTTTCCCGTCGTTTTTTCAGGTCTCTCTGGAGCAGAAATCTCCTCCACTCTGTTGTTCTGTGGCTTCTGCTGCTCTAGAATTTGTTGAGAGTCCTTCTTTACAGGTGTTTTATGGGCTGTGGGGTAAGAGCTAAGTGTCTGTGTATCTTTCTACTCTGCCCTCTTGGTTTCTTCCCTACATTTTTCTTTTTTGAAAAAAAAATAATTTAAATTAATTTATTTTTAATTACTTAATTAATTTTAATTTTCAACATTCATGTCCACAAGATTTTCAGTTCCAAATTTTCTCCCCATCTCTTTCCAGTACAGCATACATTCTGATTATCCTTTTCCCCAATCTGCCCTCACTTCTATCACACTCTCCCCCTCTCTTATCCTATTCCCCTCCATTTTCTTGTAGGGCAAGATAGATTTCAAGACCTATTGCCTATATATCTTCTTTCCCAGTTCAATGTAAAACAATTATTAACATTGGTACTTAAAATTTTGAGTTGCATATCCTCTCTCTTTCTACCTCCTTACCCAGTTCTACTGAGGAGATAAGCAATTTGTTATAGCTTATACATGTATAGTCATGCAAAATACTTCTGTAACAGTCATATTGTGAAAGGCTAACTATATTTTGCTCCATTCCATCCTGTCCCTCATTTCTATTCTCTTTTTTGATCCTGACCCTCCTCCAAAGTGTTTACTTCTAATTACCTTTTCTTCCCATTAGCCCTCTCTTCTATCATCCCCCACCCCCACTTGTTTCCTTCCCCCTACTTTTTTGTAGTGTAAGATAAATTTTCATACCAAATTGAGTGTGCATGCTATTCCCTCCTTAAGCCAAATCAGATGAGAATAAGGTTCACTCCTTCCCTCTTATCCCCCCCCTTATCCTCCACTAAAAAAGTTTTTTCTTGTCTCTTTGAAGTGAGATAATTTGCCCCATTCTGTTCCTCCCATTCTCTTCCCAATAGATTCCTCTCTCACCCCTTAATTATATATTATACTCAGTTTTGTTTGGTAGGTGATTTTTGGTTTCAGTCCTACCTCCTTTGACCTCTGGAATACCATATGCCAAATCCTTCGATCCCTTCATGTAGAAACTGCTAGATTTTATTTTATCCTGATTGTGTTTCCACAATACTTAAATAATACTTGCGAAATTTTCTTCTTGACCTAGCAAAAATGGCTCAAGTATTCCTAAGAGTTTTCCTTTTGATATCTCTTTCAGGAGATGATTGGTACATTCTTTCCATTATAATTTCTTTTGGTTATAGAATATCAGGGCCGTTTTCCTTTAAAATTTATTGAAAGATAGTGTGTAGGCTGTCTTTTTTCCAGGTCAGTTGTTTTTCCAATGAGATATTTCACATTGTTTTCTACTTTTTTTATTCTTTTGCTTTTGTTTTATAAATTTTTGATTTCTCATAAAGTCATTAGCTCCCATCTGCTCCATTTGGATTTTTAAGGAATGATTTTCTCCTGTGAGTTTTTGAACCTCCTTTTCCATTTGCCCAATTCTTCTTTTTAATGCACTCTTCTTCTCACTGCCTTTTTGGAATTATTTTGTGAATTGGGTTAGGCTATTTTTAAGATGTCTTTTTCTTCAGCATTTTGAGTCCCCTTTGGCAAGCAGTTGACTTATTTTTCATGATTTTTTGCATCACTCTTTTTTCTTCCCAATTTTTTCTCTACTTCTCTTACTTGATTTTCAAAATCCTTTTTGAGCTCTTCCATGCCATAAGACCAATTCATATTTTTCTTGGAGTATTTGGATGTAGGAGCTTTGACTTTTTTTTTCCTTTTTCTTGTTCTGTTTTGATCTTCCATGTGACCAAAGTAAGATTCTATAGTATGATTTATTTTTTTCTGGTTTTTGCTCATTTCCCCAGCCAATTACTTCTCTTTTGAGTTGTTTTTCAAGGTAGTTATCTGCTTCCGATGGGAGGCCTGGTACCGTCCCATGTTTCAGGGGACTTGTGCAGTTGTTTTCAGAAATACTTCTAGGGACTTGCAAATTTTCAGCTCTTCCAAGATTTTATGAACAAAGGAGAGGTGTTTACTGCTCTTCTGGTCTGTGCTCTGGTCAGTGTGAGTGACCTCAAGCATTCTTTTCTGTCTTGAAACTTTGAGGAGGATTCCCTTTCCACTGCTTCTACAAGATCCATCCACCTGACACTCCACTTTGTCCTAGGACTGCCACCTAGGATAATGATCTTGATTCAAGCAAGTAAAACAAGAGAATCCTACCTCTGCACCAGCAAAGAGATCCATGTAATCTCCCTATGATCAGCCATTCAATTCCCTCACAATCTGTGAACCTTCAGTTGCAGAAACAGTTGCCACTGCTGCTCCTGGGACCTGCATGAGCTACACTGCTCCCTCCATTGCACCAGAACTGGGGGCAGATTGAACTACTCTCTCCCACAGGTCAGACAGGCATTTTCCACTGACATTACTATTGTCCTCATCTTTTTGGGGTCAAGAAATCTGGAAACTGCCACAGCTACCAGTGATTCAGCCCCTGAAGGCTGCTTAGGCCCCAAGCATGCTAGTGTGGCCCATGCTGGATTGCACTCTGCTCCCAGCCTAGAGTGATAGATACTTCCTGTCCACTTGCCAGGCTATCTTGCACTGAAGATTTGCTTTTTCTCTCATTCTGTGGGTTGTTCAGTTCTAGAATTTGTTTAGAGTCATTTTTTACAGGTATTTGGAGGAGTTTGTGGGAGAACTCAAGCAAGTCCCTGCTCTGACTATGCCATCTTGTCTCCATCCCTCCTCCCAATACATTTTTCTTTTTGGTTTTTGAAATCAATGGTATCAGATTCAGACAGAAACAGAGTCCATTAATCCATGCATATGTATCCCTGTGGGCTATTACTGACAGTTTTAAAATGTAATATTATTGATGTTTTATTGCATTCCTATTTATGTTAAGTATTTCCCAATAATATTTTCATCTGATTCCCGTTGCCCTTGAGTGCATTCTCTCTGCATGTTTAACCCTTTTAATCTAAATGACTCTCTTGCCAGATGAGATTTCTGAAATAGAATAGCCTTGTCTTCTTTTTCTAGTCCACATAGAAGTGTGAGTCTATAGGGACTGGGAACTGACCATGAGTGGTTTCCAAATATTAGAGCTTACACTGTTTTATACTTGATAGTGAACACAGGCTGAGTAGCCTAGTGTTAATCTAGTATAGTCCTTCCTTCATCACTATCATATAGGTTGAATGACCTGAATGATAATTAGCTCAGTTTTTAGATACATTGTATAGAATCCTTATTGAAGCTATAGTTCATGAACCTCGCCTTCTTTATTTTCTTTTAATAGCCACTCATTGTAAACAAGTAGCTCAAAGAAAGGGAATTCACTGAGATGGCATCATAAGGACAATATCTAGAAAATATTCTCTAATAAAACTGGAATTTCCTTTTCCACAGATGCACATTGCATCAAAGAGAAGGGTGGTGCTAGGAGAGAAGAATATATATTTATTTTATATTATATTTATATAAAAATGTATATGCATGCATATATACATGTGTATGAGTATGCATATATATGTATACACAATGTATGTATATGTGTACACACACACACACACACATACATATATATGCTTTCGAGACAGCTCTCACCTCCAATGTTGTAAGACCCTGATGTCCTTTCTCATCTTTGTGCTATCCTTATATTTCTCTCCCTGGGTGAAGCATCTATGCTAGGTATATCACGCTAATTGTTTTCCTTTGTTTTGCCCTAACTTGGCATGCTATCTCTTCCTCATATCCTCACTGTAGATAGCATGACTAACAGAGTGAAGAGAAATCCCTTTTCTCCACTAGAAAATGAGAAACATTTCTTTCTCAAGAACTAGGTTATTTTTCCATCGTTATCTATCTTTACTGCTGGAAATTGCACTCCTTGGAGATTTTGTGTCTACTGATTTCATTCCTTCCTCATAAAGTTTGTGATACTTTTAAAACACCACTAGATCATGGATGATCTTTTAGCCAGACAATAGCTAGTTAACTTATTTTGTTTGATGAAAATTAAGAACTTTGTACTTCCTAATCCTTGATCTAATACATTAATACTTTATAGTCCATTTTACTTGGCCATTATTCTATAATTCTATCAAGTATTAATCAATTTATTAGAAGTCTTTTGATTAGCTCCTCCAACTCCACTTTATCAGTATAGGTAATTATTAAGCCTATTTGAATATACAAATGAATAAACTATATAAGGATGAACATAGGGGTTGGTAAAAATACTTTGGTATTTAGTGGTTAGACCCATTGATTCATTGGTCTCTTTTGATGTTTCTAGCTACAGGTATTTACTCCTTCCTCTGCAGGAAGAAGAGTAGTCTGACCAAAATATCTAAGCTCTCAATAAATATTTATTGCTGATGATGTATGATGTTTCTTACATAGGTTATTTTAATAAATTCAACTCAATTATTCTGACTTTTATGAACAAGAACACACACACACACATATATATATGTATGTACATACATATATAGAGAGAGAGAGAGAGATAGAGAGAGAGAGAGAGAGAGAGAGAGAGAGAGAGAGAGATAGATAGATAGATAGATAGATAGATAGATAGATAGATAGATAGATAGATAGTATATAGAGAGTTGACCTTGGAACTAGGGTTCAAGTCTAGTCATACTCGTGCTGACTCTCTGAGCTTTGGCAAGTGTCTAAAATGACTCCAAGAATGTCTGAAGAAAAACAGAAGAGGTTGAATCACTCTATATCTTGTCAATTGGCCCCTGATGCAGGTGAGTATTACTGATCTTCCCTTAACAGAAGAAGTCCCATACCAAACAGATTTAGGCCTGGTATTAGATTTCTTTCTTCTTTTTTGTTTTTCTCCATTTCTCTTTAACTCTTTTCTTTTTTCTTGTCATATTTTAACCAGTGTATCCACTGGGCACTGTGTATTCATTCTCATGCCAAGCTTTTAAAACAAGTTTCTTCTGAATCTGCTGCCTTAATGAGTGCACATTATAATTGAGGAGCTCATAGTTGCTGTTTACATTCTGTTTCTTCCACTAGATTAAGAGTTCTTTGAGAGCAGGGGCTGTATTTTACCTTTCTTTGTACCTTCACCACCTAATATAGTATAGTAATAGGCACTAAATAAATGCTTATTGATAAACAAAATGGGGGAGATGTTGCTGACTTTCTTCCCTGTCCCCACCTCCATGAGAAGGTTAGTAGTTCAGACATCCAGAAAGTTGTGCACTCTAATTCATACACAAATCCTTCCATGTCGCAAACATGCAGAAGTTATGGGGTTTTAGATGTAGTACTAATAGTCAATTTCCCGGTTCCCCAGGGTGAGATAGAAAATGAGTGAAGCGCTAAAATCAGGTTACTTTCTGAGTTTCATACTAAGAAATGAAGGGTCAAGGATGCTTAACACTAACTCTATCAGAGCAAGCAAATAGCTGAGGAGGTTAGTAATGGCTGGTTCTCAGGTAAATTTAACCTTAGCATGCATGAGTTATTGGCTATGGTGGTATCAGTTAGATTTTCATGAGCTCACACATTCCACTCTTCTTATCTGAACTGTCAGAACAGCATCCTATGTGGTGTCCTTGTCTCAAGTCTCTCTGTCTGGTGTTCGTGCCACCCTACCACTCTTCTAGGCAAGAGAGAGCATTGGTCAGATTAGTCTGTTATTTTTTATCTTTTTTTTAGCTAAGATACTGCTAATAACACACATTTTCTAGGCCTTTAGAAAGGTTTTGCTAAGTTTTGTGAGATCTTTGCTAGTGAGAGGCTTAGCATGAGAAATTATAATTAAAAAAAGGAAAAGATAAAGAAATCAAGCCATTCTGGTTAGCCTGAATACAGTTGAGATACCATGGATACTGTCAGAGCTGTTGGTTAGATTTCTGAAAACTATTTGGTTTCAGGATATGGATTCCCATAAAGCTGTCTCTAAATCACCTGTCTATAAAAGTGTTTGTTACCTAAATTTCCTGTCAGGTTTGTTGCTAATTAATTCAGAACCACCAGAGCCAACCTTTCCAACTCTAGGAACTCACTGAAAAAAAGAGAGTTTTCCAAGCATTGCCTAGCTGTCTTTTCCATTGTGACTCAGATGCCTTCCACTTTACAAGTATGGAGAAAGGAAGCAGGTTAAAATACTCTCCATGACAATATGTGTTACTGATAGTACCCCCTGGAGCCTAGATACCTCACTTTGGAGCTCTTGTCCATTATTCTGTAATTCTACCAAGTATTAATCTATCCATCAGAGGTAATTTAGTTGTTGTTCTTGTGTTCCTCATTCATTTTCAAAGAAGACTATGACATCAGAGAACTGATGACATGACTTGCATTTGACTTTGTTTTGAGTGAGCAAAGGCTGTGCAAGGTCACCAGCCTCACTTTCTCCTCCTGAGCCATCTGGATCCAGTGACCAGATAGTCATCATATGCAATGGGAGACCTTGACCTTTTTTGACTAAGACCTGTTCATGTGCTCACTTAGAGTGAGGTGATGTCCATTCATTGACTAGGCCTCTTTAAGAAGTAATCAGGGAATGGCCCCTTTAATGAACTAGAGAAAAAAATATGGAGGCAAATTAAGATTTTATTATACTATTTATTTATTATACTATTGATATTTATCATACTATTGATAATCACTCTAAAGTGAGGCGTGTCCAGAAAAGAGACACTAAGTGAAGTTTGGACAGGGACCTATTGTTGTCCAATCTATGGGCTTCAGAGTGCACTGGGTTTAAGGTTTTGTTAGGAAAGAGAGAAAGAAAGAAAGAAAGAAAGAAAGAAAGAAAGAAAGAAAGAAAGAGAAAGAAAGAAAGAAAGAAAGAAAGGAAAGGAAGGAAGGAAGGAAGGAAGGAAGGAAGGAAGGAAGGAAGGAAGGAAGGAAGGAAGGAAGGAAGGAAGGAAGGAAGGAAGGAAGAAAAGAAAGAAGGAAAGAAAGAAGGAAAGAAAGAAAGAGAGAAAGAAAGAAGGAAAGGGTCATTTAGTATGGGCTCTATCATTAACTGGCTGGGCAAGTTATATCATCCCCCTGAGTTTCAGTTTCATCCTCTGCAAATGGGAGTGTTGGAATATATGATCTCTCAGTTGTAGTGTCCTTTTATACTCAAACATCCAGAGTCTTCCAGTAATTAATATTTTCAGTAATAGAATCTATCAGTGATCATTATTGAGCGATCTGTAAATGTCACAAGAACACCAAGCAGTCATGGTCACAACAGGATAGTGGTAACATCAATACGACATGTAAAATGTCATTAATGTTCTCACATTCGTGGGGACACTAAAATCAGGGATAGAAAGAATATTCGATATTTTCATTTGCATGGCTTCAATGCTTGTAGGGGAAAGATTATAAAATCCTGAAAGGTGGAGGAGTGAGGTCTATAGTATCTATGGGGTTAGTTTTGATTCTCTCTTCCCTGTATCATAATTTGCTACTATGCAACTTAAGACAATTAGTTTAAGTTTCTAAGTTTTAGTTTCTTCATCTATAAAAGGAGAGGGTTGGACTACAGGCATATGAAGTCTCTTTCAACTATAAATATATCATTCTTCAAACCTATAATATTTGGGCACAACTCTTAGTCCTTAATCCTAATCTGGTCATTGCTGATTGATGGGACTTGATATACAATCTTCATTTGGAGAGTTTATTGTTACTCAGCTTCGTTGAACTCACTTAAGATTTCTGATCAATGCAATGACCAGACATGTATCTGGAAGTCTGAGGGTGATGGATATTCTTCACCTCCTGACAGAGAGGGTATGGGTTGAATATGCAGAATGAGATGTATATTTTTGGACACAAGCAGTGTTGAAAAATTGAAATTTAAAGTAAAAAAATAAACAATGCAGGAATTGGTGACCTCAAAGTGGGGACCTGTTTCGCCTTCATCCCAATAACTGGGAGTAACAGTGCAAAAATGATCAGGATTATCTTTTCTATTTCTCTCAGCCTAGCTTTCTCAGTGACCCAGAACATCTAATTCTAAAAAGAAAAAAGGAAATTCTCCTGGTGCCACTCAGGGAGGCAACGTTAGACTGGATTTAAGCACTGCTGTGGTTATGAAACAGCATGAAACTCAAAGTCTGATATCAACACTTGTAAGCACTCTTTACTCACCACAATGATAACACATAAAGGAGAATCAACCTTCTGGATATTTCTCCCACAGATCCCACCCTTCTAACTTCCAGCATCTCATAGTCTCTCCCTTACAGGCATACTTTTGACTCTTATAATCTTCATGCAAAGCTATATATCTCCACAACATGCTCATAACACTAAGCTTGGTCTGCAGCCGCTAAACCTCATTTATTTCAGCAACCTTCCTACTCTGGCTTTTGTCTTTCACTTTAGAAGAGGATCAAAATGACATCGCTATATAGGGTCAAGGCACAATGTCTCTGACTGTGGATGATCAGAGCTTAGAAGGCTCAACCACAGGTCAGGCACACATAATCCACATGGATATTTGAAGTGGAGATATCTCTAAATTTGCACGTCTCACTCAAAGAACCTTTGTACTCCTAGACTTCCCTATTTAGTCTAGAAGAAATCACCATCATGATGTAATGGAAAGATCTGAACCTGGGTTCAAATGTCACCTATACAATTTACTTCTAGTGACCTCAACACAAATCAGTTGATTTTTCTAGACTTTTATTCATAGAAACTTAGAGACGAAGCCTCCATCTAGTCCAAATGTATCATTTTACAGCTGAGGAAACTGAGAAGTAGAGAATTAAAATCACTACCACAAGGTTGCACAGAGCCAGGACTTGAATCCAGCTTCTCTAGCTCTAAATCCTATGCTCTTCCCATTCTACCACTCTATTTCACCTATAAAGGAGGAGGTTGGTCACTTTGACTCTAAGTTTCTTGTAACTCTAATAATCTTTTATATTGAAGCCCTATGTCATTAGGATTTGCTGTTGTACTAACTTTTACTTTAAGTCCCCAAATGCCCTGGTCTTTCTCTCTGAGCCTGTCATTCCCTCTTGGAGTCCATTCCTCCATCCTATTGAGGAGTTCAAAGCCATATGATTACCTGTAGTTTCCACTGCATTATCCTAGTGACGAAAATGTCTAGTGATTTGGATTTTTCCTTCACATATACCTGTCTTATGTCTCTATCACTCAGGATCCTGGAAGGTGCCTAGATTGCTAATTTGATAAACTAATAATCTGAGATGAGGTCGGTGGTATTATAAGTTACTCCTGAATCACAGAATTAAAGATGCTGGGCTGAATGAGAACTCTGAGTTCATAAAGGGCCATTTTCCAAGGGTCAGAACCATCAGAGATAGAAACACATATGTATATATATGTTTATATATACATATTCATGGATCTAGTACTTGAAGGGACCTCAGAGAGTGTCTAATCAAACCCCCTCATTTTTACTAATGTAGACATGAAAGTCCAAGAAGGTAAAATAATTTGCCTTAGGTCCCAAAGGTATTTGATATCAGAGGCAGGCTCTAGAATCTTGATGCAAGTTTTCCATTTTAATTTATGCTGTGTTACGTGACCTCTAGTGAAATGTCCATTATTGATGGTAGATATGTGCTCTTTCCAAGGGTTCTGTACACAGTAAATGATCAATAAGCATTTATTTTATTGTACGTTGTATTGTATTTCTACTATGTTATGGTGACTACCCTTCTAAATATGAGGTGCATTTCAATGTTCTCTTATCTGTTAGTCTTTATATCTAAATTTCATTCTCCCAATGGAGGATATCATAATAGAATGCATATGCAAAGGCGGGAGGAAGAAAATGAAATGTCATATGTACATAATTGAAAGAAGATCACTTTTCCTGAGCCATGGGGTGCAAGAAAGGGAAGAGGTACGATGAGTAAATGAGAGTCAGGTTATATGGGCTTCAAATTTCCAAAACAGAATTTTGAATTCAGTCCTAGGGATCAGAAAGAATCATTGGATTTTATTGAGTATGGGAAAAATATAATCAGAACCATGCTTTAGGAATGTCACTTTATCAACTATGTGTCACCCTCCTTTCCAAGGAAAGAAGCATTTCTTCTTCCTCTCAGTGTCAAGATGGGTCATTACAGTTACATCTGATTTGGCTTTATTTTATTGTTAATTTCACTTAATTTTTTACATTTATTTTGTGGACCTGTGCATAGAGTCAAACTCAGTCAAATCAACCTGAATTCTACCTCTGTTTAGGACACATAATGATTGTAAGGTTGTTCTCAGTGCTCCAGTTAATTCTCTCAGAATAAAAATTGTAGGGAAGGTAGAAGGAACAGTGAATAGAGCACTGGCCCTGGAGTCAGTAAGATCTGAAATCAAATCTGACGCCAGACACTTACTAGCTGTCTAGACCCTGGGCAAGTCTCTTAACCCTGTCTGCCTCTGTTTCCTTAAGTGTCGAAAGGACTAGAAAAGGAAATGCCAAGAAAACATGAAATGGGGTCATGAAGAGTCAGACACGACTAAAATGACTGAACTAGAACAGCAAAAGTTTTTGAGCAGGTATTGATCTCCATCATAGAGAGATTGTCCTTATTTAAGGCATGCTTTCTGCAAAAACAGAAGCAGATTACAAGTTGCGTAGGTCTGCGCCTTTTTCTCTGGACTGATATCACCATCTCTTCTACCACGAGAAATAGCTTTATCCTTTATTTGAACTTCTTTTTTCCTCTCAATGTAGTAAAAACAAAACAAAGAAGTAAAAACAATACCTGTTTCTGCTGTCCTTCGTATCTCTCACCAGTGGGTGCTCATTCTATGCCTCAGTCATTACATGAATTTGTACCCATTATCTACCAGCCACCCTTTCTTCCATTGTGTCTTCTTTAAAAATTTTAAATTTTAAAATTTTAAAGATTATGCTTATATTATGCTTATAGGATTATTTTTGAATCCTACCGATTCCTTCAGATAGTTCTTTCTTCTTTCTCATTTGAGTTGTTTCTCTTTTTATTTTCAGAATTTCATTCCTGGAGAGGAAGTGTGCAGAGGATAGAGTATTCACCTTGAAGGCAGGATGATCTGAGTTGAAAGCATCTGATAGAGAGTAGCTTCCATGATGTTGGGTTAGTTGAATCAGTGCATCTCTCTAAGACTGCGTATTTTAGAACCGTTGTTGATCTGCTTTGGTAAAGGGAGTTTCCACACTGGGAATTCACTATATCCATGAAATCAGAATCAGACATCCAGGTGGAATTTTGATCCATTTCATCCTCTCCATCCTTTTGGTTTGGAAGGTGGTGCTTATAAAATTATAAATTTTCAATGAGCCCCATTTTAATGTCTGTTGCTTGTCATCTGTATCTAAGTGTTATTTTCCCCATCCTTCTCTGCAGGATGTATACCATGGCAGAAAGTGAGTGTTTTCCCTTTTTCAATAGACTCTTGACATGATGACTTTGGACAGATCAGTCATATCAGTTCAATTAGTCTATTGAAAAGGTTGAATAACTGCAAAGAAGCTGTGATAGTTCCATTCCTTCTGCTAGGGTAAGGGTTTCAGTGACTGACCACAGCTCCTGGTTACTTTGTTGGGTTCACTAGCTGAATTTTCCCCTGGCTAATTAGCACAGCTTGAATGGAGTCTATGAAACTCTAGCTATTATCTCAATGATTTCTATGCACAACTGACTGCCTTTGCAGTCTCATAAACCCTAGAGGAAGGGATATTATTTGGAAAAGTAGTCATCTATTTAAATTTCACACTGAAAACCTTGAGACTCATTATAAGGTCTGACTTTTCCCCATTTTCCTTGCCTACTGTATCTAGATGGCAAACTTTAGAATCTTAGAGCTGAATATCACATTAGTGATTGCAACCAATTTAATTCAACTCATTTCATCTCAGTTTGGTTGACATGATATATTCAGTTAAGTTCAGTTCAATTCAGTTCAATTTAGTTAAAAACATTTAATAAGAAGCTAACATGTTCAATGCAGCATGAGTGAATCAATTAGAAATAATTTCTCATTCAGTTCATATTTTATTCCATGCATCAGTCTACTCCAGTGATGAGCACTGGGGATGCAAAAACAAGCAAATAAGAAAAGGGGCAGTCCCTGCCCTCAAGAAGCTTACATGAACATATGTGAATGGTGGCCAGGGAAGGAAGAAATCAAGAGGAAGATGAATGTGGCTACAGCAATTCAATGACATAAATTTTCTGGAAGCAATATAATACTGATTTGATGACTGTTCCCAGAAAAAGAGGTAGGAAAGATGTCTGTGTGTGTGTATGTGCATGTATGTGTATGTGTGTAGGAAGGGTAGCAGAGCTTTAATTGAAAACAGCAGGTCTTGTGGAGCTAAATAGCTGCAGTGAGTTCTTAGCAGTCATCATTGACACCAGGGCAGGAGCTAGAGATTCCGTTGGGAGGGTGAAGGGGTGGCAACAACAGAGTGACCTGCCAGGAAGATGGGTGCTAGGCATACAAATGAGGAAACAGAGATAGTTATTGCCCTCTAGTCCAGACAAGATTTGTGAATACCTGAATTAAGGTGATGGTATTGTGAATGAAGTCGATGATGAAAGTAAGTGAAATAGGATTTAGCAAATGATTGGATTTAATCACATAGCACATATTTACACATATGTATTGGACAAATATATAATGTTTGTGTAGTGTATATGTGTACATGTCACAGCATTTGAGTTAGAAGTGACATCAGTGAATATATAGGCTTTCTTTCAATGAAAATTGATGGCTATATATTTTTAATCCTCTCACATTCTGCTGTACATGTGATGTTTTTTTTTTCTTATTTTATATTTGTTTTAATATTTGTTTGTAATGTTTTTTTCTTTTCTTATTATGAATTAAAGTTTTAACATTCAGGTCTAAAATAAAAACAAATTAAAATAAATGAATAAACACTTGTTAGATGCAAAAAAAGAAGGGAACTCAGGGCTACTTAGTGCAACCCACATCCATGAGGCAGCTAGGTGGCACAGTGGACAGAGTACTGGACTTGGAGTCAGGAATGCCTGAGTTCAAAACTAGTCTCAGAAGATTATTACATACAAACTCATTTAAATCACTTATCATCTGCTTGCTTTAGCTTCCTTAACTGTAAAACAGGAGAAATAATAACACATCCCTCTCAGGGTTGTTGAGAAAATCAAATAAAGCAATATTTGTAAAAGCACTAGTACTGTGCCTGCCACATAATAGACATGTAATAAATGTTTCCTCTTGTACTCAAAAGAAAACCCTGAATATTCTTGAATATTGCTAATGAGAAGGAATGCCATCCCCTCCTTACATGTCACTTTCATATAACATATATAACATAATGAACTCATCATCTGCTTACTTAAAACTGTTCTGTCTCCAAGTCTCACTCTTTCTGTTGATTAAAAAATAATCCTTACTATGCCCTTTATACATGACATCAATCCTAAATTTACCTCTGCAACTTCCATACAATGATCCTGGTTCTGCCCTCTTGGGCCAATGTGTGAGGGGATTTTATTACATCCGGAATCACTTGTATAAAGGTTATAACTGAAGCCAGGGGAACAAGTGAAATGACCAAAGAAGAGAGAGTATTATAACAGAAATAACCAAAGGAAATCAGGGAGAGATAAGTTACAAAGATGACTTTAAGGTTTCCAGACTAGATGAAAAAGAAGATTTTTGAAAGATGATTTAATATAATATTTTCCCCCAATTACATGTAAAAACAGTTTTTAATATCTTTTTTATATTTTGAGCTCCAAATTCTCTCCTTCCCTTCCCTCATCCCTCATTGAGAAGGCAAGCAATTTGATATAGATTATACATGTACAGTCATGCAAAACATATTTCAATATTAGTTATGTTGTAAAAGAAAACACAGACCAAAAATAATTCCTTAGAAAAATACAGGAAGTAAAGAAAAAACATGCTTTGATCAGCATTGAGACACCATCAATACTTTCTCCAGAGGTGGATAGCATTTTCAATCATAGGTCTTTTGGAATTGTCTTAAATCATTGTATTGCTGAGAAGAGCTGTCTATCAAAGTTGGTCATCAAAAAATGTTGCTATTGCTGTGTTTAATGTTCTCCTGGTTCTGCTCACCTCTTTTAGAATCAATTCATGTAAGTCTTCCCAGCTTTCTTTTTTTTTTGAAATTTGCCTGTTCACAATTTCTTATAGGACAATAGTATTCCATTATATTCATATACCACAACTTGTTCAACTATTGCCTGATAGGCATCCCCTTAATTTCTAATTGTTTGCCACCACAAAAAGAATTGCTATGCATATTTTTGTATGTGTGGGTCCTTTTCCCTTTTTTATCATCTCTTTGGAATAGAAATCTAGTAGTGGTATTGCTGGATCAAAGGGTATGGCCAAGATTAACCTCTCTTCCATTTTACCTTTAATAACAAGGTAGGACAGGAAAATTTCTCCCATTTTGCCAATGAGATTGATAAAACATTCATTAGATAGATAGACAGATAGATAGATAGATAGATAGATAGATAGATAGATAGATAGATAGTAGCTAACATTTACATAACACTTTAAGGTTTGAAAAGCACTTCCTGGAAGGTAGGAAATTATCATCCCCATTTTTCAAATGAGGAAATTGAGTCAGCATTTGAATGACCTGTCCAAGACCACCAAGGTAGTTTCTCATTATGTTCCATTTTTCATTCTTTTGGTTTTGTTTTGTGATTTCTTGGTTTCTGAGAAAGTCATTATCCTCCATCTGTTCCATTCTAATTTTGAAAGAATTATTTTCTTCAGTGAGCTTTTGAACCTCCTTTTCCATTTGGCTAATTCTGCTTTTGAAAGCATTCTTCTCCTCATTGGCTTTTTGAACCTCTTTTGCCAATTGAGTTAGCCTGTTTTTCAAGGTGTTATTTTCTTCAGCATTTTTTGGGGTCTCCTTTAGCAACGTGTTGACCCGTTTTTCATGCTTTTCTTGCATCTCTCTCATTTCTCTTCCCAGTTTTTCCTCCACCTGTCTAACTTGATTTTCAAAATCCTTTTTGAGCTCTTCCATGGCCTGAGCCCATTTTGGATGTTTGGGATACAGAAGTCTTGACTTCTCTGTCTTTCCCTGATGGTAAGCATTGTTCTTCCTCATCAGAAATGATGGGAGGAGATATCTGTTCACCAAGAAAGTAAGCTTCTATGGTCTTATTTTTTTCCCCTTTTCTGGGCATTTTTCCAGCCAGTTACTTCACTTCTGAGATTCCTTTCCACACCCACCTCCCTTCCAGATCTGCCCAGCTAGTGTTTGGGGTCTGAGATTCAAATGCTACTTCCCAGCCTCAGGGCTTTTGGGGGGGCGGGGCAGGGCTGCTATTCAGTGTGAGATTAAGTTCAGCTGCTCGGGTGGGGGCAGGGCTGCCACATGGGGCTCAGTTCCCTCAGGGGGTTTATGCAGAGATCTTCAACAATGGATCCGAGCTCCTTTCTGCTTTGGGAGCTCCTGTTCTCTGCTGCCTCTGCTGCTGCCTGCTGAGGGGGCCTGAGTTATGGAGACACCACACTCCCCTCTGGGCCCACCAAACAATCTCTCTCACTGACCTGTGCACTTGTGGGTGGAGGGAACTTTGCGGCTGCTGGAGATTTTGTCCCTGAAGCCTGCTCGGATCTGCTCCTCTCGGGGCCACACAGCTAGGGCAGGGCAGTGGTCTGCTCTGGTCCCATGTGTGATGGACTTTGGTGTGGTTTTCTTCAGGTCTCTCTGGAACAGAAGTCTCCTCCACTCCATTATTCTGTGGCTTCCACTGCTCCAGAATTTGTTAGGAGTTCTTCTTTACAGATATATTATAGGCTGTGGATTCGGAGCTAGCGTATGTGTGTCTTTCTATTCCACCATCTTCGCTCCCCTCACAGAGCTAGTTTCTGAGGTTGGATTGAATTGGCTTTTCCTGATTCCCAGTCTAGCACCCTAACTAAATATAGCTTTTATTAAGCATTTATCATATGCCATGCACTGTGTTAAGCGAAGGGGGCACAGACATAAGCAGGACAATTCCTTCAAGAAGCCAAGGCTCAGTAATGTTCTCCCTACATAATCACAAGAAATCAAGTGATAGAAGAGGTGGGAAATGAGCCCAATTCTCCAGATTTTTGTCTGAATCCTCTCTTTTTGCTCTCCCACTGTGCTTCTCTTTTGAGGAAATCTTCCTTAGTAATGGGATATGTTCAGACTGATATTTTACAATTATGCTTGAAGATGATTTGAATGTTTATAAATTAGAATTAATTTTAATTAATATTTCACTCTTTCTAAACTGTTCTTTCCTGAAGGAATTAAGCCAAGGGTGTAGAATGTAAAGTTATATGGATAAGTGTAATAAGAGCAGTCTAACTTAGTTAAAAAGGATAACATGATCCACAGGCCATTTCTGTCATGTAAACTTGCTGAGTGGAAGGTGGTTTTTGTCCATTGATAGTCAGTCTCACTTTGAGAAAACATTTTCTGAAGAGAATTGCAGGAGCATAAGAACTGGAAGAGTTAGTTTCGGCTCTCACATTCATTTGATGTGTGATCTTGCCTAAGTCATGTGACCTCTCTGAAACTTCAATCTTGTAATTGAGTGGGGCTATGAATGATTTCACAACCCATCTCATATGTGGAAAGCACCTAGTAAACTCTAAAACATTATATTTACTATGTAACAGATGTAAAGTCTGCTTATTTTATTATTAAGGTTACTATTGATACATTATAATTGCATGTAACATATCACAACATAATTACATTTATTATTATAGTCTTAATGCATTTATTATTGAAGTTATTATTAAGGCTATTATTTTAATAGCCTACAATATTGATTTCTGCTATTGTGTTTTTATTCCCTGTATACATCATTCGAACCACATTGTGTATTAAATGGGAATTTATGGATTAATCAAGGTAGCTATCCATTAGATTTTTCCTGATTCACATTTTTCCTGAGCGAAACATTTTTTTGAGGGGGAGCGGTGATATAATTTCTGGACCCTCCCCTCACACAGGTATCTCCAGGGGAAACACAAGCAACAACAATGAGAACACCACTCCAGATTTGAAGCACTGTGCATCTTTTTAACACCATGCCTGGAATGCTTTCTCTCTTCGCTGTTACATGAACAAGACACCCCATCCCATGGTTTAAAGCATTTTCTCTGGCTGTCTTCCATATCCGGAGTGATCTCCCTCCTCATCTGTGCCAACTGGCTTCCCTGGCATCCTTTAAGTCCCAACTAAGATCCCATCTTGTACAAAACGTCTTTCCCAACCCCTGTAAACTCTCATGCTTTTCTCCTGTTAATTATGTCCTATTTATCTTACATATGAAGCTTGTATTTGTGTATTTTCTTACTGTTTCTCTCATTAGAAAACAAGCTCCTTGAGGGAGAGGACTGTCATTTGTCTCTTTTTATATCCTCAGTTCCTAGTACAGCATCTGGCACATAATAGGTGCTTAACAAATAATTAAGCTAAATAAAGTGTCTATGACACATGAATGGAAAGTGCACAAGTACTGAATAAATGTAGCCAGGATAGGTGTGTGGTTGGGGTAACAGACATGTTGCTATTGGGAACTATTCTTTGTATTGGGAATTGTATTGTCCAATATCTATTGTACTGTTTCTGCGAGATATTTATGATTGATTCATGTCAATGAAACTCATGCTCACTGTTAACTATTTTCTGGGCTCCACCTATCTAACTTCTTCCAAAAACACCTTCCACTCAGTACCACCACTTGTTTCTTAACAGTAAGAGGTGTAGAAGTCATGGCACAAAGTTAAGGGCTATAATCCACTTAACCCAGAAAGGCTACTGTTACCAAAACTAGCACAATTTTCTAGGCAGATTAATTCTGTTCCTTTTACTGCCTGTGTCAGGTCCTGATTTTTGAAGTTGCTAGTCCCAGATAATTATGCTATCTGGGGACAAGAAATGACTTTTAACTTTTGTTATTTTACTAATTAGCATCCAGTGTCTTCCAAACTTATTGGAAGTCTGTGGACGCTACTAAAAAAGCTATGCGTATTATTTGGAGGCCGAAACACTAAGCAAGAAAAATGTATAAACGAGAAAGGAAAGATCAAAATGCTCATCCTCCTACGTAATACTCTTGTTTTCTTCTTACCCTTTCTTTACTTTCTCTGTTCCTTCAGGTAATCAACCTCTTCCTGCCTACACTTTTCTTTCCTCTCAGGTTGCAAATCATAATCTCCCACACTGATTAAGCTCTCTCTGCCACTTTTGAACCCCTTGAGCCCAAGACTACCTCTTGGGTCTTTTATCAGTCCTCAAACTTGCATAAACCTGACTGTACACTTTTTCAATTTTTTTTTGATTGGGAAAGAAAGGGTCACAAAAATATGAGATCCCATTCCACTACAGATATATAAACTCCTTTACATCAGTTGATTACTAATGCTCAGCAAATCTTTTATCACTCTTGTACTCTGTCCTGCAGTCACCTTAGTTGCAATTCAAATCTTTCACTTAATCCTCCACTATACTTCCCATTCCACTTAATCTGCTGATTGCCTTATGTAGTTTTTGAGAAAATAAAAATCATTTTATTCATGTTCCCTCAACTGTGTCTCTTTTACAACTTGTGACTTTACTTATCCTCTCCTTTCCCTTTCTCAAAAGATGAATACTTTCTGGTCTTTTCCAAGGTTAACTCTTTTACTTATGCCCTTGGTTTCATCCTTTTTCCCCATCCTCTGGGTCTCTGCACCATTAATCACCTCACCTTGCTTTCTTACACAATCTATGTCTGTCTCCTCATTAGCTCATTACCCTTGAATTACAAAATATTCAGCTTCCCCTTCTAAGAATAGATCACCATGATACTGCCATAGTGCTATAATGACTGTCCTATTCTCATAATATTTACTGCCAAACTTCTTAAAAGAATAGTCTGAATCCATTGCCTTTATTTCATAGGCTCATAAATTTAGAATTGAAAGGTATCTTTCATTTCATTTAGTCAAATATCTACCAACATCCTGCAAGAAATGACTTACTCAATTATCTTGCAGTTAACAAGTGTCAGAGGCAGGACTTGAACCCAGTAGTCTTGATTCCAAGTTTTTCCATTGCACTAAGAATTCATCATGCATTCCTTTTTGATACTTTGGAAGTCTTCAAATATGTGCTTGAAGGAAAATGCACTGATGAAGTTCATTCAACTTTTATATGGAGCTAAGGATTAAGACATGTTTCTTTGCATCAAGTCTAAGTTTCCTTCTTTGTGTATCTTGGTTCATCCTTTCAATCTGGTTCCTACTCCCACAAATTTCCATAATTATTAGTTGCCTCCTGAGGGCAAAATCCAGTGTTTTTTCCTATATCCTCCTCCTTAAACTTTCTGTAACATCTGTCACTTTTGAGTACCTTCTTCTTTCTTGAAATCTTCTCAGTCTTGGAAATTACATTCACTGATTCTTCTCCTTATCTGTTTGTTTGGTCTAATTTCTTTCCTTCATTTTCTCCACTTCATCATTCTGTCCACTAAATAGTGGAATTCCCAAGGCCACAGCACTGGAAACATTTTTCTTCTCCCTTCCTATCACCATTTAGAATTGAATGGTACTTTCCATTTCTTCTTCTCTAACACTTACATTTCCTGAGAGCCAAACAGATGATATGACATTGCATGGGTATGGATAGCAAGTGTTAGAGCCAGGAACTGAATTCAAGGACTTTGATTTCAAATCAAGCAGTATTTTCATTGAACCAATTCCTCATCATACTTTCTCTCTTCAATAGTTGGCTTTGTTTCAGCTTCATCTACCATAGTTATGCTGAAGACATCCAATTTCTATCTCTGGACTCTCTTCTGATCTCCAGAACCATATTTCCAAGTACATACTTGACATCTTCATTAGGATGGTCTGTAAATAGCTCAGCATAAGTAATCCAAAAACTGATCTCAACCTCATCTCTGCAAATCTGCTCCTCTTGTTGAAATATTTTTTTCTGTTGCTGTCACAACATTTTTTACAGTAATCCAATTACAATAGTAATAATAAATAAGTATGATGGGAGCTGAGTTGATTCCAACTTAAAGATTCTGGATTTATTTTTTTATCCCTTTCTCTTCCCTGACTGACATGTTCAGTCTTTCCCATGGTCAATCAAATCTACCTCAGTAATATTTTTCATAACTTCACCTTCTTGTTTATTGTCTCTGCCATTAAGATTAGTTCAAGCTTTCCTTACCGCTCGCCTGAACTATTCCCTTGATGATACAAAGAACTGGATCTGTGATTTTACTTGTATGGCAAATTCTCACACTTCCTCCAGAAATACAAATTTTTACCCTCTGTAACTTAGGTCTTAAGACAGTTGCCTAGAGTGCTGAGAGTTTGTGACTTGCCCAGGGTCACCCAACTAGCAGAGGTCAAAGTTGGAACTTGAATATACACCTTTTGGTTTCTGAATCTAGCACTACTATGTGCTTTCTCTAAGACACTTGCAATGTTATCACAAATTGCTCATAAATCAGCAGATCATAGATTTAAAGTTGGAAGAGACCTAAGAAACCATATAATTTATCTCCTTCATTTTTCAGATCAGGAAACTAAGACTCAGAAAGAACTCAAACTTAGGCCCTTTGGCTGCAAATCCAATTCTCCTTCTATTGTGTCACAGTTTCCTTTTTCTTTCTACTCAAATACATGAAAAATATGGATGCATGAATAATCTTGTTGAAGATTAACTCTGATCATCAGAGTACTCTGCTTCCAAACCTGCAACACTTCCCTTCTTTTCAGTGATATTGATAGATTCTTTTCAATGTAATAGTTGGTTGAAAAGAACTATTTTTTCCATTTCTCTTTTTATTTCTTTTTTTTAATTAATTAATTAATTTAATTTTTTACATTCATTTTCACAAAATTTTGGGTTCCAAATTTTTTTCCCCTTTTATCCCTTCCCCCCACCCCAATACCCCAAGCAATCTAATTTTCCCTATCTCCAATCTGCCCTCTCTTCTGTCATCCCTCCCTTCTCTTGTCTCCATCTTCTCTTTTCTCCTGTAGGGCCAGATGACTTTCTATTCCTCATTAACTGTATGTCTTCTTTCCTAGTAGCAACAACAATACTAAACAGTTGTTCCTAAAACTTTGAGTTTCAAATTCTCCCCATCCCTCCCTCCCCACCCATTCCCTTTGGAAAGGCAGGCAATTCAATATAGGCCATATCTGTGTAGTTTTGCAAATGACTTCCCTGATAGTCGTGTTGTGTAAGACTAACTGAATTACCCTCCATCCTACCCTGCCCCTCATTGTTTCTCTTCTGTCTTTTCATCCTGTCCCTCCCCGAGTGTTGACTTCAAATTGCTCCCTCCAACCTTTGCCCTCCCTTCCATCATCCCCCCCCTTGCTTATCTCCTTCTCCCCCACTTTCTTATCCTGTAAAATAGGTCTTTATACCAAAATGAGTGTGCATTTTATTCCTTCCTTTAGTCAAATGTGATGAGGGTAAACTTCTTGATTTTTTTTTCCTCAGCTCTCCTCTTTTTCTCTCCACTAAAAAGTCTCCTACTTGCCTCTTAAATGACATATAATTACCCCCTTCCATTTCACTCTCTTTCCTCCCACTACATTTCTCTCTCACCATTTACCTTAATTTCTTTTAAGATATGGTCCCATCCTATTCAATTCACTCTGTGCTCTCTGTCTCTGCATGTGTGTATGTGTGTGTGCGTGCATGCATGTACATGTGTGTATGTACCCACCAATTACCCAGATACTGAAAAGTTTTAAGAGTTACAAATATTGTCTTTCCATGTGGGAATGTAAACAGTTCACTTCTGGTAAGTCCCTTAAGACTTCTCTTTGCTGTTTCCTTTTTCATGCTTCTTCTCATTCTTGTGTTTGAAAGTCAGATTTTCTTTTCAGCTCTGGTCTTTTCATCAAGAATGATTGAAAGTCCTCTGTTTCATTGAAAGACCATATTTTCCCCTGAAGTATTATACTCAGTTTAGCTGGGTAGGTGATTCTTGGTTTGAGTCCTAGTTCCTTTGACTTCTGGAATATCCTATTCCACGCCCTTTGATTCTTTAATGTAGAAGCTGCTAGATCTTGAGTTATCCTGATTGTATTTCCACAGTACTGGAATTGTTTCTTTCTAGCTGCTTGCAAGATTTTTTCCTTGATCTGGGAGTTGTGGAATTTGGCCACAATGTTCCTAGGAGTTTCTCTTTTTGGATCTCTTTCAGGTGGTGGTCGATGGATTCTTTCAATACTTATTTTGCCCTCTGGTTGTAGAATCTCAGGGCAGTTTTCCTTGATAATTTCATGAAAGATGATGTCTAGGCTCTTTTTTTGATCATGACTTTCAGGTAGTCCCATAATTTTTAAATTGTCTCTCCTGGATCTATTTTCCAGGTCCGTTGTTTTTCCCATGAGATATTTCACATTCTCTTCCATTTTTTCATTCTTTTGGTTTTGTTTGGTGATTTCTTGGTTTCTCATAAAGTCATTAGACTCCATCTGTTCCATTCTCATTTTGAGAGAACTATTATCTTCAGTGAGCTTTTGAACCTCTTTTTCCATTTGGCTAATTCTGCTTTTGAAAGCATTCTTCTCCTCATTGGCTTTTTGAACCTCTTTTGCCAATTGAGTGAGCCTATTTTTCAAGGTGTTATTTTCCTCAGCATTTTTTTGGGTCTCCTTTACCAAGGTATTGACCCGTTTTTCATACTTTTCTTGCATCTCTCTCATTTCTCTTCCCAGTTTTTCCTCCACCTGTCTAACTTGCTTTTCAAAATCCTTTTTGAGATCTTCCAAGGCCTGAGCCCACCCGACATCCCCCTGGGATGTCTGGGGTACTGAGGCCCCACCTTCCGCGTCTTTCCCTGATGGCAAGAATATGTCCTCGTCATGAAATCCGAATGTCGGGATCATTTGCATCTGTTCGAAAAAACTCTCTATAGTCTTATTTTTCTTCCCTTTTCTAGGCATTTTCCCAGCCAGTTACTTGACTTCTGAGATTCCTATCCACCCCCGCCTAGATCTGCCCAGATAGTGCTTGGGGTCTGTGATTCAAATGTGCTTTCCGCGCTGCCCAGTTGCTAATCAATGTGACCTTTAGTTCTGGTGCTGAGGTGGGGGCAGGGCCACCTCCTAGGCTCGGCTTCCTCAGGGGCTTTATGCAGAGACTTTCAGGAACGGAGCGGGTGGAGGGGGGGGCTGACTCCCAGGCTCAGTTCCCTCAGGGGCTTTATGCAGAGGCCTTCAGTAATAGAGCGGGGTGGGGCAGGGCCGTCTCCCAGGCTCAGCTCCCTCAGGTTGTTTATGCAGAGACCTTCAGTAATGAAGATCCTGCCTGCTGCTGGGGGAGTCCAAGGCTGCGGCCACGCTGCTGCTGCCTCTGCTGCTGCCCACGCCTCTGCCTCCACCACTTCCTGCCCCCGTCTCTGCCACCACTGCTTCCTCCCGAGGGGGCCCGAGTCATGGAGACACTCTGCTCCCCCTTTCGTCCAACCCAGCCTTCTGTCTCACTGACCTGTAGCTTCTGTGGGCGGAGGGACTTTCCTGGCTGCCGGAGCTTCCGTCCCTGAAGCCTGCTCAGGTCAGCTTCTCTGGGGCCGCGGCCAGGGCAGCGCTGGGGTGGGGTCTGCTTTCTGGGGCATGACGGACCTTGGGGATGGCTCTCCAGGGGTCTCTGGAACGGAAATCTCTTCCACTCTGTTTCTGCACACCTTTCAGTGGTCCAGAAGTTATGGGGGTCTCTTTTTACATTAATTCTATGGGCTGTAGTTTCAGAGCTCGTAAACTTGCGTCCTTCTACTCCGCCATCTTGGCTCCGCCCCCTCTCTTTTTATTTCTTGTAAAGTATTTCTCTCCGGTAACTGCAGGGGGATATTTGCCTCTCAGATACCTTTAAACTCCTCATTCTCATCCTCAAGGCCCTTGATGAGTTGCTTATGTCCCAGCTTCCCATTCTTTTCCATTGTTCTGTTTCCTGTTCATCATGTCCCCAACAAATTGGAATATTTTCATTCCCTACATCTTTTCTCTCTGCCTGCTTTTTCTCTCATTTGTGTCTTTGTTCATACAGGCAGCATGGCACACTCAGAAGGCATTAATTCCAGAGTTGATGGACCTGCATCTGAAACCATGTTCTGCTCATTTCTACTTGCATGAACCCAAGTTTGTCTCTAAAATGAAGGCATTGGACAAGATGCTCTATACAATTCCTTTTAGATCTAAATCTATTACACCATCATTTCTCTTGCAAATGTCTTTCTTTCCACATATTCTTTTATCTAAATCCTCTTTTCTTCAACCTAAGCTACTAACTCCTCCATGTAACTGTCCCTATCTCCTTTCTTGTAAAGGGCTCTTTTCCTACTTCGAAGTCCATGAACACTGGGCTTTTTGTTGTTGCTCTTTTTTCAATAAAGGGGCATAGGTGCTTGAGAAATTTTTGTTAAATTAATGAGTAAATAGAGGGATAGATAGAATTGTTCAGAATGCTCATGTTCCTTAATCAAGATGAATTATTTCAAGAGGAAATTTGTTCCTTAAATAACATCATTTTCTAAGTGGTTGTGGTTTTTGAAGCCCTGAATCAGCAAAGAGGGAGAGAAAACTAGACCAGCCATCAATGTACTGAGCAATAATTCTTATCATTATTGAGTGGAGTCAGGAAATTACAGACCTAGATAGAGATGATAGGGCTGTGGGAATCCTTATCACTATCACTCATTCCTGATGAGAGGGTTTTAATCTTAGCTCACTGGTAATGTTCTCACCAATTTTCCCCCTCCACCAACATAATATTGGTCTAGGACTCTTATCGTTATATAATTAAAGAAATGGGAAATTCTTCTAGTGCACCAAAATTTTCTTCATCTCCTTTATCTAACCCTCTCTTTCCCATTGCACATTTTCACAAAGTTGTCAACAGTGTGTGGAAAAAGAACAATACTGATCTTGAAGCCAGAAGTCCCAATTTCAAATATTTTGGATCCGAATCCTAACTTTCGTCCTTAAAAACTGGGTAACTGTAACCAGTTCCCTTCCTCTCTGCAGGTTTTGGTATTCTCACTGTAAAATGAGAGGAGCAGACTAAGTTATGATTAACCAACATCTCTATTTAGCAGAATAAAAAAAAATGAATCCTCGAGATTTGGTAATGTTTTTTCCTGCCTTTGTGCCAAATAAATGGATATTAAATTATTTAGAGCAAATTGAAGTTATTTCACTAATTGTGTGAAGTGAATAATTTCTTAAGCATTCTCCTCTCCTAGTTCATTTATGTTTTTTATAGTTTAGAGTCACCTTAGAAGCCACTTTGTTCAACCATTTTACAAACAAGTAAAATGAAGTTAACTAGGTTGAATGGCCTTGATGAAGATTGCAGAAGTAGGAAATAGCACATGTAGCTTCAACCCTAGTTCCTCCAACTGCAAATTGACTGTCTGCAGCACATAAATCTACTCTATAATTCTAAGCAAACCACTGAACCTCTCTAAGCCTCAGTTTGGTCCTCTGTAAAATGGGAATGATAATATTTTACTTATCATTAAACTATTACTAGCCCTTTATTCACTGATCTTATTACTAGCTATATATCCTTATGGATTTCAGAAATAGAAAAGAAAAAAATCTAAATACAAATGACATCGCTTGGGCTTACAAGAAATTAGAAAAAAAGTGACTATCCACTGATTGAGGAATGGCTGTATATATTAGAATCTATAAATGTATTATAATACTACATATCATAAGAAACAAAGAACATGATGAAGTCAGAAATACAAAGGAAGACATCTATAAACTGATCTGATGAAATAAAGATGAACTGGGGAAAAATGTGGCATATAAAATGAAGCCAATTGTCTTAACAAGAAAAGCACTCCCAGTAGATGCTGAAAAACCTTTTGACAAAATATAGCATGTGTTCCTATTAAAAACTATAGGAAGCATAGACTAAAGGGTATTAGGTCAGGTTAAAATGATAGCATCTATTTAAATCAGCAAGTATTATCTACAATGGGAATAAGCTAGAAACTTTCCTGATAAGATCAGAAGTGAAGCAAGGATGCCCATGATCACTACTATTATTCAATATGGTGCCAGATATTTTAGCTCTAATGATAAGAGAAGAAAAAGAAATAAAAGGAATTAGACTAGGCAACAAGGAACAATGCTGTCACTCTTTGTAGATGATATAATGGTGTAGGTATATTTAAAGAATTAACTAAAAAAACTATTGAAGTAATTAACAACTTTATCAAAGTTTCAGGACATAAGATAATCGCACATAAATCCTCAACATTTTCAAAATAACTGCAAACAACATAAAATACTTGGAAGCATACTTACCCAGATAAACTAGGCATGCAATTATGTGTGAACACATTATAAAACAACTTTCATACAAATAAAGTCAAATCTAAACAGTTGGAAAAAATATCAAATGCTCATCTTTAGACTGAACTAATGTAATAAAAATTACATTTCTGCCCCAAATAATTTACTTATTCAATGCCATACCAAGAAGACTGTCCAAAATTATTTGATAGAGCTACAAAAAATAGCCACGAAATCCATCTGGAATAACAAAAGGTCAAGAATATCAAGGGAATTAGTGAAAATAAATACAGTGGAAGATAGCCTAGCAATATCAGATCTCAAACTCTGTTACAAAGCACTAATTCTCAAAAATATCTGGTATTGGCTAAGAAAGGGAATGGATCAATGGAATAGGTCAGGTACACAAAATACCAATGATCACAATAACCTTATGTTTGATAAACCAATACCCAAACCTTTGGGATAAGAACACACTATTTGACCAAAACTGCTGGGAAAACTGGAAAAACATATAAGATACAAACTAGGTATAGACCAACATCTCACAGCATATACCAAAAGGAGGTCAAAATGGGTGCATGATTTAGACAGAAAGGTAAAACCACATACAAATTAGAAGAACAATGAATAGTTTACCTGTCAGATCCATGGGGAGGGGAAGAATTCATGACCAGAGCAAAGATAGAGAGGATTATAAAATGTAAAACAGATAATTTTGATTTTATTAAAATAAAAAGCTTTTGCATAAACAAAACCAATGCAACCAACATTAGAAGGAAAGCAGAAAGCTGAGAAATAATATTTATAACAAGTGTCTCAAAAGGCCTCGTTGCTTAAATATATGGAGAACTGAGTCAAATATATAAGGATACAAGCCATTCCCCGACTGATAAGTGGTTAAAGGATATGAACAGTTTTCAGATGAAGAAATTAAAGCTATCTATAAGTATATGAAGAAGTGCTCTAAATCACTTTTGATAAGATAAATTCAAATTAAAACAACTCTGAGGTACTTCACACATATTACATTGACTAATATGATACGAAAATAAAATGACAAATGTTGGAGATGATGTGAGGAACTTGGGACACTAATGCACTTTTTGAGGAATTGTGAACTAACCCAATCATTTTGGAGAGCAATTTGGAATTATGCCCAAGGCACAATAAAACTTTGCATACCCTTTGATCCAACAAGATATTAGGTCTGTATCCCAAAGAGATCATAAAAGGAGAAAAGGACCCACATGTGCAAAATTATTTATAGCAGTCCTTTTCAAGGAGGCAAAATATTAGAAACTAAGAAGATGCCCACTGATTGAGGAATGACTGAATAATCTGTTGTATATGAATGTAATGGAATCCTATGGTGCATTAAAAAAATCAAGAGGCATATTTCGGAAAAAAATACCTGAAAAAATTTATATAAATTGATGCAAAGTGAAATGAGAAGAACCAGGAAAAGACTGTACATAGTATCAGTAATATTGTCTGATGACCAACTATGAATGATACAGCTCTTCTCAGCAACACAATGGTTCTAGACAAGTACAAAAGTCTCACAGAGGACCATTCCATCCACATCCAGATAAACAACTGATAAATTCTGAATACAGATCAAAGCATAATTTTTCACTTACCTTATTCATGTTTTTTTCTCTTCACCTGTTTCTTCTTTCACAACTGTGACCTAAATGGAAATATGTTTCACATGATAGCACACTTATACCCTATATCAAATTACCTACCATTTTCAGAAGAGAGAAAAGGTGATAGGGAGAGATAAAAATTTGGGACTAAAATCTTGTCAAAATGAATGCTAAAAATTATCTTGAGTTGTAACTGGGAAAAAGAAAATCCTATTAATTTAAGAAAAGAAACAGCAATAAAGACATGTAAATTCACATCAATGCAATATCCATTTTAAGTTTTCAAGGAAACACATTTTCCTTGTCTTACTAGAGAAGTGAGGAACTATGGATGCAATATTGCAAATACTTTGAGATCCAGTTATAACTTGAGCAATTTGTCTTAACTGAATATGACATAAGGTAGATTCTAGGGGACTAATTTATTTTAAAGTGAATTTTATGCAAAAAAAACAAGAGACAGAAATTAACCTTAAAATCTTTTATTTAACAATGTGCTTCACATGGACTATTATTAAGAAAATTTGTCCTAAACTTGTCTTTTCTCAGTTATCCTTTTTAACATCTCTGAAATATATGACTTATTTTTTAACCTGGATAATCTCTTTTCTCTGGAATTCTGTGAAAGTAATCTCTCCTGAATTCCCCCCTACCTCTGTGATTGTTTCTATTTAGTCATTTTTATGAAACCACCATCCCTGTCCCATCTACTTTACATGGACTCCATCCTGAATTCCAGTCCTGCTTGTTGAAAATGTCCAATTATATATATTGGAGTTACGTCATACTCAGTGTTTCAGAATGAGAATTTCTCACCTTTTGCCCTAAACCTCTTTTTTTTTCTTTGTAAGCTTCCCTACTTTTATTGAAGGTACCACCATCCTTCCAATTACTCAGGTGATAAACTTGTCATCTTTGATAAAACTCGAGAGCTGGAAGGAACTTGAGCAGCCATATAGTCCAACTGATAAAACAGAAAATTTCACCATGAGTTATATTACAAGTGGTCATCCAACATCTCCTTGAAAACCTTAAAGGAAGGGGAACCCATCATCTCTCAAGAAACATCTCACCTTTGAATAGAACTATTTGCTGAGAAGATTTTCCTGACAGTGAGCCTAAATGTGCTTCATTTCAACTTCCACCCACTGCCTCTGGATCTGCCTTCACAGTCCAAACAGAACAATTCCAATCGTTTCATCATATGACAGTCCTTTGCATACTTTTCTTCTCCAGAATAAGCACATTTATTTCCTTCACCTGATCCTCATAGACTCAAAGACCTTCAGCATCCTGATTATTTCTTCTTTGGATACTCTTTAATTTATCAATATCCTTTTAAAAATGCAATGCCCATTACAAACCAAACATATTATTCCAGATAACATCTGATAAAAACAAAGTACAACGGCTATCTTGTTTCCCTTTTCCTAAAAGCTATGCCCCGCTTAATGCAATCCAAGTTCTGATTTGCTTTATTAGATGCCAAATCATACTTGTAACTCAGATTCAGCTTGCAGCCCTCAAGTCTTATTCCCTCACCTTATAATTGTGATGTTGATTTCTTTGTCCCCAAGGTGCAAGACTTCACATTTAACATTTTTGAAATACATATAACTGGAGAGTGCAATTCTCCTGCCTAAATATGTTATATATTCTACTACTTCTCTTGACCAGTCTTATATCATCTGCAAATCTAATGACTTTTTCTCTAAGTCATTGATAAAGATATACAACACTCATAGAGATAAGCACATATTATAAATACTCTACTATATATACTGCTATGTTGACTAGCCTTTGAGATTTGCCATAAAACTGATGTCCCCCTACTCTATGTTTAGTCAGTGGCCTAGTAATTATGATTCCACGAACTTGGTTCAACCCTTCACCACATCTCATCTGGTCTATTAAAATAGCATCCTAAATGATCTAATAGCCTCTTTCTTGTATCCCTAATAATATTTCCCATATTATGGATTTAAAATTGGCCCATAACAGGTGCTTAATAAATACTTGTTTACTGAATGAATGAATAAAAAGCAGCAAATTATTCTTTGTCCCATAGTCTAAATTTGTGCTGTGTACAGTAACTCTTGCTACTTTTTAAAATAACCGTGGGACACAGTCTGACTGTAATGTTACATTTAATTTCCTGAATAGTCTCTATCAATTAATATGGTCAGAGTCTGGTTTAATGCTGATTAACAGTTCATTCAGATGGTAATAATGACCTTCACAACAAGCCCTTAGGGTAAGAAGTGTAAATATCATCATCCTGATTTTACACATGAGGAACCTGAGGTTACAAAAAGTTAAATAATTTTCCCAAGGTCACATAGCTAGTAATTGACCTCTAGAATTTGATCTCAGATTTTTTGACACCAAACAGAATTTTCTTCCTATATACCACAGCTATCTCCACAATTCCTTTTATGGAAAGTGGGAGATCTTCTTATTTTAATTTCCCATAATTATTTCTAGGGTTCAATTGGTAGAAAACTTCTGTATAATAAATCTATAGAAAAAACTCCTTTTTACTATTTTTCCCAATTATCAAAATTTTATTGTTTTCCATGTGCTCATACAAGCATACATAGCATATATTAAATGTAATTTCCTTACATTACCCCTTTGTCCATCATTCTCTAATTTTTGCATGTTCCTTCCATCTTTATGTTTCTCATGTTCCTTTGTCCCCCTCTGGCCCCACTCCATTCATGTGTCTCCAATGTATATATCACATGTGTCTGTATGTCTGTGTTCTACCTATAGACTTCTAAACTGTCTATATGTCACCCATTATCCTCCTCCTGTATTTATATATCCTAGTGTATGAAAGTTCATATGTTCATATACCACTACATCAATATGTCCCCTTATCAATTTGTTTTTGTATCCCTATGTCCTGAAGTTACCATATCTGAGCTTATCATTTGCTAATCTACCAAATTTCTCCATTTGCTAATCTCCCATGATGATTTTGTATGTGTCTACATGCTCATATCCTTGAATTCATGCAAACAAAAGCCATTGCCTGTGTATATTTGCATCTGTTGATTTGCCCTAATGGTGGAGGTTATAGATGCAATGCATTCAGTTGTTCATTTATTGATATGGGTAATGGAATTTCATATTTTAGCCTCCATTTCAAAAGAAAATTGCAGTCATATTTCATATTTATGTTTTGCCTTCTTTTACCCCAAGACTTCTTCAAGACCACTGAAAATACTAGCAAAAGACATTCTATCTTCTGACTCCCGAGGCTTACATTGGGCAACCAGATTAGAAAGTCTCTGCATGCCCTCTTGTGAAACACTGCAAAATGCCAAGTTCAGTAACTTATTCATTGAGAACTCATCCTGTCCATATATTTTCTGTACTTCATAAATATCTGTAAAAAATGACTTGCATTGAAAATCCCTATTATCCTATAGAGAGACACTTTTAATAGATGCTTCTTTCAGCCTAGAATTCAACGATGTACAAAATAAAACCTTTTTTATGACTAACTTGTATTCTAAAATATGAAGTAAGTGACATGATTATATCCTTATGTGTTTTAATGTCTGTGAGTTGTATGAGCCTTGTGCGAGAGTCCCTCTAACTATGTCTCCCAAACTCCCAGGTCCCATCATGTGCATTGTCATAATCATTAACAATGGCATTTGCATACATTTTAATAGCTACTATATGAGTTATCTCATTCAAACCTAATGGAAACCTGAGTGAAAGGTACTTTAGGTAAAGAGATTGGGAAACCAAGGATTTGAAAGGTGTAATGACTTGCCTATGATCTCACAACAAATAAGTGCCAGATATAGAGTATATGTGTGTGTATGTATATGTATCTATCTGTCTATGTATATTTCTGTGTGTGTGTATATGTCCATGTGTCTCCCAAGCCTGTGTAGGCTTATTTCTATATTACCATATATTATTTTGTCTTTGATATTCCACATCCCTCTACCTGAAAGTCTTTCATCCTTTAGCTTCTGTGGAAAATGAAGATAGTATAATTATTTAGACCTTTGAATGAGATCATCAAAGCCCTAGGCTTCTGCTCTTGATGAGGTCAGTATATAGAGTCTCAGATCAACGTGCAGGTTGAGCTAAGGACTTCCATAGACCTGGGAGCTTAGCAAGCACTAGAGGTCCACACAGAGAGAGTTTGGTCTGGTCATTTTCTTCTGGTCATTTTCTGACTCTTTCTTGGTTGGAAACTACTGGATCTCCACTTAATCTCATCCATAAGTAATGTGCTAGCTGCAGAGGATTGACAGAAAAGAAGTTACCAAATACAAAGGTAGTATATATCATGAGTTTCAGTTTGCACCAAAACCCTAGTCAATTCTCAGTGCTGCAGAAATATAAATTTCCAGATTTAGATTTCTTGTCTTTACCTAATGACAAGCTCCATTGGATGCCATAAGTTAATATTGTATTGTCTTCACTTCTTTGTCATAGGCCAGAACACTCTGAAAGTGATGATTTTTTATGGTAGGCAGAGTTATCCCTGGCAGCAGCAGCAAAAAATGTATTTTCCTCCTATTTCTAGGTATACTTCTATGTCTGTACCATTAGGGTTATTGTTAATGAATATTTTCTTAATTTACGGACATCATTTTTCATAGATTTACATAACCTTATTATTGAGTTAGAATTTTCCAACAGTCTCTCTACTGCTCTCATCAAATAATTCACCTTCTCTTTTAGAAGGCTTTATCTCTTTTCTTAGGCAAGATTCAGTTTCCCATCACCCCATTTCTATTCTTACACCTGACAACTATAATATCCTATCAGGCACTTGTTAAAAGAATTCTATAGTTTCTGGCTGTGAAGGTTAATTGAAATCTTTTCCCAGTTCGATGTTGATAACAGACACTAATAAGATGAGATTGAATAAAGATAAACAAAAACTTGTATATTTTGCTTGTGGGAGACATAACTAGAAAATTGTTCACATGAAAAAATATCATGGACTTTTAATATTCAACAACTTCAGTGCAAATCAGTGATTTGATGTGGAATCCTAAAGTCTGGAATTGTAACCTGTGTTAGAATCTAGAAGGAGGGAGGTGATAGTCCTGGTGCTTGTTTTCAGTTCTGCATTTCACATTTTTAGGAAGGATATTGACAAGCTAGAGGGCTAACAAGAATAGAGTGGGCAAAATTTATGTGATGCATAAAGATCAGTTGAAAGAACTGGGACTTTTCAACTTGGGGAAGAATACACCGCAAAGATCTGAAAGTTATTTTCAAATACTTGAAAATTACCAAGTAGAAGAACTTTTAGAAAGCTTCTCAACTGAGAAAAATGGAGTTGGAGTAATGGGAGCAAATGTTAAGTAGGCAGATTTCAGGTTAAAATAAGATAAAAATATAGGGAAAAACTTGCTTAGAAATTAGAATTGCCAAAGAGAATGCACAACATGGAGAGATAGAGGATTCCTGATTAATACAGATCTTTTATATGTGCCAGGGATTTTGTAGCAGGTTCTTTCTCAGGAACAAAATGGAGCAGTTATCTGCTGAGGTCCCTCCCAATGTTTCTGTGTTCACTAATGTAAGGGAAAAATCATTATAATAAAGTCTTCCATGCTTGTTTCACATACTTGTGGCAAGGATCAAATGACAGAATATATGGGAAATATTTTATAACCATTCAAAGTCATGCAAATACAAGCTATTACTATGGTTATCCCCATCCTTTATTCATTTTGGCCATTTTATTAAAATTTCCTCATGATATTGCTGCTGATAAAAATGAATAGGACTTACAGAGGACATTTGAGATGAAATAGGACTTTTCCTTGCTAGTCCAGTTCTGTATCGAAATGAAAATTCTCCAAATTGTCATGGGCAATTCATCCTTTGATTAAGTCATTTATTTCCTCATGTAACTAACTGATTGCTTTGCTATTTCTTCCTAGGGAAGATTATGACCGTCCAATTAAACCATTCCAGAAAAATGGTAAGGATAGGAGTCATTAACATACCAGCAAGCTTCACAAAACACCAATTTATAGACATTGGCCTAGTGATGGTATTTTGCAAAAGCATGTAATGATAGTGTAAGTAATTCACTTTTTTTTATTTCTTTCCCTCATGGGGAACTTGAAAAATTAAGAATATATTTCTTTCATTCTTACAATAGAAGTGTACATATTTCTATTCTGTGCCTATATAAGGTCTTTTTTTTTTTTTAACATTTGTATCAGGATCGTTTTGGGAGTCTGATAAAGATTATGATCCCTTTCTCAGAAGAATGACTTTAAATACTTAAAACAAAATGCTTAGAACTACAAAGGAAATTCATTTTATTGAAATAAAGATATTTACCAATGCATCTGTATCTATCTGTCTGTCATTTATATATGTCACCATCTATATAAATATATACATATATTATATATTATATCATATATAATAATATAAAAATTATAAAATAAATGATATCAATAAGTATATATGTATCTGTGTGTGTGTATTCTCTTTCTCTCTATCTTCAAAAATCAATCCATCAGTTATAGTTAAGAATCCTTGGGCAGTAGCAGTAAATATCTTAAGGACTGAGCTATTTATAACTCTCATTGTACCATAGGCTAAGAAGAGTTAAAACACCAAAAAGTCTCAGACTGTATTTGTGCCAGCCCTTCCAATTTACAGATCAGTGAAATGAGATACAGAAAGGAGGCTTAACTTGTCCAAAGTCACAAAGTTAGTTAGGAGAGGACTCAGGATTTAGCAAATCAAGTTATTACACTCTTTACAACGTGCTTTTTTTTTTTTTTGCTCAGGAGTAAACATGTATTAAATGTTTATTATATATCAGTTATTGTGATAATTCGGTAAATGGAGAGGGAGACAAAAACTACTCCTGTCTTGAAGGAACCCACATTTTAATGCCTTGTAATATGCTAAATCTGAAGGTTTTTGTTTGTTTGTTTTTGTTTTTCAGATGCCACTGTGTTTTTTCATCATACAAAGCCACTGCATTCTGATTTCACTTCCTACAGTACTTAGGGAGATAACAATATCTCAGATTCCTGAGGAGGCAGGGAGAGTGTTTAAGAAATTGTTTCACTAGTGGACAAAGGACCTGGTCTGGTTTCTGGAATTTTTATGTTTTATTTTTTCCAATTACATATAAAAACAGTTTTTAACATTTGCTTTTCTTTTAAATTTATATTACTCTTCCTCTCTCCCTTCTTCCTACTGCCTTGAGAAGACAAGTAATTTGATGTAGATCATGCATTTGTAGCCATGTAAAACATATTTCCATATTGCTCATGTTATGAAAAAAAGCAGACAAAAACAGTTAAAATAAAGTTAAAAAAGAACAAGTATGCTTTTATCTGCATTAAGACTCCATTAGGTCTTTCTCTGGAGATAAACAGTATTTTTCACCACAAGTATTTCAGAATTGTCTTGGATCATTGTACTCCTGAGAATGTCTAAGTCATTCACCGTTGTTCCTCATATAATATTGCTGCTCATGTGTACACTATTCTCCTGGTTCCATTGATTTCACTTTGAATCAGTTCATATCAGTTTTAACAGGGATTTTTTTTGAAAGCATCCTGCTTGTGATGTATTATAGCATAATAGTAATCCTTAATTATAAAACACAACTTTTTTAGCCATTCCCAATTCGATGATCATCTTCTCAATTTTCAATTCTCTGCTACAACTAAAAGAGCTGCTATAAATATTTTTGTACAAAAAGATCCTTTTCCCCATTAAAAAACAACCATAAAAACCTGTTTGGGAGACTGACTTAGTAGTAGTATTGCTAGGTTTTATAGACTAATTAGACATAGTTCCAAATTCCTCTCCAGAATGGTTGAATCAGTTCACAACTTCACCACCAGTGCTTTAGTGTCCCAAATTTCCCACATACCCTCCAACATTTGTTATTTTCATTTTCTATCATAATAGACAATCTGGTAGTTATGAGATGGTGCCTCAGACTTGTCTGAATTTGAGTTTCACCAATTGGTAGTGATTCAGAGCAATTTTTCATATGACTATAGATAGTTTTGAATTCTTTGAAAGTTAAATGTCATATTATTTTGAAAAGTCTTGAAATTTTATTAATTGTAGAATGACTTGTATTTCTAAATTTAACCCAGTTCTTGAAATATTTGATCAATAAGGTCTTTTTCAGAGAAAGTTGCTGTAAAAATTGTTTCGCAATTATGATTGCTGTGTATTTACCTCGATCACACCTCACCCTTTTTAAGCTCTCTCTCTTTTTATTCTTTCTCTTCAAAAATGTTCTGGCCATCATCTTCCCAAATCAATCCTTTTCTTTTCTTTTTCTTTTTTTGGTTATTTATTTTTAAATATATAATTTATTTGTTTTCCAGTTCTCAACGTTCACTTCCACAAGAATTTGAATGCAAAAGTTTCTCCCCATATCTCCCCACCCACCACCCTAAGAAAGCATGCACCTCATTCACCTATCACCCTTTCCTACATTCTGTCCTCCCTTCTGTAATCCCTCCCCTTCTTCCATCTACCTCTCCTCAATTTTTCTGTAGGGCAAAATAATTTCTATGCCCCATTGTGAGTATATCTTTTTTTTCCAGTTGTATATTAAAACAATTTTTAACATTCATTATTAAAGTTTTGAGTTTCATATTCTCTCCCTTCCTCCCTCCCCACCCACCCTCATTGAGAAAACAAGCAATTCAATATAGGTCATACATGTGTAGCCATGCAAAACACTTCCATAATAGTTATGTTGCAAAAGAATAACTACATTTCCCTCTTTCCTTTCCTGTCCTCCATTTATTCCATTCTCTCCTTTGACCTGTACTCCCTCAATAATGTTTGGTTCTGATTGTCCTTTTCCCCAATTTTCTTCCCCTTCTATTATTTTTTGTCTCTTAATCCTGTCCCCTCTGACTTCCTGTGGCATATCCAATTCACTGTGTTATTCCCTCCATAAGCCAAATCCCATGAGAATAAAACTCACTTATTTCCTTTCATCTGCCCCCTCTTCCCCTCCATTTTAAAAACTCTTTCTCGCCACTTTTATGTGAGATGATTGGCTATATTCAAACTTTCCCTTTGTCTTGCTCCTAGTACATTTCACTCAACAGTAAATTTTATTTTTTAGGTAATCTGCCTTCATATTCAGCTCACCCTGTGCCCTCTATGTGTGTGTGCGTACATATACATAGGGATATACCCATGCACCTATACATAACTACACATATATAATATACACACATATATATACCCATACACACTTACATATATGTGTATATGTATGTGTATATATATACATACATGTATATATTATATATAATAGTATGACTTATAAGTGTGAATTATATGGTGTGAATTATAAAAGTGAATATATATATATATATTCACATGATAAAAGGTTTCTTGAGTTACAAATAACATCTTTCCATCTAGGAATGCAGGCAGTTCAATTTTAATGAGTTCCTTAACACTTCTCTTGCCTGTTTACCTTTTTATGTTTCTCTTGATTCTTGTATTTCAAAGTCAGATTTTCTATTCACCTCTGGTCTTTTCAACATGAGTACTTGGAATTTCTCTATTTCATTGAAATTCCATTTTCCTCCCTGAAGTATTATACTCAGTTTTGATAGGTAAGTGATTCTTGGCTTTAATCCTACCTCCTTTGACCTCTGGAATATCATATTCCAAGCCCTCTTATTTAATAGTGTAAAAGCCACTAAATCTTGTGTTATCTTGATTGTATTTCCATAATACTTGCATTGTTTCTTTCTGGCAGCTTGTAATATTTTCTCCTTGACCTGGGAACTCTGAAATTTGGCTACAATATTCATAGGAGTTTTACTTTTGGGGTTTCTTTCAGGAAGTGATTGGTGAATTCTTTCCATTTTTCTTTTTCCTCTGGTTCTAGAATACCAGGGCAGTTTTCCTTGATAATTTCTTGGAAGATGATATCTAGGCTCTTTTTTTGATCATGGTTTTGAGGTAGAACAATAATTTTTAAATTATCTCTCTTGGATCTATTTTTCAGGTCAGTTGTTTTTCCAATGAGGTATTTCACATTTTCTTCTAATTTTTAATTTTTTTGATTTTGTTTTATAATTTTTTGGTTTCTCATAAAATCATTAACTTCCATCTGCTCCATTCTCATTTTAAAAGAGCTGTTTTCTTCAATGAGCTTTTGAACCAGCTTTTCTATTTGGCCAATTCTGCTTTTTGAAGCACTCCTCTCCTCATTGTTTTTTTGCACCTCTTTTCCCATTTGGTTAGTCTATTTTTAAAGGTGTTATTTTCTTCAGTCTTTTTTCGGTCTCTTTTAGCAAGCTATTGACTTGCTTATCATAATTCTCTTGCATTACTCTCATTTCTCTTCCCATTTTTTCCTCCACCTCTCTTTCTTGATTTTCAAAAACCTTTTTGAGCTCTTTGATGGCCTGAGCCCATTACATATATTTTTTGGAGTCTTTGGATGTGGAAGCCTTGACCTTGCTGTCTTCCTCTTATTGCATGCTTTGCTCTTTCCCATCCAAAATTGGGAGAAAGTACCTTTTCACCAAGAAAACAACCTTCTATAGTCTTATTTCTTCCCCTTTTTGAACATTTTCCCAACCAGTTATTTGACTTTTGAGTTCTTTGTCAAGTGGAGGGTATACTACCCTAGGTTTCAAAGGCTTTGTGCACATGTTCTCTGAGATTTCTCTAGGGACCTTAGTTCTTCCAAGGTGGCACAGTCAAGGGATAGGAGTTTACTTTTCTCCTGGCTTGTGTTCTGGTCTGTGAGCAGCCAAAAGCATTCTTTTCTGCCCTGGAACTGAGAGAATGATTCCCTTTCCATATTCACCACCAGCTTCACCATGCCAATGCTCCTCCTTACCTCAGGCCTGCCACTCAATACTGAGACCCATATTAGCTGCTCAATTTCCCCTGAGGGCTCCAAAAGTGGACATTGCTGCTACAGTGGCTACCACTGCCCCCTGGGACTGGGGCTGTGCCTGGACTATGCTCCCTCTCACCCAGGTAAAAGAACTTTATTACCAACCTTTGAAGCTGTCTTTTTGTTTGTGAGTTGAGAAATCTGGAAATCACAGTAGCTACCCATGATTCAGTGCCCTGAATGCTGCTCCAATCCTGTCCTTGCTGCATGGTCCATGCTGGCCCATGGGTGCTCCAAGTTGGATGTGATAGAACTTTCTTCTTGACCTTCCAGTCTATCTCAGGCTGGAAATTTGTTTCACTCTCTCATTTTGTGGCTTCTGCTGCTATAGAATTTGTTTAGAATCAGTATTTCCAGGTATTTTATGGGGGAAGAGCTAGAGCAGGTCTGTCATTCTACTCTGCCATCTAGACTCTGCTAATCCTTTTTTCTATAAGCCTCTTCTTTTGTCTTGTTTTTCAACTTCCTTCTAGAATAACATAAATCTCTATATTCAAATGGGTGTGTATGTTATTCCATTTTTGAGTCAATCCAAATGAAAGGTTCAAGTATTATCCATGACCCTCCCATCTTTCCCTCCACTGTAAAAGCTCATGTGCATCTCTTTTATGTGAGATAATTTATTCCATTCTTACTCTCCCTTTCCTATTCTTCAGGTGCATTCCTCCTTCTTACACCTTAATCTTTATTTTTTAGATATCATCTCACCATAGTTAACTCATATCCATGCCCTCTGTCTATGTACACTACTTCTAACTGCCCCAATAATGAGAAAATTCTTAGCAGTTACAAATATCATCTATCCATGTAGAAATGTAAACAGTTCAACCTTATTAAATCCCCAATGATTTCTCTTTCATGTTTCCCATTATAAACTTCTATGGAGTCTTCTATCTGAAAGTCTAATTTTCTATTCACCTCTTGTCTTTTCATCAGGTATACTTGAAAGTCCTCAGTTTCATTAAATATCCATTTTTTCCCTTGAAGGATTATATTTAGTTTTATTGCAAAGCTAATTTTTGGTGTTAGTACTTCCTTCTATAGAATATCATATTTCAAATTCTCTACATCTCTAATGAAGAAGCTGCTAAATCTTGTGTTATCCTGTCTGTGACTTGATATTTGAATCACTTCATTAACATCGCATGTGGGATTTTCTCCTTGACCTGGGAGCTCTGGATTTTGGCTTTAACATTTCTGGGATTTTCATTTTTGGATCCTTTTCAAGATGTGATAGGTGAATTATTTCAATTTCTATGTTACCCACAAGTTCTATAAAATCAGAGCATCTTTTCTTAATAATTTTCAGAATTATTTTTGATTAGGGCTTTCAGGTAATCCAATAATTTTTAAATTTTCTTTCCTGAATTTTTTTACATGTCAGTTATTTTCAGTGACATATTTCACATTTTCTTCTATATTTTAATTCTTTTGATTTTGCTTTGCTGTTTTTAAAAAACTAATTAACTTGTTTTCAGTTTTCTACAATCACTTCCAAAAACCTTAGATTTTCTCCCCCCTCTCCCCATTCATTCTCACTATGATCCTCCCTTGCTCCCTGAGATGGTATGCAATCTTATATGGGTTCTACACATACCTTCTTACAAATATATATTGCCAAATTTCTAAGCATACAGTTAGGCAAATTAATTTCTAACTATTGTTTTAATTTCCTCCTCACTGGAGGTGAGTTCACCCTTTCCATTTTTGATACTGGTAATTTGGTTTTCTTTTTTTTAATCAAATTATCCAAAGGATTATCAATTTTATTTTTTTTAAATAAAACCAACACTTATTTATTAGTTCAATAGTTTCCTTAACTTCAACTTTATTAGTCTATAGTTTGGTTTTCAGTATTTCTAATTTGGTATTTACTTGAGGATTTTCAATTTATTCTTTCTCTAGCTTTTTTAGCTGCATGTCCAATTCCTTGATCTTTTCTTTCTCTATTTTATTCATGTACACATTCAATGATACAAAACTTGCCCTAAGATCTGCTTTTGCAGTATCTTTAAGTTTTGACAGGTTGTCTCATTATTGTCATTGACTTGAATGAAGTTGTTGATTGTTTCTGTGATTTGTTGTTTAACCCACTTATTCTTTATAATTAGATTATTTTGTTTCTAATTAATTTTTGGTCTATCTTTCCATGTTTTTTTGTTACACATAATTTTTATTTCCTTATGATCTGAAAAGGATGTATTGACTATCTCTGCCTTTCTGCACTGGATTGTGAGATTTTCAGCCTTAGTACATGGTCAGATTTTGTGTACGTGCCATGTACCACTGAGAAAAAATTATATTCCTTTCTATCCCCAATCAATTTTCTCCAAAGATCTGTTGTATCTAGTTTACTAGTGTTTTATTCACCACCTTAACTTCTCTCATTTACGATGAAGTTAGATTTATTAAGTTCAGAGAGGGTGAGATTGAGGCTCCCCAGTAGTATAGTTTTGCGGTCTATTTCTTCCTTAACTTCTCTAAGAATTTGGTTGCTATACCACTTGGAACATATATGTTTGGTAATGATATTGCTCATTGTCTATAGTGACTTTTTATCAGAATACAGTTTTCTTCCTTATGAATTTTGATTAGATCTCTTTCCACTTTTACTTTGTCTGAGATGAGAATTGCTAACCCTGGTTTTTGTTTTTTTTTTTAACATCAGGTGAAGCATAACATATTCTCCTCCAACCTTTTATCTTTACCCTGTGTACGTACCCCTGTTTGAAGTATGTTTCTTGTAAACAACATATTGTGGGATTATATTTTTTTTTATTCATTCTGCTGTCTGTCTCTGTTTTATGGGAGAGTTCATCTCATTCACATTCATAGTGATTACTATATGTGTCTTTCCCTCCATTCCATTTTCCCTTGTTCATGCTGTTAATTCTCCCTTCCCCTCCACAATAGTGTTTTAATTTTTGACCATCACCTCCCTCAGTCTTCCTTCCCTTCTTTCAGCTCCCTTTCCATTTTACTCCCCCTTTCCATACTATTTCTTCCCCCCTTTTAGCTTCCCCTCCCTTTTCTTTCCCCTTTCCCCTTCCTAATGCCTGTAGAGTTATTTAGATTTCTGTGTTTAACTGAGTTTGTTGTTCCTCCTTGAATCAAATCAGAGGAGAATAAATCTCAAACAATGCTCTTCTCCCTCCCCTCTGTCCTTCTACTCTAATATGTTTCTGGCCCTCTTCCTGTGATATAGTTTACCTCTTCTACCTCTTCCTTTTCATATCTCCTGTTACAATCACATTGTATCCATAAATCACATTTTTTATCATCACATCATTTAATTTGTACTCACTCCCTCCATCTCTGTGTCTCTCTTTTAAATATCATAATAAATATACAATCTTCAAGAGTAAGAAATATTATCTTCCCTTATAGGGAGGTACACCATTTGTCCATGTTGAATAAAAGCCTCTCTCACCCCATTTACCTTTTTATCTCACTCTTGAGATTTATGTTGGAAGGTGAAATTTCCTATTGAGCTCTAACCTTTTCATCAGGAAGGTCTGGAAATCCCTTATTTCACTGAATGTCCATTTCCTTGCCTGAAATATTATGCTCAGTTTTGCTGGGCAATTGTCCCTTGATTGTAATCCCAACTCCTTTGCCTTACAGAATATCATATTACAATCCCTCCAATCTTTTTATGCAGAAGCTGCAAGGTCCTGTGTGATCCTGACTGTAGTTCCTTGATATTTAAATTGTTTCTTTTTTTTCTTTTTCTTTTTTGAAAAGATTTCCATTTCCTTTATTTGATACATAGTCTTTCTGTATGGCTATTGAAAAATTAATCTTCTATGTACTAAGACCATTTCATATTTATAAAAAAAAATTGCTTAAAATGGAAATTAACTGAAAAGTAAGTTTTAAAAACCTTATTTTGGAATACTGTTATAAAGTTAATACCTTTGAGCAATTTATTTCCAATGGGTCTCTGAGGCAGTTGTAACATTATGTTTTGATATTTTTATTTTATTTTATTTTATTTTTTATGTTTTACAATCATTTCCTTAAAGTTAAGATTTTATCCCCCCCACCCTTCCCCCACTACCCCTGTCCCTCCCCCGAGACAGCATACAATTCTGTATAGGTTCTACATATACTTTCCCTATTGAGCACATTTTCACTATAGTCATGCTATGTAGTCGAACTAAAATAAATGGAAGAAATCATATAACAAATCAAAACATAATACACTGAAACCCACCCACACACAAACATGATCTGCTACATTCTGCAAATGACTTCCATATTTCTTTCTCTGAGTGTGGAAGGCATTTTGCTTTAGAAGACCAACATTAGTATTTTTTTTTTCTCAGTAAGTTCTTGTGTTATTACAAAGTTCCAAGTCTACCCGAAAAAACTCTCACACACTGTGGTCGTTGCTGTGCACAAAGTTCTCCTGGTTCTGCTCCTTTCACTCAGCATCAGATCATATAAGTCCTTCCAGGCCTCCCTGAAGTCTTCTTGTTCATCATTTCTTATGGTGCAATAGTACTCCATTACATTCATATACCATAATTTATTCAGCCATTCCCCAAATGATGGGCATCTCCTTGACTTCCAGTTTTTCGCTACCACAGAGTGCTGCTATAAATATTTTTGTACCCGTGGGACCCTTTCCCATTTTTATAATCTCTTGGGGATACAGTCCTAGTAGCAATATTTCTGGGTCAAAGGGTATGCACATTTTTGTAGCCCTTTGGGCATAGTTCCAAACTCTTCTCCAGAATGGTTGGATGATCTCACAGCTCCACCAACAATGAATTAGTGTTCCAACTCTCCCACATCCTCTCCAGCATTTATCATTTTCTTGTTCTGTCCATGTTTGCCAATCTTATAGGTGTGATGTGGTACCTCAGAGTTGTTTTGATTTGCATCTCTCTAATCAATAGTGATTTAGGAGCACTTTTTCAAATGATTGTAGATATCTTTTATTTCTTTCCCTGAAAATTGCTTGTTCGTATCCTTTGACCATTTATCAATTGGGGAATGACTTGTATGACTATATATTTGAGTCAGTTCTCTATATAGTCTAGAAATGAGGCCTTTATCTCTGAGCTTAGCCATAAAAATTTTTACCCAATTTACTACATCCCTCCGAATTTTGGTTGCATTGGGGTTTGGTTGTGCAAAAACTTTTCAGTTAAAAGTAATCAAAATTATCCATCTTGCATTTCATAATGCTTTCTATCATTTCTTTAGAAAAAAATTCTTCCCCTCTCCATAAATCTGATAAATACACTATTCCTTGCTTCTCCAGTTTATTCATGGTATCAATCTTTATACCTAAATCATGTACCCATTTGGACTTTATTCTGGTGTACGATGTCAGGCATGGGTCCTATGCCTAATTTCTGCCACACAGTTAACCAGTTTTCCCAGCAATTTTTGTCGAACAGTGACTTCTTATCCCAGAAGCTGGGATCTTTGGGTTTATCAAACAGGAGGTTGCTATATTCCTTGCCTACTGTATCTTGAGTGCCAAGTCTGTTCCATTTGTCTACCCCTCTGTTTCTTAGCCAATACCAAGTGGTTTTGATAATTGCTGCTTTATAATACAATTTGAAGTCTGGTAGCGCTAGGCCACCTTCCCAAGCATTTTTTTCATTAATCCCTTTGATATTCTGGACCTTTTGTTTTTCCAAATGAATTTTGATACTATTTTATCCAGCTCTAGAAAGTAATTATCTGATAGTTTAATTGGTATGGCACTAAATAAGTAGATTAATTTAGGTAGGATTGTCATTTTTTATTATATTAGCTCGGCCTACCCATGAACAACTGATGTTTTTCCACTTACTTAAATCTGACTTTATTTGTGCAAAAAGTGTCTTGCAATTGTGTTCATATAATCCCTGGGTTTGTTTTGGCAGGTAAACTACTAAGTATTTTATAGTGTCTACTCTCGCTTTAAATGGGATTTCCCTTTCTATCTCTTGCTGTTGGACTTTGTTGCTAATATATAGGAATGCAGAAGATTTGTGTGGGTTTATTTTGTAACCTGCAACTTTGCCAAAGTTGTTTATTATTTCAAGTAGTTTTTTCACTTGCATCTCTGGGATTCTCTAAGTATATCATCATATCATCTGCAAAGAGTGATAACTTAGTTTTTTCTTTGGCTATTTTTATTCCTTCAATTTCTTTATCTTGTCTAATTGCTACAGCTAACATTTCTAGTACCATATTGAAAAATAATGGTGATAATGGGCATCCTTGTTTCACCCCTGACCTTATTGGGAATGCATCTAGCTTATCCCCATTGCATATAATGCTTGCTGAAGGTTTTAGGTAGATACTGCTTATTATTTTATGGAAAGTTCCCTTTATTCCTATGTTCTCCAGTGTTTTTAATAGGAATGGGTGCTGTATTTTGTCGAAAGCTTTTTCTGCATCTATTGAGATAATCATGTGGTTTTTGTTAGTTTTCTTGTTGATATGATCAATAATGCTAATAGTTTTCCTAATATTGAACCAGCCCTGCATTCCTGGTATGAAACCTACCTGATCATAATGTATTATTCTCTTGATAAGATGCTGTATTCGTTTTGCTAAAATCTTGTTGAAAATTTTTGCATCTATATTCATTAGAGAAATTGGTCTATAATATTCTTTCTCTGTTTTGTCTCTTCCTGGTTTGGGTATCAAAACCATATTTGTATCATAGAAAGAATTTGGGAGGACTCCTTCTTCCCCCAATTTTCAAAAATATTCTATATAGTATTGGAATTAACTGTTCTTTAAAGGTTTGATAGAATTCACTTGTGAATCCATCTGGTCCTGGAGATTTTTTCCTCTGGAGTTCATCGATGGCTTGTTCAATTTCTTTTTCTGAGATGGGGGTTGTTTAAGTATTCAGTTTCTTCTGTTAATCTGGGCAATTTGTATTTTTTAAAATATTCATCCATCTCATTTAGATTATCGAATTTGTGGGCATAAAGTTGGGCAAAGTAATTTCTAATTATTGTTTTAATTTCCTCCTCATTGGAGGTGAGTTCACCCCTTTCATTTTTAATATTAGTAATATGATTTTCTTCTTTCTTCTTTTAAATCAAATTGACCAAAGGTTTATCAATTTTATTAGTTTTTTTCATAAAACCAACTATTGGTTTTATTTATTAATTCAATCGTTTTCTCTATTAGTTTTATTTATTAATTCAATCGTTTTCTTAATTTCAATTTTATTAATCTCTCCTTTGGTTTTCAGTATTTCTAATTTGGTATTTTCTTGGGGATTTTCAATTTGTTCTTTTTCTAGCTTTTTCAGCTGCATACCCAAGTCATCGATCTCCTCTTTTTCTATTTTATTTATGTAGGCATTCAAAGATATAAAACTTCCCCTAAGAACTGCTTTTGCAGTATCCCATAAGATTTGGTAGGTTGTCTCATTATTGTCATTCTCTTGAATGAAGTTGTTGATTGTTTCTATGATTTCTTCTTTAACCCATTCCTTCTTTAGGATTAGATTATTTAGTTTCCAATTGATTTTTTGCTTTATCTTTCCATGGCCTTTTATTACATATAATTTTTATTGCATTATGATCTAAGAAGGATGCACTGATTATCTCTGCCTTTCTGCACTGGATTTTGAGATTTTTATCTCCTAGTACATGGTCAATTTTTGTAAATGTTCCATGTACTGCTGAGAAAAAGGTATATTCCTTTCTATTCTCATTCAATTTTCTCTAAAGATTCTATCATATCTACCTTATCTAGAGTTTTATTTACCTCCTTAACCTCTTTCTTGTTTATTTTGAGGTTAGATTTATCAAGTTCAGAAAGAGGGAGGTTGAGGTCCCCCACTAGTATAGTTTTGCTGTCCGTTTCTTCCTTCAACTCCCCCAACCTCTCCTCTAAGAATCTGGATGCTATACCACTTGGAACATACATGTTTAGTAATGATATTGCTTCATTGTCTATGGTGCCTTTTAGCAGGATATAGTTTCCATCCTTATCCCTTTTGATTAGATCTATTTCTGCTTTTGCTTTGTCTGAGATTAGGATTGCTACTCCTGCCTTTCTTACATCAGCTGAAGCACAATATATTCTGCTCCATCCTTTGACCTTTGTCCTATGTGTATCCCCCCATTTCAAATGTGTTTCTTGTAAGCAGCATATTATTGGATTATGGCTTTTAATCCATTCTGCTATCCGTCTCCATTTTATGGGAGAATTCATTCCATTCACATTCACAGTTATGATTACCATCTGTGTATTTCCCTCCATCTTCTTTCCCACCATTTGTGCTTTTAACTCTGTTGTCTCCCTTCCCCTCCTCACTAGTATTCACTTTTCACCACCTCCTCTTGCCACCTTCCCCTCCTTCTCTTAGCCCCCCCTCCCTTTAACTCCCTTTTACTCTTATTGCTTCTTCCCTCCCTTTTAGCCTCCCTCCCCTTTCTTCCCCCTTCCTATCCCACTGCTTATAGAGCTAGTTAGGATTTTTTACTTAAGTTTATTGTTCTGTACTTGAAAGAAATCCGATGAGAGTACCTCTCACACAATGCTCATCTCGCTCCCCCTCTTTCCCTCGACTATGATTTTGTACTTCTTCTTGTGATGTAATTTGCCATTTTCTGCTTCCTCCTTTCACACCTCCTATTACAGTCCCTTCTCAACTTAAATCATATTTTTTTATCATGATATCATTTACTTTTTACCCGTTCCCCCATGCTTATCCCTTTTGTATTTCTTAATAGATTCACAGTTCTCAAGATCGACAGATATCATCTTCCCTTATAGGGAGGTAAATAATTTGCCCTAATTGAGTAGCAAGTTTTCCCCCCGCCCCGGCATTGTTTACCTTTTTATGATTCTCTGGAGACCTGCATTTGAAGATCGAATTGTCTATTAAGTTCTGGTGTTTTGATGAGGAAACTCTGGAAATCCCTTACTTCGTTGAATGACTTTCTCCTTGCCTGAAATGTTATGCTGAACTTTGCTGGGTAGTTGATCCTTGGTTGTAGTCCCAACTCCTTTGCCTTATGGAATATTGGGTTCCAATTCTTTCGATCTTTTAATGTAGAAGCTGCAAGGTCCTGTGTAATCCTGATTATATCTCCTTGATATTTGAATTGTTTCTTTCTGGCTGCTTGTAATATTTTCTCCTTCACTTGATAGCTCTGGAATTTGGCAAGTATATTTCTTGAGGTTTTGAGTTTGGGATCCCTTTCAGGAGGGAAATGGTAGATTGTTTCGATGACTATTTTGCCCTCTGAATCTAGTACTTCTGGGAAGTTTTCCTTGATGATTTCCTTGAACATATTGTCCAGGTCATGCAAGACGATGTCTAGGCTCTTTTTTTGATCATGGCTTTCAGGTAGTCCCATAATTTTTAAATTGTCTCTCCTTGATCTATTTTCCAGGTCAGTTGTTTTTCCCATGAGATATTTCACATTCTCTTCCATTTTTTCATTCTTTTGGTTTTGTTTGGTGATTTCTTGGTTTCTCATAAAGTCATTAGACTCCATCTGTTCCATTCTAATTTTGAGAGAACTATTAAATTCAGTGAGCTTTTGAGCCTCTTTTTCCATTTGGCTCATTCTGCTTTTGAATGCATTCTTCTCCTCATTGGCTTTTTGAACCTCTTTTGCCAATTGAGTGAGCCTATTTTTCAAGGTGTTAATTTCCTCAGCATTTTTTTGGGTCTCCTTTACCAAGATATTGACCTTTTTTTCATACTCTTCTTGCATCTTTGTCATTTCTCTTCCCAGTCTTTCCTCCACCTGTCTAACTTGCTTTTCAAAATCCTTTTTAAGCTCTTCCAAGGCCTGAGCCCATCCAACACCCCCCCTGGGGTGTCTGGGGTACTGAGGCCCCGCCCTCCACATCTTTCCCCTGATGGGAAAAATACGTTCTCATCCTCGCCATCAGATCCGAAGGTCGGGATCATTTGCATTTGTTGGAAAAAACTCTCTAAAGTCTTATTTTTCTTCCCCTTTCTAGGCATTTTCCCAGCCAGTTACTTGACTTCTGAGATTCCTTTCCACCCCCTCCTGGATCCGCCCAGCTAGTGCTTGGCCTCTGAGATTCAAATGCGCTTTCCGGAGGCAAGCTTTAGTTCTGGTGCAGGGGTGGGGGCAGGGCCGCCTCCTAAGCTTGGTCCCTCAGGGGCTTTCTGCAGAGACTTTCAGGAACAGAGCGGGTGGGGGCGGGGTGGGGGGCCCCCGCCTGCTATGCTCAGCTCCCTTGGGGGTTTTATTCAGAGGCGTTCAGCAGTAGAGCAGGGTGGGGGCAGGGCCGTCTCCCTGGCTCAGCTCCCTCAGGTTGGAAAGACCTTCAGTATTGAAGATCCTACCTGCTGCTGGGGGATTCCTGAGTCCCGGGCCGCTGCTGCCTCAGCCGCCCGCCCACGCCTCTGCCTCCGCCGCTTCCTGCCCCCGTCTCTGCCGCCGCTGCTTCCTCCCGAGGGGGCCCAAGTCATGGAGACGCTCCGCTCCCCTCCCCTAGCGCAGCCTTCTTTCTTACTGATCTGTAGCTTCTGTGAGCGGAGGGATTTTCCCAGCTGCCGGAGCTTCCCCCGTAGCTTTCCTCTCTGAAGCCTGCTCGGGTCAGCTTCTCTGGGGCCGCGGCCAGGGGCGGGGGTGGGGTCCGCTTTCCAGGGTGCGATGGACCCCGGGGGACGGCTCTCCAGGGTTCAGTGGAACGGAAATCTCTTCCCCTATGTTTATGCACCCCCTGCAGAGATTCAGAATTTTTGGGGATCTCCTTTTACCTCAATTCCATGGGTTGTGGGCTCGGAGCTCGTAAATGTGCGTCCTTCTACTCCGCCATCTTGGCTCCACCCCCCCCATAGAAAGATTCTATGGGTCTTTCAGCCCTCTGCTTTTTCCTGTTCATGATGTTGATTGAGTGTGGTGGCTTCTGGTTCTTTCAGTCAGTAGCTAGAGAACTTTTTGCTGAGCTGATGTGTGAAAAAGCTAAAAGCAAGTTTTTGTTTGTTGTTTCTCTGATCAACCCTGGTTTTAGCTTGTTAAGTGTGGGAAAAGAGTGGTCTGGTCACAGGAGATCTCCTCAGCTGAACTGAGGCAAAGGCAAGCTCAGGGGCTGTTAATCCCAGCTACCCAATTGTCTTTCTGATTCCCCTGGACAGCTGAGGCATGCCTAGATGCTAATACGTGTTCCCACCCCTCCTGGGGCTCCTCTCCTGGCACTGAGGCTTGCCTGGGTCTTAGTGCAAGTTTTCTCTGCCCTGGGTCCTCTGTCCTTAGGGTTTACCTCTGCCACTGTAGGAGGAATCCCCCTTAGCTATTTTCCTTGTCTCAGGTGTTATGAGACTATCGGTCTCCTTCTTCTATTTCTACTGATCTGGGATTTTTCTGGGGAGATATTTTATGGTTCTTTCATGGTCATCAAGGGGGGAGGAGAGAGCATTTACTGATCACTCTGCCATCCTGGCTCCCGGAAGTTCAAGTAGGTGACTTACCGAAGTTTGATCTTTGGACTGAAGGTCTCAGGAGCTGCTGCACTGATATCTGGTGCTCCGCGGCTCTCACTGACTCGTTCAGCTTGTGTCCTGCCCTGGGTGCTGCTCCTCTGGTTCCACCCGCTGCTCAGGTTTCTCGGGTCTCTTCTGCTCCGCTGTGCTGGCCACACTGCGCTATGCACTGTGGGCTCACCCCCACAGAATAGATCCTTCCTGTGGACCTTCCAGTCCAACCTGAGCTCCGAATCCGTCACCGTCTGTCTCCCACTCGATTCTGCACCTCCAAAATTTGGTCAGATTCTCCTTTCAGAGGTACCTGGAGGAGTTTGTCCGAGAGCTTAGGTGAGTTGTTGCTCTCACTCTGCTATCTTGCCTCCACCCCCTAAATTGTTTCTTTTTGACTGCTTATAATATTTTCTGCTTCACTTAACTTGTTTTTCATGATTTTCTTGCACTGCTCTCATTTCTCCTCCTAACTTTTACTCCACCTCTCTTACTTGATTTTTAAAATCCTTTTTGAGCTCTTCCATCACCTGAGACCATTGTATATTTATGTTGGAGGTATTAAATACAGAAGCCTTGACTTTTAGGTCTTCCTCTGATGGTATGCATTGTTCTTCCTCATCCAAAATGATGGAAGAAAATACCTGTTCACCAAGAAATAGCCTTCTATAGTCTTGTGTTTTTTTCCCTTTTTTGGGTATTTTCCCAGCCAGTTACTTGACTTTTTAGTCTTTTGTCAAGAGTAGGGTATATTCTGGGGGCCATAAGTTCTCAGTTCCTCCCAAGTGGCACAATCAAGGGAGAAGAGTTTACTCCTTCAGAGCCTCCATCGCCTCCCCTGCCAGCACTCTTCCTCAACCTAAGAGAGCTACTTAGGGCTGAGATCCACATCAGTTGCTCAATTCCCCCAGGGTCTTTAGGAGGAGGGCTCCAAAGAATAGACACTGCTGCTGCAGTGACTGCTGTTGCTGGGCCCAAACTGTGTTCCCTTCTCACCCAAGTGAAAGAATATTTTCACTGACCTTTGAAGTTATATTTGGCATTTGTGGGTTGAGTGGTCTGGCAACTGCTGTTGCTAATCACACTTTGAAGTCTGTTCTAGGTCCTGTCCCTGCCACAACATGTGGCCCATGCTGGGCTGTGCTCCACTCTGTGCCTGGTGTAATAGACCTTTCCTGTTGGAAAGACTGTCTTGGGCTAGAAATCTCTTTCACTCTGTCGTTTTGTGACTTCTACTGCTCTAGAAGTTGTTTATAGTCATTTTTACAGGTATTTCATGGGATATGGGGGGGAGGAGTTTCTATAGGTCCCTCTTTCTACTCCACCACCTTGGCTCCACCACCCCCGCCACTGACCTTTGAAGCTGTCTTTAGCATTTGTGAGTTGAGAAGTTTGGAATCCACAATAGCCATCAGTAATGCAGTCCCTTAATAACTGCTCCAGCTTATTCCACTCTGGTGTGGATCACTCAGAACTGTGCTCCACTACCAGCTTGGTGCAATAGACCCATCATATCCACCTTCCAGATTGTATTGGACTTGAAATTTGCTTCAGTCTGTCATTTCATGGCTTCTGCTACTCTTGAATTTGTTTAGAGTTATTTCTATAGGTTTTTTGAGGAGTTTGGGGGAAGAGTTGTAACAGATTCCTACTTCTATGCTGCCATCTTAGCTCTGCTGCAAAACAATGCAATTTTGAGGAAGCACAGAAAAGAGAGAGTAGGGTAATCAGAGAAAATATAAGAGGGAAATATAGCAATCATAAATGTGAAACAAGTTAAGGTTTTGTTTCTCAAATATATTCAGAACTCAGTCAAATTTATAAATTTGAGTCATTACCCCATTGCTGAATGGTTAAATGATATGAGCAGGCATTTTTTAAGCTAAGTAATCAGTTTTCTATAGTCATATAAAAAATCCCTAAATCATTATTTATTAGTGAAATACAAATTAAAACCATTTTGTGGAACCATCCCCCACCTATCATAGTGGCTATGACAGAAAGAGAAAATTATAAATGTTGGATGGGATGTGGAAAAAATGAGACATCAATGCATTTTTGGTGGAATTGCAAATTGATTCAGCAACTCTGTAGAACAATTTTGTTACTATGCCCAAAGGATTATAATACCATGCATACCTTTGTCCTAGCAATACCACTAATTCTGCACTAGTACCTCTGTATCCCAAAGAGACAACGAAACAAAGGAAAAGGACCTACATACTAAAATACCTATATTTATAGCAGTTAGTTCTTTTAATGGTGGGAAAAATTGAATTTAAGGCATATATCAATTGGAGAATGACTGAGTTAGTTTTTGTATATGTTTGTGATGGTATACTTTTGTGATATAAGAAATGATTATCAGAGTATTCTCAGAAAAACCTAGAAAGAAATCCATGGACTTAAGCAAAGTGAAAGAAAAAATCAAGAGAGCAATGTACAGAGTATCAGCAACATTATGCAGTGATCAATTATGAATGACTTAGGATATTCTCAGGAATACGATGATCTGGGTCAATTTCACAGGATTTATAATGAAAAATGCTATCCATCTGCAAAGAAAGCAATTTTGAAGACTGAATGCTGATCAAAGCATACCTATTAAAAAATTCTTTCATTTCCTTCCTTCCTTCCTTCCTTCCTTCCTTCCTTCCTTCCTTCCTTCCTTCCTTCCTTCCTTCCTTCCTTTCTTCCTTCCTTCCTTCCTTGTTGTTTGTACTTCCTTTTAATATATGACTAATATGGAAATGTTTTATATTACTATACATCTATAACCTGTGTCAAATATTTTGAATTCTTAAGGAGGGGGAGGGAAAGGAGGGAGAGAATTTGGAATCCAAAATTTTAAAACATGAATGTTAAAAATTGTCTTTGCTTGTTATTTGGAAAAAAATAAAATGTTAATTAAATAAATAAAATTGTTAAAGAGGTGCTTAACATTAGATATCAATGAAAGAACTAAATTTCCTGAGTAACTACTTACATTAAATTTGTCTTAACCCATATTTCATCAGGATTCCTTGTCAATTCATTCTTATTGACTTTTCCTCATCTAGTGGAATTCTTGTTGGAATCTTTCAATAAATCTTCCATAGAGGAAACTCATTAGTAGTTATATTCTTGTTATTTCTGTATATTAGACTTTCCATTTGTTGTTCCTAGCTCTGATTATTTCACCATCCTTCTTCCTTTTTGACACATAACTTTGCTCTATGATATTTAAAAATTTTCTTATGCTCAAATCATTGTGGGCAGTATCCTGCAGTCAGCTTACACCCATCCTGCAGCTTTTCCATTGCCTTTTGAGATATTTGTAATTTATATTCTTCTGAGATCTTGATGTTCTGTGATTTGTAATCATAAAGTATCACTAGGAGAGTACATTTGTGTTAATGAGATGGCCTTTTGTGGCAATGAGCAATCTGGGATCATTGGAAGTGCTGTGCCATTTCCCAAATGTGATCTTGGCCAATCTCTGCCTCCTACTCATGTCGGGGCCCATCTGTCTGTGACAGATGTCACTGTAGAGATAACTTTGCTTAACAACCTGCTGAGTATTGATATCAAGTGAGGTGTAAAGCAGGGAGACATATGCTTACCCCGGCTATACTCCAGTGTCATGGAAACTCTCTTGAATAAAACAATTCTATTTCTCCCCAACTCCCACTCCCCCTTCTAAAAATAGAGAGAATTCTTTATCTGTGATAAAGTTCTCCAAATATTCATATTCCTAGATGGTATTTTGTAATTAGGTAGATAGATAGACGGACAGACAGACAGACAGATATTTAGATAGATAGATAGATAGATAGATAGATAGATAGATAGATAGATAGATAGATAGATAGATAGATAGATAGACTGACAAAGCTTACTATATTTTAAGCATTGTGTTAAGTGCTGAGACAGAAACAAATGCAAGCAAATAGTCCCAGTCCTAAAGGAACTTCTGCACTCCAGAGTCCAGACAACACATAAAAAGGAAGCTTAAAAGGGACAGGGGTATTCTTTTGGTAAAAGGCAGGGACAAAATGACCAGGAGATGTTACAAATCAGGCAAGATAAAACCAAAGCTGGTTCATCAGATCCCAGGGGGGTTCCAGGGCAGAGTCCAGTTTTCTGGTACAGTTCAGTTGAACTCTCAAGTCACTTCTAACTCTAAATTTAAGATCTTTCTTTCTTATTAGTGTCACATCAAGAAATGCAAATTTGATTTGAGGGTCTAATTCATATTCTAGTCCTCATATGTCTCATTTGTCATAGACAACAATTGTCTAAGGTGCCAAAAGTGTTAGTTATAGCTGTGTTTCTAGCACTAATTTGTAATATATTTCCATGTAGAGCTTTATTTTTAGTGTCCCATCCTTTACAACATCTGGATTATAAATATATTCACTCAAATGTATTCACTGAATGTATTCATTGTGTTGGTATTCACTCAAAGTAGCTCAAAGGCAAACTCAGATTTTCTGGATATTAAGACACCTGTTTCTCCATGCTGCTATAGAGTGCTGTAGAAACCTGGAATGTACCTAATATAGGTATTCACTCAAAGTAGCTCAAAAATATCCCAGTATTCCAACAGTCTTGTTTTCTCCCCTTCCTTTTCTAGCTATCCTCTCTTTTCTTCTTCTTCTTCCAAGTTCTAATAGTCTGCTGAAGTACAAATATCAATTTACTGTGGTTTGAACCTCTTGGATTGTTTCTAATGAAACGTGTTTCCCAAATTCCATCCCCATAATAATAGTGGATATCAGGCTGAACTGGAGAGATTCTTTTAAATAAATAAACTATTCTATACTACCATTCTTTGGTGGCAGTGTACTCAAACCAAAGAAACAAATGCAAATGGATTAAAACATGTCTTCAAGATGACCCCCAATTTATCCTATCTTGCTTGGCATGGTTGTTTGCATGTTGGCTCTCCCTTTAGACTGCAAGGACTCTCTTTTGCCTTCCTTTGTATCCCCAGAACTTAGTACAGTGCTTGGAATGTAAAGGGCATTTAATAAATGCTATTGACTTGGTATCTGAAAATTAACATGATTAGCTTATAGTATATAGAACAAAAAGAACATTCTAGTTAACTCCTTTTAAAAGCCCACATATGCAGGCTTTTTCCAGGTTAGAGATATTTTCAGTATGTGTTTCTATGGTTGTGGAAGCTGTTTAATCACTTGATTGACAATCTGTTCTTAAGATCTCTCCTGAAGTCAGCACTTTAGCTAATACCACTGTCCTCATCCTCCTATACTAATTCAAAGACTTGCCCTCTGTCAAGACATCTCACATTGTGAGACGTGATGTGGAAGCTTTGAACAACTTGGAAATTTTCTCTGAGTTGTAGAGAAGTGTCACACTTTAGATTCTTTTCAAAGCTTTCATGACCAATGATAGTCAGTTGGGATGATTTTTTTCCCAGTATTCATGCTTCAGATCCAAACAGAAATGGAAGTCAAAAAAGGAACCAATTTTTGAGATGGCTTTTTCTTTCATCTTAGCATAATTCTTGCAATTTTTGAAACTGGTAGGAGAGAAAAAGAAAAAAACCAACAAACTTTCTCTTACATGTTAATAAACTACTTGTGGATTACAGAAATAAGATACATATTGCCTCTTTCCACAGTCTATTCCACAACCTATTCCCTAGCTCACAATCCCTTTCTGGTACCAGACCCCATTGACTTTACATGCCAAAAATCCTCCAGAGTCTGGCTTTTGAGCATTAGGTTGTGCCCTGTGGAAGGAGCAGTCACAAGTCTTTTGGTCAATGAGAGGTACTTCTATCTCCTGTAAGAGCCACAGTTTCTTCAGTTTTATGTCTTTCATTATTTCTCCTCAGCCTGTCACCCAGCACATGGTTGCATTCCCAAAGAAGGTCCTGAAGGTGGGATGTAGATGGGTTGGATGGATGCCTTGAAATGAATTGGTGATCTCACCAATAAAGTTTTTCAAGGTGATGTCCTTGGGTGGTTTATCTCAAAATTTGGATGAAGGATGATTTTTGTCATAGAATAACATTTGAAATGATGGAAGGTGAATAGTGGTGGTAGGAGGATACTTAAGCCTAGAAAAATCTTCCAATGTCTGATATTTCTTTTCTTATAGATGCGATGAGCTGCTGTCATCACCAAAAATGGGTGGATGAGGCTGCCCCCACATAAGTGGTAGTTCTTATACTGGGGGCTGGCCTGCCATGGCCATCTGGTGATAGAGCTATCTTGGCCCCCAGTGATTTGCCCTGGCTCATTCAGCTGCCCATGGACTATCTCGATCACCTCAGGGTCTGGATCTATAGCTACCATCTTCTCTTTCCTTAATTTCACCTCCTGGAGCATGTTGAATCTGTCTTTGACTTTTGTGGGTTGAGAAATCTAGAAACCACAGTTGCTACCCATGATTCCATGCCCTGAAAACTGCTCCAGTCCAGCCTGAGCCACAGCCAAGGCTGGGCTGTGCTTCCTCTGAGCCTGGTGCAATGGACCTTTCCTGTTGGCCTTCCAGGCTGTCTTGGGCTGGAAATCTGTTTCACTCTGTCATTTTGTGACTTCTGCTGCTCTAGAATTTGTTTAGAGTCATTTTTAACAGGTATTTTATGGGCTATGGAGGAAGAATGCGAGCAAGTCCATCCTTCTACTCTTGGCTCTGCCCCTCTACAGTGTGCTTTTAGTCCTGTTGACAAAATATATTTCTGCTAATGATCTTTATCTGTTTCAAGGCCAATTAAATTAGCTTTTCTATCTATACAACTATATTTTAAAATATATACACATGCATGTATATATATGTATTTCTATAATTTAATGTATAATATTATAGAATAAATTTTATATATTATGGAATGTTTCATAATATATAACAATATATTCTGTTATATATACACATATATTTATTTAAATCACTCTATAGAAATACTGATAATGGACTATAAGTATTGTGTGTATGTATGTATATATGTATAGATGTATGTGTATGTATTTCTATAAGCTTGTATAGATATATTTATATGCATCTATATGTGTGTACACACATATACAGTTATCAGTATTTTCCTCATTAAGAGAATAACAAAACTTTTATACCAGTTGAGCACTATGGTAAACCATAACATTCCCATATTGGTCATATCCAAAATTAGTATATTAATCTATTGCCTTTCATTCATTCAGGAAGGAGGTGGGTAGCATTCAAAATAATCAATCCCCTACAATCATGACTGAGCACACTATTCCTCAGTGTTTTGAAGTATTTCAAAGTTATTATTTTTATAATGTTGACTTTCTCCTCCAGTCTCCTAATTTTCTCCCTGTTTTGCTCAACTAAAGAGTATGTAAAGAGGAGAAATGATGGTTGTAAAGTAAATTAGAGGGATTGGGAGGGATTTGAAATTTTTAGAAAATACATACAAGCATAAAAATAGAGATCAGGAGTAGAATCTGTTAGGGAAAATATATATATATATTTTATATATATATAATAGTATATATTATAATTATATATTAAATTATAATATATAATTATATAATATATAAATATATAATTATATATTAAATATTTACATTTATATATATACATATGCACATGTGTATGTATACATATATGTATATGTCTATATCTCTATATAAATATATCCATGCTTAATGGTAGGCTTGGAGGTGAAGGGGAGGAAGGTGGAAAAACAACAAAGCAAAAATCTACATCAGAGAACAAAAGAAAACCTGAAAACAAACAAAGGAAAGATGGACAGCTATGGAAATTTATGTCTATGCATTTTTCATCCTTACATTCTGTTGTGCACATGGCATTTTTATCTTATTTTATATTTAAGTTTTAATATTTAAGTTTGTAATATGTGTATTTTTCTTTTCATATTATGTATTTAAACTTTAGCATTTAAGTCTAAAATAAATTTTAAAAAAATTGCTTTGTTCTTCCACAGAGAGCAAAATGAAGACCAATGGATAGGAGCTATAAAGAAGCAAATTTAGGACGGATGTTAGGAAAATCTTCCTAATTAGAGCCGGGCAAAAATAGCATGGAATGTACCAGCAGATAATAGGTTCCACAATCACTGGAGATCTTCAAGTAAAGGAGGAATGGTTATTTCAAAGGTGTGTATTATAATTGGGATTAAGTTACATTTATGACTAGATAACTAGTGAAGCACTTTCCAAATTAAAACACTGTGATTCCTGGTTCAAAATGATACCTTTTTTTCCTTTGTTAAGAGATGCTTGCTGAAAATGAATACTGAGTCCCTGAAAAAACCAATTGTCAAAAATTTTACTTCTTTGGCTTGAAATTTTAAAAATAGTGCCAGTAATTAGTGAAATACTTGGCAGAATAAATAATTCAATGAGATGATTTTGATACACAACATAGTTCAAGTCCACGATTTGAATTTCAGCTAATAAGTAACTAGCAGCTTTGAATGTCTTCAGCCACTCTAGATGTTTTTTATGGTTCTGCACTGTTGATTTTAAACTAATGTGATTTTTTTCTAGTTCTGGTCCAAATCAGCTGAGGAAAACATCTCAATCTGCTATTAGCAGTTAAAAAAACATAACTTCTTCTATTTAAATCAGTTCTGTATTATCCAAATCTTATGAGTAAAAGCAATTGGAGTGTCATAAACCTTGCCCATCTTGTCTCATATGACTTTTTGACAAAATGTTTCTCATAGAATTAGAATTATAGAATATAACTAGGAAGGAACCTCAGAAAACAAGTTTTCTAACCATCCATTTGGTTTACAAATATTCTCTGCAGCAGGGAATCATTTTTTAAAAAAAATTCTTAATATTTTATTTTCCTACCCAATTACATGTAAAACAAATTTTAACGTATATTCTATAAAATTGAATTCTGAATTATTTTCTTCCCTCCTTTTTGTCATCCTTCTCCTTGAGACTATAAACAATTTTATATAGGTTATCTATGTTCAGTCATACAAAACATATTTCCATATTAGTCATGTTGTGAAAGAAAACATAGTTCAAAAACCAGAAAACCAAAAGAACAACAAAAATGAAGTTTTAAGAAAGTATGCTTCAATCTACATTAACATTCATCTGTTCTTCTCTGGAGGTGAATATAGCATCATTTTTTCATCATGTCATTTGAAATTGTCTTGGATTCCTGTATTTCTAATAATAGCTGAGTCACTCACAGCCGATCAACTTACAATAATGCTGTTACTGTGCACAATGTTCTCCTGGTTCTGCCCGCTTTACTTTACATCACCTTATGTAAGTCTTTCCAGGTTTTCCTGAGAGAATCCTGCTCGTCATTTCTTATAGCACCATTTGATTAGAAGATATTCCCCAACTGAAGAGCATTCCCTCAATTTCCAAGTCTTCGTCAGCCCCAAAAGTGCAGCTATGAACATTTGTGTATTTCTACTTCTTTTTTTCCCCTTTTTTCTCTTTGGGAAACAGTCCTAGTAGTGGTATTGCAGGGTCAAAGGGTATTCATAGCTTTATAGCTTTTTGGAGACCCCCAGTTGCTCTCTAGAATGGCTGATTCAATTCACAATTACACCAACAATGCATTAATGTTTTCATTTTTCCATACCCTTTCTAGAATTTGTCGTTTCCTTTTCTGTAATATTAGCCAACCTGAATGGTGTGGGGTAGTACCTCAGAATAATTTTAATTATATTTCTCTGATCAATAGGAATTCAGAGCATTTTATATGATTAAAAATAGCTTTGATTACCTTGTCTGAAAATTACCTGTTCATATATTTTGACGATTTATTAATTGATCAATGGCTCATTTTAATAAATTTGATTCAGTTCTCAGTTGACTCAGACTTTATCAGAGATTGTTGCTATTTTTCACAGACATGATAACCAAGTATAATTTAATCAATTTTATTTTCTCCCTCTTTATTCTATACTCTCTCTCTCTCCTTTCACCCTATCCATCCTCAAAACTGTTTTGCTTCTACTATTGCCTCCCCTAATTTACCCTCACTTTTATTATTCCCTCTTTTACTTATTCCTTTCCCCTCCTATTTTCCTATGGAGTGTGATTGATTTTTATACCCATCTAAGTGTATATTATTCTGTCTCTGGTCCCATTCCGATAAGAATAAGGTTCAAGGGCACACACACACCAACCCCATCTTCCACTCCACTGTAAAAGCTCTTTGCTGCCTCTTTTAGGTAGCTAATTTATTTCATTCTACCTCTTCCATCCCCCTTTTTCTTTCACCTCTTTCTTACACCTTAATTTTATGGTTTTTAAACATCCTCCCATCAAATCACACTCATGCCCTCTCTCTAATACCTTTTAAATGCAGTAGTAATAAGAAGTACTTAGTTTTCCCATGAAATAATATGAACAGTTTAATCTTATTGAATTCCTTATGAGATCTCTTTTCTGCTTACCTTTTTATGTTTCTCTTGAGTCTTGCATTTGAAAGTCAAATTTTCTACTTAGCCCTGATTTTTTTCATTAGGCATACTTGAAAGTTTTCACTTTCATAAGATGTCCATTTTTTCATTTGAAGGATTATGCTCAGTTTTGCTGGCGTGGTGATTCTTGGTTCTAATCCTAGCTTGTCTGACTTCTGAAATATATTCCCAAGTCCTTCAGATTTTTGATGTAGTAAATCTTAAGTCTTGTGTTATCCTGACTCTGGCAACATGATATTTGAATTCTTTCTTCCTGACTGCTTGCAATATCTATTCTTTGACCTGGGAGCTTTGGGATTTGGTTATAATATACCTAGGAGTTTTCATTTCTATATTTATTTCTGAAGATGAATAGTGAATTCATTCCAAGTCTACTTTACCCTATTGCTCTAGACTATAAGGGCCATTTTCTTTGATATTTTTTGATTTTTGATGTCAAGATCTGTTTTTTAATCATGAATTTCAGGTATTTTGATAATTCTCAAATTATCTCTGTTTGATCTATTTTCCAGGTCAGTTGTTTTTATTCAAATTAGATATTTCACATTTTTTGAAATTTTTTCATTCTTTTTGTTTTATTGCTTGCTGATGTCTCAAGCAGTCATTAGCTTCCATTTGCCCAATCCCAATTTTCAATGAATTATTCTCTGCAATGAGCTTATTAATCTTTTTTTTCCAGTTGGTCAATTCTACATTTCAAGTAGTTATTTTCTTTTTTTCTTCTCTTTGCAATTATTTTATTTGTTTTCAGTTTTCTACAGTGACTTCCATATATCTTAGATATTTTCCCCTCCTTCTCCCCCATTACCTCTTCCCTCCCCAATCCCTTCCTGAGCTGGCATGCAATCTTACGTAGGTCCTACACATACACTCCTATTAAATACATTTTTCCCTTAGTCATCTTGTATAGAAAAATTAAAATGAATGGGAAAAACCATAAAACAAAATATAACAGAAGAGAAAATGGTCTGTTTCATTCTGTGATCCAATTCCATAGTTCTTTCTCTGGAATACCTCTGTGGAAGGCTTTTTGCCTCAAGAGTCCACTGGGAATTTTTTTGGTCCTTGCATGGCTGTGAAGGACTAAGTCTACCAGAAAAATTCCTCACACATTGTGGTTGTTTCTGTGTACAAAGTTCTTCTGGTTCTGCTCCTTTCACTCAGCATCTGTTCTTATAAGCCTTTCCAGGCCTCTCTGAAGTCTTCCTGTTCATGATTTCTCATAGCACAATAGTGTTCCATTACATTCATATACCGCAATTTGTTCAACCATTCCCCAATTGAGGGGCATCCTCTTGATTTCCAGTTCTTGGTCACCACAGGGACTGCTGCTACAAATATTTTTGTACATGTGGAACCCTTTCCCATTTTTATGATCTCTTTGAGATATAGTCCTAGAAGCAATATAGCTGGGTCAAAAGGCATGCACATCTTTGTAGCAAGCAGTGATTTTGTTCACACCACTTTTCCCAAGTGGCCAAGTTTGCTTTTAAAGGAATTCTTCTTTTCAATAAATTTTACATCTCTTTATCATTTAGCCTATTCTGTTTTTTAAGGTGTTATTTTATTCAGTATTTTTGTGCCTCCTTTACTGAGCTGTTGACTCTTTTCATGATTTTCTTTCATCACTGTTGTCTCGTTTCACATTTTTCCTCTATTGATTTGATTTGTAAAATTCTTTTTGAACTCTTACATGAATACTGATGTTAATTCAAATTTTTATTTGAGGCTTTTGATATAACAATTTTGATCTTTTTGTCTTCTTCTGCCTTTGTGTTATAATCTTGCCTATCATCATAGTAACTATCTATGGGCAGGATTTCTTTATTTTTGTTTTCTCATTTTTCCCAGTCCATTTCTTTGACTTTTAGCTTTATTTTAAAGTTGGTCTCTGTTCCCAGAGTATAAGGGGAACTGTAGGTTAAATGAAGATAATCTGTTAAATAAAAATATATAGAATAAATTGGTTAAATGGGGATAAGAACTCCCTCACAATATGGTTTTTATGCAAGTGTTTTTTACAAGTGTTTTTGCAAATTTTAATGTTGTCTGCTATAATGTTTATACTATAATTAAAACTGTGATAATTCTCAAAGGCTACCTATGTGGATCACAAGCCTGATGGACTGATGGAGTCTGAAAAAAGATTGAAACATACTATTTTTCACTTTATTTTTTTTCATGTTCCCCTATCTCCATCCTTTTGGCTCTGTGTCTTCATTTATAACATGATTAGCCTGGTAATATGTTTTGAATGACTGAACATGTATAACCTATATCTAATTGCTTCGCATTTCAAGGAGGGAAAAAGGAAGGGAGGAAGGGAGAAAATTTAGAGCAGAAAATTTAAAACAATGAATGTTAAATTTTTTACACATAATTGGGAAAAATGAAATACTATTTAGAAAAAGAAAGTGATAATAAAAGTGTAATGTTTATCTGAAATTGGGAGAACAGACAATGATTGCTGGAGGTTAACTTCAGTTTAAACTTTTCTGTATGGTTGTTTAGGTCTATATGCATAATAATCATATTAGTGATTGAGTTAATTTTTAAAACTCACTTTTGTTGAATCCATTTTTACTGTCAAAAAGAAAGGTGATAGAATGTAAAGCCATGCTACTAAAAAGATTCTTGGAAAGAACTAACTAAATTTCACTTGAAGATGAAATTACTGAGTACATGGTGAGGAGGAATGGATTGGTATGATAGCTGTTTTTCAATATTTTGAATGTGGTAGCAGTTTTCTTTTACTTTGTCTGTATTCCTAGCACTGAACACAATAGTAGGTGCAAAGCATATTGACTGACTGTCTGAGAGAGTGTATAAGAGAGAGTATGCTTCTTCTGCTTTATTCCAGCTGGCAAAACTAAGGGGGTTGTAGAGCCAAGATTGCAGAGTAGGACAGACCTGCTCTAACTCTACCCCATAGCTCATAGAAAACAGCAAAAAGTGACTTTAAACAAATTATAGAGTAGCAGAAGCCACAAAACAACAGAGTGAAAGAGATTTCCAGCCCAAGACAGCCTGGAAGGCTGACAGGAAAGGTCTTTCACACCCAACTCAGAGGAAGCGCAGCCCAACCTTGGCTGTGTTGCACAGCTTGGACAGGACTGGAACCAATTTCAGGGTAGCAGCTGTGATTCCAAGATTTCTCAATTCACAAATGCCAAAGACAGTTTCAAAGGTCAGTAAGAAAGTTCTTTCACCTGGGTGAAAGGGGAGTACCATCTGGCCCCTGGTCTTGTTCTAGGGCAGCTGCAGCCACTGTGGCAGCATTATCCACTTTCAGAGCCTAGGCCTAAAGATTCTAGGAGAATTAAGCAGCTGATCTAGATTTCAGCTTTGAGTGGCATCCTGGGGTGAGGAAGAGTGCTGGCTTGGTGGAGCTGGCGGTACCTGTGGAGAGGGATAGTAGGAGAAAAAGAGTGATTGTGGTGGCTCACAGATCAGAGTTCAGATCAGGAGAGGAGCAAACTCACCTCCCTTGATCATGCCATGGTGGAGGAACTGAGAACTTACAAGTCCCTAGAGTATAGCCTGTACTTGATAAAGGACTCAAAAGTCAAGTAACTGACTGAGAAAATGCTCCAAAATGGGAAAAAAAATAACACCATAGAAGATACTTTCTTGGTGACCAGACGATTTTTCTATCCATTCAGATGAGGAAGAACAAAGCATACCATCACAGGAAGCCATCAAAGTCACGGCTTCTACATCCAACACCTCCAAAAAAATATGCAATCATCTTAGGTCATGGAAGAGCTCAAAAAATGTTTTGAAAATCAAATAAGAAAGGTGGAGGAAGAATTGGGAAGACAAATGAGAGCCATGCAAGAAAATCATGAAAAGTGAGTAAACAGCTTGCCAAAGGAGATCCAAAAAATGCTGAAGAAAATAATACCTTTAAAAAGAGACTAACCCAAATGACAAAATAGGTCCAAAAAGCCAATGAGAAGAAGGATGCTTTAAAAAACAGAATTGGTCAAATGGAAAAGGAGGTTCAAAAGCTCACTGGAGAAAATAGTTCATTAAAAATTAGAATGGAGCAGATGGAAGCTAATGACTTTATCAGAAACCAAAAAATTATAAAACAAAACCAAAAGAACAAAAAATTGGAAGACAATGTGAAATATATCAATGGGAAAACAACTGACCTGGAAAATAGATCTGGGAGAGATAATTTAAGAAGTATCAGTCTATCTGAAAACCATGATAAAAAAAGAGCCTAGACATCATCTTCTAAGTAATGATCAAAGAAAACTGTCCTGATATTCTAGAACCAGAGGGTAAAATAGAAATGGAAAGAATTCATCAATCACCTCCTGAAAGAAATCCCTGAAGGGAAACTCCTAGTAATATTGTAGCCAATTTCCAGAGTTCCCATGTCAAGGAGAAAATATTACAAGCAGTCAGAAAGAAACAATTCAAGTATTGTGGAAATACAATTAGAATAACACAGGATTTAGCAGCTTCTAAACTAAGGGACAGAAGGACATGGACTATGATATTCCAGAGGTCAAAGAAGATAGGATTAATGCCAAGAATCACATACCCAACAAAACTAAGTATAATACTTCAGGGAAAAATGGAATTTCAATGAAATAGAGGAATTCCAAGCATTCTTGTTGAAAAGACCAGGGCTGAATAGAAAATTTGACTTTCAAATACAAGAATCAAGAGAAACATGAAAAAGTAAACAGGAAAGAGAAGACTTAAGGAACTCATTACAGTTGAACTGTTTACATTCCTACATGGAAAGATATTATCTGTAATTCATGACACTGTTTTAAGTATTAGGGTACTTAGAGGGAATATATATATATATATTATATATATATACAGTATGTGGAGATGTGTGTACATATATATAGATATACATGTATACATATACATGTACACATTTAAACACACATATATGCATATATATGTATATATACACACACATATATGCATAGACAGAGGGTACAGGGTCAGCTGAATATGAAAGAAGAATTACTAAAAAATAAAAGTTACTGTTGAATGGAATGTATTAGGAATAAGAGAAAGGGAGAGATAGAACCTAGCAAATCATCTCACATAAAAGAGAGAAGAAAGAGCTTTTACAATGCAGGGGAAGAGAGGGGAGATGAAGGGAAATAAGTCAGCCTTATTCTCCTAGGATTTGACTTAAAGAGGGAATAATACACACCCAATTGAATATGGAAATCTATTTTACTCTGCAGGAAGGCCAAGGGGGAAGGGGATAGGAGAGGGAAGATAATAGAAGGGACAGCAAATTGGATAAAAGAATAATCAGAAGCAATCACTATTGTGGAAGGACAGGTCAAGGGAGAGAATGGAATTAATGAAGGGCAGCATAGAACAGAGGGATATATGGTTTGTCTTTTACAACACAACTATTATGGAAGTGCTTTGCATTGCTATGTATAACCTATATTGAATTGCTTGTTTTCTTAATAAGGGTGGATGGGGAGGGAGGGAGAATATGAAACTCAAAGCTTTATGAATGAATGTTAAAAATTGCTTTATCATGTAACTGGAAATTAAGCTATACAGGCAATGGAGTATGGGAATCCATTCTGCCCTACAGGAAAATAGAGGGAAAGGGGGAAGAAGAAGGGTGGTTAAAAGAAGGGAAGACAAACTGGAGGAAGGGGTGAATAAGTGCATGCTGTCCTGGGATGGGACGGGGGAGAGATGGGGAGAAAATTTTGAATTCGAATTCTTGTGTAAGTGAATGTTAAGAACTGAAAATAAATATATTGTATATTTAAAAAAAGAAAAAATAATACCTAAGAGCCATAGATGAAAGTTGCAGTGAGGCAGATTTCACTTTGTTTTTAAAAAATATTTTCTAATAATTTGAACTATTCAAACATCAAAAGGGCAGGATGAGAAGAAAGACAAATGATTCATGGGAGCTAGGAAACAAACTTGAAGCTCTTTCTGAAATTAAGGGAGTTGGATATTTTAAGAAGGTTGCAGCCTCTTACCTTCTGATGAATCATAATTTGGATCCACTTAGGTTACCAGGTGGCAATATTATAGTCATAGTCAGCGGAAGGAGAGAAGAATACTGATGACTAGTGAATGCTGAGTAGAACGGAGTCAACTATTTTTCGACTAGATAAAAAAAAATGGAGGTCTAGTGTATTCCTGTTTGAAAAACAATTCAGAAGCAAATAACTGAACATGTCAAGGAGGATGACATCCAAATTTCTAGTCATTCCCATGGGCAGAAATAATAGAAAAGGAGTATCTTAATGATTACTAAATAATGTGGAATCAGCAAAAATAAAACAAAACAAAACAAAAGAAATCCTCAGGGAAACTGATGGTATTTTTATCACTGCTAATAGTTAAAGTCAAGCTACTAAATATAATTACTTCTGCTGTGTATATATGCATATGTACATATATGTATACATATGCACACATATATGAGAGATTAATTCTCATATACGTATGTATACATATATACATACACACATATGTGAGAGATTTTTTTGGATATGTGACAACAAATTTTAGATTTCCTGACCAAAACTTTAAATATAAATATAACAGGCTCCTACTCATGGGAGGAGTGAAACTAATGATAACTCATAAAAATATGTATTTTGGAAGTCTTGAAAACTTAATTAAAGGAACTTTAAATGAAAAGACTAAGAGAAGATAAAAACTTCCTTTTTAAGTATTTTAACCAAGGTACCTCAGAGAAGACATGATTTAGGAAAAATGATACCTTAAAACACTCCCCAAAATCCCAGAAAATAATATCAAAGGAGTCAGGTTTCTAATGTTTACACATAAATACATCAAGTTTAGGACATGAATAATAAACTAGCAATCCTAATACAAGGAAACAAATTTATGAATGAATAAAAATATATTTCTTAAGGTCTTCTTTTGTTTCTGTACAAGACTACTGTTATAAACATACTGTTCAGAGTAGATGAGTGAATGATAATAGAGGATGTAGAAGTCCTTGATTATTATATGGTTTTTGACTTCTCTACCAGAGAAAATGGCTGTTTGTGGTGGGGAGGAGGATATGGAACAAACATGATTAATTGGAAATTGACATTGACTGAAACTAAGGAAATAATAAGAGTATACTTATCCACCCTTCATAAATTCCACTTATCAGGTTAAAATATACTATGTTCTAGGGAAGAGGTGGGGAACCTTAGGTGTCAAGAACACATGTGGTCTGCTAACTCCTTGAGTGCTACCTTTTGATTGAGTGCAAGTTCTGCAGAACAAATCCTTTTAGTAAAGGGATTTGTTCTGAGAAGTTTGGATTTAGTCATATGACTGCACTGGACGGCCTAGAGAATCACTTGTTTCTTGTTCTAGTGTCCTTGTTCTAGTGCATCGAACAAATGAATCCATTTGTCAACAAGCATTTATTAAGGGCTTAGTACTAGGAGCTCAAGTCATAAAGACAAAAATACAAAACATTTGTGGCCTCAAAGGCCTCACGTTCTATAGAACTGGAGGCTGTGACTGTTGAACCATATTCAGTATTATTTAAGATGTGCCAGATGACTGGAGAAAGTGAAATATCTTAAATTTCAAAAATGAGTCAATCAATTTTCCCAACTATAGGTCAGGGAATTTGGTGGACACTGAGAAAAAGTCATCATGGTTTCCGCATGATCATTCCTTAGTACACCAAACTTACTTAATCTTTTGACAAAGTTACTGAGCCTAGTAAATTTATGACACAGAAAATATTAAGACTCCTTACCAAGATTATGGGCCAATAATTGACAAAGCATCTCATGCTATTTTTGTGGAAAATATTATCATTGTAGCACAATCACTCAAAATGTCTTTGCATATTGAAAATCTAATACATATTTTTCTCTCTACCATTTATCAACAATTGTTTTAGTATCTATTATGTGCCTAGAATGGCAGCTAGTTGGTGCCAAAGATAAAGCAGAGGGATAAAGGGATAGAGAATCATTCTCTATTATCTCAAGCTATATTTTTTTAATCACTCATTCCTTCTGCATGCAAACTCTTTCAAAACACCCTCTAACCTTATTTACCATTGCCTTTGCTTTCGTTCATTTATTTGTCAAGGATTTGAAATTATATTTCCTAATTCATCATTCAGTTGAAACTGATATCCACCAAATATGATGCCTTTTATTGGTCTCCCTCTATACTGATGTCTCTCTAGGTACTTCTCCTATTAGATGCTTTCTCTTCTTTGGTATTTGTCAGGCATCTCTTGATCTTTGACAATCTAGTTAGTTCCACTGTATTTGTCTCATCTATATTAGTACTTTCAGATTTGTGTTTTAAAGACCAATTTCTCTCATAAGACCCAAACCTACATCACCAACTAAATTTTGATAAAGTAGACATTTAGGAGGCATCTCATCTTCTACCCTAAACCAGCACCTCTTCTGAATTTCTTTATTTTATAATCCTTCCAGTATTTTAAATTAACAGTTTCAGAACTATGGTTCTGAAGCATTCTTTCTTCCCCATTTCCAGATTCAGTTACTTCTCACATTCAGTTGTCAGATCTTGTTCATGCCTCTACAACATTTTTTTACATCTAAACCCTTCTTACAATCACTAAGTTCATTCTCTTTATTACCTTTTGTGTAGTCTGTTGCAGTAGTGTGCTAAATGTTCTCCCTCTCTCAAATGTTTCAACTCTCCAATTGATCCTTCAAACAAGTACCTTTTCTTAAAGGTACTAATTTTAATTGTGTTGCTCTCCTCAGTACACTCCAGTGCATTCCTATTGTAATCTAATTTAAAATACTCTTCTATTTCTCATTACAAAACCCTCACAAAGTATTTTTTAGCTGTATATTGGATAGTTCCCCTTTCCCTTAGTCTATGACAAACTCCATCTTTTGTCTCCTATGCCTGAGACATACCTCTTTCTTAGAATCTTTTTCTTTCAGATCTAATTGAAGCATTATCTTTAATGTGAGATTCTTCCTGATCCTGCTCCATTAATTCCAAGTGCCTTCCTTCTAAAATTTTCCTGCATGTACATTTGTATGTATGAATGTATGCATCCACACAGGAAGAGACTATTTCTGTAAAATATATATACATATATATATATATATATATATATATATACACATGTATGTCTTTCCCTCTATATCATCTATTTATCTATCTATCTATCTATCTATCTATCTATCTATCTATCTATCTATCTATCTATCTATCTATCTATCTATCTACCTATGTATCTATCTATAATGCACATTACCTCTCCCAACAGAATGTAAGAACCTTGAAGGCAGGGAATATTTCACTTTTGTCTTTGTATACCAGTGCTTAGCATAGTTCTAGGCATGTGCTATTCTGTAATCTTTCAGTCATGTTTGACTTTTTGTGACCCTATTTGGGATTTTCATGGCAAAGATATTGGAATTAGAAAAGATATTAGAATTAGAAAAATTGCTATTTTTCTCTCCAGTTCATTTTACAAATGAGGAAACTGAGACATAGTTTAGTGACATGTCTATGATAACACAGTAAGTGTCTGAAGCCAGTTTTGAACTCAGGAAGATGAGTCTTCCTGACTCCAGGCCCTCCACTTTATCTTCTGCACCAACTAGATGCCATTCTAGGCACATAGTAGATACTTAATAAACAGTTGTTGATAGAATGTAGAGAGAAATATATCTATTAGATTTTCAATATGCAAAGACATTTTGAATGATTGTGCTTCAGTGAGAACTATTAATAGTGAAGAGGAGCAAAAAGAAATCTAATAAATCATATGTAATAAGAATGTTTCTTCTCCTTAGGAATACTCACTTGTAGTTTCAGTAGCATATAGGTAACAACAACAGCAGTGGCTTGATCTCTCTAAAGAACCTCACTTCTACAAGAAAATATTTGTAAACAGCATCATGAACTATGATGTGTGTCACAATGGTAAAATAAAGAATTGGCCGCTGTTAAAAGGCTGGTTGTGACAGAGGACATTGACATGAGTTCAGCAAGCTGGGCAAGTGTAGAGAGTTAACCATTCATATCTTTGGAGAAAACATTCAAATCTATGATTAATCACAGATTCATTTTAATATCTGAAAGTGTGATATGCAGATTGCTTTGAAACTCTCCTTTGGAGAAGAAAACAAGTCAAAGATCAAAGGCAAAGTACATTCAACCTTGATAAGACAAAGACAGGATATAAAAAATGATAAAGGGACATTTGTTTATGTATTTGGGTCATGCTCTGTGTTACATAGATCCTTTCAAATATCAACAAAGCTGAGTCAGACAGAAAGCATGATCCAATCCCCTAAATTAATTGTACACTATATTAAAATAAAATAGGGAGAGAAACTATAAAAAAAAGTTTCCCTCCATTTCTTTGTAAAGGTAAAGGTCCTTGGCTGTGGGACATGGCAAATTTACATTAGATTGTTTTTTATGTGTTTGTTGGTTTTGTTAATTTTTATGTTGCTCCTTATTCCTCTTATTTTTATTCTGTTTTAAGGGATGGCTCTCTGGAATGGGGAGGAGGATAAACACATGGTCAAAATATAAACAATATGGAAAGGAATTAGATTGCTTCAGTACAATTTTTAAATAAAAAAACAAAAAGAAATGAAGCAGGTCTAATGGTCACATTACAACGTATTTAAGTTATTCTGCATATTTCAGGCTATGACTGTAGGAAGTGCCTATTTTTCTAAAATAGTTGTAGAGTACTTAAAACAGTTAATTTTCATATGGATAAATTAGAAAATACAAAAGAACTAGTCAGAAAAAAAACCAAACTAGTTAATTCACCTGGAACAATCATTTCAACTTGCTCAGCCTCAGTTTCTTCATTTGCAAAAAATAAGGAAATGATATTTGTCCTATGGCTAAACAAGTTGTCATAAAGAAAAAAATTATCATCCTTGTAGTACTATAGATTTGAGTATTACATTGTTACATATTCAGAAATTATCTTTAATGCTCTATTATGTACCTCATTAATTTCTAATTGGAGAAAAGATCTTTGATCCTTTTTCATAAAGTTACATGCGGTGACTTTATGCTCAGCTACTACCTTTTATCCAGTTTATATAGGGTACGCTGCTGCTGAAATCTAATTTTCTAGTGTGCTTTAGCCATGACTGTATAAAGTTTCTTCAAATAAAATGGTCTGTCTTCATTCATTAAAAGGTATTTCCTTTGAACAAGGAACCAAGTATATCTAATAAGCTAATATGTTATTTTCTTCTGGCTGGAACTGTTTTCAGAACTAATTGTGTCCTTATAATCAGACTGCCTACAGTAGTTCATGTTGAACTGATAAGACGGTCAAATGCTTTCAAAAATCTTTTCAATTAAATTAATATAGAGATTGCCCTGTGGTGGAAATGTAAAAAAAACAACAATCTAATACACTTATTTAAATATTTGGTAGATAAAAACACAGAATGTTTCACTAAAGAATTCAGTGGTATAAATTTAAAACCCAAGATACTAATTAGTTTTTTCCTCTATTCCATGGTTACCAATTTCATTCTGAACCCATTAAAGTTCTGCCCATCTTCAAGTCTCATATTTACTAGAAACTCTTTTCTGCCTCTCCAAACAGAAATGGCCTGTCCCTCTTAGGCACTTACTTTAGTCTATTTTTTTTAGTTCTTTCCGTTCCTGGTTTGTCTGCAATTATAAGCTTCTCAGGGGAGCTTGCTTCCACTTCCATTTTTTTTTCTTATCTTTGCAAATCTTGGTCATTGACTAGACAAGATGAATTGGGCCTTTGCAAAGTAGGGGAGGGGATGACTCATAATCCTTTCCTGAAGAAGAGCTAACTATTGAATCAGCACTAACTCTTTGTCTCTCCACACTTTAACAAGGGTGCAAGATTCACTGTCTAAAGGCAGAGGAAAATTGAGAGAATATTCTGGGTTGAATAGGCATAAATATATTATCCTAAAGAATGCATGCTGGGGTGGAAGGTGGTGATGAGATGATTGTGGATCAAGGTAGAGAAAACAGGCATAATTTGAAGTGTTCTACATCAGTCCATAGAGCATCAGATAGTATGTTTTCTGGGGTGGAGGGCAAAAAGAAACACAAAAAATCTGGGGCTATAGAGCTCAATATGAGTCAAGACTGATGTGACAGACAAAAATGCTAAAGCAATTTTGAGAGGCATGATGGGGAGCAGGGTTTCCTAGAATAGGGATGCAGTAATCCTACTGCCCATCATATCTGGAAAATTGTCTTCAGTTCTGCACACCAAAATTTAAGACATGTTTAATCTGCAGAAAAGAATAAAGGAAAACATTACCACGTTCAAGCATTTAAAAGGCTTCCATGTACAGGATATACTAGCTGTTTGAATGGATGGATAGATGGTCAAAACCAGGAAAAATGTGCAGCAATGGCAAGGAGAAAGTGAAAGTTTGATAAAAGGGGAGGAAACAACCTTCCTAACAACTGGAATGATAAAAAAGTGAAATGGCTTATGTGTTCTCTCCTCTTAGAAGTCTTCAAGCAGGGACAGAATGGTGTCTTTTATCAAGAATGTTATAATGGAAATTCCTTTCATGTAGAGTTTGGGCTAGATGTCTGTGGAAGTCTCTTCCAACCTAAATTTTGGGATTCTTTAGTGTTAATAACAGATAATGACTATGAAAATTTTTTTCCCTACGTATGTAAACCCTGTACCTGTCGGTATTTATTCCAACAAATCATGTAATTCTACCAGTGCCTTTTTCCAAAGTGTTTGGGAATTTAGGGGAGGAACATCCCCTGCTCAGTGGGGGAATCATGGAAGGCTTAATAGAACAAGTTCTTCTGAGTTGTACATGCATTCAGTATCAGTCCACGAAACTGGGAATGGGGGAGGAGAGCATCAAAATTAATCAAGTATTTTAGGGAATATCTAGTTTAACATACCCATTTTACACCAGGAGAAACTGAGGCCTGAAAAGGTAAAGTGACTTATGTAGGGTTAAGTAGTATATTAATGGTAGAGTCACCCTTAAACACAGAGCTCCTCACTCCAGAATTTCTTCCATCATACAACACAATGTCTATGGCTAACCTAATATTGCATGTGGGAATGTGCTGACTGAGTACCTTTACAATTTCCAGGATGTATTGATTAACTCAGGCAGAGAGAAAGTCTAAGTTCTACTCCACCTGTCCTCTTACTTGCCAAATCTTTCAAAGAAACCAAGATGTCAACAGGAGCAATATTGTTCCATAGAAGAACTTGGGGAAATAAGATAATATTCAAAGCTTTTCATAGCAATGAAAAATATGAGTGGTGACTACAGACTTTTTCAGATAATATAGTTTATTCAAAAATAAAAATCTTAGGGGTCAGCAGAAAAGCCACTTTCATCATCTATGCTAGGATATAGTTAGTTGATGAAGAACCAATCTTCTCTGAAAAACAGAGATATATTTTACACTTTTGACATAATAATTTTACATATGATATTAATTTGGATATGCTATTATGTATTATCTATCTATCCATCATCTATGCCTAGATATGTCTATATGTAGCTATCAATAGTTATATCTATAGATATTTATATATGTACATATATACATGTATGTATATATGTACACATGTATGTGTGGATATATAATTCCTCTCTCTTGTCTATTCATATCAACAAATAAACATAGACCTCTAATTTTCCATATCTTTCACTTGATTTTTTGACTGTTAGTGGTTACTGACATCTGCTCAGTTGTCTTTGTAACATCAACTGGTCACCTTCCCAAGAATAATTCAGAGAATAATTTTTTAAAAAAGACTTTAAAAATCATGTAAGGGAGATGGAGGAAAAACTTTTCTTAAAAATAGGAAAAATACAAGAAAAACAAGAAGATTATGAAAAGAAAGTCAATCAATTGGAAAAGAAGATGTGGAACCTTAGAAGTTCTCTATATCATAGAAATTCCAAATTTTCCTCTTGAGAATTATACTCAGTTTTGCTGGATAGGTGAATCTTGGTTTTAATCATCCCTCCTTTGACCTCTGGAATATCATATTCCAAGCCCTCTGACCCACTAGAGTAAAAGCTGCAAAACCTTGTGTTATCCTGAATGTGTTTCCACAATACTTGAATTGTTTCTTTCTAGCTGCTTGTAACATATTCTTCTTGATCTGGGAACTCTGGAATTTGTCTACAATATTCCTAGAAGTTTTCCTTTTGGGAACTCTTTCAGGAGGTGAATGATGAATTCTTTCAATTTCTCCTCTGGTTCTAGAATATCAGGTCAGTTTTCCTTGATAATTTCTTGAAAGATGATGTCTATTCTCTTTTCTTGATCATGGCTTTCAGGTAGTGCATTAATTTTTATATTATCTCTCCTGGATTCATTTTCCAGGTCAGTTGTTTTTCCAGTGGGATACTTCATATTGTCTTCTTTTTTCATTCTTTTGGTTTTGTTTTATCATTTCTTGATTTCTCAGACAGTCATTAACTTCCATTTTCTCCATTCTAAATTTCAAGGAATTATTTTCTTATGTGAGCTTTTGACCTCTTTTTCCATTTTTCAAATTCTATTTTTTAAGGTATTTTTCTCTTCATTGGCTTTTTGGACCTCATTTGCCATTTGTGTTAATCTATTGTTAAGGTGTTATTTTCTTCAATAATTTTTATTTCTCCTTTACCATTATTTTCTTGCATCACTCTCATTGTCTTTCCAATTTCTTCTCTACTTCTCTTACTTGATTTTCAACATACTTTTTGAGCTCTTCCATGCTCTGAGATCAATTCATATTTATCTTGGAGGCTTTGTATACAAGAGCCTGGACTTGGTTGTCTTTTTCTTACTCCATACTTTTATCTTCCTTGTCACCAGTGATATAAGAAAATACCTTTTCACTGAGAAAGTAACAATCTGTAATTGTTTTTTCTCCACTGTTTGCTCATCCTCCCAGCCAATTACCTGACCCATTAGCTCTTTGTTAAGTGGAGGACTCCAGAAACCACTGTCACTCTGACAGTGGCTGCCACTATCTTAAGGCCAGGGTCAGGATTGGGGCTGGAGCTGGGGCTGGAGCTGGACCACACTCTCTTCTCAGCCAGTTGAAAGAAACTTCCCACTGACCTTTTAAGCTGTCTTTAGTGTGTGTGGATTGAGAAGTCTGGAATCCAAAGCACATGCCAGCAATTCAGGCCCTAAGGCCTGCTCCAGCTCTGACCATGCCAGTGGTGCCCACATCAAATTGTTTTCCACTCCCAACCCAGTGGGATAGACCCTTCCTGTAGACCTTCCAGATTATCTTGGGCTAGAAATTTGCTGCAGTCAGTCATTTTGTGACTACTGTTGTTCTATAGAAGTTGTTTAGAGTCAATTTTACACATATTTTGAGAGGCTTGGGGGGAAAGCTCAAACAGGTCCCTGCTTTTACTCTGCCATCTTAGCTCCACCACCAGGGATCCAGAATCTTAAGGAAGAAAATGACACCTTGCAAATTAGAATTAGACAAGGCAAAGTCAGTGAAGTTATGAGATCAAGAAATAATTAAACAAAATATGAAGAATGAAAAAAATAGAAGAGAAAGTGAAATAGCTTACAAGAAAAACAACTGATCTGGAAAACAGATCAAGAAGAGAAAACATAAGAATGATCTTACTACCTGAAAGTTATTATCAAAAAAGAATTTTGGTGCAATAATACAACAAATCATTAAAGGAAATTGTCCTGAAGTATTAGAACAGGGGTTGAGGGGAAGTAGAGTTAAAAATTTCCATCAAACACCAACCACTTAAAAGAGATCCTATGAAGAAAACTCACAGGAATATTATAGTCAAATTCTGAAACTCCCAGCTCAAGGATAAAATATTAAAAGAAACAAGAAAAAAAAATTTAAATATGATACTGACACAATTAGAATCCCATGAGGCTTAGCAGCAGAGACACTACTGGACTACAAGTATTCTAACGATATGTATAGATGAGCAAAGGAACAGAGATTCCAGCCAAAAATATCATACCCACCAAAGTTAAGCATAATCCTCAATAAAAAAGAAATGGACATTTGATCAACTGTCAGATTTTCAAGACTTTGTTAAAAAAATGGAACATACAAGATCCAAGGGAAACATAAGGTACATACCAAAAACTGATTATTTGAGTGATTCAATAAGGACAGACCATTTGCATATATGAAAGGCAAAGCATACATCTATGATTGTCATTAGTGGTTAGGTAGTTCTTCAGTAACATTGTAGTAGCCTTGAGCATGATATGACTTTAAAAAATCAAAATATTTAGGACCAGTTAAAAAGAGTAATTGTTTTATACAAATGAGATGCAAGAAGAAGAATACAGAGGAATAAGATAGGGGAGGAGGGCTGGTAGTTCTTTCACTGAGAATGGGTTTAAGAAGGAACAATACACACACCTGTGTATATATCTATACACAGGTGTGTGTATAGAGAAAAGTATAAAAGGCTTCTAAATTCAGAAGAAATAAAACTAAGTGAATAGGGAGCAGAGAATGGGCAAGGGAAGGCTCTCTAAAGTGGAGAGTGAGGGAATAGATTATAGGAGACTACAGAGAAGGGTTTTTAGAATTATGGGAAAGGGAAGATGGAGGGGGATCCTTGGAGGAGGGTAGGTTAAATAACAGGAGAATAAGGTAGTGGGTAAAAGTAAAGTAGAGGACTTTGGAGGGATAGGAAATAAGAGATACTTACAAAAATAAAAACAAAGATCAGGACAAGAATTTGTTAGGGAAAGTATATGTCTATATATGTATGCATATATGTATGTGCACATATATACACATATACATGTATATATGATATAGATACATACATACATATAAAATATTATATAAAACTGCATCCATACTTAATTGTAGCCTTCAGGGAGGGGGAAGGAAGGGTAAAAAAAAGAAAAAAGTAAAAAGTGCACACCAAAGAATAAAAGAAAACTTACAAGGAAGTAAAGAAAAGGACAGCTCTCAACACAATGTGTAGTACTTATCATACAGGTTTTCTTGAAATGAAAATTTATCATTATATATTTTGAATCCTCTCTTATGTTCTGCTATGCACATGACATACTTTTAATACTTTTCTTACTTTGTATTTAATTTCCAATATTTGTTTATGATATTTTTTCTCTTCTATGTTTGCGTTCTGATGTTTGTGTCTAAAATAAAATTTTAAAAAATATTACAATTAAAAAAGGATATCAAAAAAGAGGGGGAAAATAAAAAAAATGCATACCAGTCTTTTTCTTCCTTCCTTTCTATTTCTTTCTTTTTTTCTGTCTGTATGGATGTGGTCATTCAGTAAGTCAATTTATTTCTTTCAACAAGAATCTCATATTTAGAACAACAATTGTTAAGCTGATAGTCACAGATATTAGAATGATATGTTAACATTTCATGATTCTTATCATTGCCATTACCTTATTTTCTACCACTTTGACAAGATCACTAAAAAAGTATGGTGGTCCCACAAGATCAAGAGGTGTTTTACATTTTTCTCATTTTTTTTCTAAAGATTTTCATGTTCATGTAGCCAGTGTATAAGGAATATAAGCTGTACAGAAGTATAAAGAAAATGCAGTTAGGATAATCTATTAAGAGATTATTGCAACATTTTCGAATGGTCACGTTGAGAGCCTGAACTAAGATGCTGATAGAGGAAGCAAAGAAGTGGGTACATGCATGAGTGAGGTGGCTGAGCTAGCACTGATGACAGATGGTAACTAATTCGATAGGAGGAGCAAAGAAAAAGAAAAGTCAAAGATAGTGCCTAGATTTAGAGGATAGTAGACTGAGTAAATGTTTCTGGCATTGACAAAACCAAGGTAACCTGGTTCAGTGGATAGAATGCTGGCTCTTATGCATGCCAGCTTATGACTTTGAGCATGTAACTTGGCCTTCTACTTTCTTCATTTGTGGCATTAGCAATCCCAAAATTCCTTCTAATTTTAGTTCTAGGAACCTATGTTAAACTAAAATTAGAAGGTGAAATTCTGTTTTAGTCTAGGAAAATCAACTCACTTTTGGACATATCACATTTTGAATCCCATTGGTACATCCAGGTAGAGATGTTCTACTCAAGCATTTAGTGATATTGGTCTGGAGGTCAGATAAAGTTTCAGAGATACAGGAAAGGTTTAGGATTTTAAGTTATGAATGCAAATGGGATTGCTGAGGAAAAACTGGTTGTTTTTCATACTTGAAGAGGATGACATCATAATGACATCACTACTTATAAAGAAGTCAAGGAACAGATATGTAACTGATTATTCAGACAATATGAGCTCAGACCAACATGATCACACAAGTCTCTACCACAGAATGAGAATGATTAGTCCAAATGAACATTTTGAGTGAAGATATCTCTAAATTTGTGCATCTCATATTTTTATTTGAGCTACTGCAATTTTGCTTTGTTCGTATAACACAGTACCTTCTTTGATGTGGGCACACCTTGATGAGTGGACCTGTGCCAGTGTCTCACATACCTCACATTTGATTCCAAAGTTCTTTAGAGAGATCTTGCATCGCTTCTTCTGACCACATATGGTCACTTGCCTTGTATGAGTTCTCTATAAAATAGTCTTTTAGGCAAATATATGTTTGGCATTTAAAACACAATGTCTGAATGAGCCCATAAGAGTTGTGGTTTCTGCAGCAATTTGAATGCTTAGTAGTTCAGCTCTAGAAAGGACTTAAGTATTCAGTATCTTATCTTGCTAGGTGATGTACAAAACCTAAGACAATTCAAATGGGACTGATTCAGTTTCCTGGAATGAAACTGGTAAACTGTCCAGGTTTAACAAGCATATAACAATGAGATTAGCACAATGGCTTTGTAGACTTTCAGTTTGGGAGGCAGCCTAATACCTCATCTCTCCAAAACTTTCTTTCAGGGCCTTCCAAACACTGAGATAGCTCTGACAATGTGTGTGTCAACCCTTTCATCTATGGGGTTTCCCTGGAAAGTAAGGCAAGTGAAATATTACTGCCAAGGTAAGTGAAATATTAAAAAGAATTCACAATTTCTCCATTTACTGTAGCTAGAAGTGCAATGGTGGCTGGTGGAGAACCTCGGTTTTCTTGGTATCAATTGTCAGGTCAAAATTAACATAAATAGCAGAGAATTGATCCATACTCTACTGCATCTCAGCCTCAAAAGCTGCTTTTGAGTGCACAATTGTCTGTTACAAAAAGTCACATACCATCTCTCCCTCCACTTTAGTCTTGGGTTGTAGCTTTTTCAAGTTAAATAATTTATCTTTAGTGTGGTAGCTGATTTTGATGCTGTCAAAATTTGTCCTCATTAAAGGCATTTGCAACATTGCTGAAAATATAATTCTAAAAACAAGGGAACAAGTACACAGCCCTGCTTTACTATATTGTTGACTGGGTAAGTGTGAGTGCATAGTCGATCATTCAGAACCTGTGCAAGCTTATCATCATGAAAGTGTCATGCAAAACTGATTAACTTCTTTGAGCAACCAAATTTTGCCATGATCTTTCACAAGCCTTCTTGACTGGCATTATCAAAGGCCTTGGCCAGATTGATGAATGTTGTATAGAGATCTCTGTTATGATCCTGTCATTTCTTCTGGAGTTGTCTGGAACCAAACACATTATCAACTGTTCCTTAGTCCTTTATGAAGCCATGCTAGTTATCAGAAAGATGACAACCTTCCAAGTGAAGGATCAGACTATTAAAGTGGACTCTGGCATTGCCAACAATGAAGTAATGACTAAGAGAAAGGAACCTCTGTCCTCCTCCCCGCCCCTTTCAGGGGACTGTTTCAGGGAAACATTTCCCTTTCTTTTATAGAAATGGACAATAGATGCAGACTTGAACTCCTGAGGGATAATTACCTCTTGCCAGAACTTTTGTATGAGTAGCGGACCCCCTGCTTTATAAACATCTGAAATAGAATCAGCACCAGGGGCTTTGATACACACAGGGAACATAATATTTTCAAATATATTCATAATACATTCAAAACCTTTTCTTCAGCTGGAATTTTGACTTGAGAAGGATTGACTTCAACTTGACATATACAGTCATTTGCTTCAGCATTGATTACTGGCACTCAGTTGAGGACACAATGGAAGTGTTCAGCAGCAAGAGTGGGGAACTTGTGTCTCCTAGGCCCTTTGACTGAGTCTAAGTTTTATAGTACAAATGCTTTTGAAAAGGGGATTTAGTCTCCGATGATTTGATTCAAAGGATTGCACTTGAGGACCTAGAGGGCCACATGTGACCTTGAAGCCACAGGTTCGACCACTTCTAGTTCAGCTCATCTCTCCAGGATCATGTCCTTATCACTAATCATTGTGGCTCTGTAGCAGCAGGCATGCCAGTATACACAAAAGGGCCTGCTGCACAGGTTCTAAGATCTGCTTTTCTAAAAGGAAAGAAACTTTTGAGGGGTCAACAATCTTCTTTAATTACATATACCAGAGAATATACAAGCAGAAAAATGAAGACCAGCAGACAGGGCTTCTAATTGTCTGACCACAAGCAAAACCTATATCACCGATGAACTGTCTGACCATTACCTATATACATAGTTACCGGAGAGAGAGAAGCACTAACATCCGGGTATTCAGAACTGGGAGGGTAGTGCTCCTCAACAGGTAACCAAAGTCTTCTCTGGTCATACCACAGGAACATTCTTCCAAAGAGTAACCTGTCAAAGCAAAACCTCACCTCAGAGTATATATACACTTTTCAGAACTGGAGGGCATCTGGACCCCTACATGCTGCGCCTCATTAATTAATGAAATGTGTGGATCTTCCTACTCCTTTTAATGGACTCTAGGTGAGGTCTATTAATGGGCTAGAAAGATCTTTAACCCTAATTAACATTACAGACTCCATTTACAGTGAGTAGTTGAAATGCACTGGAGGTCTTGGGTCCCTCTGATGCCTTCAGGGTGTCATAAAACCACTTTCTGTAGTTACTATTGGTGTAAAACTGGATTTCATCTGCTTTCTTACTGAGCCAAAAATTCTACATCTTTTGAAACTTAATTTGCATTTTACTTTAGATGAAGTTAAACATTGCCTTCTTAGAAATTGACAAACTATTCTGTTAGTAAGCCCTGTGGAGCTTTTGTATTTAAAGCAGCTTCTGAATTTCCCCATTATTTTCATCAAATCAATCTTGATGTTTGCAAGTGTGCTGATCCAGACAAGTAAATGGAGTGTTGTTCACCAAATCTCCATAAGTTGCCTACTCCTTTTCTGCTTTACTGTTGCCAACCATGTGTTGACTCAATTTCCTCTCCAAGTTAGCACCTAACTATATATATGAAGAAAGAAGTGCTCTAATATGTGGACAGTAAGTCTTTTGGGAGTCATCTTGCCATGGGGCCCCTTGCTTTGGTTGAATGTGAATATTTAGCCTGGAGAAGGTAATTCTGTGACCAGTCCACTACTCTGTGCCACATATCACCTTGGTCACTCTCCCATCTTGTCTGTTTCTTCTAAAAATAACATAGTCTATTAAATGTCATTGCGTGCTTTGAGGGAGGATCAGTTTTTTATTGCTTTTTTGTGCTGATACATTCACATTGATTAGTGTTAAGGACATGATCCTAGAGAGATGGGCTGAAAACTTCCATAGTGTTCTCAACAGACCATCGTCAATCAATGCTGAGGCCATTGACCTTTTACTTCAAGTTGAAGTCAATCCCTCCTTAGCTGACCTTCCAACTGAAGAAGAGGTTTTGAGTGTCCTTTGAGGCTCCCTTCATGTGGCAAATCAACTGGTGCTGATTCTATTCCAACTGAGATTTACAAGGTAAGGAGACCATTGCTCATACAAAAGCTGACTGAAATTTTCCAGGCAAGAAAATATATTTAGGGTTAGGGTTAGAATTGGAGCACATTTAGGGAGAATTGAAGCACATTTAGGGTTAGAATCAGGGACAGAGCACATGTCAAGAGGATATCATTCCCCAGGAGTGCAAGGATGCTTCCATTGTCTGTCTCTATAAAGGTAAAAGGAATAGATTGTCCTGCCACAATCACAGGGGGGTCTCTCTCTTAGTCATTTCTGGCAAGATTCTTGCTAGAGTCCTTCTTAATAGACCGATCCTTCACCTGGAAGATGGTAATTTACCTGAGAGCCAGTGTGGCTTCAGAAAGGAACTGTCAATATGGTGTTTGCTGCCTGACAACTCCAGACGAAATGCAAGGAGCAGAACAGAGATCTGTACACAAAACTTGTAGATCTTGCCAAGGACTTTGACACTGTTAGTTGTGAGGACTTAAGGAGAGTTATGTCAAAATTTGGTTACCAAGAGAAGAAGTTCATTAGGCTAGTTATTCAAGACACAGTAAGCAATGAATGTAGGAATCTACTGTTTGATAAAGCCAAGGACCCCAGCTTCTGGGATAAGAACTCACTGGTCAATAAAAATTTCTGGGAAATATGAATAAAATTGTGAAGGAAACTAGGCATAGAACAATGCCTGACACCATACACAAGACTAAAGTCCAAATGGTTACATGATCTAAGTATAAAGATTGATACTATGGACAAATACTAAAGCAAGGAATACTGTATTTACCAGATTTATGGAGAAGGGAAGAATTTCTAACTAAAGAAGAGATAGAAAGCATTACGAAGTGCAAGATGGATAATTTTGATTACATTGCACTGAAAAGATTTTACACAACCAAACCCAATGCATCCAAGATTCAGGGGGATGCAGAAAACTGGGAAAGAATTCTTACAGCTAGTGTCTGTGATAAAGGCCTCATTTCTAAAATATATAGAGAACTGAGTCAAATGTACAAGAATACAAGTCATTTCTCAATTGATAAATGGTCAAAGGGTATGACCAAGCAGTTTTGAGAGGAAGAAATTAAAGATATCTATAGTCTTATGAAAAAGTGCTCTAAATCACTATTGATTAGAGAGATGCAAATCAAACCAACTCCAAGGTACCACATCACACCTATCAGATTGTCTAAAATAATAGGAAAAGGAAAATGGTAAATGTTGGAGAGAATATGGGAGAGTTGGAACACTAATTGATTGTTGGTGGAGCTGTGAGCTGATGCAATCATTCTGGAGAGCAATTTGGAACTATGTCCAAAGGACTACAAAAATATGCATACCCTTTGACCCAGTAGTAGCACTTCTAGGATTATATCCCCAAGAGATCATAAAAATGGGAAAGGGTCCCACATGTACTAAAATATTTATAGCAGCAATCTTTGTGGGGGCCAAAAACTGGAAATCAAGGGGATGCACAATTGGGAAATGGCTGAATAAATTATGGTACATTAATGTACTGGAATACTATTGTGCTATAAGGAATGATGAACAGGAAGACTTCTGAGAGGCCTGGAAAGATTTATACGAACTGATGTTGAGTGAAAGAAGCAAAACCAGGAGAAGTTTATACACAGCAACAACCAGAGTATGCGAGGATTTTTTCTGGTAGACTTAGAACTTCATTGTAATGCAAGGATGTAAAAAATTCCCAATGGTCTTTTAAGACAAAATACCTACGACATCCAGAGAAAGAACTGTGGAATCCAATCGCAGAACGTAGCAGAACATTTTTCTTTGTATTACCTTTTGGTTTGCTTTATGATTTCTCCCATGCATTTTAATTCTTCTACACAACATAACAATAGTGAAAATGTATTTAATAAGAATATATGTGTAGAACATATATAAAATTGTATGTTATTTAGGGGAGGAAGGGAAGTAGGAGGAAGGTAGGGGAAAAAATCTAAGAAAAATGGAAGTGATGGTAGAACACTAAAAGTAAATAGAATTTAAAAAAAATTTGAAAATTAAATAAGCAGAGAAAGACATAGCTCTGAACCCACAGCCCATAAATTTCCTGTAAAAAGAACTCCCCACAAATTCTGGAGCAGTGGAACCCACGCAGAAACACAGTGGAAGAGATTTCTGTTCCAGAGAGCCCTGGAAAGCCGTCCCCAAAGGCCCGTCATGCTCCGGACAGCGGAGCCCACCCCTGTGCTGCCCTGGCCACGCGGCCTCAGAGGAACAGATTCGAGCAGGCTTCAGGGATGGAACCTCTGGCAACCGTGAAGTTTTCCCTGCCCACAGGTGCTCCAGGTCAGTGAGAGAGACTTCTGGGCTGGCCGAGAGGGGAGTGGGGTGTCTCTGTGACTCGGGCCCCCTCAGGAGGTGGTGGCAGAGGCAGCAGCAGAGGCAGTGGCAGCCCAGGACTCCCCAAGCAGGCAGGGTCTCAGGGCCATTACCGAAGGTCTCTGCATAAACCCCCTGAGGGAACCAAGCCTGGGAGGAGGCCCTGTCCCTACCCAAGGACCAGAACTTAAAGCTCATATTGAATAGCAGCCACGCCTGCCGCGGAAAGGCCATTTGAATCTCAGACCCCAAGCACTAGCTGGGCAGATCTAGGATCTAGGCAGGGGTGGAGAGGAATCTCAGAAGTCAAGTAACTGGCTGGGAAAATGCCCAGAAAAGGGAAGAAAAATAAGACCATAGAAAGCTACTTTCTTGGGGAACCATTGCTCCCATCTTTCATTTCTGATAAGGAAGTACAATGCTTGGCATCAGGGAGAGACGTGGAGGTCAGGGCCTCTGTATCCCAGACATCAGAGGTGGATGTCCAGTGGGCTCAGGCCATGGAAGAGCTCAAAAAGGATTTTGAAAATCAAGTTAGACAGGTGAAAGAAAAACTGGGAAGAGAAATTAGAGAGATGCAAGAAAAGCATGAAAAACGGGTCAATACCCTGCTAAAGAAAACCCAAAAAAATGCTGAAGAAAATGACACCTTGAAAAATAGGCTAACTCAATTGGCAAAAGAGGTTCACAAAGCCAATGAGAAGAAGAATGCTTTCAAAAGAAGAATTAGACAAATGGAAAAAGAGGTTCAAAAACTCACTGAAGAGAACAGTTCTCTCAATATTAGAATGGAACAGATGGAGGCTAATGACTTTCTGAGAAACCAAGAAATCACAAAACAAAATTAAAAGAATGAAAAAGTGGAAGAGAATGTGAAATATCTCGTGGGAAAAACAACTGACCTGGAAAATAGATCCAGGAGAGATAATTTAAAAATTATGGGACTACCTGAAAGCCATGATCAAGAAAAGAGCCTAGACATCATCTTTCATGAAATTATCAAGGAAAACTGCCCTGAGATTCTAGAACCAGAGGGCAAAATAAGTATTGAAGGAATACATCAATCACCACCTGAAAGAGATCCAAAAAGAGAAACTCCTAGGAACATTGTGGCCAAATTCCAGAATTCCCAGGTCAAGGAGAAAATATTGCAAGTAGCTAGAAAGAAACAATTCCAGTATTGTGGAAGTAAAATCAGGATAACACAAGATCTAGCAGCTTCTACATTAAGGGATCAAAGGGCGTGGAATAGGATATTCCAGAAGTCAAAGTAACTAGGACTCAAACCAAGAATCACCTACCCAGCAAAACTGAGTATAATACTTCAGGGGAAAATGAAACAGAGGACTTTCAAGCATTCTTGATGAAAAGACCAGAGCTGAAAAGAAAATTTGACTTTCAAACACAAGAATGAGAAGAATCATGAAAAAGTAAACAGCAAAGAGAAGTCATAAGGGACTTACCAAAGTTGAACTGTTTACATTCCTACATGGAAAGACAATATTTGTAACTCTTAAAACTTTTCAGTATCTGGGTGGTTGATGGGACCACACACACACATACACACACACACACGCACACACACACACACATGCACACACATACAGAAACAGAGAGCATAGAGTGAATTGAATAGGATGGGACCATATCTTAATAGAAATTGAGGTAAATGGTGAGAGAGAAATGTAGTGGGAGGAGGGTGGGTGAAATGGAATGGGGCGAATTATCTCTCATTCAAGAGGCAAGCAGGAGACTTTTTAGTGAAGGGAAAAAGAGGAGAGCTGAGAAAAAAAACATGAAGTTTACCTTCATCACATTCAACTAAAGGAAGGAAGAAAATGCACACTCATTTTGGTATGAAAACCTATCTTACAATACAGGAAAGTGGGGGAGAAGGAGATAAGCAGGGTGGGGGGATGATGGAAGGGAGGGCAATGGGAGGAGGAAGCAATTTGAAGTCAACACTCAGCGAGGGACAGGATCAAAAGACAGAATAGAAACAATGGGGGGCAGGATAGGATGGAGGGAAATAGAGTTAGTCTTACACAACACGACTATTATGGAAGTCATTTGCAAAACTACACAGATATGGCCTATATTGAATTGCCTGCCTTCCCAAAGGGAATGGGTGGGGAGGGAGGGATAGGGAGAATTTGGAACTCAAAGTTTTAGGAACAACTGTTTAGTATTCTTGCTACTAGGAAATAAGAAATACAGGTAATGGGGAATAGAAAGTCATCTGGCCCTACAGGACAAAAGAGAAGATGGGGACAAGAGAAGGGAGGGATGATAGAAGAGAGGGCAGATTGGTGATAGGGAAAATTAAAAAGCTTGGTGTATTGGGGTGGGGGGAGGGGATAAATGGGGAAAAAATTTGGAACCCAAAATTTTGTGAAAATGAATGTAAAAAGTTAAATAAATAAATTTACATTATGAAAAAAAGAAAATTAAGTAAGCAGTTTCACCTTATTGAGTCCTTTGTACTTGGTCATTAATTTTTTTTTATCTTTCTCCTGAGTCCTATGTGGATTTTCCATTAAATTCTGCTGTTTTTTTCACAAAGTAAAAGAAATTCATCAGTCCAGTATGTCAATTTCATGATGGTATTTTTGCCTGGGTTCTGGATAGTGGACAATGCTGTCATGCCTTGCCAGTCACCAATGGAGTGAAACAGTTGTGTGCTTGCTCCCATGCTTTTTACCATATTTTTACCACATTTTCAGCAATACTGTCAAATGCTTTCAATGAGGGTGAACATGACATCATGGTCAACTACCGAACTGATGGTAAGTTCTTCAATCTGAAAAGCCAAGATCAAAGTGGAGGGAGTGTTAGTGTGTAATTTTCTGTTTGCACATGATTATGCACTCAATGCAGCCTCTGAAGCTGAGTTGCAACAAAATATGGATCACTTCTCTGCTGTTTGTGCTAATTTTGACTTAGTAATTAACATCAAGAAAACACAGGTGTTCCATCAGCCACTAACCACACCATCCATACATAGAACCATCAGTTACAACAAAAGGAAAAGTTTTGAATGCTGTGGATAAATTCATTTACTTTGGTAGTGTACTTTCCAGGGATGTATACGTTGACAATGAGGTTGACACATGCATTGCCAGAGCTAGATCAGTGTTTGGGAGGCTCTGAAAAATTTTGGGAGAGAAGAGGTATTAGACTACCAAACTGAAGGTCTACAGAACTGTTTTGATGATCTTATTCCTGTATACCTGTGAAACATGGACAGTCTACCAGAGCCATGGCAGGAAACGGAGTCACTTCCATTTGAACTGTCTTAGGGAGATTCGGAGGATTACATGGCAGGATAAGGTACCAGACGCTGAAGTAACTGCTCGAGGTGAAGTGCCAAGCATTCAAATTATGCTTCAGAGAGCATAACTCTGATGGGCTGGCAACCTTTTTCAAATGCAAAATGTATGCTTGGGAAAAAGCCTATTTTCTGGAGAACTCACATGGGTCAGGCGATCAGAAGAAGCAGTAAAAAGACACTCTCAAGAACTCTGGATTTGATTGTGCAACATGGGAGACACTGGCATAGGATCACTCAGTGTGGTGTGCCCACACCAGAAATGGTGCTGTGCTCTATGAGCAAAGTGGAATTGAGACTGCACAAAGTAAATGTAGGATGTACAAATTTGGAGTACCCACCCCAAATATTCACATGGACTATCTGTGCCCAACCAGTGGTAGAGCATTCCAAGCTTATATTGGTCTGATCAGTCATAGTCGGATGCACTGAAATTTCTTTTTACCAAGGTGATGTCATTTTGGTCCTCTTCAAGAACGAAGGACAACAACCAATCAACCAACCAACCAACCAACCAACCAACCAACCAACCAACCAACCAACCAACCCTTGCTTTTAAATAAATGGAAGACTGCATTGGTGATGAGAAGGTTATAAGATGCAAAAATCTTCAGTGGCCTTTCAGACTCCATTCCTCTCAATGGCTTCCTGCTATGTCTGTTAGAATGTGGTTATTTTGATGTTAAAGTCATGATTAAAGAATAAGAAGTTTATTGGAGGAGTGAAGTTAAGATGACAGAGTGAGAGCACATACTCACCTAAGCTCTAAGAGAAACTCCTTCAGATACCTCTAAAATGAAAATTTGAACAAATTTTAGAGTGGCAGAATCCACTAGGAGAGCATAGCAGATTTCCAGTCCAGGACAGATTGGAAGGTCAACGAGAAGGATCTGTTGCATGAGACTGGCAAAGCACAGAGTGCACAACAGTACCAGCAGAGACCCCAGCATAGCAAAGACAAGCAAGAAGTTCTGGGCAGTCTGAAGCCAAAGCAGCAATGCAGATTCTTAAACATATCAGCCCAGGATGGGAGTCCAGTGCAACTGAGTGAGAGAGAAGCACCAAATCCCAGATAACAGAAGCAGCTGCTCCTAAGGCTATCAGCCCACAGACTAAATGTCTTTAATTTACCTATGTGAACTTCCAGAAATGAAGATGGCAAAGTAATCTGTAAGTGCTCTCCCCCTTTCCTTGCTGACCTTCAAAAACCAAGAGAATATTGCCCCAGGAAAAATCCTGGAATAGCGAGATCCGTTGAAGCTGGTGAAACTAGGGAAATCTCAAAGGGGAGTACCTCTTGCTGTGGCTGAAGGGGACCAGTAAAGGACCAAGGTTGTCCCAGACAACCATGCCTCAACTAACCAGGAGGATTTCCAGAGCCCTAAGTGCATAGAGATGGTCACTGACAACACCAGGACCCTAGGCTTCCTTTATCACAGACAAGGGAATCAGGGAAGAAACTAGTGTAGATAGGGGTTCATCAACCACTGAGCCTGCTTGTGCTCCAGCTCAGAAGAGGAAATCTCCTGTAGTCAGAGCACCCCTCCACCACACTTCATGCAGGGAGCTCCAGGGTGAGTCCAAGGAAATTCAGAAAGACTTTACCTGGCCTCTGCTTTGACACACCAGCCTCCTCAACACCAGGCAAGCTGCAGCATTCTAGCTTCCAGTTGAAAGAAACAGAGACCACAATATATAAATCCTCAAGTTGTAAGCACAAGAACAGTAGAACAGAGCCCCTGTGCCCCAGAAGCAGAGATCCACTCTAAAAGTCAGGAAAAATGGCAATCACCATGAGCAGGAAGCAAATCAGAAAAGACCATAGCATCTAACTATGAGAACAAAGTCCAACAAACTAATACTGAAAAGGTCAGCACTGAGACTGTACTCCCATCTGAAACCTCAGGAGGGAATATGAACTGGTCTCAAGCACAAAGAGTGTTTTTCGAAGAGCTCAAGAAAGATTTTAAAAGTCAAATTAGAGAGGTAGAATAAAAATTGGCCAACGATATTAAAAATATGAAAAAAAGAATTCATGGAAGATTAAAAAGAAAATTGGGCAAATGGATAAAGAGATACAAAACCTAACCAAACCAAAAGGACAAATGGAAAAGGAGGTACAAAAGTTAACTGAAAAGAACCAATCTATTAAATATTAGAAATGGGCAAGTAGAAGCTCCTGACTCTATTAGACATCAAGAATCAAATAGAATCTAAAGATGGAAAAAAATAGAAGAAAATGTACAATATATCATTGGAAAAGCAGCTTACCTGGAAAATAGATCCATGAGAGAAAATCTAAGAATTATTATTTTATCAGAAAGTCATGATGAAAAACAAAAGACCCTAGATATTATCTCCTAAGAAACCATCAAGAAAAACTGCCTCGAGATCCTAGATCTAGAGGGAAAAATAGTGATTGAAAGAATTCACCAATCAACTCCTGAAAGAAATCCCAGACTTAAAACACTAAGGAATATTGTTGCCAAAATCCAGAATTATAAAGTTAAGAAGAAAATGCCACAAGCAGACAGAAAGAAGCAATTCAAATATTCAGGAATTACAGTCAGGATCACACATGACATTGCAGTTTGTATATTAGGGATATGTAATTTTGTAAGGCAAAGGAGCTTGGACTACAACCAAGGATCAATTAGCCAGCAAAACTGAACATGATATTTCATGCAAGGAGATGGACGTTCAGTGAAATTAGGAATTTCCAGACCTTCCTGATGAAAAGGTCAGAGGTAAATAAAAAATTTCATCTTCAAATGCAAGCCTCAAGAGAGTCATAAAAAGGTAAACAAGGCGGGGGAAAATCCTTGTTATTCAATATGGGCAAACTGTTTACATCCCTGTAAGGGAAGATGATACTTATTAATCATGAGAATTGCATATTTATTATGATATTTAAAAGGGATACACATAGATAGAGGGTGTAGGTATAAATTACATGATATAATGATAAAAATATGATTTAAGTGTGCAAAGGGATTGTAATGGGAGATGTCAAAAGAAGGAGACAGAAAAAGATAAATTATGTCACAGAAAGAAAATTCACATATTACAGTGAAGGGAAAGATGGGAGGAAGATGAGCACTATTTGAGATTTACTCTCAACTGATTTGGTTTAAGGAGGGAACAACAAACTCAGTTAAGTATAGAAATCTAATTTGCTCAATTGACAGCAGAAGGGAAAAGGGGAAAGAAAAGGGAAGGGAATCTAAAAGAGAGTGAAGAAGTAGTAAGGAAAAAGGGGAAATTAAGAGAGGGGCTGACAGAAGGGAGGGAAGACTGAGGGAGCAGTGGTCAAAAGTTAAAACTGTATTGTGGAGGGGAAGAGATAAGGGAGAACTAAAATCATAAATGGGGAAAAAGAGGATGGAGGGAAAGACATAGATCGCTATCATAATTGTGATAGGTAGATAGCATAAAGGATTCAAAACCATAATCCAACAATATGTTGATTACAAGAAACACATGTAACATGGGGGGATACACACTGGGTAAGCAGAAAAAGTGGGAGCAAAATATATTAAGCTTCAGCTGAAATAAAAGAAAAAAAAAAACAGGAGTAGCAACCCTGATCTCAGACAAAGCAAAAGCAGAAAGATATCTAATCAAAAGAGATAAGAAAGGAAATGATATCTTGCTAAAAGGAACCATAAACAATGAAGCAATATCATTATTAAACATATATGCACCAAGTGGTATGGCATCCAAATTCTTAGAGGAGAAGTTAAGGGAGTTACAGGAAGAAATAGACAGCAAAACTATCCTACTGGGGGACCTCAACCTCCCCCTCTCTGAATTTGATAAATCTAACCTCAAAATAAACAAGAAAGAAGTTAAGGAGGTGAATGGAACGCTGGATAAGGTAGAAATGTTACCTTTCTGGAGAAAATTGAATGGGTAGAGAAAGGAATATACCTTTTCTTCAGCAGTACATGGCACATATACAAAAACTGGCCATGAACAAGGGCATAAAAATCTCACAATCCAGTGTAGAAAGATAGAGAGAGTCAATTCATCCTTATCAGATCATAATGCAGTAAAAATTATATGTAATGAAAGGCCATTGAAAGATACAAAAAAAATTAATTGGAAACTAAATTTTGGAACCCTCTATCTGTATCTATATCTAAAGAATGAGTGAGTTAAACAGCAAATCATAGAAACAATCAATAACTTCATTCAAGAGAATGACAATAAAAAGACAACCTACCAAAACTTATGGGATGATGCAAAAGCAATTCTTAGATTAAGCTTTATATCACTGAATGCCTACGTGAATAAAGTAGAGAAAGAGGAGATCAATGAATTGGGCATGCAGCTGAAAATGTTGGAAAATGAACAAATAAAAGTCCTCAAGTAAGCACCAAATTAGAAATACTGAAAACCAAAGAGGAGATTAATAAAATTGAAATTAAGAAAACTATTGAATTAATAAATAAAACTAAGCTGGGTATATTTAAAAAATAAAATTGATAGACCAACTGTCAATTTGATTTTTTTAAAAAAAGAAGAAAAACAAATTACCAGTATCAAAAATGGAAATGGTGAACTCAACTCCAAGGATGAGGAAATTAAAACAATAATTAGAAATTACTTTGTCCAACTCTATGCCCACATGTTTGACAATATAAGTGAAATGGATGAATACTTAAAAATATTAATTGCCCAGATTAACAGAACAGGAAGTTGAATACTTAAATAACCCCATCTCAGAAAAAAAAAAAAAAATGAACTATCTATCATTGAACTCCCTAGGAGTGAAATCTCCAGGGCCAGATGAATTTGCAAGTGAATGCTATCAAACATTTTAGGAAGAAGTAATTCCAAAACTATATAGACTATTTGAGAAAATTGGAGGAGTTTCACAAAATTCTTTTTATAATACAAATATGGTGCTGATTAAACCAGGAAGAGTCAAAACAGAGGAAAAAGTTATATACCAATTTCTCTAATGAATAAGATGCAGAAATTTTAAAAGGATATTAGCAAAAAAAAATGCAGCAGCTTATCATGAGCATAATACATTATGATCAGGTAGGATTTATACCAAGAATGCAGGACTGACTCAATATTAGGAAAACTATCAGCATTACTGATTATATCAACAACAAAACTAATAGAAACCACATAATTATCTCAAAACACAACACCAATTCCTACTGAAATCATTGGAGAACATAGGAATAAACGGAGCTTTCCATAAAATAATAAGCAGTATCTACCTAAAACCAACGACACGCATTATATGCAATGAGGATAAGTTAGATGCATTTCCAATAGGATAAGGGGTGAAACAAGGAAGTCTGCAATCACCACGGTTATTCAGTATCACACTAGAAATGCTAACTATAACAATAAGACAAGAAAAAGAAATTGAAGGAGTTAGAACAGGCACTGCAATCTTTGCAGCTGGTATGATGATTAACTTAGAGAAGCCTAGAGAATCAAATAAAAAAAACTACTTGAAATAATAAATAGCTTTGGCAAAGTTTCAGGTTACAAAATAAACCCATGAATCATCTGGATTTCTATATATTACTAATGAAGCCCAAAAGCAAGAGATAGAAAGAGAAATCTCATTTAAAGCTATAGTAGACCCTATAAAATATCTGGGAGTCTACCTGCTGAGAGAAACCCAGGGGCTATATGAACACAATTACAAGATACCTTTTGCACAAATAAAGCCAGATCTAACAGTGGAAAAACATCAGTTGCTCATGGGTAGGCCAAGTTAGTATAATAAAAATGACAATTCTATCCAAATTCATTGGCTTATTCAGTGCCTTGCCAATCACATTCCTGGATAAATATCTTCTAGAGTTAGAAAAATTAATATTGAAATTTATCTGTACGTGCAAAAGTTTCAGAATACCAAGGAATTAATGAAGAAGAAATGCTAGGGAAGATGGCCTAGCCCAGAAGATCTCAAGTTGTATTATAAAACAGCAGTCATCAAAACCACTTCATACTGGAAAAAATAAAGGGGTAGACTAGTGGAACAGGTTAGGTACTCGACAGAGTAGGCAATGAATGTAGCAAACTACTGTTTGATAAAATGCAAGGACACAAGTTTCTGGGTTAAGAAATCACTGTTTGACAAAAACTACTGGGAAAACTGGGTGATGGAGTGGTGGAAACTGGGCACAGATCAATGCCTGACACTGTGCACAAGAATATAGTCCAAATGGATATGTGTTCTAGGTGTAAAGACTGATAATGTAAACAAATTAGGGGAGCAAGTAATAGTTCACTTGTTAAATTTATGGAGAATGGAGAAATGTATGACCAAACAAAAGATAGAGCACATGATGAAGTGCAAAATGAATAATTTTGATTACATTAAATTGAAGAGTTTTGCACAAAAATACCCAATGCAACCAACATTATGAGGGAAGCAGAAAACTGGGAAAGAATATTTTCAAATAGTGTCTATCATAAAGGCCCCATTTCTAAAATATATGGAGAACTGAGTCAAATGTACAAGAACACAAGTCATTCCTCTATTGATATGGTCAAAGATATGAACAGGCAGTTTTCAGGGGAAGAAATTAAGCTTTATATACTCATGAAAAATGCTCTAAATCACTATTGATTAGAGATACTGAGTTTTACTGGGTAGGTGATTCTTGATTTTAATCCTAGTTCCTTTGACTTCTGGAATATCATATTCCAAGGCCTTCAGTCTCTTAATGTAGAAGCTACTAGATCTTGTGTTATCCTGATTATACTTCCACAATATTCAAATTGTTTCTTTCTAGCTACTTGCAATATTTTCTCCTTGACCTGGGAACTCTGGAATTTGGCTACAATATTCCTAGGAGTTTCTTGTTTTGGATCTCTTTCAGGAGGTGATCAGTGGATTCTTCAATATTTATTTTGCTCTCTAGTTGTAGAATATCAAGGCAGTTTTCCTTGATAATTTCATGAAAGATGATGTCTAGGCTCTCTTTTTTGATCATGGCTTTCAGGTAGTCCCATAATTTTTAAATTGTTTCTCCTGGATCTATTTTCCAGGATGGTTGTATTTCCAAAGAGATATTTCACATTATGTTTCATGTTTTCATTCTTTTGATTTTGTTTTGTGATTTCTTGGTTTCTCATAAAGTCAGTAACTTTCATCTGGTCCATTTTAATTTTGAAAGAACTGTTTTATTCAGTGAGCTTTTGAACCTCCTTTTCCATTTGGCTAATTCTGCTTTTGAAAGCATTCTTCTCTTCATTGGCTTTTTGAACCTCTTTTGCCAATTGAGTTAGCCTATTTTTCAAGGTGTTATTTTCTTCAGCATTTTTTGGGTGTCCTTCAGCAAGGCGTTTACTCACTTTTCATGATTTTCTTACATCTCTCTCATTTCTCTTCCCAATTTTTCCTCTGCCTTTCTTACTTGATTCTCAAAATCCTTTTTGAGCTCTTCCATGACCTGAGACCATTGAATATTTATTTTGGATGTTTGGGATAGAGAAGCCCTGTCTTTCCCTGATGGTAAGCATTGTTCTTCCTCATGTGAAAGGATGGGAAAAGATACCTGTTCCCCAAGAAAGTAGCCTTCTATAGTCTTTTTTTTAGCTTTGTTGGGCATTTTCCCAACCAGCTACTTGACTTTTGGGTCCTTTGTCAAGAGTAGGGTATACTTTGGAAAACTGTAAGATCTTAGTTCCTCAAAGGTGGCACAATCAAGCCTGCACACTGGTCTTGGAGGAACCAGAAACTTTTGTGCCTAGAGTCTGTTAGTAGAAGAATTTCCTCTTCACAGCCACCTTGCTTTCAGTTGCACCAAGACAGCACTAGTGGCTAAGATTGAGATCATCTACTCAATTTCCCCAGGGGCTTTAGGCACTGGCCGGGTCACCACTCAGTGTGAAGGTAATATCAGCTGTTGAATTCCCCCAGAAGCTTTATGGGGGGGCAGGGCTGTCAGTCAGGGCTAGATTCAGATCAGCCACTCAATTTTCCCAGGGGCTTTACGAAAAGGCCTCTTACAATGGATACTGGCTTCTGCCTGCTGTAGGAGCCTCTTCTGCTTCCATCTGGGGTCACAGCTATGGGAGGACCTTGCTCCCTTCTCAGCTAGCTGAAAAAGCCGTCTCACTGACCTTTGGTACCTATGATTTGATACATCTATGAACTTCAGGTGCTGCTGCTGGGGATTCTGCCCCTGGGGCTGCTCTGGTCCTACTTCCTGCGCTGTGTGGCCAAGGATGTGCTGTGCTCTATTCTGTGTCCAGTACAATACACCTTTCCCATTGGCCTTCCAGGTCACCCTGGGCTGGAAGTCTCCTCCACTCCATCGTTCTGTGGCTTCTGCTGTTCTAGAATTTGTTGAGTCATTCTTTACAGGTATTTTATAGGCCATGGTTGAAGAGCTAGAGTATGTGTGTCTTTCTATTCCACCATCTCGGCTTCACCCCCTAGTCTATTTTTTAATGTATTATTTTCTTCAACATTTTTTGATCTCTTTTCTCAAGTAGTCAACTATTTTTCATGATTTTCTTGCATCACTCTCATTACTCTTCCCAATTTTTGCTCTACTTATCTTACTTGATTTTCAAAATCCTTTTTGAACTCTTCTATGGCCTGAGACCAAGTCCTATTTTTTTCAGAGGCTTTTGATAAAGGAACTTTGACTTTATTTTCTTCTGTTTGCATGCATTGGTCTTCCATGCCACCAAAGTAAGATTTTATAGTCTGATTCTTTTTCCAGCTTTTGCTCATGTCCCCAGTCATTTACTTGACTCTTAAGCTCTTTGTCAAGGTAGTTTTCTGCTTCCAGTGGGGTTGGGGGGTGTACTGTCAGACAATGGATCCCTTTACAATCTGTGGGGCTAGAGCTCCAGAAACAGCTGTTATCTCTGCCACTGCTGCTGCTGTGACTGCAGTGGGTTCCTCTGCCCCCTCTCCCCTCAGCCTCCCTGGGGCTGGGGCTGGACTACTCTATTCTCTCACACTGGTTCCACAGGCTTCTCCCACCGACCTTCCAATCTGTCTTCGAAGTTTTGGGGTCCTGAAGTCTAGAGAGATTCAGTCTCTCTGAGGCTGCTCAGGTCCTGTCTATGCTGGCATAGCCCACGCTGGACAGTGCTCTGCCCTCTCCATAGTGTGGTAGACATTTCCCAGTGACCTTCCAGGCTGTCTTGGCCAGCAGAGTCGCTTCACTTCACCATTCTTTGGGTTCTCTAGCTCTAAAATTTGTTTCCAGACATTTTTACAGGTATTTTGCTGGATTTGGAGGCAGTGTTCTAGAAAGTGAGTGTTGTTACTCTACCATGTTGGCTCCACCCCCCTGAGCAGGGCAATTCTTAAAAATAATGCCGTGCAGACACCAAGGGAGCTGCCAATTTGCTGCTTCATTTCAGTGAGAAGATGACCCTATGCCCTGGGCCGCCTGTGTGCAGAGTTGTGGCTATAGCTCCCTCTCCCAACATATTTAATCTATGCTTTATCACTTGTCTGTCACTACAGAACTTTGAGGCAGGTTAAAATGGTAAAATTATATGGATGATGTCTTTTGACTAGATCATAAATTGAATTTAAGTGAGGTAAAGTTGTGTAAGGTCATCAGCTTCACTGTCTCTTCCAGAATCTTCAGATTCCAATGGCAAGAGAAAGGTTAAGATGGCTGGTGATGGCTCAGGATGCATTGAATGACCTTGACATCTTTGACATCTAACCATACTCCAAGCATTCCACAGTGCCTGCTTCCAATCATCTTTATAGTCTCTTGGAACAATTCTTGAAATACACCTAACCCACCAGGGAATGCTTCACATGCTTGGATTAGACACCCCCTCCTCCAACTCTCCCATTGGTTTAAGGCCCCTTAGTTACTCTCATCGAGGTTTAGCCCATCTATGAAAATGTTTAACTGCCATGTCATACTGTGTATATTACAACTTCTTGGAGCCACAAATGAGAGTTAGATGGCAGGTGGCCTCAAAAGGTATAAAGAAGCCCTAAAAAAGACTTGGCAACCCTCACACCAGAGGTACTAGTCTTAGCTGAATACCTGTGTACCCCATTTAGAAAGATAATGTATGTACCAAAGTGTATTCATCCTTCGTTGCCAAAGAAGATCATGACATCAGAGAAATAATGACAAGACTTGCGCTTGACATTTTTTTGAGTGAGTGAGGGCTGTGCAGGTCACCAACGTCACTTCTCCTCCAGAGCCATTTGAATTCAGTGACCAGATATTCATTAGGATGCTGGATGATGCAGAATGAGGCTATTGGGGTTAAGTGACATACTCAAGGTCAGATAAGTAGTGAGTGTCAAGTGTCTGAGGTGAGATTTTGAACTCAGGTCCTCCTGACTCCTGCCCTGGTGCTCTATCCACTGTACCACCTAGCTGCCCCATATACTGAAGAGTATAAAGCCAAAACATAACTAAAGGAGTTACTATACAGGGTCAGGAGGATGGAGGCATTGAAAGAAACAACGAATGAATAGTTCAATATACAGGAAGAAGCCCCTGTCAAAAAGACAAAACAATTAAAAGAGAATGAATAGTTAGAAATAGAGAAAGAGAACTAATAGATTTCTAACTTATAGAGAAAAAGATTAAATACTATGTAGAAGAAGTGAGTAGACTATAGGGTCAAGTGGGGCTAAAATATGAAGGTCAAGAAATAGTCATTAAATTTGATAATTATGTTATTGTGACTCTTAAAAATAATAAATGTTTGAGAGAAAGAGAGTAGTTCAGTAGGAGTAGGTGTGAAGTATCAGAGCAGAGGAGTCTAAGAAAAATCCCTTAATCTACAGCAGTACAACTCTAAGGTTATAAATGTATTTGAATAACAGGAGGATCATTGCTTATAAGTTCAGGGGAACTTCCAAGGATTTTTCCTGATAGGAAATATGAATGATTATGTTTGCAGTGGTAAAATAGAGTCCCTCATGTCAAGAATTTTATGATTTAGATTCTCTGTTCTTTCTTATATAATCTTTTTATGTATATGTATATGTATGCACAAATATCTATATATCTACATCTACAAAAACATATGGCTTATGTAAACGATCGGTGTATATGGTATGTATAGTCATTTATGCATAATATATGATTATCTCTACATACATACATACATATATGTGTATATATACACATACCCAGACACATATGTGTCTGTACTCTGTGTATTATATAAAAACTATATAAATCATAACTATATAAATTACTGCCATGGCAGTTACATTGCTTCCTGTATTTGTTTCTTGTTATAGTGTTTCACAGATCATATTAATCTGTTAATCTATTATTTATCAAGTGGCATGTCAAAGGAAAATGTTCAAGCCACTGTCTCTAGCCGATCTATATGAAAATGACAGAAAAAATAACTATAGCAAACACTAAACATATTTAAACAAACAATCAAATACACATTAATCAAGAATCAGGTTATTGTCTTCAAAGACCTGCTAGATATTTCCTGTTTGTAAATTCTATTGTGCTAATACATACAAGTTCCCTGAATGCAGGGACTGAAGTTACTTCTTTTATAATATATATGCTACCTAGTATAGGACAAAACATTTAGGATATTAGGATATATGCCGTACTTAGTTTAAGGCAGGAACTTAAATATGTGTGTCTATGTATATATGTATATATTTGTATATACACAAATATATTGATACACCCATATATTCCTATAAACATATAGAGTTAGGTGCCACCTAAATGTGTACACACATATGCATACACACAACTGCACAATGCATATATGCATAATACACTTATATACACGTGTGTAATATGTGAATATATCATGTGCATATAATATATATCTATATATTGTGCATGTGTATAGATACACACACACACACACACACATACATACTATTTTTTAGTGGATTTGTCATGGTGCTTCAGGGAATTATGCCCCAACTTGCCCCTTTTCAAGCCTCCTAGGAGGTTTGAGGCTGGAGATGCCAAAATGTGTGAAAACTGGTTTCCTTAATGGAATGTGCCATACAAAATTGCATCGTGTAATGGAAAGTGACAGAAAGCAGGGATTCCTTAATCAGAAGTGATGTATAAGACTCCACATTTGAGATTAGTCATGCACACACTGCTGCTTCCTCTTTTAAGACCTTACTGTCTACTTTATTTTGTGCCTTGGAAATGTGCTCTCCCAGCACATGACAATCTTAGATTGAAACTTTTCTACTCAGGATGCTATGCCTGACTCTGTACTTGCTTTTCTAGGAGTGAACCTCAAGGTGTGGATTGACTTGACTTGAAGTGGCATGGAAAACCATATTCCTAGGGCATTAAGTGAAAAGACAATCCTGAGGTCCTAAAGTCCTAAAGTGAAATGTTGGGCAATAATGATGTTAATATGATCACTCCTTAAATTTCTCATAGCACTTTCAATTGCCTTTTGCATTTCTCATATGCTTTCATAAAACTAGTTCATATTCATTTCTCATCCCTCACCTCACAGACAGACTGAAAACTTTAAGAAGGTAGGGATGTTGTATATATGTTTCGCTTTCCAACCATAAGTCAGTTAGTTGGTGGAGCAGATAGGTAATTGTACCTGAATTCAAGATTTCATTTCAAATGCTGCCTTATATACTTTCTAGCTGTGTGATCCTAGCAAAAACATCCCTTAACTTCTGCCTGACTCAGTTTTCTCTTCTATAAAAGGAGGAGCAATACCTATGTCCCAGAATTGTTATACGAGCAAAGTTAGACATTTATAAAACATGTCATACCCATAAATTTTTATATAAATTCCTTATCATCATCATCATCATCTTTGTCTTCGTGGCAGTAGGAATATCTTACCTAAATGCCTGTTGTGTTCTCATAGTAGAATGTGAGATCTCTAAGGGCAGGGAGCATCTCATCTTTGTTTTCATATCCTCAGCACCCAATACCATTCCTGGTACACAATAGGAGCTTCAAAATAATAATGTTTATATTGTATTTTAAGGTTTACACTGTGTTCTACATATGGTATGTCATTTGATCCTCAAAACACCCTTGTTAAGTGCTCTTAATATCCCCATTTGCAGATGAAGAAATTAAAACTGAGGATGGTTAAGAGACATGACAAGGAATTCCCTTGTCATGTATCTGAAGTAAGATCTGGATATAGGTCTGCCTTGTCTCCAAGTCAAGCACTCTGTCAGCTGTTCCACTTAAAGCCCTAGGTGCTTATTGAATGCATGAATGAATGAATGTAATAAAAGGGGCCTAGACAAATAATTTTAGGAAATATAAGAATGGAAAGAATACTCTCAGATATGAGGAATTGTTGAGGGCAAGACCTTAGGGGAAGCCTGTTTTCTGATACTGCACTCGTTATCATCCAGTATCGCTCTCCATGACCTCTGGATTTTGCTGCACTCGTGAGATAGAGAATATGCAGAGTACAAGAAAATAGGCAAGGCTGGCACCTGTCCTCAAGGATAACATTTCTGAGATCAAGAAATGAGCCAAGACTACAAGGAAGGGGGAATGGCAGCTTTTCACGAATACTTTTGGTTTTTATCTTTATATATCCTTACCCTCAGATTAATAAACAGAATTGTCCTTTCATTTCCCACCTGACCTGAATCTTTCTTCATCAGTGCTTTACCTAACTGATAGGAGATGCAGGACACCCCTCCAAGGAATGAAAGAAAGATGCATAAAGATGATTGTCATCTGGATCTGCAAGGAAGCTAGAATGGACTTGCAGAGGTACAGAAGATAAGGTGACATTAATTATTAATCCACCCCATGGATAATGAGAAAATGATTGCATAAACCCTTGCATTCACATCACAATAACAATAACAACAGCAGCAGCAATAATGACAACAACAGCTGGTATTTGCATACAACTTCAGTTTTTCGGAAGATTTTATATAAATTTTCTCATCTGATTCTTATAAAATCATGTGAGGTAGGCAATGTAGGTACTTTTATCATCTGTTTTGTAGATGGAAAACTGGAGGTTATGCTTGCTTAATGTATAGTCTCACAGTTGCAGGATAAGGGAAATGTAAGTAGACAATATTTTACATTAAAATATGAATTTAAAACATAAGAAAATGTCTGGCTGTTTTAATGAACTATGAGCTCATTTAGTCAAAAATATGAGAGGACCCTAAAAGCATTTTTAATAGAACCTACGTTCTATTAATTAGTAAAATCATTTATTATCTATGTTACAGGCATTGTTTTAAGTCCTAGAAACAGAAGGAAAGGTAAAAGACTATCTCTGATCTTGAGGATTTAACAGTTAAATGACAGCATACAGAATGAGAGAAGCAATAGTCCTATTGTTCCTGGCCCTGGCTAGACCATATTACAGTTTTAGGTGCCTTAACAAATTCATTATATCCAAAATAAAGTTAGAATGGCTTTGTCATGCCATGATTTGACCATATCTAGAGTATTCTAGAGTATTTAATATTCTATAAAATTTTAAGAGTTAGCATTTATTTCCTTGTAACAACTCTAAGACATAGTGAAGTAATGATCTATAATCACTTTAAGTATAAGAAAAATGAAAGTGAAGTCTAGAGAGAAAAAAATTGTATAGTATCTAGTTCTGCACACCACATTTTGTAAATAACAATGACAGGAGGGAGGGAGTGACCATGGTGGAAGGGCACAATCATAGATCTGATGGAACTTGAGAACATGTCCATGGGTTGATGCACCCAGGGATGGTTAGCAGGAAAACGCCTTGAGGGAAACCTGGACTATTTTCCAATACTGTGAATCCTTTCATGAGAAAGAAAGGAAATTTGCTCAGTATTACCTTGGAGAGCAGAACAGAGAGCAGCATCCAGAGTGAAAGAGAGGAAAATATTCATTCAATATGAGAGAAAAGCTTCTTAATCACATAGAGACAATTTGGAGCATCACGGTATTAGGAAGAATTTTGGACTCAGCATCAGAAGACCTGAGTTTGGATCTGGGCTTTTGTACTTGATGGTGATGTGACTCAGATGAAAAGATCTGACTTTTCTGAAGCTCAGTTTCCTCATCAGTAAAGGTGAAATGAATAGTATTTGTATCAGTACCTGACAGGCATGTTTTAAGTAAGGTGCTATATAAACATAAACTATTATTTTTATCCTTAGAATTGTACAAAAATGTCACAATGTCTCTTAAAAGTTATTGAATTTTAAGATGACTAGTGGACTTCAAACAGATAGTGATGGGATTATTGGACTCATTCTTCAGGTAGAGGTTGAACTAGTTGATTTTTAAGAACTCTGCCAACTCTGAGATTTTGTGGTTCTCTGGGTTCTGATGCATATGAATCATTAAGTCAATTATTTTGAAGATTGTTTTTTAAACATTTTTTTCTTTTTAAAAATGATTTAGTATTTTATTTTCCCAAAACTACATGTAAAAACAATTCTTAATATTTGTTTCTAAAATTTTGAGTTCCAAATTCTCTCCTTCCTCCCCTTCTTCCATTCATCCCATCTTTGAGAAGACAAGCAATTGTTGTAGATTAAACATATGTAGTCATGCAAAACATATTTCCATATTAATCATATCGTAAAAGAAAGCATAGACCAAAAACATCAGGAAAGTGAAACATGTATGCCTTGATCTGCATTGACTCCATCAGTTCTTTCTCTAGAAATGGATAGCATTCGTCCTTTGTGTGTTCAATAAATGCATTGCTACCAATAGCTAAGTTATTCACAGTTGATCATCTTAAAATATTGCTGTTATTGAATACAATGTTCCCCTGGTTCACTCATTTCATTTTGCATCAATTTATTTAAGTCTTCTTAGATTTTTCTGAAACTATCCTACTCATTATTCCCCACTCCCATTTCAAATTATTTATTTATTTTAGTTTTCAACATTCAATTCCACAAGATTTTGAGTTCCAGTTTTCCCCTCATTTCTCCCCTCTCTCACCTCTTGAGGGCAAGCATTGTGATTATTCCATCCCCTAATCTTCCCTCCCTTATATCCTCCTCCTCTTCTCTTATCTACTTTCTCTTCTATTTTCCTGTAGGGATTGCTAGATTGCTATGCACCATTGCCTGTGTATCTTATTTCCCAGTTGCATGCAAAAACAATTTTTAACATTCATCTTTTAAAACTTTGAGTTCTAAATTCTCTCCTTTTCTCCCTCCCTACCCACCCTCATTGAGAAGGCAAGTGATTAGATATAAGTCGCAGATGTGTAGTCATGCAAAACACTTCCATAATGGTCATGTTGTGAAAGACTAGCTACATTTCCCCCCACTGTATCCCAATCCCTCTTATTCTACTCTTTCCTTTGACCCTATCCCTTCTCAAAAGTGTTGATTTCTGATTACCCCCTACTCCAATTTGCCTTCTCTTCTATTTTATTGCCCCTTATCCCCTTGCACCCTACTTTCCTGTAGGGCAAGAGAGCTTCACAATTGAATTTGTATGTTATTCCCACTTTAAGCTAAGTCCAATGAGAGTAAAGTTCCCTCATTCACTCACACTTCCTTCCCCTTTCCCTCCACTGTAAAAGCTTCTTCTTGCCTCTTTTATGAGAAATAATTTACCCATTCTACCTCTCCTTGTCTCATTCTCCCAGTACATTCTTCTCTCACCCTTTAATTTTATTTTTAGATTATTCCTGCATATTCAATTCACCCCATGTCCTCTCTCTCTATTCCATCCAATTAGACTAATGATAAGAAAGGTTTCATGAGTTTCCAATATCATTTTTCCATGTAAGAATGTAAAAATTTCAACTTTAATGAGTACCTTATGATTTCTCTATCCTGTTTACCTTTTGTTACTTCTCTAGAGTCTTGTATTTGAAAGTCAATGTTTCTTTTTAGCTCTGGTTTCTCATGAATGCTTTAAATTCCTCTAGGTCATTGAATATAAATTCCCCCTCCCCTCCTCATTGATTACACTCATTTTTGCTGGATATGTGATTTTTTGTTTTAATTTTATCTCCTTTGACACCCAGTATATCATACTTCTAGACGTGTAAATTTTTAGTTTTTCTAAGGTGGTATGATCTAAGGAGAGGTGTTTACTCTTGTCCTGATCTGTGCTCTAGTCTGTGAGTGACCACAAGCACTGCTTTCTGCCCTGAAACTCTGAGGAGGACTCCCCCTCTACTCCTGCCACAAGCTCTGCTGTGCTAGTGCTCCTCCCTACTCCAGGACTACCACCCAGATCCAAGTATGGGCAAAGCAACAGAGTCATGCCTCAGTGACATCAAAGAGACCCTTGTAATCTCCTTCTGGTGAGTTCTTTAATCCCCTTACCATCTGTGGACATAGAGAGCACTGGAAGAAGTCACTGCCATCTTTGCTGCTACCCCATGGCTGTGCTGGACCTGTGGCTTGGTCTGTACTCCTCTGTCACCTGGGTCTGACAGACTTTTTCCACTGCCCTTCTAAGTTATCTTTGGAGTTTGTGGAGTGAGAAGTCTTGGAATTGCCTCAGTGATTCAGTCCCCTGAGGCATGGTCTGAGTTTGCTGGAGCCTGGGCTGGACTGTGTTCCTCTCCCAACCTAGTGTAACAGATCTTTCCCATAGGCCTTCCAGGTTGTTTTGGGTTGGAAATTTGTTTCACTCTGTCTTTTTGTGGGCTCTGCTGCTCTAGAATTTGTTTACCCATTTTTACAGCTATTTGGAGGGTTTGGGGGAGACCTCAAGTGAATTCCTGCTTTTACTCTACCATCATGACTCCAGCCCCTTTTAAAAAAAATTAAATATTGGAATAGGTATATTTGGACTCAAATATGAAATTGTTTCAAGAATTGCTCTCCTATAACTTCAACCCAAATTACCAAGAATGTTTGCCCTGTAGAATATGAGCCTATGGCACTAACCATACTGCCATAAGTATACTAGGAAGACCCTAAGCATCCTGAATCACCTCCTACATGTTAAAATTGATTAGATGAACATTTTTTCTATTACCTCAATCTAGACACATTCAAATGTCACTTTCTATCAGGGAAAAGCAACTTCATGCACTGTTTTACATTAAATAAACTTGTTCTAATTTATCTCTTTTTACCAAGAAAACCACTTCCCATATAAATTTTTATTAGAAATCTGGTCACATATGTTATGTTCCATTGGGGAAAACTAGCTTTTTGTTTCTTCAATACATTTGGTAAATCTTGCTTCTCATATTATTGGAATTTGTAGTCCTAGAAATTCATCCACGTGTCGATGTCTTTGAAGGCACAGATGTTAACATAAAAGAAATATAGTTTCATGTCATTTTACATCTGGCATATTACCTTTCCTGTCTTGGAATAATCTTTACATTTAATGAACATGTCTTCCATTCCACCATTTTCACAAAAGGCAGAAAAGGCTGTTTGTTTTGAAAGGCATCTGCATACAAGCTACACTTTATTACTCATGGACTGATAACATTAGTAAAACTGAGTTGTTCCATTATTTAAAAAAAAAAAGTTGATGGGATAAAAATCTGTCTAGCTGTTGGAATTTTAAAAGACCTTTTAAATAACTTATACCTTATTTGAAAATAACATAAATTCAACAAATATTTATTGAGTAACTATTATGTTTAGAGCCCTATTTTAGAATAGGTAGGGCATTCAAGAATGAAAAATAGAGAAAGTAATTAATTCCCACAAAGAAATGTGTACTAAGCAAACTGTTATGAACCTGTAGAAGAGGCACACACGTTTTATGAGGGAATTACAAGAGGAGTGATTCCTTTTGGGTGAAGTTAGCAGACAAGGCAATTCAGACTGATCCTGAGATTTCAACCACAGGAAATAGGCAAGAGAGCTTTCCCAGAATAAGGAGTGGTGTTAGCAAAGAAAGAGAATCAGGAGAACTTTGGTTTATTTTTGGTATGACAACTGCACAGTTTTACTACAGCGTTGGGTTTTTGGAGAAAAAAGCATGAGATGAGGCAGGAAACATAAAGATGGGTCAGATTATGGAATGCTTTGAATATCAGGGAAGGCATGTCGATTTATTTGGAAAGCAGTGAAAAGGTTTGAGCAAGGGAGTATCATGATGAGATTTGCACATTAAGCATATTAATGCCTCAGACTACAAAGGATGGTTTAAAAGGTTTGAGGAGGCGGAGACAAGGACTCCATTTAGAAGGTTTATTGGTAGGCTGTGGTTATGGTGATAGTTTGGTTCAGAGATAATAAGTCCATGAAATGAAATTGTGGCAGTGGAGATGGAGTAGTGGATGTGAGAACCTCAGCTCTGACTAAATGTGAGAGGCAAAGAAAAGATTAGCATATAATATAATTCCAAGTTTTTAAGTCTAATCACGTAGAAGAAACTAGAAACTGTTGACATAAATAGAAAGACTAGGAATAAGATTTTTGGTCTTCCTAAAAAGAAGAATTTTGACTTAAAAAGAGAAATTAATTTTTTAATATAAACTTTTTTTATTTTTTACATTGATTTTCACAAAATTTTGGGTTCCAAATTTTCTCCCCATTTATCCCCTCCCCCACTCCAATACACCAAGCATTCCAAGTTTCTCTATCACCAATCTGCTCTCTTTTCTATCATCGCCCCCTTCTCTTGTCCCCATCTTCTCTTTTGCCCTGTAGGGCCAGATGACTTTGTATTCCCCATTAACTGTATTTCTTATTTCGTAGTAGCAACAGCAATATTAAACAGTTGTTCCTAAAACTTTGAGTTCCAAATTCCCCCCATCCCTCCCTCCCCACCCATTCCCTTTGGAAGGCAGGTAATTCAACCTAGGCCATATCTGTGTAGTTTTCCAAATGACTTCGATAACAGTCATGTTGTGTAAGACTAACTCTATTTCCCTCCATCCTATCCTGCCCCCCATTGTTTCTCTTCTGTCTTTGGATCTTGTCTCTCCCCCAGTGTTCACTTCCAATTGCTCCTTCCTCCCATTTCCCTCCCTTCCATCATCCCCCCCACCCTGCTTATCTCCTTCTGCCCCATTTTCCTGCATTGTAAGATAGGTTTTCATACCAAAATGAGTGTGCATTTTATTCCTTCCTTTAGTAGAATGTGATGAGAGTAAACTTCATGTTTTTTTCCTCAGCTCTCCTCTTTTTCCCTGCACTAAAAAGTCTCCTGCTTGCCTCTTGAATGAGAGATAATTTATCCCATTCCATTTCATCCTCTCTCCTCCGATTACATTTCTCTCTCACAGTTTACCTCAATTTCTTTTAAAATATGGTCCCATCCTATTCAATTCACTCTGTGCTCTCTGTCTCTGTATGTGTGTATGTGTGTATGTGTATGCATGCACGCATGTACATGTGGGTGTGTGTATGTGCGTATGTGCATGTGTATGTGTGGTCCCACCAACTACCCAGATACTGAAAAGTTTTAAGAGTTACAAATATTGTCTTTCCATGTAGGAATGTAAACAATACAACTTTCGTTAAGTCCCTTATGACTTCTCTTTGCTGTTTACTTTTTCATGCTTCTTCTCATTCTTGTGTTTGAAAGTCAAATTTTCTTTTCAGCTCTGGTCTTTTCATCAAGAATGCTTGAAAGTCCTCTGTTTCATCGAAAAACCATATTTTCCCCTGAAGTATTATACTCAGTTTTACTAGGTAGGTGATTCTTGGTTTAAGTCCTAGTCCCTTTGACTTCTGGAATATCCTATTCCATGCCCTTCGATCCCTTAATGTAGAAGCTGCTAGATCTTGTGTTATCCTGATTTTACTTCCACAATACTGGAATTGTTTCTTTCTAGCTACTTGCAATATTTTCTCCTTGACCTGGGAATTCTTGAATTTGGCCACAATGTTCCTAGGAGTTTCTCTTTTTGGATCTCTTTCAGGTGGTGATCGATGGATTCCTTCAATTCTTATTTTGCCCTCTGGTTCTAGAATCTCAGAGCAGTTTTCCTTGATAATTTCATGAAAGATGATGTCTAGGCTCTTTTCTTGATCATGGCTTTCAGGTAGTCGCATAATTTTTAAATTGTCTCTCCTGGATCTATTTTCCAGGTCAGTTGTTTTTCCCATGAGATATTTCACATTCTCTTCCATTTTTTCATTCTTTTGGCTTGTTTTGTGATTTCTTGGTTTCTCAGAAAGTCATTAGCCTGCGTCTCTTCCATTCTAATTTTGAGAGAACTATTTTCTTCAGTGAGCTTTTGAACCTCTTTTTCCATTTGGCTAATTCTGCTTTTGAAAACATTCTTCTCCTCATTGGCTTTCTGAACCTCTTTTGCCAATTGAGTTAGCTTATTTTTCAATGTTTTATTTTCTTCAGCACTTTTTGAGGTCTCCTTTAGCAAGGTATTGACCCATTTTTCATGCTTTTCTTGTATCTCTTTCATTTCTCTTCCCAGTTTTTCCTCCACCTGTCTAACTTGATTTTCAAAATCCTTTTTGAGCTCTTCCATGGCCTGATCCCATTGCATATCTATTTTGGATGTTTGGGGTACAGAGGCCTTGACTTCTATGTCTTTCCCCGATGGTAAGCATTGTTCCTTGTTATCAGAAATGAAAGGTGGGAGCAACTGTTCTTCAGGAAAGTACCCTTCTATGGTCTTATTATTTTTTCCCTTTTCTGGGCATTTTCCCAGCCAGTTACGTGATTTCTGAGATTCCTCTCCACCCCCGCCTACATCTGCCCAGCTAGTGCTTGGGGTCTGAGATTCAAATGCTGCTCCCCAGCCTCAGGTGGAGGCAGGGCCACCTCCCAGGCTCAGTTCCCTCGGGGGCTTTATGCAGAGATCTTCAGTAATGGAGTGGAGCTCCTGCCTGCTCCGGGAGTTCCGGACCACCACTACCTCTGCCGCTGCCTCCCGAGGGGGCCTGAGTTATGGAGACACCCCGCTCCCCTCTTGGCCAGCCCAGAAGTCTCTCTCACTGACCTATAGCGCCTGTGGGTGGAGGGAGCTTCGTGGCCACCAGAGGTTCCTTCCCTGAAGCCTGCTCGGAGCTGCTTCTCTCTGGGCCACATGGGCAGGGCAGGGCAGGGGGTCCCCTCCACATCCGGTGCGCGATGGACCTTTGGGGGTTCGTTTTTCAGGGCTCTCTGGAATGGAAATCTCCTCCCCTCCATTGCTGCAGGGGTTCCACTGCTCCAGAATTTGTGGAGAGTTCTTTTTACAGGAAATTTATGGGCTGTGGGTGTCGGAGTTAGCATACGTGCATATTTCTACTCCGCCATCTTGGCTCCTCCCCCTCAGTTAATTTTTTTAATACAAGGAGTTTTTTATAAAAGTAAGCTTCCTGAAGGTAAGGACTATGCCAATTTTTCTTTGCATCCCCAGCATCAAGTGTGATGACTTGTCTAGAATATATTTTAAAAAAATATTGAGTTCAGTTTGAATTTATGATGTAACATAATAGTTAATATTTATACAGCACGTTAAGGCTTTGAAGCATTTTAGAAACATTCCTATATTTAATCCTCACAACAAGCATGGGAGATATCTGCTATTAATATCCCCATTTTGTAGATGAGTCAAATAGATGATTTCTCTGTCTAGTGAATATATACAGGCTTGTACCAGAATCAACTCATACTGTCTGGTGATAGTCAATTGTTAAATTTTCAACATGGGCATTTACATCTTAGAAACCAGGAAATAGTGAAAATCAGGATTTGCTTTTATTGTTTTGTTAATTGTCTGGACTTCTGAAAATGAGAACATATTAATATTGGAGATAAATTATTACATCAGTTCTACAAGTTTTCAAGCACACCACTGGATATATGTATCTGAATCTTGGGAAACAGTTGGGGAGTAATGATACAGACGTAAGAGTCATTCATGGAGAGGCAATAATTGAAATGTTTTCAACAAATTGAGATTACCAAGGGAGAAAAAAAATCATTTTTGTAAAGAGTATACACTTTGGGAGTAGATCAAGCTAATATATTTCTCCATTCCTGACAATAACAAACATATTTTAAGAGAGAAACTCAGGCTACAATGTTAATTGTTCCTATTGCTTCACAGTTTATAAAGTATATTTCTCATCATATGAGATGATGAAGTCTCAAATGATAGCACAAGGACATAGTGTAAATATTATGATTCCCACTTTATAAATGAGGAAACTGAAACTTAGAGGGGTTAAGAGACTTGCTCAAAGTCACATAGCTAGTAAATACCAGAGTCAGGACTTTAACACAGGTCTCTTTTCCCACCCTGAAAAAATGAAATCAACTCAGTAACTCACATCTTATCAAATCATTTCTCATATGAGGACTAGCCAAAGACACTGGGAATATTTTGTCTAGAAAAGAGAGGACTTCACAGATGGTTCTCTTGAAGCTATTTAAGGATTGTATATGGAAAAAAAAGAAGTTTGTTCCAGTTGACTCCAGAGGGTAGAATTAATAGTAAGATGAGTGGAACTGCAAAATTATTTTCTTTGAAGTAAGGGATATTTTTCACATTTAGAACAGTTCAAGAGAAAAATCAGCTGCCTTACACAGAAATGATTTCTCATACTCAGTTCAATTCAGCAAATATTTAAGTATCTACCTTGGGCAAGTATATATTGTTAGTGTATTTTTGGTGGAATAAGAAAGATCTTTCCCATCCATTAATAGACCTATGTAACCTGTTTAAGTCACATGGAAGCTGAAGTCACTTGAGTTTGAGTCACATGAAGCCTGTGGTGGGAGGAGCTTGCTGGACAGGTGGAGCAGAAAAGGGTGGAACAGGAAGAGGAGGAGCTAGAGAAGCACTGAAAGGAAGTTGGTCAGACTAGTCAGAGCTGGCAAGAACAGAAGAAGCAGACAGTTAGAATTTTGAGTGTTTGTTTGTGGGAAGGCCTGATAACGTGTACCGACTTCCTGGATTTCTTTTTTGCTATTATGGATTTGGTTTTTTGTTGTCAGAATTTGGCTTTCTGATGTTTGAATAAGTATTTTGGCTCTGTGTTTCATGTGGAGAGTTTGTTGTATTTTGAGATTCAGAAGTTTATGAGCATATTCATGGCCACTGCAGGCACTGAGAGTATCTCACTGATGCTACAGGGAGGTGTTAATTATTGTTGTAGAGGAGATCTAGCAGATACTCCAAATTAAAGAGGGATTCACTATGGAAAGTGATTTCCTGCAGACACTACTGTATGTGATGACATTATTCTACTTCTACCAAGACCTGGAACATTGTAGAACTTCCTGGATGAGACCTATAACCACCCAAAAGCCCATAATGTAACCATGTACATATGAGGAACCAACTGGATAATGAATGCCTATTGCTCAGATAAAAGCACACAATCTACAATCTAGGGACAATCTAGAATACTTATCTGTGTGTATATATGTGTATATGCAACCCACATTTTGAAGTATGTCCAATAGAGACTGTAGTTAGTTTTACTACAGCTTTGCACTACTAATAGAATGTTGACAGTGGGGAAAGTCAACGGTGTTGGCAGTTTTTAAAATATCAGTTCATAAAGTAACTTCATGTGAACTATAATTTCTTGTGGTGTCATTGAGAAGATGTGTTTTACCTATATTTCATGCAGATTTTTGAGGAATATGGATAAGACAGAAAAGGATAAAAATAATGGGAAATCTTTCCTCCTCAGCATTGTTTTTATATGTTATGTTATAAGGAATAATATCATTATTATTGTAATTTATTATAGAGATTCAAATTATGAGGAATTGGAAAGTTTAATGCATTTTTTTGGGGAAAGCTCTTTTTTGTGATTAAGAAAAAGGAAACAAAGAGGAAAGACCAATTTTGAGGAAAAATTATAAGATTCTTAAAATAATGTAATTAGTATCTATCTGGAGTGAACTGAATCACTAATAGTTATGTAAAGTGTGAGATGACTCAGCCTGTGACATTGATTATAGAGTATTGTAAATTATTTTATACAAATGTATGTTTATTATTGCTTTTTTATTAACACATGTGGAATCTATATTTTAATATTTATCTATAGATAAATATGAGTAGCTCCTATTCAGAAAAGAAGTTTCTTAATTTCATTAAATAATTAGTATTAATGAACTGGAGTAGATGCTCAAGTTAACTTATTAATAAAAAAGAGGTTGCAAGTTTAATGATGAAAAATTAATTATACAAACACACATGTAGATTGCCATAGAGCTCAGGTTGATAAAATTAAATATACTGCAATACGTCAAGTGAAATTCCATGGTTAGGATGATATAAAGATGAGTATGTTCAGGTTCCAGACTCCATTAAATCTTACTACATGTTGAGGGAAGGATGGTCTCACTATCCTTTCCTTACATATCTGCTAAACATATATCTTGTAGAGATACTGCAAATGGATAATTCGAGCTTAGAATTAAACAGGAAGACAGCATGCTTTACTGACCTTGGGAAGTGAAATATCTCCCTTAATGACTTAAACTTCTAAACTTTACTGATCTTTTTTAATAGCAGTGTTCTAGCAGTGATGTCTGTGATTCATTAATCACTAGTTTCCCAGGTACAACAGGATCGCATGAGCATAGATTTAGAGCTGAAAAGGTCATCTAATCTAATCCCTTCCTTCTATATTTGAGGAAACTGAGACACATAGATGACTTTAAGTGACTTGCCCAAGGTCAGATAGACAAAGTCAGGATTGAAACACTAGACATCTGACTCCCAAACTAGCACATACTCCAGGGCAATGGGAAGGTGCATATTAGATATTAGCAAATTAGGAGCTTGAAAGAGGATTGGAGCAAATATTGTCGTCAGAGAAATATATGCTCAAAAGAGGAGAAGGGCTAGTCACAAGACCAAAGTAAGATATGGTCAATGGATTATCTTTGCGCTCCTCTCTTCATCCTTATGCTATCAAGGGGAATTTTTGAAGACTTTCAGCAAATTAAAGAGTGGGGAAAAAACACAAGAATTATATGAGATGAACAGACAGGGGTAGGTTATTACAGCTCACAGAACTCCATAATGCACCATAATGAAATGTAATTGGAAGATTTTTTTTAAATAAATAAAAATACAATAGGACAAAAACATTTTAGTCATTTTCAGTCACATCTGATCCTTTGTAACCCCTTTTTGGGTTTTCTTGGCAAAGTGTATGGGAGTGATTTGGCATTTTCTTCTCCACATTATTTTACAGATAAGGAAATAGAGGCAAACAAGATTCAATGACTTGCACAAGATTTCAGAGTGTAAGATCTGAAGTCAAATTTGAACTCAAATGTTCTGAATCTGAACCCTGCTCTCTACTCACTGTACACTATTGAAGGGAACTTTCACACTGATTAGATCACAGAGTCATTTGAATATTTATGTATAAGTAAAGTGCTATGCACCAGGCACTGGGGAATAAAAAGAGAGGAAGGAATTAGACCCTGAGCTCAAGAAGCTTAAACTGTACTGTTAACTCTTAGAGCATTCCTTATAAATGATGATCTCAAAGCTGACCCTGGAGACATGTTCCAGATGTTATAGAAGAGACTCTTTTTTAGATATACTTTCTTTAATCTATCTCCTAATTTATATCTCTATAATTACTCATCAGCTCCTGGTAGAGAGGAGTAAATGCATTCACTAATTAATTAATTTAAATCCTACTAAAGTCCTCAAGTTTCCCATGGAACACATTACTTATTAGATTTATGGATAGGAGAATAATTTATGAACAAACAAGCTAGAGGAAGCAAAGTTAGGTGTAAAATGGATAATTTCAATCACATTAAATGAAAATGTTTTTATACAAAGAAAGAAAAACAAATATAACCAAAATCAAAGGGAAAGCAAAAACTAGGGAAAACATTATAGATAGTTTCTCACATATAGATCTCATATCTCAAATGTATAAAAAACTTGGGCATATCTGTAAGAATACAAGTCATTCCCCAATTGATAAATGGTCAAAAAAGCATTATATTGAAATTTGACAAATAGAAGATTATGATAGGTCACCAAAAATAACTTCAATATTATCTATATAACAGGAATATGTTGATCTTAGGACATTATTGAATTCTAGACATGGAAGGAATCACAGGCTTTTTCTAACCCAGCACATACCTAAACAGAATCTCCTCTATATATTGTTCAATGGGTGATCATCTAGCATTTGTTTTAATATCTCTCAGGATATTATTCATCCATCCTACCCAAGTACCCCAGTAGCTTATTCCATCTAAGGAATGATTCTGATTTTAAAGAAGTTTTTACTTATATTGTCTCAAAATCCAAATTCATTTATTTGTCTAGTTTTAGTCTCTTGAGTAGTACAAATGCAATCACTCTTCTTCATAATAGTCCTTAAAATATTCAGAGTCAGCTATCATGGTCTACCTCCCTAGACTTCTCTTTTTTGAGAGTAAAAATGGCTTAGAGGGGGGCGGAGTCCAGATGGCGGAGTAGAAAGATGCACGTATGCGAGCTCCGAACCCAGAGCCCATAGATTTAATGTAAGAAGAGCTCCCCAGAAGTTCTGGATCACTGCAGGGAGTGCAGAAACATAGTGGAAGAGATTTCCGTTCCAGAGAGCCCTGGAGAGCAGTCCCCAGGGTCCGTCCTGCCCCAGAAAGTGGACCCCACCCCAGCGCTGCCCTGGCCGCGGCCCCAGAGAAGCTGACCCGCGCAGGCTTCAGGGACAGAAGCTCTGGCGGCCGGGAAGGTCCCTCCGCCCACAGAAGCTACAGGTCAGTGAGAGAGATGGCTGGGCTGGCCGAAAGGGGAGTGGGGTGTCTCCGTGACTCAGGCCCCCTCGGGATGAAGCGGTGGAGCCAGAGATGGGGGCAGCGGCGGGGGCAGGGCGGCGCTGCGGCAGCCCCGGACTCCCGCAGCCTCAGGCAGGATCTTCATTACTGAAAGTCTCTGCATAAACCACCTGAAGTAGTTGAGCCTGGGAGATGGCCCTGCCCCACCTGCTCCATTTCTGAAGGGCTCTGCATAAAGCCCTTGAGGGAACTGAGCCTGGGAGGCAGCCCTGCCCCCACCCCAGCACCAGAAGTAAAGCTCACATTGATTAGCAGCTGCCTGCCATGGAAAGCCCATTTGAATCTCAGACCCCAAGCACTAGCTGGGTGGATCTAGGTGGGGGGGGACAGGAATCTCAGAAGTCAAGTAACTGGCTGGGAAAATGCCTAGAAAAGGGAAGAAAAATAAGACTATAGAGAGTTTTTTTCGAACAGATACAAATGATCCCGACTTTCGGATCTGACGATGACGAGGACATATTCTTGCCATCACGGAAAGACGTGGAGGGGTGGGGCCACGGTACCCCAGACATCCCAGGGAGATGTCGGGTGGGCTCAGGCCTTGGAAGAGCCCAAAAAGGATTTTGAAAAACAAGTTAGACAGGTGGAGGAAAAACTCGGAAGAGAAATGAGACACATGCAAGAAAAGTATGAAAAACGGGTCAATATCCTGCTAAAGAAAACCCAAAAAAATGCTGAAGAAAATAACACCTTGAAAAATAGGCTCACTCAATTGGCAAAAGAGGTTCCAAAAAGCCAATGAGGAGAAGAGATGCTTTCAAAAGCAGAATTAGCCAAATGGAAAAAGAGGTTCAAAAGCTCACTGAAGATAATAGTTCTCTCAAAATTAGAATGGAACAGATGGAGTCTAATGACTTTCTGAGAAACCAAGAAATCACCAAACAAAACCAAAAGAATGAAAAAATGAAAGAGAATGTGAAATATCACATGGGGAAAAACAACTGACCTGGAAAATAGATCCAGGAGAGACAATTTAAAAATTATGGGACTACCTAAAAGTCATGATCAAAAAAAGAGCCTAGTTATCATCTTCCATTAAATTATCGAGGAAAACTGCCCTGAGATTCCACAACCAGAGGGCAAAATAAGTTTTGAAAGAATCCATTGATCATCACCTGAAACAGATCCAAAAAGGGAAACTCCTAGGAACATTGTGGCCAAATTCCAGAACTCCCTGGTCAAGGAGAAAATATTACAAGCAGCTAGAAAGAAACAATTCCAGTATTGTGGAAATAAAAATCAGGATAACTCAAGATCTAGCAGGTTCTACATTAAGGGATCGAAGGACATGGAATAGGATATTCCCAGAAGTCAAAGGAACTAGGACTCAAACCAAGAATCACCTACCCAGCTAAACTGAGTATAATACTTCAGGGGAAAATATGGTCTTTCAATGAAACAGAGGACTTTCAAACATTCTTGATGAAAAAGACTAGACCTGAAAAGAAAATTTGACTTTCAAACACAAGAATGATAAGAAGCATGAAAAAGTAAACAGCAAAGAGAAGTCTTAAGGGACTTACCAGAAGTGAACTGTTTACATTCCTACATGGAAAGACAATATTTGTAACTCTTAAAACTTTTCAGTATCTGGGTAGTTGGTGGGACCACGCACACACATATACACGCATGCACGCACACACACACACATGCACACAAATACAGAGACAGAGAGCACAGAGTGAATTGAATAGGATGGGATCATATCTTAAAAGAAATTAAGGTAAATGGTGAGAGAGAAATGTAGTGGGAGGAAAGAGGGTGAAATGGAATGGGGTAATTATATGTCATTTAAGAGGCAAGTAGGAGACTTTTTAGTGGAGGGAAAAAGAGGAGAGCTAAAAAAATAAAAAACAAGAAGTTTACCCTCATCACATTTGACTAAAGGAAGGAAATAAAATGCACACTCATTTTGGTATGAAAAAACCTATCTTACAATACAGGAAAATGGGGGAGAAGGAGATAAGCAAGGAGGGATGATGGAAGGGAGGGCAATGGAGGAGGGAGCAATTTGAAGTCAACACTCTTGGGGAGGGACAGGATCAAAAGACAGAATAGAAACAATGCGGGGCAGGATAGGATGGAGGGAAATAGAGTTAGTCTTACACAACACGACTATTATCGAAGTCATTTGCAAAACTACACAGATATGGCCTATATTGAATTGCCTGCCTTCCCAAAGGGAATGGGTGGGGAGGGAGGGATGGGGAGAATTTGGAACTCAAAATTTTAGGAACAACTGTTTAGTATTGTTGTTGCTACTAGGAAAGAAGATATACAGTTAATGAGGAATAGAAAGTCATCTGGCCCTACAGGACAAAAGAGAAGATGGGGACAAGAGAAGGGAGGGATGACAGAAGAGAGGGCAGATTGGAGATAGGGAAAATTAGATTGCTTGGTGTATTGGGGTGGGGGGAGGGGATAAAAGGGGAGAAAATTTGGAACCCAAAATTTTGTGAAAATGAATGTAAAAAGTTAAATAAATCAATAAATATTTAAAAAAGAAAAAAATGGCTTAGAATTCTAATGCAATTCAGTCTTCATGCCACTTGCATCCTAGTAATCATCTTCTATCTACACTCCTAATCGTCAGTATTTTTCCTTACATGTTGTTCTGCGAAGTAAAGTGCTTGTAATGTAGTCTGGCCAGACAATTCTTTATTCTCAGTTCTTTGCAACCTTCAAAGCATATGTAGTGAAATGTTCTTAAAATATTAAGATCTAGAAGAAGAAATTAATACTATGTAGGAACAGGTCAAGATATATGACATCCCTTTCTGCCTGAAGGCCATTATAGCTGTCCCAAAGATGTGCTTACCTTCCACTACCCTTGTTCAATTACAGAATTCACTTTATTCATATGTACAATAATTCTGAGAAATATTGTATTATGTTTTATCAAATGCAAAAAATAATATTACCATAATGACTTTTTCTGCAGTCTGTTTCTATCTGAATATAACGAAAAGATATGAGAAGAAGCAAGAACAATTTGGAGCTAAAATGCAGAGGTCACACTGGAACATTAGACGAGGACAACAGCCTACAAATAAAGTAGTCTTGAAAGGCAAAACATAAGAAACATAAAGAAAGCAAAGAGAAACTCGTGGCTCCATATGATAAATCCTTACCAACATACTGAAATCGACACTGAATAGAGAGAAGCAGTTGAAGGAGTCAGCATTGTATGCTATGAGTCTTGATGGACATATTTAACACTGTAAAATGAACCAAAAGTTTTACAAAGTATTCTAACAGAACCTATACAATATTCACTAAATGTAGGGTCCATCACCATAAGGAATCTATAGAAAACTTGACAATTCCTCAATAAAAGGGAAGAAGATTAACCCCTAAAATATACAAGAATGGCTAAAGTGCATTTGTTGAGCGTTTAGCATTTACCAAGAACTGTGCGAAGTTCTGGGGGAAAAAATAGAAAACAAAACAAACAACAATGAAACAAGATAGTTTTTGTTCTCAAGTAACAAACTCTGGTTGAAGAAACCTGGAAGCCCTAGGCTTCAGTGATGAGGAAGATGAAAAGGCCTTCATGTCATTATGCTAGAAGTGTAGCATATGCTGGAGGGAGTAAGGCCAATGCTGGAGGGAGTAAGGCCAATGGAACCCTATGAAAACCAGTGCCAGGGCAAGAGGTAAGATCTGTTGGTCTTCCATGTTACAGACAAGATTAGAATTGATAACTTCCATATTATCTAAACCAGGGCTGGGGAACTTGTGGGCTGGAGGCCACATGTGACCCTCTAGGTCCTCAAGTGTGTCCTTTTGATTGAAACTAAACTTAATAGGATTTGTTCTGTAAAATTTAGACTCAGTCAAAAAGCCACACCCAAGGACCTTGAAGGTCATGTGTGGCCTCGAGGCTGCAGGTTTCCTACTCCTGATCTAAACTGTCTGATCAGAGAAGCTATCAGTATAGTTTTTGGGTTGTTTGAAGCTAAGGGAAGATGTGGGGGTGGAGAGAGAAAAACAGGAGCAAGGACTTTCCCTTTTCTCTTGGCTACCCTGAATAGGTTTTACTCAGACAAGAATGAGGAACGAGATAGATGGGAAGTGAAGGAGAAAAGGCAGGAGGGGCCTGGAGCTAATAGAGGGAGAAAAGGATGGAAAAAGCAGAGGGAATTATAATTCAGGTAGTAGCTTCTCACCTCTCTGACTATTCCAGGTAGACTCTGGGCAATCCCACATCAAGAAAGGAGAAGAAAAGACAGAAGGTGAAGTGTAGTCTGTGGAGGCTCAGTCAATCCACATGTATTTTGGGCAGCATGGGCCTGGAGAGAGAAGGAAAGAGGCCGTAGTAGTGGGTCATCCATTTCCCAGCCTACATAAAATCTTTTAGAATAAGAGGACAGCATTTCACCAAATTAAGCACTAAAAGCAGATAACAGGTGTATGTCACCGAATCTGTCAAATTGGTTTATCTCTGTATGCAAACAGAAAAAGGGGCTAAGATATAACAATAGAGCCAAAGGACAAGGTTATTGCAATCAGATATTACAAAAGGGGTTATTTCTAAGGGGTCTAGACTTAGTGATCAATACAAATTATGAAAGGAGATAATAAAAACTTTGTAATATGTCCCTAAGAGTTTTTAAAAATAAAAAATAGCTCCTACAAGTACCAAGCAAGACATCACATCATAGCTAGAATTATGTATCAGAAATTTATTATTTTTCATAGAATGACAAATAGGAATTCCCTACACTATAAATACAGAGAACAAAAATCCAGGAGAACTCAACCAATAAATTATATTAGAACATGATGTTTATTAGGTTGCCTATAATTATCTAGATAGAGCACTGATCCATAAAAACTTGAAACAGCTTTTTTAAAAAAAACTCACCAAAAAGTATGCTTAATTTCCACAGTGTATTAAACAAAAAAAATAATAAATATATTGACCTAGTAGAAAAAAAATTCAGAATAATGCAGAAACTAGATGAGGTACACAATGATATCTGTTATTTTGACTGTAATGTACCAAAGATGAGTTAAGTGAATTTACATAGGATGAGCTTAAAACATCATACTTTAATGTACTGATGAAAAAGACTATCTAAGAGATAGTCTATGAAACACTAAATATAAAGAAATGATAAAAGGATATCAAAATAGAATATTGATGTGTTCCAGCAAATTTTCTCTTCCAGATGGTTAAATTCAAGGAATGTTGAGAAGTGAGGGATTAAGGGGAAGAGAAATCATGGAAAAATTAGCAACTGAGCAGAACCTTTCAAGATAAGAATTCTGAGCTATATACAGAAGGAGGGAATATATCTAGTCACAGGCAACAGCTTTTGTGAATACACAGCAGCAGGAGATTTAATCTATCAATGAATCAATACCTATTTAATGAAGGGCCATTAATGCCCATCATTCTGTCTGCTGTAAGGAATGCAGAATAAATAGAAGGTAGCCCATGTCCCCAAATCTTTTACAACCTTAGGAGATAATACTTTTATAGTACCTTAAATTTTGCAAGCCACTTTCGATATCTTGTGAGGAGGGTCATATTATTATCCCCATTTTCTAGATAAGGAAACTAAAACTGATAGAGATTAAGTGACTTAACTAGAGACTCACGTTTTAGGGTCAGAGGCAGGATGTGAATGTGTTCCTAATTCCTTATCCAGGGTGCAATCTACTAGATTTGTCTTCTAATCACCTCTACCATCTTGTTGTGGGACAAAATAAAATGTAATTAAGCAAAATAATAAAGCACAGATTATAGACGATCATGGTCCAAATAGGGATGGATGAAACAGTTATAGGTAATGATATTATAAAAATTCCAAGAAGAGGTACCTCACTGTAAGTTGTGGCCATTGTGAATGTTTGCACAGAAACAGTGAAGTTTGAACTGCCCCTTGAAGGATGGGTAGACTTTGGATGTGAGCCACAAATACCTCCACCATTTTTTTTCCTTTTGACCTTCAGGTAGCTGATCCCATCTGTTTACCCAAGTTCTGACTCTTGAAGCTAAGTTAATTGAATAGCTGTTCCTTTCCTTTTATCTTCTTGAAGTTGGGTGGGAGAAGTTGTCTGGGCATCGTAAATCTCCATCAGTTCTAGTGCAAGGCTATATGCTCACTTCTATTGTAGCCTGCTTATATGTTATGATGATTTATCGTTTTAATCTTTTCCCTAAATGAGCACTGAGGCTATGCAACTGGCCCATATTTACAAAGACAACAGCAGCTAAATAAATAAATAAATGATTATCTTAATAACCTTGAGATTAAGATATAATGTTATAAGGCCTGCCATGCCTGAAGAAATGTGCATCTCTCCCTTCTCTTGGTTGCTGCTTCCACACAGTTACTTTAGAACCTCATATTTTTTATCTGTGAATAATTAGAGATAATCCTGTATTGCTTTAGCCAAAATTGCGGAATAATAGGCTGCTGCCCATGAAGTCAGTGTCTGTTTGGGCAATACTTCCTTTCTTTGTCTGTGTCAGAAAATAAGGGGAGCCACACAGGCAGAATTTCAGGATGAGCAAAAATTTTTCACTTTAAATACCAAACTAAAAAAAATGTTGCAGCCATTTGTTCTGCAGCCTGCCCTGGGTAGGGGTTTCAGAGATGTACTTCATTGCCCTTCTCAGCAGCAACTTTAAGAATCTTTTTAGCAAATTGCCAGTGCAGCTTGGGATTGACTGACTGTTACATGGGGACAATCCTGGATCACTAAAACTGAATTTGCACCTATTTCAGAGCCATATTGCACAGGGTACCTTGATTCAAATTGAGGCACCTAGCAATGTTATCAAACAGGAAAATGAATAAAAGCAGAAAATCCCATGATATAATTGATTCTTTGTTTTCCAGACTCTTCTCTCTTGGCATCTAACTTTTCTGCTAACTGTATTGTGAAATCAGAGGCTTTCTCACCTAAGTTACCTGATACCCTCTTCTCTAAAGGGTATACTTCATTCTTTTAAACCCAATCCTTCACCTGCACCTACAATAATGCTCAGTTACTTTTGTCTACTATTTAGCCATTCCCCAATGAATGAGCACCTCCCGAATTAGTACTTGATCATGACAAAAAAATGAACTGCAACCCTAGTTAGAAGTTGGAGTGGAGCAGTAGAAGCTGAATTCAGGATCATCTGTTATGGGGTCAAAGGAAGAGTACAGCAGTTATGTTCTGACCCCTGAAGACTTAATGTGATATCCTAGTCAACTGTTCCATACTTCCTTCTCTGGTAACTTTCATATGAGCTAAATCTGTGATCTTTTAGAAAAAAATGATTTGCTTTTATTTCTCCATGGATGTCCCAATCAGTATTTGGTCTAGCCCTCTTCTTAGATTTTTACTGGAATAGTTGTGGGGAGAACTGGGTTTTCATGTTTCCTCCTCTTCCATCATCATTGCTAGTATTCTAAAAATAACATATTAAAAGCTGTCATGCAGGAAAAGGGCGTGTGTGTGTATGTGTGTGTGTGTGTGTGTGTGTGTGTGTGTGTGAAAAAATCTTGACTGCCAAACCTTTATTTTTGCACCAGCTCTAGGTGCAATGTCTGAAGGGCAGACTCTGGGTCCAATGCCGAGGTATAGGCACACTCACACTACAGGCCAAAAGAAAGGAACAGGGACTTACCTTGAGAGTACAACATCCCTGACCAGAGGAGCTGGGGGCAGACACCCTAGAAGGAAGGGGAGGACAGGGGAAGGCACAGGGGCTATTTTTTGGCAAAAGATATCTTCATGGCATTATTATGGGTGATCTTGAAGCCCTTCAGGGCATCTTGGGCCTGCAACCGGTTGTCAAACTCCACAGAAATAATGTCATGGCACCCAGGGACCAGGCACATCTCCCTGAAGCCAGGGAACTAATTGAAGAACATGAACAGTATGAGTTCATTGATCTCCTTTGGCAGGTTGGTGAGGAACAAGATAGAGTTGGGTGGGTTTTCAAACAGTGGCTTGCACGTGGGATCTGTCCAGGCATCATCTGTTGCAGGGGCAAGACACCAGGTGTTATCTGTCCAAGGGCCAGACCAGGTGGAGGGATCATCCTGGGGGGCACGTATGGTAGCTGCCATGGAAGATGGAGCATGATGTGGAGAGCTTGGGTCAAGGGTGGCATCACTAGGAGAGGCTAGGCAGCAGCCCAAACTAAGGCACTCCTGGACCAGTCTTCTTGACCACCAGTGTTTCTTGGCCCTTGGGATTTCTCTTCTCCTGTTTCCAGTCATATTCCACATAGGTGCCCTTCCTCTTGACAATCATGTCCAAGTCTGATTTGGCATATGGGATTCTCATGGGTTGTCATAGAAGGGAAAGCCCTGCATAGAGCATAAACCATTGGTGGCACTGCTGGTCTCCTTGAAGAAGACAAATTGTGGGCCCCTCATCTTCAGGCTCCTTAATACCAGGATGTCCAGAATCTGGCTGAACTGTGAGAAATTGGCATAGAGGAATTTCTTCAATTCATCCTTCTTTATCTTCTCATTGAGGTTATTGATGCAAATGATCCGATTAAGATGTGACTCAGGCACTGCCATGGTGGAAATCTCTTGAATTTGGCTAATGGTGTGTGTCTGCAAGTCCTGTTGGTGGCTCTCTAGAATAAAGATTTTCCATAAAATTTCTTGGTCCCAGCAAACAAAACTAGGACCAAGTGAGTAAAAAATATAAGTAGAAAGATTTTAGTTGGCTATAATGAAAATATGTCTATCAATCTGAGCTATTCAATAATATATGGAACTGAACACCTCTGAGAGTTAGCAAGCTGACTATTAGGGAAGACTTTAGTATGTTTTAAATAAGATCCATTTTTCAGGTAGATGATTTGCTACATGAACTTTGAAACTTCTTCTCCACAAGCTTTCTGATTGTTCACCTTGCCTCCAGGATATTTTTTCTCTAATCCATTCTCTTTCTAGCGGTCAAATTGATACTCCTAAATTACATAGCAAACTATGTCACTTCTCTGTTCAAGAAAGCCTTATTTCCAATACCAAAAATAAGATTGAATGAATGGAGACAGAAAGCTTAAACGATTCCTTCTAAAATCTTATGCCTAACAACTATGTCTTCCTGATCACTAATTAAGGTATCAGAATATTATACTCTTTGTCTCCAAGGAAGAAAATATGTAAATATTTTGCTTTGGACATGGGGGTAATAGTGTGGAAAGAAGAATGATGAGTGCACTGACAGAGGATGCCTGTGGAAAACAGAATTGGGTAAGGCATTTCAGTAAAGCACCTTGACATCAAGGAGAATTAAAAAGCTGGAAAGAAAGGGATTGGCATTCTTAGCAAAGATAAATGTTTTGTTTTTGGTTCGTTTTATTTCTAATGGAAAGGGTGGTTGTTTTTTTGACTAGGTATTCCTGGATTTTGTGGTTTTGATTTAAAAAAAATCAGAACATCTTGCATTTAAGTGATGTGGTAGTTCAACATCCTTTCCAATGCAATTAACTCATGCAGAATTTATCTGACTGATTATCCATCATTTATCCCCATTTTCCTTATTCAAGAACTATTTTAGTCCTCTTTAAAATGTGGATAATATTTCTTATACTATTGACCTCACAAGATTATTGTGAGAATTCTGTATAAGCATTTAATTCTATTACCAAGAATGGTGTGTGTTGTTCTTTTATGGGTTAGACTTTTTAAATTGATTGTAAAAAACAGAAATCCCACAATTAACATGTGGAAGACATAACCAATTTTCCCTTCTAAATTCACCCTTCTTCCTAGGTTCCCTATTTCTGTCAACAATATCACCATCTTTTATTCCCCCAAATTTTTAACCTGAAAATAATTTTTAACTCTTTGATCACCCTCATCGCCCTATATCCAAGTTTTTTTTTTTCAAAGCTGGGTGGTAAATATCAACTTACCACTATATCACAACTCTCTTCTCTGCTCACAAGAACACCAGTCCAACTCAGATCTTCGTTACTTTTTTTTCTAAATGCTTCATGGATTTCCTTATTGTTCCTTCTGCATTCAGGCCATTGAATCTCTAATCTTAGTCACTTTTATGTCTAGAAGAATGGAATGTTAGTCTTGTAATAGGAAGACCTGACTTCAAATCCAGCCTCAGACACTTAACTGTTTATGCATCTTTTAGTAAGTGACCTGAACTATCTCTATAAGCCTCACTTTTCTATCTGTAAAATGGGGATAATAATAGCACTTGTCTCCCATGGTGGTTTTCTGGATAAAATGATTTTTTGTAAAGTGTTTTGCAAACCTTTAAACACTACATAAATACCAGCTGTTATTACTCTTTTGGTTAATCTGTCCTCCACATTGCTACCAAGATGATATTCATAAATTATGGATCTGACCTCATCACTTCCCCATTCAAGATGCTCCAATGCTTCCTTATTTCTTCTAGAATAAAGGCCAGTTACATCTATTTGGTCTTCAAGTCCCTTCATAATCTTGTTCCAATTTCTCATTCCAGGTTGATAGCTAACTACTCTTCTTCTCATTCTTTATATGCTAATGCGGAGGCAGATAGGTGGTGCAGTGGATAGAGCACCAGTGCAGGAGTCAGGAGGACCTGAGTTCAAATCTCACCTCAGACACTTGACATTCACCAGCTGTGTGATCTTGGGCAAGTCACTTAATCCCAATTGCCTCATCCTGGGTCATCTTCAGTCATCCTGATGAATATCTGGTCACTGGATTCAGATGGTTTTGGAGGAGAAGTGAGGCTGGTGACCTGCACAACCCTCCCTCACTCAAAACAAAGTCAAATGCAAGTCATGTCATTATTTCTCTGATGGCATGGTCTTCTTCAGCAATGAAGGATGAACACATACACACACACACACACACACACACACACACGTGCTAATGCAACTAGGCTTGATCCTGTTTCCCAACACAGTATTCTCTTTCCCACTTCTCCTGAATTCAGCCCAAGTGCTCCACCATGCTTGATATGCTGTCCTTCCTCATGTCTGTCTGTTTCTTTTCAATTCTCTAACTTTCTTCAAAGTTAATGGATTGCCACTTTTTCTTTCCATCTGCTCAGTTGTCATGCCTCTCCCCTGCACATAAAATTACTGTGTATTTATTTGTCATATGTTTGATATTTATTTATTTGGGGACATTTTGACTTCTCTCCTCCAGTGGAATGTAAGCATTGTGAAAGAAGGTTCTACTTTTTCTCCCATTTGTATTTCTAGCACTTAGTAAAGTACTCAGCACAGAGTAGGTAAGTTTTTGGACAAACATAAGTTTTGAACAATTGAAATATATTTATGTATGTTTGTGCACTCTCACAAACTACCTCCCAAGGCAGCCCACTTATTTCTGGAGGACATGAATTATTATTAATAATAACAACTCACATTCATATTATGTTGTACAAGACATTTTCCTCATAGCCACAATGTTACATAGAGAATGCAAATGTTATTTTCATCATGTTATTTATAAATCAGGAATTTCAGAATAAGTAAAAGTAAAGCCTTGTCCCAGGGTTACCCAGGAAGTAAAGACCAGGGTTAGGATTTCAACCCAAGTCTCCTGACTTATAGCTGAGTGCTCATTCCATGACATCAAGCTTCCTCTTTTTGAAGAGTTCTGACATTAGATGATCTTATATCTTCCTGCTTGTAACTGGTAGTCATCAGTCCCAGCTATGCTTTCTGGGGTTATACACTAATGGTACAGTTTATCCTTCGGGATAAAACATATTTTCTCATATTTTCTTTCTTCTTTATTTTCAAAGGGCATAAAGAGGAAGAAAATAAGGTCAAAAAGTCTGAGAAGGCATGATCAGAAAGACAAGAGGGGAAGCAGAAGATTTCATTGTTGATTGAGTTTCCAAAAAGTGGGAGCAAGCAACAATGTTAAGTGCTGGTTAATTAGGGGCTGGTTTTTGAACTGTTTAGTTGTGTCTGGCTTTTGTGATCCCATTTGGAGTTTTCTTGGCAAAGATACTGAGATGGTTTGCCATTTCCTTCTCCAGCTCATTTTACAAAAAGTACTGAGGAAAACACGGTTGAATGACTTGTCCCTGGTTACACTACCAAGTATTTGAGGTCAGACTTGAACCCATGAGGAAGAGTCTTCCTTATTCTAAGCCCATGGCTCTCTCCATTGTGCTGTATAACTTTCCTTAATTGAGAACTCATGATCAATTAAACTTGAGGTAATTGAGGTGACACTACATATGGAAAAATATTTGTTAGACTCCCCAAGGCTTCATAATATATATTTGTACACCTGCAGAAAGGTTTGGAGGTTCCCTAAAGGATATATCTTTACACATATACATATATACTTACATATATATATAGTGTATATACATATATATATGTATGCATATAACATATGTCATGTGTCCACATGATTGCCAAAAAGACTTTTGAAAAGAAGAAAGACAATAGAGAAAGAGAAAGACAGGGTGAGAAATGACATTCAAAATGTCCCTTGATTCCCAGGAGCTAGACCTTCAGAGACAGCTAATAGCCAATTTCTCATGAGATCATTCTCCCTGCTTGAGGTGATATTTCATCTTTCTCCTGGATCACAGAGCAACCCTTTACTTTTTTGGGATACTATCATTCTTGTTTCTTCTTCAAGGCTCTTTATCATTAGTAAGTGTGCTGCATATATTACTTGGAACATAGCCCATTTGTGCATTAGTGAACTGACTTTGTGAATGATTTCAGGGCTATTAAAGAGTCAGAACTACTGTGATGGGGGCCTCACATCTAACTGGTGTGGTCCAGGGATGACAGTTACAAAGTCCATCACATGGGACAAACTTAAAGCCCTATGACATTGTTTGGATCTAAGAGAAATTACATTCTAATGGCATAACCTTCAAGAACCCTTAGTTACTTCTAAGCCAAGATGAGATTTCAGTGTAGAACATTATAGCAAGTTTTATATGCCAGTGTCAACTCATTCACATTTTCCCTGAGATATTTGTAGGGAATTTTGAGGTAGAAAAGGGACATTTTGGCATGATAGAGGATTGGATTTAAAGTTAGAAGGGTTGGGTTTAATATTCTGTTCTCCCACTTACTAGTTGTGTGACTTTGGGGAAGACTCTTTAGCTGTTATTTTCAGCTTCCTTATTCATAGAGTTAGATTGAAATTGCTTAATATGTATGTGAAAGTATATCACAAGCAGCAAACCAGTATATGAATTAATGACATTCATTTTATAAAAAGAGATATATCACAAATCTATAGCTGGAAGAGACTTTTGAGGGTACTTAATAGAACATACTCATCTTACAGATGAGGAAATTGTGTCTCAAATAGTTTATGAGGTTTGCCCAGTGTCATACATAAAGAGTACGGTAGAGTAAAGATTCCAAAGCCATGATTTCCACTAAACCAAGAACCTTGCACCTGAAATCAGAAAACAGTAATGAAAATCTAAGCTCCATAATTGTCTAAAGCTCGAACTTACAAAGCTATTTAAGCTCTCTAAGCTTCATTTCCTCATATATATATATATATATGTATATATATATATGTATATACATACATATATATGTATGTGTATATATATATGCATATAACATAACACCATCAGAAAAAATATCATTTTTTCTGATGGTGTTATGTACAACTTCAAATAAGAAATATAGCTTTTGCTATAGGAGCCAAGGTGATGGAGTAGAAAGATTCACATATGCTAGCTCCTAACCAACAGCCCAAAAAATACCTGTAAAAAAGAACTCACAACAAATTCTGGAGCAGCAAAAGTCACACAGCAATGGAGTGGAGGATATTTCTGTTCCAGAGAGCCCTGAAAAACCAATACCAAAGGTCCGTTGTGCACCGGACCCTGAGCAGAGCCCAGCCCTGCCTTGGCAGTGTGGCAAAGAGAGGAGGAGATCCCAGCAGGCTTCCAGGATAGAATCTCCAGCGGCAGAGCAGGTCCCTCCACTCACAGATGCCAAAGGTCAGTGAGAGAGCCTGTTTAGCTGGCTGAGAGGGGAATGGGGTGTCTCCATAACTCAGGCACCCTCAGGAGGCAGGAGATGACAGGAGCTCCCAAAGCATGCAGGAGCTCGGGTCCATTGTTGAAAGCCTCCCCATAACCCCCCTGAGGGAACTGAGCCCTGTGTGGCAGCTGTACCCCAACCCCAGCAGGTGAACTTAATCTCACACTGAATAGCAGCCCTTCCCCAAAAAAATGCTGAAGAAAAAAACACCTTGAAAAGTAGGCTAACTCAACTGGCAAAAGAAGTTCAAAAAGCCAATGAGGAGAAGAATGCTTTCAAAAGCAGAATTAGCCAAATGGAAAAGGAGTTTCAAAAGCTCACTGAAGAAAATAGTTCTCTCAAAATTGAAATGCAACAGATGACTTTATGAGAAACCAAGAAATCACAAAGCAAAACCAACAGAATGAAAAAAAAATGGAAGATAATGTGAAATAGCTCATTGAAAAAACAACTGACCTGGAAAATAGATCCAGGAGAGACAATTTAAAAATTATGGGACTACCTGAAAGTCATGATCAAAAAAAGAGCCTAGACATCATCTTTCATGAAATTATCAAGGAAAACTTCCCTAATATTCTAGAACCAGAGGGCAAAATAAGTATTCAAGGAATCCACCAATCACCACCTGAAAGAGATCCAAAAAGAGAAACTCCTAGGAACATTTTGGCCAAATTCCAGAGTTCCCAGGTCAAGGAGAAAATATTGCAAGCAGCTAGAAAGAAACAATTCCAGTATTGTGTAAATACAATCAGGATAACACAAGATCTAGCAGTTTCTACATTAAGGGATCGAAGGGTGTTGAATAGGATATTCCAGAAGTCAAAGGAAATAGGACTCAAACCAAGAATCACCTACCCAGGAAAACTGAGTATAATACTTCAGGAGAAAAAATGGTCATTCAATGAAATAGAGGACTTTCAAGCATTCCTGATGAAAAGACCAGAGCTGAAAAGAAAATTTGACTTTCAAATACAAGAATGAAAAGAAACATGAAAAAGTAAACAGCAAAGAGATATCATAAGGGACTTACTAAAGTTGAACTCTTTACATTCCTACATGGAAAGACAGTATTTGTAACTCTTGAAACTTTTCAAGAGTTGGTGGGTAGTTGGTGGGATTACATGCACACACACACACACACATGTGCACGCATGCACAGAGACAGAGAATGTAGAGTCAATTGAATAGGATGGGATCATATCTTTAAAAAATGAAGTTAAGCAGTGAGAGAGAAATGTATTGGGAGGAGAGAGGGAGAAATAGAATGGGGCACATCATCTCTCATAGAAGAGGCAGGTAGGAGACTGTTTAGTGGAGGGTAAAGGAATTGAGCTGAGAGAAAAACATGAAGCTTACTTCCATCACATTCAACTAAAGGAAGGAATAAAATGCACCCTCAGTTTGGTATGAAAACCTATCTTACCATAAAAGGAAAGTGGGGGAGAAGGAGATAAGCAAGGGGGGGGATGAAGGAAGGGAGGGTAATGGGAGGAGGGAGCAATTTGAAGTCAACACTTGGGGAGGGACAGGATCAAAAGACAGAATAGAAACAATGGGGGGCAGGATAGGATGGAGGGAAAAACAGTTAGTCTTACACAACACGACTATTATCGAAGTCATTTGCAAAATTACACAGATAGGGCCTATATTGAATTGCCTGCCTTCCCAAAGGGAATGGGTGGGGAGGGAGGGATGGGGAGACTTTGGAACTCAAAGTTTTAGGAACAACTGTTGAGTATTGTTTTTGCTACTAGGAAATAAGAAATACAGTTAGTGGGGAATAGAAAGTCATCTGGCCCTACAGGACAAAAGAGAAGATGGGGACAAGGGAAGGGAAGGATGATAGAAGAGAGGGCAGATTGGTGATAGGGGAAATTAGAATGCTCAGTGTATTGGGGTGGGGGGAGGTGATAAATGGGGAGAAAATTTGGAACCCAAAATTTTGTGAAAATGAATGTAAAAAGTCAAATAAATAAATTTAACTTATAAAAAAGAAATATAGCTTTTGATTCCTATTTACTTTTCTTCAGAGTTCTATCATATCTAGCTTCTAAAATTCTATTCACCTCTGATTTATCACTTATTTTTCTTAGATTTGTCTGGATCAGGACTTCTTAATCCATGGGCTGTGACCCTATATAGAGTCACAAAACATTTGGCAACAGTAAAAGTTTTCTGAATATGCAATGATCAAAAATTAATTAAAAATCAAACATGTAACGAATGCAAGGTGTTTCTGAAAGCACTTCAGGCAACTTGACTGCAACCTTGGTTCTGAACACAAAGCATGCCCATTTTGTTCTTCATATGCCCTCAGGCCATGCAACATTGGCAAAACTGAAAAAGGGTTTCTACTGGAAAATATTTAAGAAACTTTGGTCTAGACGTGAAAGATGAAAATTAAATGTTCCACCAATATAGTCTTGCTGTCTGTTTCCTCCTATAATTCATTAAACCTTTCCTTTAAAAATTTGGATTTTATGCCATTTGGTATATAAATGTTCAATATTGGTGTTATTTCATTGTCTATAGTAGATGTAATTTCCTTGATTATCTCTTTGGGAAGTTATGATTACTATCTTGCGTTTCTTTCTATCTTATTTTCTTCTGTTGATTCTTTGTCTTTTTTAAACACTTTTCATTCTCAAAAGGTTGTTTTTTTTTTTCTAACTTCTACCTCCTTTAATCACCTCTCCTTCTTATAACCACCTATTTTTCTCTTATCCCCTTCCCCTGCTTGTTTCCTGTTGGCTAAGATATTTTTCTATACACAACTAAATTTATTATACATACACACACACACACACATATATCCACATATATACACACATACATACACATATATTCTTCCCTCTTTGAATAATTTCAGAAGAGAGTAATTTATAAGTGTTTTTCCTTCCATTGTAAAAATTTTTCCTTCTGCTCCTGTTTTATATGAGATAATTTTCCTCATTCTTACTCATTCTTTTCCATTCTATCAGTGAATCCCTCTTATTCATCCCTCCATTTCTTTGAGATCATTTCAACATTTCAACATTTCAACATTCAACATTTCAACATAATTAACTCACATTTATCCACTCTATGTAAACTCCTTCAAAGTGCACTAATAATGTTAAAGTTCTTAGAAGTTGTAAGTATCATCTTACATGTAAACAATTTATCTTATTAAGTCCCTTAGGATGTCTCTTTCAGTTTGACTCTTTTATCCTTCTTTTGAGTCTTAAGTTTGAATGATATTTAAAAAAAAACCAAAACAACTCTGGTCTTTTCATCAGAAATGCTTGAATGTTCTCCATTTCATTAAATATCCATTTTTTGTCCAAATAATTTACTCAGCTTTGCTGGACAGGCTATTTTTGATTGTAATCCTACTTTCTTTGCCTTCTGAAATATCATATTCCAGACTCCATGCTCTTTTATCTTAGTAATTGTTAAATCTTTTATGATCTTGATCATGGCTCTATGGTTTTGTTTTTGGTGTCTCTTTCAGGTGATGATCAGTAGATTTTTTTCAATTTCTAGTATTCCCATTGGATCTAAAATGTTGGGGCAGTTTCCTTGAAAATTCCTTGAAATTTTATTTCTGTTATTTTTTTATTATGGTTTTCAGGTAGTCCAAATCTTTAATCTTTAATTATCTCTCCTTGGTTTATTTTTCAGTTCATTTGTTTTTCCAATTAGATAATTTCTTCCATTTTTTTTTTCATTCTTTTGACTTTAATTATGTCTTGATGTTTCACAGAGTGATTAGGTTTCACTTGCCCAATTCCAATTTTTCAGGAATCTTTTTTTAATCATTTTGCTTTTATGCCTCTTTTTTATTTAGTCCATTTTGTCTATTAAAGTGATATTTTCTTCAATACTTTCTGTGTCTCTTTTACCAAATTACTAATTATCTTATGACAATTTGTTTTGTATTGCTTTCATTTCTTTTCCCAATTTTTCCCTATCACTCATATTTGATTTTTAAAATCTTTGCTTATGCTTTTTCTTTAGCTCTTCCAAAAATTCTGATTGGTGTTTTGTCCAGTTTTCATTTTGCTTTAAAGCTATGCTTGTAGTTGTTACTGCATCACTGTCTTCTTCTCAGTTTGTATTTTGATCTTCCCTGTCTCCATAGAAGATTTTTATAGTCATGTTCTTTTGTTGTTGCTGTTTGTTATTTCTTGACTTTTGAACTTTATGTTAAAGTTTGGCTCTACTTACCTGTTTGGTTTAGGCACTGGCCCAAGATTCAGGCTTTTTTGTGCTGCTTTTTTCATAGATGGTTTGGAAAATTTGTAAATATTCAGTGCTTCCGTGGTGGTATCATCCTGAGAGAGTTGTGGCAGCTGCTTTCCTAATCTTTCTGCCTTTACTAAGAAAGAGCTCCTGATCCCATGTAGTCACAAGTCTTCCTCTCTGCCCTGGCAATCTGGTAGTGAGTATGGAGAATGGACTTGCCAAATAGGACCTAGTCCTGTTTATAGTACTTATAGTTTTTATTGTTTATAGGAGTCCCCCATAATACATTTCTGACAAGTTTTCTAATTTCCTTATCATCTCTGGGGTGAGAGATCCCAAAGCTTTTACTGTTGCTATCATAACTCCCTCCAAGGTCCCAAACTGATGCTACACCATAGGCTCTAGTCCAGCTCCACTCCACTGTGACAGACATCTAACTTTTCTTAGACTAGAAAAATGTATCACCCCAATTTTTGTTGGCTTTTCACTGTAGAATTCAATTTCAGATATTATATTAAAGATTTTTAGAGGAGAATATTGGAAGAGTTTATGTAAGGCTTCCTTTACTCTTCCAACTTGTCTCCTTGAATAATCATTTGCAAATACTTAATTCAGGATGGATAGTGTGCTAAGTGCCAAGTGTACATATACAAATGAATGGAAAGGCTTGGCTTTCAAGGAGCTTATAATCTAATGGGTGAAGGTAATAAAAGGAAGCTAAAAAAATGTGAGTGACTTCTTGTGGCAAGAGGAGGATGTGAAGACAAAGTATCTTGTGTGGCACAAAAATGAGAGTCCACAAAAGTCCAAAAACAGCATAGGTAGTGGGAACTATGGAGATAATTGTACTGAACTCCCTCCTTTTATGGAGGCCTAGGAACCCATGCATCTCCCCTCTAGTCAGAGTCCACTCAGAAGGCATAAGGTACTGACGAGATATGAGTACTAAGGCTCATTCGATCTTGCAAGATAATGAGATTTTCCAATGATCTATTTCCCATTTGCTGTAAAAGAAACTATATGAAGCAAATTTCTCTGATGGGGCATATAAGTATTGAAGACACATTAGGAACTGAACCAAACATGTAGGAGTAAGACACATTCAGCAATGTATGAATAGTCAAAGAATTTTAATTGGGCATTCTTAAAAAAATAAACCCAAGCTGTCAATAGCCTTCTTTTTCAATGCTCCAAATCACTAAGGAAAGAAGCGAAAATTAAAGAAGTCAGTTTCTACTTTACACACATCATATCATCAAAGGTAAAATAAAATAAACAAAAATACAAATCTCAGAGCACATATGGAGGGGCAGGTTTAGGTGTGCTAAATGCACCACTGGTAGAATTGGTAGACATTCTGGAGGACAATTTAGAATTATGTACCAAAAATCCCTGGACTGTGCTACCTTCTGATCTGGTAATAACACTGCTGTGCTTTGCTATAAAGAGATCAAGAAGAAAAGAAAAAAAATCATGGAAATATTTAGAAGTATTTAACAGCTTTTTGGTTTATCCAAGTACTGCAAAATAAGATGAGTACCTTTCAGCTGGAGAATGGCTGAACTAGGTGAAGTATGGAATATTGCTGTACAATAAGAAGTAACAATTTCAAGGAATTTTTGGAAGACTTACATAAACTAATTATAGAGTGAAGTAAGCAAAACCAGAAAAAATGTATAAAACAACAGTATAAAGAAAAAGAAACTTTCAAAGGAGTTAATCTGATCATATTAATAATCATCACAACTCATTACTCACAAAACACATTACTCACTTTCTAATGGAAAAGCAATGAACTGAAAGTAAAGACACATACATTTTCAATATGATCATTTTTTTTTGGGTCTTTTTTTTTTACTTTTATCTATATGGATCCAAAGTTTACCCACATTTGGAGTTCATCACTCTAAGAATGGTCACTAGGAAATAGTTGCTTTCCACTAAGCATTATATAAGGATTCTTACTGGCTGCACATTGACCTAGAAAAATCACTTATTAACAGTATCATTGTTCTATTGCATTTTTATTTATTTTGTTGAATATTTTCCAATTATGTTACTGGTTCCAGCTCAACTGAGGAGTTTTGCTGGCCATTTGGGGCCTTGAGGTCATATAATGCCTCTAGTATTGATGTTTGTACACAGTTGGCAGAGGAAGAACCCTTAGCACCAAAATCATTTACTCTTGTCTTACTGAAATCAGTAGCTTTATTTCTTACACTATTTTTTTTTAATATTTGAGATTTTGAAAAATAAGAAAGATCTGAAGTCTATCCAATTGGCCACTTTTGTGGTTTTCTACATGGATAAAGAAGTAAATTTATGTGTGATTGAATGCAAATAGATCAGAGGATCCAAAAACGAAGGTTTAGTATGATAAGAGCAAAATTAAACACAAGATGGATTAAGAACTTGGGAAAAGAAATTCATTTGTCCATTCTTAATTCCAAACAGGAAGATTAACTTTTAAGAACAGCATGTCATTTCCATGCTTGGTAATGACAGCCTAATCCATTTTACTTACATGGATTAACAGTGTCCAGAGAGTTTAAACTTTCTTGTTAGCATTAGATAGTTTTATAGCCTTTACATGAATACAATTTGTCTTTTCCTCTCTCTTTTACATTCTATTTTCAAGTTAATTTAATTTCTCCTGCTTAATAAAGACAGGATTATTCATATCTGTATAAGCTAGAGGCAGAGAATGCAAACATTTACTCGTTTACTGAAAGGTTATTTAGATTACGGCAAAGGCAATAGGAGAAAGTGTGTGGGGAAGATATAAAATAATTTTCTGCAAAATTTTCCAGTTACTTAAGCTTTCTGCTACTTTTTGAAATTCTCAGTATAGGAAATTGAGGTGGATTTTTTTTTCCTCAACAAAAACTTCTATCTATTGGGTTTGGCCAATAGCCAATCCCTCTGTTGGGATTCTTCTCCCTCAGGCACCAAAGCTTCATGATATTTAAGCTGTTGAGATAACTTCAAGAGATTAATAAGTATTTAATGTGCCCTCTTCTGTCAGATGATATTGAGAATGGAGTTCAAAGAAATGTCATCTAGTATAGACCAATTTGCTAAATGTATTGAATAACGATGCTAAAAATGCTTGGCAGATTTGTCTTGATTGTCTACATCTGTTTGGATATATGTGCATATACAGACACAATGTGTATACATTTATTATATATACATGTATACACATGTTTATATGCATATACATAAATATGTTATATGAACAGATATGTATGTATATGTGCATGCAAAAATATGCATATATACATCGCATTGTTTTATGTTATGTTACTTTATGATATCATGTCACATCATGTCCTAACGCAAATTATTGCTTTATATTATATATTGTCATGTTGATTATATTATATGTTATGCTATGTTATATTGCATTACATTTCATGTTATGTTATGCTATATTATGTTATGTTATGTTATATAATGCTATGGTTCAGAGCTGTGATTTCATTGACAAATACAGGAAATCTTATTGATATAGATTAGCAACTTACCTACAATTTGTAATTAGGGAGTTGTCCAAGGAAACCCAAAGTCAAATGAGTCATCCATAACTTCATATCTTGTATATGTCAAGAGTAAGACTTGAATTCCACTATTTTCTAATTTTTATGCCAGTTTTCTTTTTTTATTAATTTATTTGTTTTCAGTTTTCTACTGTCACTTCCATATACCATAATAGATGGCATGCAATCTTATAAAGGTTCTACACACACATTCTTATTTTGCAGAGCTCTGATTTCACTGGCAAAGAGAACTCCTTGGTAAGGAAATCCTATTGATATAGATTAGCAACTTGCCTATAGTTTGTAACTGGGGAGTTGTCCAAGGAACTCCAAATTCAAATGAGTAATCCACCGTTTTGTATCTTATATATATCAAGGGTAAGACTTGAATTCCACTATTTTCTAATTTTAAAGCCAGTTTTCTTTTTTATTCAGTTAATTTATTTTGTTTCAGTTTTCTACAATCACTTCCATACATCTTATACTTTCCCCCTCCTTCCCCCACCTTCTCCCCTCTCTATCCCCGAGGGGTCCTCCCCAAGATGGTGTGCAATCTTTTATAGTTTCTACACATAAATACTTTCTATATTCTTTTTATAGGTTCTACACATATATATTTATAGGTTCTACACATATATATTTTATAGGTTCTACACATATATATTTTCACCTTAGTCATGTGGAATAGAAGAATTAAAGTGAATGGGAGAAACCAAGAAAACCAAACAAATTAAACATAACGTAATACAAGAGAAAATGATCTGCTTCATTCTGCAATCCAATTCTATAGTTCTTTCACTGGATATGGAAGGCGTTTTGCCTTGAGTCCATTGGGAATTTTTTAAATCCTTGCATTGCTGTGAAGGGCTAAATCTACCAGAAAAATTTCTCATACACTATGATTGTTGCTGTATACAAAGTTCTCCTGTTTCTGCTCCTTTCACTCAGCATCAGTTCATATAGGTCCTTCCAGGCCTCTCTGGAGTCTTTGTGTTTATCATTTCTTATAGCACAATAGTATTCTTTTACATTCATGTACCACAACTTGTTCAGCCATTCCCCAATTGATGGGCATCCCCTTCATTTCCAGGTTTGGTCAAAACAAAGAGAGCTGCTATAAATATTTTTGTACATGTGGGACCCTTTCCCATTTTTATGCTCTCTTTGGGATACAGTCCTAGAAGTGATATTGCTAGGTCAAATGGTATGCACATTTTTGTAGCCCTTTGAGCACTTCCAAACTGTTCTCCAGAATGGTTGGATCAGCTCTCAGCTCAACCAACAATGAATTAATGTTCTAACTCTCTGATGTCTTCTCCAGCATTTATCATCTTCCTGTTTTGTCATGTTAGCCAATCTGATAGGTGTGACGTGGTACCTTAGAGTTGTTTTGATTTGCATCTCTTCAGTTGTGATTTAGGGCATTTTTTGGTATAACTGTTCATATCCTTTGACCATTTATCAATTGCAGAATGACTTGCATTCTTGTACATTTGATTCAGTTCTCTATGTATTTTAGAAATGAGGCCTTTATCACAGACACTAGTTGCAAAATAATGCCAGCTTTCTATCAGCTATATCATGCTTCCTCCTGTCATACACACAAATGCACATAAACACAATGAAAAAAACCTACCTCTTCCATTTCCTATCTTCAATGATTCCCTCTATGATTATATAAATTATTCTTCAATAATTTTCCAAGGTTGGGAACATAAGCTTATATGTTGGTAATTATTAAATTTCTCACCTTCTTTATTAGTCATAACTTCCATGTTCCTCTCAAGGATCTGATGTTCTCTTCTCTTTCAATGTCTTTTATTTGTTTTAGAATTAATTCATGAAAACCCTCAAAATTCTTTTGCTGTCAGTATAGACCTCTCATGTGTGTTCTTGTTCTAGACAGTCCAGTTTCCCATCTTTCTTTCTTTAGTGTCATTTCTATTAGTCAGAGAATATAACAACATCTGTAATTTTACAGACCAAATATGGTATTTTCACTCAGATACTTCTTAGCTCTATGACTTTGGGAAACCTCTTAGCATTGTTGTCCTTAATTTTAAAATGAGTACGATAATGACAGTTACATCATAGGACTGTGAGTATCAAATTAGATTACATATATTATATATATATATATATATAATATTATATATAAAGAGCTTTGTAAATTTTAAAGTACTCTATAAATGCCAGCTGTTATATGAGCTTTTGATTGAACTTGAAAATCACTTATTAATATGCTAGACATTGTGAAATGGAATTCAAAGTAAAAAAAAAAAATAATAGTTTCTGCCATCAAGACACTTACAACCTACTGGATCAGCAAAGACAAACTTCTACCCTAAAGGAGCTTAGAGTCTACCAGAAAAGATAATGTGTGTACATATAACTACATACAAAGTGCATATAAAATAAATACACATTATGCTGAGGGAATGGGTACTGCTAGAGTTTGGGGATGGATCTTTAAAGGCTTCATATGGAAGGTGATACTTGAGGTAGGTTTTCCAGAGATTCTAAGAGGCAGAAGTAGTTTAATAACTTTGGACATAATTCCAGATTGTTCTCCAAAATAATTAGGTCAGTTTACAATTCCACCAACAATGAATTAGTGTCCCCTCCCACATCTATAGCTTTCTCCTTCAGTCTTTAAAAGGAATAACAAGTTGTACACAGATTTGCAGTTTCATGGGCAATCATTATTATACTATGTTATGGAAATAATTATTTTATTCCCTAAATAAAAAATAAAATAATTTTTAAAAGGAGACAGAGATGAGAAAGGAATACTTTCCTGGCTGAGAGTAAGGCCAATGCAATGGTGCAGAGATTGGAAATGGAATATCATATGTTAGGAAAAGCAGTAAAACCAATTTAGCTAAAGTGCAGGATGGGGAGGAATATATAATGAAGCTGGAGATATAGTTTGGGGAAAAGCTATGAAAGGATTTTAATGACAAATATAACAGTTTAGATCTTATTTGAGAAGCAATAGTAAACCATTACACTTTATTGACCAGAAGAATCATATAGTCTGACCTGTGCTTAAAGAAAATCATTTGGGCAGCCACAATACATGGAATTAGGGAGAGTCTAGGCAGTCAGATCAATTAGGAGGCTACTAGAGTAGTGTGGTGATAAAAGAATGAACTAAGGTAAGCGATGAGAAAGGGTCAGATAAAAGTGATATTGTGGAGGTAGAAAGAACAAGATTGGACAAGTGATTTAATGTGTGTGGTAAGTGAGAGAAAATTGAAACACCCTCCCACTAACCCCCAGAAGGGAAGCAGTTTGCCCAACATCACAAAGCAAGCGTTTAGTTGTTTCTAAAATTGAGACGGAGTCAACTAAAGCCAGCATCTCATAGAAGCAGAGTCTAGCAGGGACCTTAGAGAACATCTTGTCCGATCACTTTTTTTTAGAGACTGAAATGCAGGCACAAAATTTTCTTCTTTCATTCCGGATTTTAAAATGTAACCTCCCTAAAGAACGCCAGCCCTTTCTAGAGCAATGACCCCATGTCTCATAGTTCATAAATAGCATTTGAGTGTATGGAGTTGAGAGAGAGGAGATGAGGAGGAGAGAAGAGTTTAGTTCAAGACATTTTCAGTGTCAAGTACCTGTAGCACATTCAATTGGAGAAATATAGCAGAATTTGGAAATAGAGTATTTTAGGCAAGGTAATTCAAGACCAAAGGTATATTTTGAAAACCTTTATACTGTACAAGAATTTCAAAGTTCAGAGTCAAAATGAGACTTTGAAATAAACAGTAATGAGAGAGAAAATGTTGAAAGACAAAATTTCCAATATAGTTTCAGATAGATACTATAGTACTTTGAGATATTTATTTTTATTTTTTTAGCCTTTGGAAAAAGCCAAAAGAAAAAGAGAGAAAGAAATGTATTCATCAAAAATGATGGATTGAAATGTTTCTAAATGAAAGTGGGAGAAAATAAAGCTGCTGCATTTAGAACAAAAGGAAGAGCTTTATAGACTCTTATTAGAATCTTCTCACAAAGAACATGTCAATGATTTCTAGACTCCTGATTAGAAGATAAAAAGGTTTTTTAAAAAGTACATTTAAAATCCAATCCCTTCTCTCCTTAAATCTTTGGGTGGTATTAAGAGGCTCCTGATATGGTAATTATTGATTGACATGTCTTTAACTACCAAATGTTTGGAACAAGGACATGATCCTTTACAATGTCTTATGACCTATGATTGAATTTGAAATAATAGGTTTCAGAAAAGAAATTAATAAGCCATGTGATTAAATTTGAAATGCAATTTATGTTGCTAAGAGAATATTTCCTTCTGGATTGAAAACTGGCTTGCATGTTTACAACAAAACCTTCAGAAAACAAACAGAAGTGATTTAGAAACTCAGGAGTTCTAGCTTTGTTCCTAACTCTGAGAGAGTTTGAAAACTGTTTTATAAGACCCTAGATAGAAGAATGATAATTTTTGCTGCACTTAAACATGGTTTGATCCAATTAGAAATAGTAGGCAGTATGCATACAAGACACATAATGGACTTTGATTCCTTCTCTTTTTGAATTCAGACTAAATGCTCAATTGTCTTCCTTTCTGACTCATTTCCGGAATCTGTCCATTGCCCTCCCTCCCTTCCCCCTTTCTTTGCCTTTCTCTCCCACTTCTCCTCCTCTCTTTTTACCTCTTTTCCCCCCTTTCACTCTCTTTCCCCCCAGTTTTTCTCTTCTTTTTTGAAATCTACTAATTTGTAATCTAGTGTCATTGCCTTTGCAAGAATGCCTGTGTGTCTCAAATCTCCAAGGTTACTTTGAAAAATTGTATATTCTATGGATAAAGCAAATAGATGTGAATGTTTGTATAGAATTGTAAATTCCTCCCAAAGTTGTGTTTTGTCTTTTCATAGACTACTCTTATCTAAACAGAGGAAATTTATCTCTCCTTAATCAAGTGGGGTGTAGCATCTTGGAATGTTAACTTGGCTACTTCCTCAAGACTACAGGAGTTAATGAATGCAAAGGGAATCTCCTCTGAGCAAATGTTCATAAAATAGTAATTAAAAATAAAAGCTAATGTCTTTATGGCACTCACTTTGTAAGATTAAAAATTCAGCTTACTATTTATCACACAAACCAAAAATAAAATATTTTGCCTCAACTGTGTTTTATAATGATTTTTAAAAAATATAGCTGTAGCCCATATGGGCTTTGGAGCTATAAGCACTAACCCACACTAACACTGATAGATTTAATCCCCAGAGTTTAGGTGGTTATCTTTTATCGGCTCAGAGATCAGAGAAAGCCCGGAGTGCTTGGGGGCTTTGCTTTCTAGCCAATGAGCCCCCTAGCAGCATTATTCATTCCCATAATATATCAATGAATTAGCCAGGTTTACTAAGATTTTCAAAGAAGCTATTTACTTTGGTGGTATAGCTAATTCAAAACAACCCCATCCTTCCAAAAAAGTCTCACTCATACTCACATATACAATGTCAAAATTACGAAGTCCAAGTAAAGTGTACTAAAGCTTAGAGCTTATTGTGGTAACTCAGAATTACGTGAAGTTGTTTTGCTGGAATCCTCATGATGTTTTCCTTAGGTATGGCATAGCTTTTCTGTTGTATTTCTCTTGGAATCTTTCATCTAGTATTTCCTCATCATGTTCAGTCAGTCCTTAGCTCCTGATACAGACATTGCCATTAGGTCTTCTAAGTTAGAATGCCAACGGGATGTCCAAAATTCTTCAGATCTTCCAAAGATCACAAATTGTTCTTTTGGTCAAGGTGATGGGGAGGGTTGATTGATTGGTTATTGTCCCTCCTTCTTGAAGAGGACCAAAATGACATCACCTTGATAAAGTGAAATTTCAGTGTGTCCAGCTGTGGCTGATCAGACCAATATGAGCTTGGAATGCTCTACCACAGGCTGGGCACAGATAGTCTGTGTGAATATTTGAAGTGGATACTCCAAATATGCACATCCTATATTTACTTTGTGCAGTCTCAATTCTGCTTTGCTCATAGAGCACAACACCCTTTCTGATGTGGGCCTATCAACTGTTTTTTAGCCCTTTCTGAAGCCACACTGACTCTCAAGTATATGACCATCTTCCAGGTGAAGGATCAGCCTGTTAAGGAGGACTCTAACAAGGATTTTGCCAGTAGTGACTAAGAGAGAGAGAGACTCACCTGTGATCATCACAGGACAATCTATTCCCTTTACCTTTATAGAGAAATTTTAAGTTCACCACAGGTCATAGAATCATGGAACTACATCCAGATTATGGCTTTAGAAGCCAGAGTATAACCCCTGCATTTTACTGATAGGGAGCCTTAGGCTTAAGCATGTTGAATGACTTGTTCAAGGTAATATAGGCAATATCAAAGAAAGAAACAAACAAACTATTTTTATTAAAAGATATTTATAATATTTAAGGAACTATTCTGAGCCCTTGGAGTACCAATGCAAACCTGAGACATCCCTTGCCTTCAAGGAGAGTACATTCAAGTGGAGGAGAGTTAGTGGTAAAAGAGAGAATTTTTAGCTAAACCTGTCCTTCCAAAGAATGACTTCTATTTGTTATTTCTTGAAAACTATTGATTTTTAATAATAGTATGATCAGCACCCATCTTCAGTTTGGCACTACCTACAATACAATACAGCTTTCTGAATAGAAATAAACATTTTAAAAGTGTCTACAATGTGCTAGACATTTTACAAATGTTATCTCAGTTAATGTCCACAGCAACCCCTGGAGGGAGGTTCAATTATTATCGTAATGATACAGTTGTGGAAATTGAAGCACAGAAAGATTAAATGTTTTTCCCAGGGTCACAAAGCTTTTAAGTATCATAGATCAGATTTGAATGCGAGTCTTCCTATCCGAGAACCAAAAAGCTATCCAGTACAATACCTTACTTGGTATTTCAACCAAGGTCCTCTGATTCTACAGCTAGTACTCTTTCCACTAGCCAGTTAGTCAATAAACCCTTATTAAGTTATAACTATGGACACAGCTGGAGGTGGCATGGATAGAGTGCTGGCTTGGAGTCAGGAAGACTTGTTTTCCTGAGTTCAAATCTGAACTCAGACACTTACTAGTTGTGTGACCTTGGACAAGTCACTTAATCCTGGTTGCCTCAGTTTCCTCATCTATAAAATCTGGAGAAGGAGACAAGAAGCTACTTCAGTATATTTGCTAAGAAAATCTTAAATGAGATGGCAGTCAGACATGACTGAAAAACAACTAGACAATATGTCAGGTACTGTGCTAAATTCTAGTGGTAATCCTATATCATTCCTGTTGTGGAGTGGGGGCAATCCAGACTGATGTGAAGTAGGGGGAAGAAAAGTTTTCAACCAGTGCTCATGAGACAGAATTCATGCCATGCATGAGGAGCAGTGGGGGAAAAGACTCAAGATGTAAAAGAGAAGTATAACATTAGGGACTAGTGTGTAATTCACTGTGAGTAGTGCACAGAGTCCATGAAAGCAAGAAACTGGGCATATTTCTGAAGACTATACAGACGTTCTGATGCCTACATTGATATCTGATTCTTTATCAAGTAGGTAACGAAAAGTTACTAGATTTTTTTGGTTGAGAGGAATAATGCAATAAAAACAATTTATTAGGACAATTAATGAAAGACTAGAAAATGAGTGATTGAAGGAAAGGACAGTCAACTAAAAGATGATGAGGATCTGAGCAGAGTAGTTTCTAAGAATAGAAAAAAAAGGGGGAGTAAACTGGAAAAGGGTTGAACAAATAGAATCAACAGCACTTTCATTGTTTGGTTATTTCATCCCTGTCAGATTTTTCATGTGTTGTTGTAGTGTTTTCTTGAGTAGTTTCCTATTTCTTTACCCAGTTCATTTTACAGATGAGGAAACTGAGGCAAAAATAATTAAGTGATTTTCCCAGAGTGTCTGAGGCCTGATTTGAACTTGGGTGGTCCTGACTCTAGGACTAGTGCTAAAACCACTACACCACCTACTGAAGCCAAAGGCATTTAGCAATTCACCATATGTAGGAGGGAAGGAGTAACAGAGAACACAATAATAATGATTTGAGCCTGGGAAGTTGGGAGGATAAAGGCATATCAACAAGTAAATCAGATTTAGACTGAGGAGAAGATTTGGAGACGGTGAGATGTAGAGAGATGATAATCTCAGTTTTGGACAGAATGGATTATTCATTGTTGTTCTGTCTTTGAGGAATGTCTGACTCTGTGACTCCATTTGTTTTTTTGTTTGTTCGCTTTGTACTTTTTTGGCAGACACTGGAGTGGCTTTCAGTTTTCTTCTGAAACTCATTTTATAGATGAGGAACTGAGGCAAACAAAATTAAGTGACTTGCCCAGGGTGACACAGCTAAGGAGTGTCTGAGACTAGATATACTACTGAAATTGATCAATGACTGATTACTAACAAGGCAATTTATTGCACTGGTACCCCTTTTAATAATTTTGCAATTAATCCACAACACCTCTTTCTGTTGGCATCTTCACTGAAAAGCTTTTGAACTGAAAATGAATCTTTAAAAATTGCTTTGTTATAAGACGGTTTAAAATAATTTCTCGTTGTTTACCTGGACAACATGATTTTCATATCTATGAGAAAACAGTAGCAAAAGCCAGGAAAAAGCCTCTGACCTCTCACCAAAAGCAGTGTGACTTAGAAAATACTTCTTTTCATATTTATTAAAGTAGAGTATTTGGAGATTTCTGGGTGTTTGAAGGCCAGTTGAAGAAATAACAGTTTTTTCTCTCAAAGTTTTTGGCATCTGATAACTATGTCTGAGGAAACCTTCCTGATTCTACTACATCAAATAGACCATCCTAGAAAGCATACACACACACATATACACATATATGTATATATACACATATATACATATGTATATATACATATGTATACACACATACATACATGTATATATGTATGTATATGCGTGTATATATGAATAGATACGCACATATATACATATATATACACACATATATACATGCACAAATAAATATATGTGTATATATAAATATATATATAGAAATATGTTTGTGTATATATATACAAATATATATATATATATATACGTGTGTATATATGCATATACACACATATTTATTTATTTTTAGTTTTCAACATTCACTTCCATAACATTTTAAGTTTTCTCAAATTTTCTCCCCATCTTTCCCCTCCACTCACCCCAGGACAGTATGTAATTCATTATAAGCTCTACATATACATTTATATTAAATATTTTTCATATTAGTCATGTTGTAAAGAAGAATTAGAACCAATGGGAAAAATCACAAGAACAAAGAAACAACTAAAAAAAAGAGAGAGCAAATAATATACTTCAATTTGCATTCAGATTCCATAGTCCCTTTTCTGCATCGTATATTTTTTGACATTTCCTTAGATTCTTGCATTCCTAAGAAGAGATGTCTACCAAAGTTAACCATCACACAATATGGCTGTTACTGTGTACAGTGTTCTCCTGGTTGTGCTCAATTCACTCAGCATCAATTCATGTATTTCAAGCTTTTTCTTAAGTGTTCCTGTTAATCATTTCTTATAATAGAGGAATATTCCATTACATTAATATACCTCAACTTGTTCAGTCATTCCCCAATTGATGGGCATTCCCTCAATTTCCAATTCTTTATCACTACAAAAAGAGCTTCTATAAAAAAAAAAAATTGTACATATGGATCATTTTATCATTTTTATGATCTCTTTGGGATATAGCCTTAGAAGTGGTATTGAGGTTTAAAGGATATGCAAGTTTTTGTACCTCTTTGGGCCTAGTTCCAAATTACGCTCCAAAATGGTGGGATCAGTTCACAACTCCACCAACAATGCATTAATGTTCCAATTTTCTCACATCTCAAGTATTTATTATTTTCCTGTTTTGTCTTGCTAACCAAACTGGCTATGGTTATGTTATGGTACCTCAGAGTTGTTTTGATTTGCATTTTTCTAATCACTGGTGACCTAGAACAATTTTTTTTTATGTGGCTATTGATACCTTTAATTTCTTCCTCTGAAAACTGCCTGTTTGTATCCTTTGATCATTTCTCAGTTGGGGAAAGACTTATATTCTTATAAATTTGACTCACTTCTCAATATATTTTAGAAATGTGGCCTTTATCAGAGACATTGGTTACAAAAATTCTTTTTAGGTTTTCTGTTCTCCTCCTAATCTTGGTTGCAATGGTTTTGTTTGTGCAAAACCTTCAATTTAATGTAATCAAAATTATTCACTTTGCATTTCATAATGTTCTTTGTCTCTTATTTGGTCATAAATTTTTCCTTTCTCTAAAAATCTAGCAGGTAAACTATTCCTTGCTCTCTCAGTTTGTTTATAGTATCAACCTTTCTCTTAGGAGCCTAGTTTTAGAGAAGATATTAATGAATAGTTCAATACAATTCAGTACAGTGCACATCGCCCGAGGGAGGAGTCCCCAGTACCTCATTTCCCAAAATTGTCTGCCTGAGTAAAGAGTGATTGTATCATGGGAAAAAGATAGCGCTCCAAGGTCTCCATAGTTGTAGGGCATTTAAAGAGCAAAGCATATGTCAAGTAGGGATTAGCATAACAGAGAGAAAAAAGTGAGGCTAGTACAAGATTAGTACAAGACTGTCATGTGATTCTAGAACCTGGGATTCAGTTTTGATCCTATGGGATCAGCAACATAAATGCCTGCACAGACTCTTCAGTTGATCCTCATTGTATCTTGTTGGAAGTGGAGAGACATTGAGTTATGAACATTCAGTTAAGAAAAAAGTTTATTGGGTAAGATATAGGGTTGTTGGTGTGTTTGTCCTTCATTCTCCAAGGGGACCATGACATCAAGATGATGACATTGATTAGAATGAGGGAGGTCCTAGCAAGGTCACCAGCCTCACTTTCTTCTCCTGAGCCATTTGGGTCCAGTGGCCTGGTATTCATCATGAGGACTAGAGATGATCCAGGATGCTTTTTTCAATGGAGGAGAAAAAGAATGAGGTGAGAAGGAAAAAGTGAGGCTTACTCTCTTCATATTTGGCTTAAGGAGGGAATAACACGCTCACTCAATTTGGTATGAAAATCTATCTTACATTACAGGAACCTGGTGGAGAAGGGGACAAGTGGGATGGGAGGATGATAGAAGGGAGGGCAAATGGGAGGAGCTATTAAGGCAAACACTTTTGGGGAGGAACAAGATCAAAAGAGAGAATGGAATAAATGGGGGGCAGGATAAGATGGAGGGAAATATATTTAGTCTTATACAACATGACTACTGTGGAAATCTTTTGCAAAACTACACATATATAGCCTATGTTGAGTTGCTTGCCTTCTCAGTGGGGATAAGTGGGGAGGGATGAAGGGATATAAGTTGGAACTCAAAGTTTTAGGACTGAATTTTAAGAATTACTTTTGAATACAACTAGGAAATAAGATATACAGGTAATGGGGTATAGAAATAAATCTTGCCCTGTAAAAAAAGAGAGAAGATGAGGATAAGGGAAGGGAGATGTGTGATAGAAGGGAGGACATATTGATGGAAGGGGTAATCAGAATGCACTGTGTTTTGGAGTGGGGGCAGAGGAGAGATGGGTAGAATATTTAGAACTCAAAAGTTTGTGGAAATGAATGTCAAAAACTAAAAATAAATAAAAATAAGAAAAAAGAAAAGAAAAATGATTTCAGATCTATAGATGATAAGTAGCTAGCTAGCTATGTAGATAGGTGGATAGCTATCTGGACTTGGATCTTTTGGTGAAGTTTGGGAACAGGCATTTATATAGTACCTATTATGTGCCATACACTGTACTAAGAGCTTTTTACAAATATTTTTATTTGATCCTTACAAAAACCCTGTGAAGTAGGTGTTACTATCCCTATTTTATAGTTGAGGGAACTGAGGCAGATAAAAGTCAAAAGACTTGCCAAGGATTACATAACTAATAAGTGTTTAAGGCTGGATTTGAACTCAGATTTTCCTGGCCCCATACCAGACCTTCTAACTACTGCATCCCTAGCTACCATCCTATAAGGGCACTGACTTTGATACTGAAGGACATTAAGTCCTCCCTCTGATTTGAATAACTTTGGGCCTTTTGGCCTCAATTTGCTTATCTGCAGAATGATAGGGTTGGACTACATAGCTTCCAAGGTCCCATCTAACTTTAAATCTATGCATCTATGCTCTCAAGGCTTAGTTTAAGAGTTGCCTCCTGAAAGAAGATTTTCTTGATACCTTCAGTTCTCTGTCCCTCAACTGTAGTGCCAAGGTAGGTGTCAAGAAAAACTTCTTTCAGGTGGGACATATGGACAAAGGGAAGAGAGAAAGAGAGATAGAGAGACAGAGACAGAGAGCAGAGAGAGGCAGAGAGACAGAGACAGACAGAGAGGACAGAAAATTTTCTATTTTCATAGTTCCCTTGCTAGAGCTTTGTTTTGCAATCAAGCAATAAAGTTTGGTTTACTAGTTCCCAGGCATTGATCTCAACTTGTCCAACCAGGTGAAGCATTTCATCCCTTCCTACATAACCTGTCTTGACCCACAGCATTGAAAAATGACTGAGGAGCCCATATGTCATGGGAAGTCATATGTTTCAACGTACTTCATTAATGTCTGCTCTATGTCAACTATTTCCATGCTTCCTAAAGGTTTTCTTTCTTTGATATTTCAATAATTCTTGTCAGGATTTAAAATTACAAGAAACCTCATGAATAATTTAGTCTAGTTCCTTTTATAGGTAAAATAACTGATGCCCATGTTTTGTAGCTTCATTATGTTATTAAATGTAACAAATCACTGCAAGTATTGGGCTATGTTTTTCTTATTTCAGAACAAATTATTTTCCATGGTATTATAATGCCTTTCTACTTATTCCTGTGTGTACACCAAGAGTTGAGTTGGTCTATGGTGTAGACAATATAGTGTAGCTATCATGAACCTTTAGAAACTTAACCCAGAGAGATGGTATATAATATAGACTCACCCATCCAGTTGGCTATTGTCTTTCTTTTTTGCAGTTATTTTATTTTATTTTTGTATTTAAATTTATTTATTTAAGTTTTCAACATTCACTTGCACAAAATATTGAGTTACAAATTTTCTCCCTATTTCTCCCCACCCCAAAATTCCAAGCATTCTAATTACCCCTATCACCAATTTTCCCTCCCTTCTAACATCCCTTCCTTCCCTTATCCCCATCTTCTCTTTTGTCCTGTACAGCAAGATAACTTTCTATACCCCATTACCTGTATTTCTTATTTCTTAGTTGTATCCAAGAACAATACTCAACAGTTGTTCCTAAAACTTTGAGTTCCAACTTTTTTTCCTTCCTTCTTCCCCATCATCCCCACTGGGAAGGCAAGCAATTTAATATAGGCCATATCTGTGTAATTTTGCAAATGACTTCCATAATAGTCGTGTTGTGTAAGACTAACTATATTTTTCTCCATCCTATCCTGCCCCCCATTTCTTCTGTTCTCTTTTTTGATCCTGTCCCTCCCCAAGAGTGTTGACTTCTGATTGCTCCCTCCTCCCACTTCCCTCCCTTCCATCATCCCCTACACCCTGATTATCTCCTTCTCCCCCACTTTTCTGTATTGTAAGATAGGTTTTCATACCAAAATGAGTGTGTATTTTATTCCTTCCTTGAGTCGAATGTGATGAGAGTTAAGCTTCATGGTTTTTCTCTCACCTCCCCCCATTTACCCTCCACTGAAAAGTCTTTTACTTGCCTCTTTTGTGAGAGATAATTTGCCCCATTCCATTTCTACCTTTCTCCTCCCAATGTATTTCTTTCTCACCCCTTAATTTCATTTTTTAAAGATATGATCCCATTCTATTCAATTCACCCTGTGCTCTCTGTTTCTCTGTCTCTCTCTGTCTCTCTCTCTCTCTCATGTGTGTGTGTGTGTGTGTGTGTGTGTGTGTGTGTGTGTGTGTGTGTAATCCCACTAACTACCCAGATACTGAAAAAAGTTTCAAGAGTTACAAATATTGTTTTTCCGTGTAGGAATGTAAACAGTTCAACTTTAATAAGTCCCTCATGATTTCTCTTTACTGTTTAACTTTTCATGATTCTCTTGATTCTTGTGTTTGAAATTCTAATTTTGTATTCAGTTCCAGTCTTTTCATCAAGAATGCTTGAAAGTCCTCTATTTCATTGAAAGACCATTTTTTTCCCCTGAAGTATTATAGTCAGTTTTGCTGGGTAGGTGATTCTTGGTTTGAGTCCTAGTTCCTTTGACTTCTGGAATATCCTATTCCACGCCCTTTGATCCCTTAATGTCGAAGCTGCTAGATCTTGTGTTATCCTGATTGTATTTCCACAATACTGGAGTTGTTTCTTTCTATCTACTTGCAATGTTTTCTCCTTGACCTGGGAACTCTGGAATTTGGCCACAATATTCCTAGGAGTTTCTTTTTTTGGGTCTCTTTCAGGGGGTGATTGGTGGATTCATTCAATATTTATTTTACCCTCTGGTTCTAGAATCTCAGGGCAGTTTTCCTTGATAATTTCATGAAAGATGATGTCTAGGCTCTTTTTTTGATCATGCTTTCAGGTAGTCCCATAATTTTTAAATTGTCTCTCCTGAATCTATTTTCCAGGTCAGTTGTTTTTCCAATGAGATATTTCACATTATCTTCCATTTTTTTCATTCTTTTGGTTTTGCTTTGTGATTTCTTGGTTTCTCATAAAGTCATTAACCTCCATCTCTTCCATTCTAATTTTTAAAGAACTATTTCCTTCAGTGAGCTTTTGAATGTCCTTTTCCATTTGGCTAATTCTGCTTTTTAAAGCATTATTCTCCTCATTGGCTTTATCTTTATAGAGGTGGATAATGGGGGCATCCTTGAGTGTCTGAGTTATAACCTCCTCTTGCCGTATAAGCTGGAGAGTTTCAGTGAGCTTTTGTATGAGCAATGAATCATTCTGCCCATCTTGTGAAAGAGTCTTCTGAATCAGAGGTTTCAAACACAGGAGCCCCACTCCTCAGTGTGGGCCAAAGCAGATTAAAGATAAAGGGGAAATATTTAACAAAATAAATAAAAAAAAATACAATGAAGGATTAGATGATGCCACATTTTAAGAGAAAGTCAATATGAAGCCAGGAGAAATTCTTTTTTTATGAATTAATGAATCTTATTTGAGTTTGATTCCACTGCTCTATACCAGTGAAATCATAAGCCTATTTCTTCTATTTAGGAGTGAGTTGAACGGTAGCATGGGTTTAAGATAAAATATATGAGTGAACAAATGAGGAAAAAACTTGGTGTATGTGCACAAGAGATAAACTGAGTGTCTGGAAAGCCATTTGTATGACTGGAACTCTATACACATTGAGCCAAGAGAAAATGTATGACTTTGATTCCCGGTGTTTTTGTTTGTTTTTGCCTCTTCCTTACTTGGTCGTATGACAATTCCCATTAGGTGGAGTAATGAGAGAAGAATATTAACTATTTTTGGTCACATATCACTTTTTTGAATGACCATTGTGTGAATTCCCCTTAAGTTTCCACAAGGGAAGATAAAACACTATCAGGGTCAAAAAAGAACCTAGGATCCAATATGTAAGTGAGTCTAAGCAGGTGTAAGATAGTGCAGGAGGCTCATTATTTTCGATGCTTCCTTCTGTAATTGCAAAGACTTTGTTAGCTAGTGCTTCTGCAGCCCACAGTTAGTCAGACAGAACTGGGTAAAACAAATGCACCCCAAGGTGTCCCAAAAGGTATCTGTTGACTTTCTATTATTTGTTAACATTTTCACATATGCTACAGTATATCTGTTTTTTTTTATTTCTAAACTTATTTTTTTAATAATTTATTTATTTAATTTTTACATTAATTTTCACAAAATTTTGGGTTCCAAATTTTCTCCCCTTTTATCCCCTCCCCCCACCCCAATACCCCAAGCATCTAATTTTCCCTGTCTCCAATCTGCCCTCTCTTCTGTCATCCTTCCCTTCTCTTGTCTCCATCTTCTGTTTTCTCCTGTAGGGCCAGATGACTTTCTATACCTCATTAACTGTATGTCTTCTTTCCTAGTAGCAACAACAATACTAAACAGTTGTTCCTAAAACTTTGAGTTCCAAATTCTCCCCATCCCTCCCTCCCCACCCATTCCCTTTGGGAAGGCAGGCAATTCAATATAGGCCATATCTGTGTAATTTTGCAAATGACTTCCCTGACAGTCATATTGTGTAAGACTAACTGAATTACCCTCCATCGTACCCTGCCCCTCATTGTTTCTCTTCTGTCTTTTGATCCTGTCCCTCCCCAAGTGTTGACTTCAAATTGCTCCCTCCTCCCTTTGCCCTCCCTTCCATCATCCCCCCCCTTGCTTATCTCCTTCTCCCCCACTTTCCTATACTGTAAGATAGGTTTTCATACCAAAATGAGTGTGCATTTTATTCCTTCCTTTAGTCAAGTGTGATGAGGGTAAGCTAATTGTTTTTTTTTTTCTCAGCTCTCCTCTTTTTCCCTCCACTAAAAAGTCTCCTATTTGCCTCTTAAATGACATATAATTACCCCATTCCATTTCACCCTCTTTCCTCCCACTACATTTCTCTCTCACCATTTACCTTAATTTCTTTTCACCTACGGTCTCATTCTATTCAATTCACTCTGTGCTCTCTGTCTCTGTGTGCATGTGTATATGTGTGTGTGCGTGCATGTGTGTACATGTGTGTGTGTGGTCCCACCAACTACCCAGATACTGAAAAGTTTTAAGAGTTACAAATATTGTCTTTCCATGTAGGAATGTAAACAGTTCACTCATGGTAAGTCCCTTAAGACTTCTCTTTGCTGTTTACTTTTTCATGCTTCTTCTCATTCTTGTGTTTGAAAGTCAAATTTTCTTTTCAGCTCTGGTTTTTTCATCAAGAATGATTGAAAGTCCTCTGTTTCATTGAAAGACCATATTTTCCCTTGAAGTATTATACTCAGTTTAGCTGGGTAGGTGATTCTTGGTTTGAGTCCTAGTTCCTTTGCCTTCTGGAATATCCTATTCCACGCGCTTCGATCCCTTAATGTAGAAGCTGCTAGATCTTGGGTTATCCTGATTGTATTTCCACAGTACTGGAATTGTTTCTTTCTAGCTGCTTGCAAGATTTTTTCCTTGAGCTGGGAGTTCTGGAATTTGGCCACAATGTTCCTAGGAGTTTCTCTTTTTGGATCTCTTTCAGGTGGTGATCGATGGATTCTTTCAATACTTATTTTGCCCTCTGGTTCTAGAATGTCAGGGCAGTTTTCCTTGATAATTTCATGGAAGATGATGTCTAAGCTCTTTTTTTGATCATGACTTTCAGGTAGTCCCATAATTTTTAAGTTGTCTCTCCTGGATCTATTTTCCAGGTCAGTTGTTTTTCCCATGGGATATTTCACATTCTCTTCCATTTTTTCATTCTTTTGGGGTTTTTTTGGTGATTTCTTGGTTTCTCGTAAAGTCATTAGACTCCATCTGTTCCATTCTAATTTTGAGAGAACTATTAAATTCAGTGAGCTTTTGAACCTCTTTTTCCATTTGGCTAATTCTGCTTTTGAAAGCATTTTGCTCCTCATTGGCTTTTTGAACCTCTTTTGCCAAGTGAGTTAGCCTATTTTTCTAGGTGTTAATTTCCTCAGCATTTTTTTGGGTCTCCTTTACCAAGGTATTGACCCATTTTTCATACTTTTCTTGCATGTGTCTCATTTCTCTTCCGAGTTTTTCCTCCACCTGTCTAACTTGCTTTTCAAAATCCTTTTTGAACTCTTCCAAGGCCTGAGCCCACCTGACATCCCCCTGGGGTGTCTGGGGTACTGAGGCCCTGCCCTTCACGTCTTTCCCCAATGGCGAGAATACATCCTCGTCATCAGATCCGAATGTCGGGATCATTTGCATTTGTTGGAAAAAACTCTCTATAGTCTTATTTTTCTTCCCTTGTCTAGGCATTTTCCCAGCCAGTTACTTGACTTCTGGGATTCCTGTCCACCCCTGCCTAGATCCGCCCAGCTAGTGCTTGGGATCTGAGGTTCAAATGGACTTTCCGCAGTAAACTTTAGTTCTGGTGCTGGGGTGGGGGGTAGCGCTACCTCCCAGGCTCGGCTTCCTCAGGGGCTTTATGCAGAGACCATCAGGAACGGAGCGGGTGGGGGTCGGGGGGCCGCCTCCCAGGCTCAGTTCCCTCAGGGGCTTTATGTAGAGGCCTTCAGCAGTGGAGCAGGGTGGGGCAGGGCCATCTCCCAGGCTCAGCTCCCTCAGATTGTTTATGCAGAGACTTTCAGTAATGAAGATCCTGCCTGCTGCTGAGGGAGTCCTGGGCCGCCGCTGCTGCTGCTGCCTCCACTGCCCCTCACGCCTCTGCATCCGCCGCTTCCTGCCCCCGTCTCTGCCGCCGCCGCTTCCTCCCGAGGGGGCCCGAGTCACGGAGACACTCCGCTCCCCTCCTCCAGCCAGCCGTCTCTCTCACTGACCTGTAGCTTCTGGGGGCGGAGGAACTTTCCCGGCTGCCGGAGCTTCCCTCCCTGAAACCTGCTCGGGTCAGCTTCTCTGGGGCCGCAGCCAGGGCAGCACTGGGGTGGGGTCCGCTTTCCGGAGCACAACGGACCCTGGGGACGGGTCTCCAGTGCTCTCTGGCACAGAAATCTCTTTCACTCTGGTTCTGCACACCTTTCAGTGATCCAGAATTTATGCGGATCTCTTTTTACATTAATTCTATGGGCTGTGGGTTGGAGCTCGTAAACGTGCGTCCTTCTACTCCGCCATCTTGTCTCCGCCCCCATCTTGGCCCCGCCCGATATTTTCTAAATCATAACAACTTGCATAACTTGAAAAGTAAAACATTATTGATTTTATCTAAGAAAGTTCATTTATTTGTGAATATATTGATTACTTGTAATACTTACATATTTTCCTTTCTCCTTCAGAAATATGAGAATATACATCATAAAAATCACCAAACCAGGTCTATAAAGTTCCTTCCCACTCTCATGGTCTATGAACCAGTACCATTAAATCACTAATGCCTCTTCCAAGTATAAAATTTGATGTTTCTAGGTGAAACATTTTTTTTAAAGTAAAGTTATATTGTAACAATTGAAAGGCACCATATTTCACTAAAGGTCAATTAGACAAGTTAAAACCCAGAATTGTGGCTCCTTTTTTTAAATGTTTATTTGTTTTTAGTTTTTGACATTCATTTCCACAAAATTTTGAGTTCCAAATTTTCTACCCATCTCTCCCCTGCCCCTGCCCCAAAACACTGTGCATTCTGATTACGTCTTCCCCCAATCTGCCCTACCTTCTTTCACATCCCTCTCTTCCCTTATACCCATCTCCTCTCTTTTCTTATAGGGGAAGATAGATTTCTATACCCCATTACTTGTATTTCTTATTTCCTAGTTGTATGCAAAAACAATTCTCAAAATTTGTTCCTAAAACTTTGAGTTCCAGCTTATATCCCTTTCTCCTTCCTCACCCAGCCTGACTGAGAAGTCAAGCAACTCAATATAGGCTATATATGTGTAGTTTTGCAAAAGACTTCCATCATAGTCATGTTGTATAAGACTAACTATATTTCCCTCCATCTTATCCTGGCCCCTATTTATACTATTCTCTCTTTTGACCTTGTCCCTCTTCTAAAGTGTTTAATAGCTCCTCCCATTTACCCTCCCTTCTATCATCACCCCATCCCACTTGTCCCTTTCTCCCCCACTTTCCTGTAATGTAAAATTGATTTTCAAATCAAATTGAGTGAACATATTATTCTCTCCTGAAACCAAATGTGAAGAGAATAAGCTTCACTTTTTCTCTCTCACATCCTTACTTTTCTCCTCCATTGCAAAAGCTTTTTCTTGCCTCTTTTATGAGTGATAATTTGCCCCATTCCATTTCTCCCTTTCTTCTCCCTCTAAATTCCTTTCTTATCCTTTATTTTTATTTTTTTAGATATCATCCCTTCTTATGCAACCTCTGCTCTCTGTTTATGTGTGTGTGTGTGTCTGTGTATATTCCCTCCAACTACTTAAATACTGAGAAAACTCTCAAGAGTTACAAATATCTTTCCACACAGGAATATAAATAGTTCAACTTTAGAAAATTCTTTATGATTTCTCTTTCCTATTTACCTTTTCATGCTTCTCTTGGAGTCTTGTGTTTGAAATTTTAATTTTGTATTCAGTTCTGGTCTTTTCATCAAGAATGCTTGAAAGTCCTTTATATCATTGAATGACCCTTTTTTCCTTGAAGTATTATACTCATTTTTGCTGGGTAGGTGATTCTTGTTTTTAAAATCAGTTCCTTTGACTTCTGTAATATCATATTCTAAACCCTTCCATCCCTTAATATAGAAGCAACCAGATCCGGTGTTATCCTGATTGCATTCCCAAAACAGTCTAATTGTTTCTTTCTAGGAACTTGCAATATTTTCTCCTTCATCTGGGAACTCTGAAATTTCACCATTATATTCCTAGGAGTTTCTCTTTTTGGGTCTCTTTTAGGAGGTGATTGCTAAATTCTTTCACTGTTTTTCTCTCTATTTCTGGAGTAGCAGGGCAGTTTTCTTTGATAATTTCATGAAAGATGATATCTAGGCTCCTTCTTTCGATTAGGTGGTCCCCTAATTTTTAAATTGTCTCTCCTTGATCTATTTTCTAGGTCAGTTGTTTCTCCAGTGAGATATTTCACATTATCTTCCATTTTTTAATTCTTTTTGTTTTGTAATTTCTTGGTTTCTCATAATGTCATTTGCTCCCATCCGCTCCATTCTCATTTTTAAAGAACTATTTTCTTCAGTGAGCTTTTGAACCTCCTTTTCCATTTGGCTAATTCTGCTTTTTAGAGAGCATTCTTCTCCTCATTGACTTTTGGACCTCTTTTTCCAATTGAGTTAGCCTATTTTTAAAGGTGTTATTTCTTCAGAAATTTTTTGGGTCTCTTTTAGCAAGCTTTTTTAGCAAGCACTTTTCAAGCTCTTCCATGGCCTGAGTCCATGTCATATTTATTTGGGAGGTACTGGATGCACAAGCCTTGAATTCCTCTGAAAGTATGCATTGTTTTTCCTCATTGGAAAGGATGGAAGAAAATACCTGTTCACCAAGAAAGTAACCTTCTATGGTCTCATTTTTTTCGGTTTTTTGTGCATTTTCCCAGCCAGTTACTTGAGTTTTGAGTCCTTTGTCAAGAGGAGGGTATATTCTGGGGACCAGAAAGTTCTCAGTTCCTCCATGGGGGCACAGTCAAGGAAGAGAAGTTTACTCCTCTCCTGGCCTGTACTCTGGTCTGGGAACAACCAAAACCTTTTTGTTCCAAAATCTGGGACAAGTAGAATTCTCTCTCCACAACCACCTCTGGCTCTGCCATGTCAGTCCAATTTTCCTCTTCACCCCAGTTTTGTGCTCAGGGCTGAGAATCAGGTTGGCTGCTCAATTCCCCTAGGGGCTTTAGGTTGAAGGCTCCTGAAATGGACAGTGTAGATTCCTCTACCCCTGCTGCTTCCTGGGCCTAGGGCTAGAGGTGGACCCTGCTCCCTTCTCGTTGAGTTGGAAAAATCCTTTCACTGAGAGGCTTTATTTGAAGCTTTCTTTGACACTTGTGGGTTGAGGGATCTGGGAACTTTGCTGCTGCTGCAGATTCTGCCCCAGAGGCCAGTTTTGGTCCTGTTCCTCCAGATGCTTCACAGCCAAGGCTGGACTACTCCATGCTCTGTGTAATAGACCTTTCTTATCAGCCTTCCCAGATTAACTTTTGGTGGAACTCTCTTTCACTCGGTTGTTCTGAGGCTTCTGCTGCTCTAGAATTTGTTGAGAGTTATTTTTTACTGGTATTTTATGGTCTATGGGGGTAAAACTAGAGTCTGTGCATGTTTCTATTCCATCATCTTGGCTCTGCCCCCTCCAGAATGGTGGCTTCTTAAAGCAAAAAAGTCAGAGTGATTTCTTCTCTCCTTAAAGTTTCCATTATCAGGAATTCATCAGATATGGCTAACTGCTGAGGAAGCGCTTAATAATACTTAGTATTTATAGAGCACATTCTAAACATTAGATAATACTCACTAGACCCTTTGATGGAGTGTTTAAATTTTCATTTTTCTGTTGGGAAAACTTAGCCAGAGAGGTTAGTGATGCAGACCTATACCATAAAGGAAACTGGAGTGATAAAGCAGGCCCAGAAATCTGAGTGTGATGGCAATAGAAAACTTTCATTTAAAGAAGTCACGATAGAAAGATATGCTCAAATAAAATGGTAGAGCATATTTAAATGGCGTCTTCTCAATATGAGAATGTAGAGAAGTAGTTTGGGAGCTTGATAGAAACTCTAGGTGCGGTCTGACAAAGAAAGTTCAAAGACAATGTCATCCAACATAAAGATATTCACAATTATAAAAAGAGTCAGTCCATAGAGTTCCCACTGATCAATTTGTTGAATATATCTCTTCTGTTATTGAGTGAAGGCTTGTCCTTTTTATTGTAGAAAGATCAAGTAAGTATCTCTCTTGATTGGAATTTAGGCACAGTAGCTGTCCACATTGACGAAGTGGACAAGACTCAAGAGGTTGAATTGTTCTAATGTGAGAAGTCACCTCCCTTGTCTAGATAGTCAATATAAGGGAGAATATTCCATCTTTTCATCTTTCTTCCCTTCTTTCAGTTTTGTTGTGATGGGTGTGTAGAGCAAAGAAAAAATGTCTTTTTCCTTGATTCCCACCTGTACTTTAAGGAGCAATTGATGCCAATTTGTGGCAGAAGGACATGGCAAGAATGGAAGTATTTGCCCACACATTTTTAGAGGTAGACTACTGTCCATTGTCCCAAATATCTCAATCTTGAAAAAGAAAATGGTTCAGCCAGTAGTGTGACAGTCACATTTTGACTCGTAGATGTAGCTGTTAATCCTTGGCTGATTGTCAGAGTAATTCTGTGGCCCAAAGATTAATGGGGTCCCCTCAGAGATCTTCAGCATTATGTGATATTGTTAAATGACATAGGTTAGCGCAAAATCATGAAGCACAGGTCCTGCTGCAGAAATCTCTTCCTTCACTAAGGTCCTGAACTTCAATTATTTGTGGATTGGGGATTGAGAATCAGAAAGGAATGAAATTGTCTATTGTTATGTTGCCTCTTCTCAAAACCCTAATTTCCCTCATGGCAAATATACTAGGAGTTGTCAAATTTACTATTTCTACATCTAAAACATCTCTCACTATTAATTATTTCTTTCTGCTCAAACAAAAACTACCTTAGCTCAGCCTTTCATCTTTTGCTAGATTACTTTAATTCCCCACTCCCACTCACTGGTTTCTCTGTATCAAGTGTATTCCCTTCCATCCTGACTCCAATGTATCCTCTACCCTGCCTTGAACTTAGTAAGTTCTCAGTAAATGTCTGCTGATTAGATTTGGCACAGATAGTAAAGAGATTTTTTAGAACTCAGACTTGATCATGTCACTCACTGCCTTATTGAATATATTCCAGTGGTTACTTATTGCCTCAGATCAAATACAAACTCTGATTTTCATTTAAAGACCCTTTACAATCTTATCCCAACCTATCTTTCCAACTCATTCTTCCCCAATCTTCACTCTGTGATATAATCAATCAGTTCTTCTCTCTAGTCTTCTCACACATTACACCATTTGTCATCTTCATGCTTCTGTCCTGACCCCCTCACCACAGAAAACATTCCTTTCTCAATTCTTTCTTGTTTTCTCTTCATAGAATCCTCACTTCCCTCAAGACAGAGCCATTTCTTATGCCCTTCTCCTAATTACCTCAAATAACTACCTTAATTTTTAAATAAATAATATAAATCTTTTGGATTTGTTTGAATCTATTCTCTTTACATTTATTCTGTACTACTTCTACATGCACTTATCTTCTCTCCTTTTAGAATATAAGTCCCCAAGGGCCACTTTTCTGACTTTTGAAACTGTCTAATTGGTCATTAGAGAAATAAGATTCTTGTCAGTTCTTCCAATATATAACCTTAAGAGTAGGAATTATTGGGGGGAGGAGTCAAGATGACAGAGTCTAAAGATTCACATATGCTATCTCCGAACCCACAGCCCAAAAATTACCTGTAAAGGGGAACACCCAACAAATTCTGGAGCAGTGGAAGCCACACAGCAATGGAGTGGAGGAGAGCTCTGTTCCAGAAAACCCTGAAACACCGACACCAAAGATCCATCACACACTGGACCTGGAGCGGAGCCCAGCCCTGCCTTGGCCATGCAGCCTGAGAGGAGCAGATCTGAGCAGGCTTCAGAGATGGAATCTCTGGTGGCTGCAAAGATCCCTCAACCCACAGGAGCTACAGGTCAGTGAGGGAGACTTCTGGGCTGGCCAAGAGGGGAGCCAAGTGTCTCCATAACTCAGGCCCCCTCGGGAGGCAGCAGCAGAAGCAGCAGCAGACCAGAGCTCTCAAGGCACACGGGAGTTCAGATCCATTGCTGAAGGTCTCCACATAAACTGCCTGAGGCAATTGAGCCCCATGTGGCAGCCCTGCACCAACCTGAGAACCTGAACTTAATCTCTCACTGGATAGCAGCCCCACCCTGAACTGAAAGCCCTGAGGCTGGGAGCAGCATTTGAATCTCAGACCCAAAGGACTAGCTGGGCGGATCTGAAGGTGTGGTAGGGGTGGAGAGGAATCTCAGGAGACAAGTAAGTGGCTGGGAAAATGCCCAGAAAAGTGAAAAAAAATAAGACCATAGAAGGTTAATTTCTTGGTGAACAGATATTTCCTCTGTTCCTTTCTGATGAGGAAGAACAATGCTTACCATCAGGGAAAGACATGGAAGTCAAGGCCTCTGTATCCCAAATATCCAAAATAGATATTCAATGGGCTCAGGCCATGGAAGAGCTCAAAAAGGATTTTGAAAATCAAGTTAGACAGGTGGAGGAAAAACTGGGAAGAGAAACGAGAGAGATGCAAGGAAAGCATGAAAAATGGGTCAATACCTTGCTAAAGGAGACCCAAAAAAATGCTGAAGAAAAGAACACCTTGAAAAATAGGCTAACTCAGTTGGCAAAAGAGGTGCAAAAAGCCAATGAGGAGAAGAATGCTTTCAAAAGCAGAATTAGCCAAATGGAAAAAGAGGTTCAAAAGCTCTCTGAAGAAAATAGTTCTCCCAAAATTAGAATGGAACAGATGGAGGCTAATGACTTTATGAGAAACCAAGAAAACATAAAACAAAACCAAAAGATTGAAAAAATGGAAGAGAATGTGAAATATCTCATGGGAAAAACAACTGACCTGGAAAATAGATCCAGGAGAGAAAATTTTAAAATGATGGGACTACCTGAAAGCCATGATCAAAAAAAGAGCCTAGACATCATCTTTCATGAAATTATCAAGGAAAACTGCCCTGAGATTCTAGAACCAGAGGGCAAAATAAGTATTGAAAGAATCCACTGATCACCACCTGAAAGAGATGAAAAAAGAGAAACTCCTGGGAACATTGTGGCCAAATTCCAGAGTTCCCAGGTCAAGGAGAAAATATTGCAAGCAGCTAGAATGAAGCAATTCCAGTATTGTGGAAATATAATCAGGATAACACAAGATCTAGCAGCTTCTACGTTAAGGGATCAAAGGTCACGAAATAGGATATTCCAGAAGTCAAAGGAACTAGGACTCAAACCAAGAATCACCTACCCAGCAAAACTGAGTATAATACTTCAGGGGAAAAAATGGTCTCTTAATGAAATAGAGGACTTTCAAGCATTCTTGATGAAAAGACCAGAGTTGAAAAGAAAATTTGACTTTCAAACACAAGAATGTGAAGAAGCATGAAAAAGTAAACAGCAAAGAGAAGTCATAAGGGACTTACCAAGTTGAACTGTTTACATTCCTACATGGAAAGATAATATTTGTAACTTTTTTTTTAAATATAAATTTATTTATTTAACTTTTCACATTCATTTTCACAAATTTTGGGTTCCAAATTTTCTCCCCATTTATCCCCTCCCCTCACCCCAATACACTGAGCATTCTAATTTCCCCTATAACCAATCCGCCCTCTCTTCTATCATCCCTCCCTTCTCTTGTCCCCATTTTCCCTTTTGTTCTGTAGGGCCAGATAACTTTCTATTCTCGATTAACTGTATTTCTTATTACCTAGTAGCAAGAACAATACTCAACAGCTGTTCCTAAAACTTTGAGTTCCAAAATCCCCCCATCCCTCCGTCCCCACCCATTCCCTTTGGAAGGCAGGCAATTCAATATAGGCCATATCTGTGTAGTTTTACAAATGACTTCGATAATAGTCATGTTGTGTAAGACTAACTGTATTTCCCTCCATCCTATCCTGCCCCACATTGTTTCTATTCCGTCTTTTGGTCCTGTCCATCCCCAAGTGTTGACTTCAAATTGCTCCTTCCTCCCACTGCCCTCCCTTCCACCATCCCTCCCTCCTTGTTTATCTTCTCCCCCACTTTCTTGTATTGTAAGATAGGTTTTCATACCAAAATGAGCGTGCATTTTACTCCTTCCTTTAATCAAATGTGATGAGGGTAAACTTCATGTTTTTTTCTCAGCTCTCCTCTTTTTCCCTCCACTAAAAAGTCTCCTGCTTGCCTCTTGAATGAGAGATAATTTACCCCATTCTATTTCACCTTCTCTCTCTTCCCACTACATTTCCCTCTCACCATTTACCTTAATTTCTTTTAAGATATGGTCCCATCCTATTCAATTCACTCTGTGCTCTCTGTCTCTGTATATGCATGCATGTGTGTATGTGTGTGTGCGCGTACATGTGTACGTGTGTGTGTGTGTGTGTGTGTATGTGTGTGTGTGGTCCCACCAACTAGCCAGATACTGAAAAGTTTTAAGAGTTACAAATATTGTCTTTCCATGTAGGAATGTAAACAATTCAATTTTGGTAAGTCCCTTATGACTTCTCTTTGCTGTTTACTTTTTCATGCTTCTTCTCATTCTTGTGTTTGAAAGTCAAATTTTCTTTTCAGCTCTGGTCTTTTCATCAAGAATGCTTGAAAGTCCTCTGTTTCATTGAAAGACCATATTTTCCCCTGAAGTATTATACTCAGTTTTGCTGGGTAGGTGATTCTTGGTTTGAGTCCTAGTTCCTTTGACTTCTGGAATATCCTATTCCACGCCCTTTGATCCCTTAATGTAGAAGTTGCTAGATCTTGTGTTATCCTGATTTTACTTCCAAAATACTGGAATTGTTTCTTTCTAGCTGCTTGCAATATTTTCTCCTTGACCTGGGAACTCTGGAATTTGGCCACAATGTTCCCAGGAGTTTCTCTTTTTTCATCTCTTTCAGGTGGTGATCAGTGGATTCTTTCAATACTTATTTTGCCCTCTGGTTCTAGAATCTCAGGGCAGTTTTCCTTGATAATTTCATGAAAGATGATGTCTAGGCTCTTTTTTTGATCATGGCTTTCAGGTAGTCCCATCATTTTAAAATTTTCTCTCCTGGATCTATTTTCCAGGTCAGTTGTTTTTCCCATGAGATATTTCACATTCTCTTCCATTTTTTCATTCTTTTGGTTTTGTTTTATGATTTCTTGGTTTCTCATAAAGTCATTAACCTCCATCTGTTCCATTCTAATTTTGAGAGAAGTATTTTCTTCAGAGAGCATTTGAACCTCTTTTTTTCCATTTGGCTAATTTTGCTTTTGAAAGCATTCTTCTCCTCATTGGCTTTTTGAACCTCTTTTGCCAATTGAGTGAGCCTATTTTTCAAGGTGTTATTTTCTTCAGCATTTTTTGGGTCTCCTTTAGCAAGGTATTGACCCATTTTTCATGCTTTTCTTGCATCTCTCTCATTTCTCTTCCCAGTTTTTCCTCTACCAGTCTAACTTGATTTTCAAAATCCTTTTTGAGCTCTTCCATGGCCTGAGCCCATTGGACATCCACCTCGGATGTCTGGGATACAGAGGGCCTGACCTCCACTTCTTTCCCTGATGGCAAGCATTGTATTTCCTCATCAGAAATGAAAGGAGGAAGTAGCATCTATTCCCCAAGAAAGTACCTTTCTATGATCTTATTTTTCTTCCCTTTTCTGGGCATTTTCCCAGCCAGTTTCTTGACTTCTGAGATTTCTCTCCACCGCCACCTAGATCTGCACAGCTAGTGCTTGGGGTCTGAGATTCAAAGGCTGCTCCCCAGCCTCAGGGATTTCAGTGGCGGGTGGGGCTGCTTTTCAATGTGAGCTTAAGTTCTGGTGCTCAGATGGGGGCAGGTCCCCCTCCCAGGCTTAGTTCCCTCAAGGGGTTTATGGGGAGGCCTTTGGTAATGGCCTTGAGCTCCCGTCTGCTCCAGGAGTCCCAGGCTGCCGCTGCCTCTGCCACTGCCTCCACCGCCGCCTCCCAACGGGGCCTGAGTCACGGAGACACCCCGCTCCCCTCTTGGCCAGCTCAGAAGTCTCTCTCACTGGCCTGGAGCACATGTGGGCGGGGGGACCTTCCCAGCCACCAGAGATTCCTTCCCTGAAGCCTGCCCAGATCTGCTCCTCTCAGGCAGTGGCCAGGGCAGTGCAGGGGTGGACTCTGCATCCGGTGTGCAACCAACCCCTGGGCACGGCTTTGCAGGGCTCTCTGGAACAGAAATCTCTTCCACTGTGTTTCTGCATGGCTTGCTCTGCTCCACAATTTGTGGGGAGTTGTTTTTACAGGAAATTTATGGGCTGTGGATTCAGAGCTAGCATACGTGAGTCATTCTATTCCGCCATCTTGACTCCTCCCCAATATTTGTAACTCTTGAAACTTTTCAGTATCTGGGTAGTTGGTGGGATTACACACACATACACACATGCACACACACACACATGCACACTCACGCACACAGACACGCACAGACACACGTGCACACACGCGCGCACACATGCACGCACACACAGAGACAAAGACCACAGAGTTAATTGAATAGGATGGGATCATATCTTAAAAAAATGAAGCAGTGAGAGAGAAATGTATTGGGAGGAGAGAGGGTGAAATGGAATGGGGTAAATTATCTCTCATAGAAGAGGCAAGCAGTAGACATTTTAGCGGAGGGAAAAAGAGGAGAGCTGAGAAAAAACAAGAAGTTTACTCTCATCACATTCGACTAAAGGAAGGAATACAATGCATACTCATTTTGGTATGAAAACCTATCTTACAATACAGGAAAGTGGGGGAGAAGGGGATAAGCAGGGTGGGGGGGATGATGAACGGGAGGGCAATGGGAGGAGGGAGCAATTTGAAGTCAACACTCGGGGAGGGACGGGATCAGAAGAGAGAATAAAGACAATAGGGGGCAGGATAGAATGGAGGGAAATATAGTCAGTCTTATACAACATGACTATTATCGAAATCATTTTCAAAACTACACAGATATGGCCTGTATTGAATTGCCTGCCTTCCCAAAGGGAATGGGTGGGGAGGGAGGGATGGGGAGAATTTGGAACTCAAAGTTTCAGGAACAACTGTTGAGTATTGTTCTTGCTACTAGGAAATAAGAAATACAGGTAATGGGGAATTGAAAATTATCTGGCCCTACAGGTCAAAAGAGAAGATGGGGACAAGGGAAGGAAGGGATGATAGAAGAGAGGGCAGATTGGTTATAGGGAAATTATAATGCTCAGTGTATTGGGATGGGGGAGGGGACAAATGGGGAGAAAATTTGGAACCCAAAATTTTGTGAAAATGAATGTAAAAAGTTAAATAAATAAATTTATTTTTAAAAATTGAGTAGGGATTATTTCATTCTTTGTATTGTATCCCTGATACCTGCAACATAGCAGACCTTAATATAAGCTTTTATATTGATTGATTAAATAAATGCCAGTCGTGAGCAATTCAGCACCTAATTACCTACATTATTTGTGCTCAAATTATACTGATATGGGTTGAAAACAGAAGAGAAAATGCATCTACTTCATCAGACTGTATTTCTATATAAGCAGAACAATAACTGGATCTGGCCCTGCTTCCCTCCCTCCATGTACTCCAAAAAGAAAAGTAAAGTGAATGTAATAGTAGATTATCCCCAGATCCTAGCAATGCCTAGCAATGCTCACTGGTAGTGGGGGCGATATTTGCCAGCTTCATCACCATATCTCAGCTGCCTTTCTTCCTGAAATTTCCCTCATTGCCTATAATCCACTCACACTGGAACATTCTGCTACTCCCACAGTGCCCTTCTCCACCTGGTGAGTTTCTCCCACAATCTCCATTTTGAGGGAGTACTTCAGGTCAGTCATCCTTCATTCGTTTCCCTGCCCTGTCTTGGACACTCTGGACTTCACCACTCTACTCCTGGTCGGTTAGGGTATTTTCCCTTCTTTCCTACCCCTACTTTTCAGATTATTCATCTGTTATCTTCATCCATTAAAATATAAGTTTCTTGAGTATAGGGACTGTCTTTTTGCTTGTATTTATCACCCTTGAATTTAGCACAGCATTTGACATATAGCTAGTGCTTAGGAAATGCTTATTGACTCACTATACTTGTTCATCAACAATTGACAAGAGGAAAGGAGTAATGACAGATCCAGAGATGAAACTTTCTCCAGAGCCTTCTGCCTAGACTAGAGCTTCACCAGTCATTAAGTTTTCATGTAGAGCCCAGACATCTAGCACGTACAGGACTTTGAATCACTCAGCTAAGCTTCATTTCCTTTTATATGTCCTAGAGCCTAGGACCTCTATACACATTTAGGACAACTAGGTGGTGCAGTGAATAGAGTTCTGACATGGAGTCAGGAAGTCTCATCTTCATGAGTTCAAATCTGGTCTCAAACTCTTACTAACTGTATAATACTGGGCAAATCACTTAAGCCTGTTTGCCTCAGGTTCCACATCTGTTGAAATGAGCTGCAGCAGGAAAGAGCAAACCACTCCATCCAAAATCTTTGCCAAGAGGATCCCAAATGGGGTCACAAGGAGCTAGACATAAATAAAACAGTTGTTTTATTTTATTTTATTTATGAACAGCAACCACAGCAAAATATATATCTAATTGAACCTGGGATCGCTATTACACAGTTTCCTTATTTTTTTTTCCATTAAAATGCATTTTAATAAATGTTGTTGAGATCATTCCAGAATAAGAAGCCAAAATAAATATGTTTCAAGCACAGATTATTCTAGAACATTAGGTATAGGAGACATATACGATGAATTGGTGGTCCTGGACATCCTGTCACAGGAGGTAAAAGGACCCAAAATAGCAAAGTTTGTAAAGAAGCCTATACTTAAACAGAAGGACCACTATCTTGAATGTTCTTGGGCAGAAAATCTCACCTGAGATTTTTACACACTGTTGCTTATATATTGCTATTTTTTTATAATGTCTTTCTATTAAAAAGTTAAATCTATTCTATGAAGGAGCAAGGGATGTTATAAAAGTGTTAATTTTAATGTCCTTGGCAATATATTGTTTGAGAAGTGATACCAAGTTGTCTTTTGTTACAAAATGACTAAGAAAGTAGCAGTCTCACATGTACCACATATTGAAGATATGATTTTCTATTATGAAATTGATTCAAAACTGTGATCCCTAGTGAGTCATGGAAACTGGATTAAAGACTTTTCTATTTATTAACAATGTAGGATCTCTTTGATTCAAAACAAACTCTTCTTAGAAAAGAATCTCCTCCTTTCTAGATCTTCAGAGTTCATAGAGCTTGAGATATAAAGTTACATTCTTTTTTCTGTCAGGGAGAGAGCTTAGGGACAGCTTTGGATTCACACATGAAGTAACTTGACTAGAAGAATATGATTGAAATAGACAAGCTACAGTTGGCATCAAGATTTAATTCACATGGAGTCTTTCTTTTGACCTTCTCTTTTACCTCAGATTGATCAGCGGAGGAAAGGTGTATATCTGTTCTGTCTCTGATGAATTGATCAATAAAAAATATGAAGAATATAGTGGTTCTTTAGCTAGTGTTCAGGCAGAGGGGGATAGAAATTCATTCTTCTGGGAGATAGAAAATTAAACAGAAGTCTTTTCATATATATATTAATTTATATGTATAACATATACATGTATATGTGCATGTATATATGCATGCATGCATATGTGTATATATGCCTATGTGTGTATACAGGTGTATGTGTATTTTTTTTTTCTTTATTTCTCTAAGTAGGACCCAAGAAGTCCATGTGGCTCAATATTAAGGTAAACCCAGATGGACCTAAAGGAAATTTCCATCTTCCTTAAAAAATAATTATGTGCATATAAATAGCAGCACATATCTAGATACACAAAGAACCTTAGAGGTCATTTAGTCCAAACACTTTTTTTAAAGATAAGAAAACTGAGGCCCAACAAGGCTAATTCATTTCCCAAGATCATAGAGGTGGTAAGCATCAGAATCAGGATCTGAATCCAGGTTCTCTGACTGCAGAAATAGCTTTCTTTCCAAATTATGGGCTTAATAATTTTGGTATCATTTTAATGACTCTATTTACATCATATAACATCAACCTCCTGTAGGGTGTTTCTGGGAAAACATGGACAAGTGTTTCAGAGGATGGGCATTTATAAAGGGATCGTAATCTGCATAGTTGGAGGGAGTACCCATATCTTTTTGAACACAGGTCTATTAGAGTGCTAGAGGAGTCAAGAAGTCACTTTTGACTTCTTAAAAATGTTTGAGTAATCATTTACGTCTCCATATATTCTTGGACTTCATGTGTATTTTCAATTGAAAATTTCCCCTACAGATCCATTAATTCTCTTTATCTCTGTCTCTTTGTCTCTGTTTCTCTATCTGTCTGTGTCTCTCTGTCTGTGTCTCTGTGTCTCTATGTCTGTCTGTGTCTCTCTGTCTCTGTCTCTAATCTCTCTTTTTTTTGTCCTCTCTTTTAGAAATTGTGTCTGTATCATATGTTGATTCACCTTCCAAGCATCCTAATAACTCATCTCTAGAAGGTTCTAAGAGCACTGGCCTTCAGCAGGTTGAAATCAAATTTTATAAGAAAGGAAAAAGAAAAGCAAGGAGAGAAGAGGGAAAGTTAGAGAAGGATATTTAGTAATTGCATAGGAATCTCACTGGAATAGTTTATGTGGAAACACACGTATAAAAAATTTTCTCACTAAAGGGTGTAATTGAGAGCCAAGAAAAGCTATTCATTTTTGAATGCCAATGCCAAATCAGCATTTAGGTCATGGTGCAGATATAACTTATTGTATCTTTTTGCCTTTGTACTTTGAAAAGCGTGGTATGGCATGGTAGATGGAAAAATGCACTAAGGGTGAGGAAGGCCTGGATTCACATCCTGCCATTGACAAATACTGGATACCTGAATAAGTCATTCCATTGTAAAACACACACACACACACACACACACACACTAAAAACAACATTAAGGATCCCCCAAAAATCAATCTCAGATAATTCAGACCTTCATCATACTCAGCTTCTCTCTATCTATCTACATGAGCTATCTTGAACTCAGATGCTTATATTTGGAGAAGAAAATAAGAAGATTGGGAGGCAGCATTACATAGTAGATAGATTTTTATATTTGAAGTAGAATGACAGGCTCCCAGCCCTCTTCTGACACATACTAACTATGTAATCTTAAGCAAGTTATTTGGCTTCTTTAAATATCAATTTCCTCACTTAGAAAGGAGAAAATATACATAGTACCTACTTCAAATTAGGCGATGTGCATAAACCATTTTGCAAACCTAAATCACTCTTTAAATCTTAATTATTTTGATGAGCCATCAGCAACTGTGTCGTATTTTGTGGACTCAGGAAATTGGGCATTTATTTGTCTCTCTCATCCTTATATTCATCTGTAACTAGGACTTGTACTAAGAAAATAAAACCATTTGGAAAAGAAATAAATGACTCTGCACTAGGCATCTCTGACTCTAAGTGGAAAATGACTCATGAAAAATAAAGCCCAGCTGTTTCCAGTTATAATGGTTTGTCTAAGAATTCTTTGTAGGTATGGCTTTAATGTCTTTCCAATAGCATGACTTCTCAAAAAAGTATTAACAACATAATTTGTGTCATTGTAGACATGATTATTAAAGTTATAGAATGGACTAAATAGGATTTGCTCTACCATGGCAGTCAGTACATCAGAAATAGTAGAAACCACTGGCCTACAGCAGAAGCATGTGACTCAAAGACCCAGGAATCTAAGAATGAGGGGAAGCATCTAGTAAATAGCATTTAGTAAAGAACAAATGGCTAAGGAGAGTAGTACTCTCAGAAGATTAAATTTTGAGTTGGGACAGCTAGGTGGTGCAGTGAATAAAGCACCAGTGCAGGAGTCAGGAAGACCTGAGTTCAAATCTCACCTCAGACACTTGACACTTACTAGCTGTGTGACCTTGGGCAAGTCATTTAACCCCAGTTGCCTCATCCTGGGTCATCTCCAGTCATTCTGATGAATATCTGATCAGTGGATTCAGATGATTCTGGAGAAGTGATGCTGGTGACCTGCACAGCCCTCCTTCACTCAAAACAAAGTCAAATGCAAGTCATGTCATTATTTCTCTGATGGCATGGTCTTCTTTGGCAATGAAGGATGAACACATACAAATTTGGAGTCAAAAGACCTAGGTTCAAATTCTTCTTGAGAAGTTTAATAGCCTTTTTATTTCTAAATGATTAAAATGGAAATGTTTTGTATGACTTCCCATGTATAATTGATATTATATTTCTTGTCTTCTCAATGGATGAGGGAGAGGCTAGTGGGAGGGAGATAATGGAGAACTCATTTTAAAAAATAATGTTAAAAATAAATAATACTTTTTTAAGAAAAAAGTTTGAGTTATATGAACACAACAAAGTGAGTTTCGTTATCTGAGTTTCAGGGCATTCACCTAGAAAAGAGAAACAATACTTGTGAGAGTTTGTGAGAGTAGTCATTGGCAAACCTTAAAAATGTAAAATATAATAATCCATATTTATGTAGTATTTTAAGGTTCACAAAACACAACCAGAGAAAAGGAAGAGGAATAATAAAACACTGAATTTGAAGGGTGGGCATGAGTAATGGGACCACCCCAGTTCTATGAAGACAGACTAGAAAAATCAAGTAAGTACTACATCAACTAAACCAAGGAGATACTTTAGAAAGCTCCATCTGTAGGGTCAAGATAGAAGTAAAAACTAAGGACAAAAGTTAGTAGGAAGCTAAAGTAGGGAATGGAAATAACAACTTATACAATGACACATTCTGTGAGCATAGGGGCTTTATGAACAGCTGGGGCAGTATAACACTCATTACTTCTTAGTCTCCCTCTGCATGTTAGAACTTACAACTCTTTAAATTAAGCTGAATTCAGTTTAATTGCATGAGTCCAACAATGCTCCCTAAAGTTTCCTAACTCACTGCTAGGTTTTGACTTGTTGCCAGCTTTCTTATTGCATCTCTACATCTCATTTTTTCCCCATAAGAAGGTAAGAAAATATTGAAGAAGTGTTTCTGATTTTGAGAAACATGGGTGATTTTTTTAAAGCATCCAAACAATAATATTCATTGACCACTACAGAAAGATCAAAATATTTGTTCCACAGGAGAATTAAAAGTCAACAAGCATTTATTAGGCAAGGATTCTGTGCCAAAAACTTGGTTGAATTTTGAAGATACAAAGATTTTTTAAATTGTTTGTTATCAAAGAGCTCTTAGTCCAAAAGAGAAGACAAAAAGAAAATGATTATGTAGACACAAGATTAATACAGGTTAAATTGAGATGATATTAGAAAGAAGGGACTAGAATTAAGAGGGGTCCAGAAAAAAAAAACAACAACTACTTTCAGAGAATAAGACTTTATTTTGATCTTGAATAAAGTCAAGGAATCCAGGACATAGAGATAAGGAGGTAGATAATTTCAGGCATGAGGGAGACATCTAATGAAATTGCACCAAGTCAGAAGTTGGAGGTTCTTGTTTGAAGAGCAGTAAGGATGTCAATGTTACTGGACTGCAGAATACACAGAGGAGAATAAGGTGTAAGACTGAAAAAGTGTCTGTGTTTGTGTGTGTGTGTGTGTGTGTGTATAGGTAGATGGTTAAGTTGTAAAATATTTTAAATAAGAGTATTTTATATTTGGTTCTGGAAGAAAGAGGGAGCCAATGGAATTTATTTCACAGGAAGTTTTATTAGTCAGACATACACTTTAGGAATATCAATTTGATAATATGGAGGATGAATTGGAGTGGCAATAGACTCAAGTCAGGGAAGCCAACCAGCAATTTCTTGCAATCATCCAGAGGTAGGGTGATAAACATGATGCCAGGTTACTACTAATGTCAGAAGAGAGGAGTCTTACATATGAGAGATTGTGAAGATGGAATCAATAGCACTTGACAGCTCATTGGTTGGGGTAGGTGAGAGTGAGGAGTTGTGAATGATACTAAGTCGTGACTTGGATAATGGTCTTGCCCTCAAGAGTTATAGGGAAGTTAAGAAGAGGGAGGTAGGCAATGTCTGAGAGTGTTAAAGAATGTGAAGTTAAGAAGATTAAGGATTTCAAAAGTCCATTAAATTTTTAACTTAGATCAAGTCAAGAGTTACACTATGGTTAAGAGAGTGAGAAGAAAGACATGAAGGCATTGATTATAAGGTCTTATCCAGGAGTTTACCCATGAAAGAGAAGATAGAAATAGGATGATATTTCTCAGGGATGAGTTAAAAAAGAAATAGATGATCTTTGTGTTTTGGGAACTAACGAGGTACAGGGAGCACTAAAAATATATAGAGAATCTATGTTCAATATGCTTACTAGACTATGCTGATGAAGATAAAGATCACAAAAGATTATCCTTGCCCTCAATGAACTTATAATCTAGTTGCAGAAGAATGCTATAAATATAAATTTATGAAGTTTTTCCATGAATCTATTTGCTTTTGTATGCATGCGTATAAAATGCTTTATATGGTTATAAAGGAGGCATATTAGTTAAAGGTAGAATTATATAAATGGTACATATGTGTGAATATACATAAATATATATTCACATGCACATAAAAACCAATACACAAAATTATACAAATAAATGCATGTATAACATATATACACATGCATGCATACATTATATACATATTTGAATATGGACACCAAGGTCCTGATTTTATCACTTTGAGTTCTCTTTCCAGCATATATACAACAGCATTGAATAGATACAACCATATAACAGGTAGTGGTCTTTACGAGTTAAATGGTTAAAAAAAAAAAGTATCACTCAGCAACCAGGTTTCTGACAAGTTTTGCTTCACTTAGCTTTGCTTCACTCCAGTACATAGAAACTCAAGAAACTGTCACATATTTCTTTTTCAGGGCTTGTGATAGGAACAATAGCCTAATTTTTGACCCCTTCAAGTTAGGCTTGTTGCTTTGTTGTTTCAGTTGTGTCCAACTCTTCATAATGCACTTTTTGGGGGGTTTTTCTTGGCAGAGCTAATGGAGTGTTTTGTCATTTCCTTCTCCAGCTCATTTTACAGATGAAGAAACTAAGGCAAACAAGGTTAAATGAATTACCAGGGTTATATACCTCATAAGTGCCTGAGGCCAGATTTGGACTCAGAAAGATGAAACTTTCTGAATCCAGGCCTGGTGCTCCATCTACTGTGCTATCTAGCTACCCAAAGTAGAGATTGCTTCCAGAGTGCTGGATACACAGACGGCAGGTGATCCACTAGCTGATATAAAATCTGTGAAGTCTGGCACAATACACCGACCCCACTCCCACCCCCAATGAAAACTGAGTTCTACCCTGACAAAGAGTTAGAAAGTCAAATTTTTGACTGGGAAAATGAGTACACATTGTAAAAGAACTCAGATTACAGAATATTACAAAGAAAATTAAAACATACAACCAGAAGACAACAGAGATAACAAAATCAAAGCCCCTGCATCAAAAGCCTACAAGGAAAAAATATGAATTGGTCATGGAAGAGATGAAAAAGAATTTTAAAAATCAAGTAACAAAAATAGAAGAAAATTTGGGAAGAGAAATGAGAGTGATGCAAGAAAATCATGAAAACTGAGTCAACTGCTTGCTAAAGGGACCCAAAAATGCTGAAAAAATAATACCTTAAAAAAATAGATTAACTCAAATGTCAAATGAAGTCCAAAAAATTCAATGCTGGGAACAATACTTTAAAGAGCAGAATTCACCAAATGAAAAAGGAAATATGAAAGCTCACTGAAGAAAATAACTCCTTAAATATTACAATGGAACAAATGGAAGATCATGACTACATTAGCAATCAAGAAATTATAAAACAGACCCAAAAAGTGAAAAAAAAGAAGACAATGTAAAATATCTCATTGGAAAAAAACGCTGACTTGGGAAGCAGATCTAGGAGACATAACTTTAAAATTATTGAACTACCTGAAATGTATGATACAAAAAGTGTGTAAAAATCACCTTTCAAGAAATTATCAAGGAAAACTTCCCTGATATTTGAGAACCAGAAGGTAAAATTAAAATGGAAGGAATCTGTCAATCACCACTGGAAAGGGATCCTAAAAGGAAAACTCCTAGGAGTATTGTAGTCAAATTCAAGAGTTCCCATGTCAAGGAGAAAATATTGCAAGCTGCCAGAAAGAAACAAGTTGAGCATTGTGGAAATACAATCAGGATAACAAAAGATCGAGGAGCTTCTACATTAAGGGATTGAATGGGCTGGTATATATTTCAGAGGTCAGAGGAGTTGGGATTAAAATGAAGACTCCCCTGCCCAGCAAAACTGAGTATTATACTTCAGGAAAAACAAATGGTTATTCAATGAAATAGTGGACTTTCAAATATTCTTGATATAAAGACCAGAGTCGAATAAAATATTGGACTTTCATATACAAGAATCAAGAGAGGCATGAAAGGGTAAATAGGAAAAAGAAAACATATGGGACTTATTAAAGTTGAACTGTTTGCGTTCCTACCTGGATATTTGTAACTCATGTGACCTTTCTCAGCATTAGGGGAGCAGGAGGAGATGATAGATAGATAGATAGATAGATAGATAGATAGATAGATAGATAGATAGATAGATAGATAGACAGACAGATGGATGAATAGATAGGTAGGTAGAGGGCACAGGGTGAGTTGAATATAAAGGGATGATATCTAAAAATAAAAATAAGAGGTTAGCAAGCAATATATTGGGGAAGGAAAAAAGGAGAGATAGAATGGGGTGGATTACCTCACATAAAAGAGGCAAGAGAAAGCTTTCACAATGGAGGGGAAGAAGGGAGAGGTGAGAAAGAATGAGTGAATCCTACTCTTATCAGATTTGGCTTCAGGAGGGAATAACATACACACTCAATTGGGTATCTTACCTTACAGGAAAGGAGTGGGTAAGGGAATAAGAGGGGGGATGATAGAAGGGAGGGTAGATTGGGGATTGAAATAGTCAGAAGTAAACATTTTAGAAAAGGGACAGGGTCAAAGAAAAAAATAGAATAATTGGGGGGCAGGATAGGATGAAAGGACATGTAATTAGTCTTCCACAACATGACTATTATGGTGGTATTTTGCATAACTACACAAGTATAACCTATATTGAATTGCTTGCCTTCTAATTGTGAGAGGGGATGGAGAGGGAAGAAGGGAGAGAATTTGGAACTCAAAGTTTTAAAAATAAATGTTAAAAATTGTTTTTACATTCAACTGAGAAATAAAATATGCAAGCAATGGAGTATAGACATCTTTCTTGCCCTTCAAGAAAGTAAAGAGTAAGGGGATAAGGTGGGATGATAAAAGGGAAGGCAGACTGGAAGAAGGGGTAATCCAAATGCATGCCATCTCAGAGTGGGAGGAGGGAAAAGATGAGGAGAACATTTGGAACTCCAAATCTTGTGGAAATGAATTTGGAAAACTACATACACACACATACCCACACATGTATGTATATGTATAAAAGATCAAGGAAGAAAAGACCACCACAATATATTATCTGCCCTAAAGTTGCATAGTAAGGCACTCCAGGTCTTGCCACTTGTCCTGTTCCTTGAGAGCAGGGCATGTCTCACTTTACAACTTCTGTTCTCTAGAATTTAGCACAGAACTTGACTCACAGTATTGTAAGTGCTTTTACAGGTAAAGTTCTTGCTTTACCTAAATGATCCATAAACTTCTGTAAAGCAATTTTTTATGTGATGTGATCTGGTCCTACCCACCCACTTCACTTGGCCTATTTATAACACAGACATACACAAAACACTTATGTGAAAATCTTGAAATGTATAAAATATGAACATAATAAATACTGTACCATGATAAATAGAATTATGAAATTAAAGGTAAAGTTAATAATAAACTATGCACAGTAATGTATAGTAAAGTTAATATAGATGTTGCTGCTCCCTTCCCCACCCAGTGTATCTAGTTTTTATCACTAATGGTTGGCTGTGCAACTTTTTATGAAGCTATAGAGAAATGTTTGGACAGTTGCTCTCTTTTACCCCCCCTAGTTTACCTGATAATAGCAAGTAATATTATCCTTAACTAGTCTTTGAACTTTTAAAAATCTTGAATCATTTGGATACATGTTTTCAAAACAAAAAAGATAATTATGATGAAATGAAATCTTTCATTGTGAAACTTTTTGGTTCATCCATTATTCTGAAGCCTCCCTTTCTCCTTTTGCAATCGTTGTAGCTAGCAGCTCAATCAGATCTTCATTCAACAATTCTCCATGACATTGAATCAACTTTACATCATCCACTTCTACTCCGATTCTTATGCTAATGTTACGATCTTCTTCCTTACATCTCATCTTTGTCACGTCCATGGGAACAAACTGTTGGCACAATTTTTTCCAGACTCTCTTCATTCATGTTTCTTTTCCATCTTCTGATGTTTTGCATTGGAAATACGATAGAACTAACATTATCTGTATCCAAAGCTGCAATTGTCCAGGAAAATATAATGGGTAAATAATAGGCCTTGAAATATGCAATCATTCTCTGATTCATAGATGCTAATAATTAGGTAGTATCAGGAGGAAGGTAGGCCACTTTTACATTTTCAATAAAATCATCCAGACAAGGAGGGTAACCCTGGGCATTATCCAAAATAAGTAGATTCTTGAAAAGAATCCCATTATTATTAGAAAACATCTCCACTTTTGGAATAAAACAGTGAGGGAATCGTTGCTGAAAGATGATGAGGGCTATCCATGCTTTAAGGTTAATGAAATAATGTACAGGTAGTATTGCCTTGCTGATTCCTTTAAATGCTTGGGGATTTTCTGAGTGGTGCACAAAAATAGGTTTTAATTTGCAAGTTCCAAATGCCTCTAAGTAGAAGAGTAACTCTACTTCTCGAAGCTATATGCACCAGCAGAGTTTCTTTTTCCACCAAGATGTAGGTATGAGATAGCAATCTTTGATAAAATAGGTCAGTTTTGTCTACATTAAAGATTTGCTCAGGCAAGTAGAGATATTCATCTATTTTTTTGCAGGAACTCTGGGAATTTCTTTACTGCTTCAATATCTGCACCAGCAGCCTCTCCTGACACTTGCACATTATGAAATTATGCACAATGTGCAAACCAACCAACACTTGTTGTAAATACCTATGTTCTTTAAGGATAATTTACCTTTAAATCTTCAAAAAGGCTTTGAATCTTGGCTTGAATTGCATCAAGCTTAAAGAGATATTCCTCTGAATCTGGTCTTCTATCCACATAGTCAATGGTGTCTCCATATCTAGAACACAACTTTCTCTTTCTTTTGACCAAGAAGTTGACTTCATGCAAGAAATTCTTTTTTCATTTTCCTTTATCTGGGCAGCATCCATCATTATGGTGTTCACAGTTGCCACTGCAAGACTAAGTTCATAGGCAATCAATGACAGTTTTTTGCTTCCTTCACATTTTGTAATTATTACTTTTTCTTAGCCTATTGACATGTTTAGAAGATAGATCACTTTCCTCCTCAAGAGTGTTTTCCACCAGCTATGGCAAAAATGTAAGGATCACTACTGAACAGAGGGAGAGGCCCAGTATCACTCACTTTCTGCAGTCCTGGGGAGGGGGTCTCTGACTTAGAGATGCTCCTCAGCTTCCGGCAACTGTTTACACTGCCCACATCCACATTATAAAGCTTTTTATTGTACATTATCTGCATTGAATGAGGAATTTTTGTAATTTTTTTGAAATGAAGATTTTTTTTCCAGAATTCTTCAGACAAAGTCAAATTTGCACAATGCAAATTTACATAAAGTGAGAATTGTCTGTAAATGGTTTTTTCCCATTCATTTATTTTATATAAGACAAAACTTGGGTAGGGGACAAGGTTTCTATTTTCAGTATTTGAAGGGTTACCATGTTCAGAAGGAATTAAAAATAGCCACTTCCAAGTTCTTGCTAATATTTTTATTTGTCATACAGGATAGGAAACCTAGACATTCTAACCCCGAATATGAACCCTTTCATTCTAGCAAACCGTTAATCTTGAGACCATTAAAGCATAGATCATGAAACTAGGGAACTGATTACCCACCAGAGAAGAACTAGCATTTTCTCCCTATATAAAAGCAGGATAATTGAGCTGATCATATAATGTCGCAATGTCATCTCATTAGCTCTATGAAAACATTGATGCTAGTGATGGCATGTTGAAAGCTAGAATGAGACAGAAGATTTTGATAGCCTTCAGTAATGCATTCCTTTTATTCAAGCTCTGGGATAAGTCCTTTATCAGCTTTGTTCCCAACCCTCACTATTTATCTGAGATCTAGTCAGTTGATTCATATCCTTGAACATAAACTCTTCAGAACATTTGAGGTATTCATGTTCTTTTGTTTCCCTGGTCTGACCACAAGTTTGTCAAAAAATGATATGAATAATAGGGAATGGGCCCAAATGCTTTCTCTGATGTAAGATTATCAGTTGCTAATTGCAGCAAGTTGACACAAGGGATATGTCTCTAAGCCTGGAGTGAAAAATGATCTGAGGCTTACCAGTTGTGTGACTCTGGACAAGTCACAATGTCTCTTTGCCTCAGTTTCCTCATCTGTAAAATGAGGATAATAATCACCTACCTTACAGGGTTGCTGGGAGAATCAAACAAGATTAATTATAAAGTGTTCAGCATTGTGCTTTATTATTACTGATAATAATAATTTTAACCAACTTTACCCCAGGAGTAGAATTTTAAGCAACGGACACATTTTTAAGAGAGGCAGATTTTAATTCAACTCATGGTAAATCCTCCTTATGATTAGGGAGGACTAAAAGGTGGAACTGGCTACCTCAAGTAGTTATGAGTTTGTCATCACTGAATAAGTAAACAAATAGAAGCTAATTTATCCAATGGTTGCAGAAGTTGTAGAGAATATTCCTCTTCAATTTGGTTTGGATCAGGTGGACTTTGAAGTCCTTTTCAACTCTGAAATTCCAGATAGATTCAAATCATCCAGAGAATAGTAGAGTCTAAATTCACCTCAGAGGTCATCTTCAACCGACACATGAATAAGGATCCTATAGACAACATCCCTGGCAATAAGCTTCCACTTGAGAATCTACAGAGAGAGGAAACATACCATGTCTGAGGCGGTTCATTCTATTTCTGAGAAGCTCTAGCTACTAGGTCATTTTTTCCTAATATCATGGTTTAATCTGTTTCTTTTAACTTCATCTCATTGTTCCTAATTCTTCTGCTGGGTATAAATAAAACAAATTTAACCTGACTTTCATACCACAGCCTTACAAATAAATAATAATGACCAACATTTAAGGACCTTGCATCCATTCATTTTCTTTTCTGATAAAAATCACCAAGTCCTTTAGGTAATCTTCATCTGTCATAGCATTCAGTTCAAAGACTATCTGGTTGTTCTTTTTTTTTATGCTTTCTAGCTTCTGTACCTTTTACCATGTGTGGGCAAGGGAAGCGACATAGGTATGAAAGAAAAAAATTATCATAGAAATATAAGTACATACAAGTCATTTTGAAAGCTAGTATCAAATATAGTGGCTGGCTTATGGTTGTTTGGTTGGTTGTTGTTCTTGGTTCTTGAGGAGGACCAAAATGATTTCACCATGATAAAGTGAAGTTTCAATGTGTATGACTGGCTGATCAGATCAATATGAGCTCAGAATGCTCTACCACAAATTGGGCACAGATCATCTATGTGAACAACTAGGTGATTACTCCAAATTTGCGCATCCTATCTTTCCTTTGTGCTGTTTTAATTCTGTTTTGCTCATAGAGCACAGCATGTTTTCTGACGTGGGTACACCATGGTGAGAGGTCCTGTGCCAGTGTCTCCCATGCCGCACAATCAAATCCAAAGTTCTTGAGAGAAAGCTTAAGAGTGTCCTTCTATTGCTTCTTCTGACCACTATGTGATGGAGTGTGTGTGTGAGTCCTCCATAAAATAGTCCTTTTGGAAAGCATACATTTTGCATTAGAACAACATGGCCAGCCCATCAGAGTTGCACTCTCTGAAGCATGGTTTGAATGCTTGGCAGTTTAGTTTGAGCAAGGACCTCAGTGTGTGATACTTCATCCTGCCAGGTGATCATCAGAATCTTCCCCACACAGTTTAAATGGAAGTGATTAAGTTTCCTGGCATGGCTCTGGTAGACCGTCCAAGTTTCACAATCACAAAACAATGAGGTCAGTATAATGACTCTGTAGACCTTCAGTTTAGTAGTCAGTCTAATACATCTTCTCTCTGAAATTTTTTTTCCCGTCTCCCAAACACTGAGATAGTTCTGGCAATGCATGCATCAACCTCATTGTCAATGTATACATCCCTGGAAAGTATACTACTAAGCAAAGTGAACTTATCCACAGCATTCAAAACTTTTCCATGTGTTGTAACTGATGGTTCCACATATGTATGGTTTTGTAGTGGCTGATGGAGCACCTGTATTTTCTTGGTGTTAATTATTAGGCCAAAATTAGCACAGACAGCAGAGAATTGATTCATAGTTTCTTGAATCTCACATTCAATGGCTGCATTGAGTGCACAATCATCTGCAAACAGAAAATCAGGGACCAACTCCCTCCACTTTGGTCTTGGTTTGTAGCCTTTTCAAATCGAAGAAGTTACCATCAGTATGGTAGTTGACTTTGATGCTGCATACATCCTCATTGAAAGCATTTGACAACATGGCTGAAAACATCATGCTAAAAAGTATGGGAGCAAGCACACAGGGCTATTTTACTCCATTGGTGACTGGGAAGCCATGAAAGCATTGTCCATTTTCCAGAACCTGGGCAAACGTGCCATCATGAAATTGATTTACAAGGCTGATGAACTCTGGGCAACCACATTTGGCCTAATTTTCCATAAGCCTTCATGACTAAGTGTCAAAGGTCTTGGTATGATCTACAAATGTATACAGAACTCTGCTCTGCTTCTGGTATTTCTCCTGGGGTTGTCAGGCAGCTAACACCATATCGACTGTTCCCTAGCCCTTTCTGAAGCTGCACTGGCTCTCAAGTATATGACCATATTCTAGGTGAAGGATCAGCCTATTAAGGAGGACTCTAGCAATAATCTTGCCAGAAATGACTGAGACAGAGACCCCCTCCCCTTGATTGTTGCAGGACAATCTATTCTCTTTACCTTTATGGAGATGGACAATGGAGGCATCCTTGAACTCCTGGGGGATAACATCCTCTTGCCATATAATTTGAAATATTTCAGTCAGTTTTTGCATGCATAATGGTCCCCCTACCTTGTAAATCTAAGCTGGGATAGAATCAGCACCAGTTTCTTTGGTACATGAAAGGAGTTTAATGGCCCTCAAAACCTCTTCTTCAGTTGGAAGTTTATCTAAGGAGCGATTGACTTCAACCTGAGGTAAATGGTCAGTGACCTCAGCATTGATTGATGATGGTCTGTTAAGAACACTATAGAAGTGTTCAGTTCATCTCTCTAGGATTATATCTTTGTCACTAATCAATGTGGCTCCATCAGTACTGAGCTGTGATGATGCACCATTGTTTTTGGTCCAAAAATAGCTTTCAGGGAATTATGAAAGCACTTTGGATTGTTACTATCACCATAAAACTGAATTTCATCTGCCTTGTTACTGAACCAGGAATTCTGCATCTCTCTAAGCTTTGCTTGTGCTTTACTTTTGATGGAATTAAATGCTGCCTTCTTAAAGACAGGCGAACTATCCTGCTGATAAATCCTGTGGAGTTCTTGTTTTTCATTTAGCAGCTTCTGGATTTCCCCATCATTTTCATCAAACCAGTCTTGGTGCTTATGGGTGTTCTGGGTGTTCTGACCAGATGAGAAAATGCAGTGCTGTACACCAGATCTCTGAAAGTTGCCCACTCCTTTTTTGCTTCACTGGTGGCAACTGTGTGTTGGCTCAACCTTCCGTCCAAGTTAGCAACAAACTGTTCAAGCTCAGAGAAGAACTCTTGTTTGTTGACATTAATTCTTCTGGTAGTCATTTTGTTCTACAGGCAGCACTTTTGATGAATCAAAATATTTAGTTTGGAAAGGACAAGTCTATGATCAGTCCAGCACTCTACACCATGCATTACCTTTGTCATTCTCACCTCTTGCCTCTCTCTTCTCCTTACAATCACATAGTGTATTAGATGGCAATGTTTACTGCGAGGGTGCATCGATGAAGTTTCATTGCATTTAGGTAAATGGAAAACAGTGTTGGTGATGAGAACATCATGTGATACACAAGTCTTTAGCAGTAAATGACCATTGCTGATGCTGTTTCCAACTCTATTCCTCCCTACGACTCCCTGGCAAGTCTGGTAGTCTGAGCCTACTCTAGCATTAAAGTCACCCAGAATTATAAGCTTGTCCTCTTTTGGCATGTTGATGATAAAGGTCTCTAGGTCTTCAGATAATTTTTTTGACTTCCTCAGGGTTCATCAAGGTGGGAACATAGGCATTGATGATGGTGGCATGACGTTTTCCTGCAAGTGGCAATTAAATTGTCATGAGCATGTCATTCACTCCTTTTTGCAGGTATACCAGTTTGCTGACTAGATTAGTTTTGATTGCAAAATGCACACCAGCTTCGTATCATTCCCCTTCACTGCAGCCACTCCAGAAAAAGGTGTATCCAGTTCCATCTTCAGTAATCTGGCCTCCATATGCTAGCCTTGTTTCACCCAGGACTGCTATTTGGATGTGATACCTATTGAGTTCTCTTGCAACAAGAGAAGTTTGTCTCTCAGGTCTAGTGAATCATGTGTTGTCTATAAGTGTGTGCATATTCCATGTGCTGATGGTGAGTGGAATCATCTTTGTAGATGTTTTCGTAAATTTTGTACATTGTTTTGTGTTTTGACCACAAAGTATGATTCCTGACCTGCCATGGTTATCAGGTCAAGGTTGGCTAAGCAGACAATTTTTATGGCACCTTTACTAGTCCCCTTCCTAACACTTGGAGAAGAACAGTATGATCCTTAAAAGGCTGCTCAGACACCTAGGGGTCTCCCTAGTCCCACTGCTGCTTCCCATGAGAAATGACCTTTTGGCATATATATAGGCCAAACTATAACTCGCAATGTATCTGCACTTGCTGCTTCGTCATATACTGTTGCCACAGGACTTTGAAGTGTAATAGTAAAATGGTATGGGTGATGTCTTTTGATTCGTGCATATATCGGCTTTAAGTGAGGCAGAATTGCATGAAGTCATCAGCCTTACTTTCTCCTCTATAGTCATCATAGGTCAGTGGCTGGTGATGACTCAGGATACAGTTGATGACCTTGGCATCTTCTGTGTCGAACCAAATTCTAAGTGGTCCACATTGCCTGATTCAGCTACCTCCATCCATGGCCATTGGAAAAAAATTGTTCTCATCTGCCCATTCCACCATCTTCACATGCTTGAGGCAGACTCTCTTCTAACTCATCAATGGCTTTGAGACCCCTTGGTTACCCTCAACCTGTTTTGACCTATCTACTGAAATATAACTTTTTCTAGGGGTTGCCAGTTTTTAAGAGCCACATGTGATTAAATACTTGTCTAAAAACTCTTTTCTCTGCTAAGTAGGATACAAATTTTGATTTGGAGGAATTTAGTCAACACGCAGATATCTGTGCATCCATGTTAATCTGCACACTTATGAAGATATATGGTGTTCAGTCAGTTCATGGCAATAAAAGTACTTAATTTTTAACATCCATACTAGAAAATAGTACATTCCAGGCCACATGATCAATAGTATGGAGGACTAGACTTTTTTCCAGGCCTCATGAACTGTCAAAATTCCCCCTAAAGAGTAATATGCATGAGATAAAGGAATTATAGCTATCTTCATAGGACAATATATACCCTAAGGTGACAACTTCATGAAATAATAGCAGAAAAGGATAATCCCTAACTCTTAATATGTGTGATCAGCCAGCACCCCATAGTCACTACATATAATTTGCTGTTGCTACTGCTGCGATCTCTACCAACACTGTCCCTGATCTCACACCACCATTGAGGCAACACGAAGCAGATTTTTCCTCTGCTGAGATACTTGAGGGAGAGAAAGGTACAGCAAAGTAGAAGCATGGACTGCCTGAGATGGTGGCTTACTGCAACTCAAGAACTAGAGAAGGTGATGACAACATATGGGAGACTACACCAGGGATAAAGAAAAGGAAACTAGCATGCAACTGGGACCTACACTGTCATCCCAGAAATTATATAGAGCAAGGAGAGTGATCTATGAAAAATGAATTCCCCAATATGAGAGGAAACTGAGACAGCTTTGGCATCTAGTCTCTGGAGGATCTGCCTTCAAAAGGGGAGGAATCAGAAGGTGAGTAGTAGGGGATAAAAACAAAATTATCAAATATTTCAGAAGATTTCTGTTTCAAAACCTTGAATATACATAAGTAAGTCAACAGAGAAAAATTTAACAAAAGGGAAGATGGTCACAAAGACCACTTCATCAATCCAAACATCTCTAAATATATATGGCAAGTAAAAGGAAATAAAACCATCATTCGATGAATCAGAGGACTATGTGGATTCCAGTGAAAACATGGAAACACAACAAGATGCTTCTGGGTAGTTCAAATTTATGGCCGATACAGCAGAATAATTGGAAAGATATCGAGAAAAAGTGACTTCATAGTGTTGACTTTCTCTAAATAACTGTAAAGGAGAACAGTAACAATGTCTAGTAAACATATAGAGCTTTAAGATTTGTAAATATTCATAACAAAGATTGTCTCATATCATTACCGCAACGTCAGAAAGTAGGTATCATTATAATCATCATCATATAGATGAGGAAACTGAGGCTGGAAGGGTAAAGTGATTTGATTGACATCTTTCATCTCATGAGTATCTAGATCCAGATTTGAACTTTTTTGACTTTATGTCAGGTAATTTATTCACTATACCACCTAGCTGTCTTGGTTAATGATTAATTAGGCATGTAAATATATTGAAGTAAAAGATAACCTAGAAGAGAAGCAAACTATAGTAATATAATGTGTATGTGCACAACATACTAGCAAAATAAAAATATAACAAAATGACTTGTACACAACCAAAATATATTGATCATGAGGACAGGTTACATTCAGATACCTTAACGGTGATAGGACTCCCTGGAACCTCTGTTTGAAGGAGTTCCCAATTCATCTCACTTTCCCTGAGCTCATCCCCTAACTCTCCAGATTACCGATCCACCCTGTTCCTGTAAGTGGTGTGTATTTTCCCCCTGGTTAAATATGTTTTTCAACTTTGTGTAACATATTGTTTACCCTAATTGGGTTGTAAACTCCTTGAATCAAGACTTTTTGCTTTTATTTTTATTCCCACTGTTTAACACAGTGCCTGGCACATAGTAAGTACTTAATAGATGCTTTATATAATCTTTATTTAAGAATGTAAGTTGTAAAACTTTAACAGCATAATGGAAAAAAAAAAGAAAACAGTTCAGATTTTCAAAATACAGAAAACAAAACACTAATTGGAAAAATACATAGATCACTTCCAGAAAAGCAACATATACTGAAAGAAAGATAGTGATTAAATCTAGTGATTCCAATAACAAATAGTAAATTTCACAAGCTATCTAGAGAAAGCCCTTCCAGAAATTTAGAACAAAGTTGAGCAGCACAAGACTATTCTATACCCAACATAAATCGTAGAAGGGAATGGAAAGGAACTCAAGATGTAACTCAAAGTTCTAAAGTCAGCAAATCTATGTCTTTCCATTAGTAAAGAAAGATAGATACCTAATCAGAGAATAACTTTAAGCATTCTTATGAAAAACAAACCAGGCATAATCATACTATTTCCAATATTTCCTTTGACAACATCTTAGACAACATGAGTACAAAAAAGATAGATGAATACACTTACCAAGGAAAGTAGAAGTAACAAAATCTACAAAATCAACTGCAAAAACAGAATAGCCTTTGATTTCTTTCTAAAAGTTCACAACAAATTAAAGAAGAAAGCACAAGTTTAAAGAAGTGGTGATGGATGAACCAGACTTGAAATGTCATGGATTAAATTGTATAACCTCTGTGCCTATAGGAGAATCAAATTTGTGTGTATACATATAATACTCAACTGAAAGATTGGAGGACACATAAAAGAAGAGAAAGTAGATAGAATAAAGAGAGGAATATGTATTGTACTCACCAGGTGATGAGAAAGTCTGTGAGCCAAGTACTAAACTCAAGAAAGGAAGGAAAATGACCTGATAAAGATGACTGACCCCGGAATCTGGGTAAAGAAATGTATCTGCATTGATTTAACCTCAAAGGAGGAGAGGTTGCCTCAGAGAGATGGTCTGGAAATGACAGTGAAGAGCAAAAATTACTACCACTTCTCTTATATTCAGGGGCTATGACACAGAGTACATCTAGTAATAGAGACCAAATGATATAATATTTGTAAAGTGCTTAACATAGTGCCTGACACATAATAGGCTTTTAATAAACACTTGTTTCCTTCCTTACTTCCTGAAATGATAACAGCAATAAAGTCATTAAGTGAATGGTTACCTTTCTGGTAAAAAAGATGTGTTCATAAGCAATAGAAAACATAAGGACCATGCAAATAAAAGTCTAAGCCAAAGAGAAGTGTATTAAAGATAAAATAGACTTCTAAAACACAAAAACAAAGTTAGAACGCAGAGTTGGATAGGAAATAAGGTTTAGGTAAATTCATATTAGAAGAGAAATGATAATAAATCATAGGAGAGGAGAGAAGTTTTCCTGAAGTCAATAATTTTGAGTCACCTGTATTAAGTGAGAGAGAAAGACATTTGCCAGCCAGGCAGTCAACTAGTACTTATGCATCACTTTTCATATGCCAGACACAGAACTCCTTGGCTATTCAAAACCCTCAGAGGTAGGTTAGTTTGTTTCGTTATTCAACTGAATTCAATAAACATTTATCATATTTTTTACATAGGTCCTCTTTCTACTCACACAGCTACCACTCTCATTAAGGCTTTCATTGCCTGCTTTCTTGACTGGTCTCCCTTCCTCAAATTTTTCTCCACTCTAATCCATCTTCAAATCATCCAGATGATTTCTTTTTCTAAACTGTTGATCTGATGATGTCATTCTCATGATCCACTCATGATCCATTCTCATGATCCATTCAGTGGCTTGCTATTATCCACAGGATCAAATATAAAAGCCTCTATCTGGCCTTTAAATATCTTCACAACCTGGCCCCTTCCTACTTTTTCAGCATTCTGGGAGAACAGTTAGGTGACACAGCCCGTTAAAAAATGGGCAAAGGTCAGGAAAAAGTGTGTTCTAATCAGTCCTCAGACACTTCCTAGTTGTGTGACCTTGAGTAAATTGCTTTACCTCTCTCTATACTCAGTTTCATCAGTTATAAGAAGACCCTAATAAAATACACAATATCCATGGCTGTTGTCAGGATCAAATGAGGTAATATTTGTAAAGCACTTAATACAGTTAAGTGGCATTGGCACATAACAGAGATTAAGTAAGTTCTTATTTCCTTCTCCCTTCCTTCTTTCACTGTATTTCTCTCTATGCCCTCTATGATTCAAATACAACATCATGGTTGATATTCTGCTTCTCATGTCTATGCCTTTATAAGGTCTATCCCAAAGGATAGAAAGTTCTACCCCTTAACTTTCACCTCTTACCTTCTCTGGCTTCCCTCAAGATTCAGCTCAATTCTCACTTTCTTTACTGGTCCATTTAGTTCCTAGTATCTTTCTCCCTCCTATTGTCTTTTGCATACTCTGTATATTTGGATTACACTTTGCATATACTGTCCATAAACCCTATGTATTCTATACAACTAGCTATTTACCTGTTGTCTCCACTATTTGAAACTAACTCTAAATATACTAGCAATTGTCACTTGTGTTGTAGTGGGGATTCCTTTGGCATGTGAGTTAGGCTATATGGTGACTGAGGTCCCTTAAAACTCTCCAGTTCTGAGATTCTTAGGTTTTTAGCAATGAATGGATGAATGGATGAAGAAATGAAGGAAAAGTAATTCTCTGTTCTTACAGAACTTGAATTATAGTAGGGGAACCACATGCATATAAAAATATGTTGGAAGGGAAGGGTGTTTAGAGTTCCATTTAATCATTCAATCAACAGGCCCTTTCTACAAACAATGTTACTAGTGACTTAATCACACTTTCCAAAGCAAGAGATGGGAAGCATGAGGAAGAGAATATGGGTAAAGGCAGTACCTTTGCAGTGCTAGGACAAATTGTATGGAGGTGAACATAGCGTCTGGTTGAATACAATGTGTAGCACAGTCTGGGGTCCAGGGCTATATAAATATAGGAGGGAAAAAGGAGACAGGAAAAGTATGTTTTGAAATTATGCATGGCTCTACATTTGGTGTGTACCAAAGAAAGGCAAAATGGATGACTGATAACACTTGATAATCTGGAAAACCCAGGTGACAGCTCACAGTTAGCAATAGATCAGTCCTCTATCACAGAGAACTAAATAGCTTCACTACATCACACAAATTGCTAAATTATGACTACCTGGCAAACTCTAATAATTTACTATAAATCAGACTACTATAGGGCAAACATTTCCATCTGTGTAACTCTTCTGTTACCAATCTAGTAAAGATCTGTGGGGCTGGGAGAGAAGTTGGGAATTTATTGTTGTTCTAAAGAACCATTTGTAATACATCTGTTGATGTAATGCCACAAAATAAAATCATGTTCAAAACATGATTAACTGGTTCTAGCCTAGGCATTGCCTTGAAATTGCTACTTGATATTCAAAAAGTCCCTTAGTTTCTCAGTGACTCAGTTTCTTCCTCTGTTAAATAGGAATGAATAAATGTGATTCTTTCCCAGTATACTGTGGGAACAACTAGTCCTCTGTCATGATGAGATGCAATAAAATATTGCAACTCATTCCTCTAGCATTCAGTTGCATAACTGTTCCCACAAGATTGATGCAACAATAGGATAGGATGCTAAATTTTGTGTGATTCTGTGACTTCTCAGTCCTTGAATCTTTTCTGACTGTTTACATTATTTTTTCTTTGTTATAAAAGCTCCAATTTTGGTTAGAATGTTTCTGCATTTTCTTTCAGGAGGGTATTGATGGATTCTTTCTATTTCTACTATACTAACCAGTTCTAAGACATCTGGGCAGTTTCCCTTTAACACTTCTTGGAATATGAAGTATAAGTTCTTGTTTTGGTCATGACATTTAGCTAGCTTAATGATTCTTATGTTATTTTTTCTTCATCTGTCTTTCATATTAGTCATCTCCCTAGGGAGTATTTTATACTTTCTTCTTTTTTTCTGTCTTTGAATTGGTTTTAATATATCTTTTTATCTCATGGATTTTCTTTGATCCATTAAAATTTTCAAAGAATTTGTTACCTGGGTAATTATTTGTATTTCTTGTGCCATGCTATTAATTACCTTCTCAATTCTTTCTTCCATACTTCTCATTTCTTTTCCATTTTCCCCCCAGCACTATCATTTCAGCAAAAAAAAATGTTGACTTTTTTTTCAATGCTTGTTTTCTCTGTCAGGAATTCTATTTCAATTTCTGCCGGGGGTTTTTCTGAAGTTTTGCTTATAGATCTTTTGGAATCATTCTCTTCTTTTGGTTTTGGGTCTTTAGTGTCCCTGTCACCATGATACAGTTCTTTTTTAATTTTTAATTAATTTTTATTTATTTTCAGTGTTCTACAATCACTACCATATAACTTAGATTTTCCCCCCTCCTTCCCTCCTAACTCCCACCTCCCTCCCTGAAACAGCATACAGTTTTATACAGGTTCCTCATACTCATTCTTATTACATACATTTTCACTATAGTCATGCTGTGTAGAAGAATTAAAATGAATGAGAGAAATCATGTAACAAACCAAAATGTAATACACACACACAAAAAAATGATCTGCTACATTCTTCTATTGAATTCCATACTTCTTTCTCTGAATGTGGAGGGCATTTTGCCTTAAAAGACCATTGGAAATTTTTTTAAATCCTCACATTGCAATGAAGTTCTAACTCTACCGGAAAAAACTCTCACACACTGTGGTCATTGCTGTGCAAAAAGTTCTCCTGGTTCTGCTCCTTTCACTCGGCATCAGATCATATAAGTCTTTCCAGGCCTCTCTGAAGTCTTTCTGTTCATCATTCCTTATTGCACAATAGCATTCCATTACACTCATATACCATAATTTGTGGGCAGCTAAGTGGTGCAGTGGATGGAGTACCAGTGCAGGAATCAGGAGGACCTGAGTTCAAATCTCACCTAAGACACTTGACACTCTCTAGCTGTGTGACCTTGGGCAAGTCTTTTAACCCCAATTACCTCATCCTGGGTCATCTCCAGTCATCCTGGTGAATATCTGGTCACTGGATTCAGATGGCTCTGGAGGAGGAGTGAGGCTGGTGACCTGCACAGCCCTCCCTCACTTAAAATAAAGTCAAGTGCAAGTCATGTCATCATTTCTCTGATGGCATGGTCTTCTTCTGCAATGAAGGACAAACACACACATACCATAATTTATTCAGCAATTCCTCAATTGATGGACATCCCCTTGATTTCCAGTTTTTGGCCACCACAAAGAGTGCTGCTGTAAACATTTTTGTACGTGTGGAACCCTTTTCCATTTTTATGATTTCTTGGGGATACAGTCCTAGAAGCGATATTGCTTGGTCAAAAGGTATGCATATTTTTGTAGCCCTTTGGGCATAGTCATGATACATTTTTTAATGGCAAGATTATTATTTCTTGTTTACTCATTCTTCCAGTACACTTATTGCGTTTGGCCCTTGTCTTAGGGGTGGGCTCTTTGTACTTCTGTAGGAATGTTGTGTTGTTCTAGGATCTCTAAGATAGCTGAGGCTTAGGACCTATAAGCTTTCAACTCTCATAAAGTGTCTGATCCAGTGTAAAGTCTGATTGCTTGTTCCCTGATCTGAGTTGTGCTAGTTCCTGACCTTGGTTTAGGTCTGAGCACTAGGAGAATGTTGTACTCAACTCCTATCAGACAGTTGGGAAGTTCTGTTGGTTCAGAGCAACAAAACTGGACTTCATTTTGACCTGAGATTCCTGTCCTGGTTATTTCTCTGCAGGGTGCAGGCCAGGCTGTAGCCTGGAACTGAGAGCCTGGCTTTATTCTGGGCTCTCAGCCACGCTTCTGCTGTTTGCTTCTGAACTAACTCCTTTCTCAGCATGCTGTCTAGGGCCACAGACCACTGGGGAAGAAAGGACAGTTTTGTCAGACTGCCCTGCTTCAGTCTGGGTCTGGGACTCCTTCTTGCAACAGTTTACAGCCTCTCTAGGGGCACTGAAAAAAAAGCCACGAACAGTTTTGAAAGGAATGTTACCCCAATTATATACTTCTCTGGCATGGAAGTGACTGTAGTTAAGACAGAATAGAAAGGACAAGCCAAGAAGCTTCTTGTATTAATGAAAAACACCATATGTAGCATGCTTCTCACCAGGCCTAGTCCCCAGGGTCTGCACACTTCTCTGTCTGTCCCTCTATGTTGATTTGGGCTGAAAAATTGAGTCATTGTGATTTTTTCTTGGATTTCTCCGTTACAATTTAGTCTATTGTATTTTCTGGATCTATTTGGAAGTGGTTTTTCTTGGTGGGGAGGGGTAGATTTTTGTTGTACTACTTTGCTATACCACCACCTTCACTGCTAATTAATGTTGTTTAATTACACAAATCAACAAGTACATGTTAAGGTTATACCTATGTGCTCAAGTTGGAACTGAGAGGATAGGAGTTCAAATTCCAATTCTGGTACCTTTGTGGCCTTGAGCTCTTTTCATTTCATTTTTTTTATAAAGAAAAGGTTAGACTAGATCATCTCTAAGTCCTTTCTACCTGAAAATCCTATAGCCCTTTGGGAGATATAAGAGAGAAACAAAAACCAGGGTTTAGTTCCCTAAAAGGAAAAAAAAATTACAGATATTTAGAAGAATGATTTACCATTTATGGATAACTGACATGTGCAAAGCCATTATTATAAATATCATTAAGATGTATCAGATTAATTCAGTTTTTTTATTTTATTATTCACAAAATGCTGCTTACATGTGATGAATTTTCTGTTGCTTATGTAACATGGTCCATGGATTAAAAAAAATTAGAGTATTACTCATCAGTCAATTCAGTGAAAAATAAAATTAGTCAAAAAGATAATTTGTGGTCACAGGGTAAAAAATAAAATTTACTGATTTCCCCCTCCCTCTTTTTATCTCTACTGAAGTTATGAATTCAATTCATATAAATCAACAAGTATTTATCTAATACTTCCTACAGGCAAAGCAATAGATAGAAAATTAAATCTTGGTCCCTGTTCCATAAAACTCACACCTAGCTGGGACTGAGTGGGACCTATACACTATGTGCAAATATATGATAACTACAGTAAAGAATCAAATTAAGAAAGATTTTAGAAGAAGAAAAGAGTATTATCAAACATGAGAGGAAAGAAGACTAATTTGTAACTCACAACAAAGGAAGACCCCATAGAAGTGGTAGCATTTGAGTAAAACTTTAATAAATGAACAGGGTTAATAAGTAGAGTTATTGGAAATTGGAGATTCCTTCAGATTCTGATATTCTTTGCTTCTGTGAGGGGAGGATATTCCATGCATGCCATCACCTGCATTAGGAAAAGCTCAAAGGTAGGAAGACATAGGAAATACATAAGAGCAAATAGATCAGTAAAAGAAATATAGTGGACAGTGGTATGAAATAAGTCTGAAAAAATAAAGTGCCATTTTGTAAAAGGCCATGTATGCCATTGAATGATGTAAAGTCCTTCAGACTTTTTTGAGGGGAGCGGGGTTATTGAAAGAAATGAAAAGTTTTAGTCAGAGAACTACGGGAAGAAAGTGGTACAAAAAATTTATTCCGGCTTTAGTGTGAAGGATAGATTGTAGGAGGAAGAAATTGGATGTAAGGAGACTGATCAGGAGATGCTAAATGTTCAGCCTTGATCTTCTCTGCTTTTTTATAATCTTTTCTTTCAATTTTCACCTTGTTTAAGCATAATAGACTGGGCATTCAAGTTCAATCACAAAAGGACAGCTGATTACCTTTCCAGCCTCAGTTCTTATGATTAGCTACCACATGACCTTCATTATTGCCCAAATGGACTACTTGCTGTACCCTGACACAGTTCATGCCTTTCCGTCTATAAGCTTTTCCTCACACTATTCTCTATGCACTGAGTCCCTTCCTCTTAGAGAATCATAGAGACAAAATGGGGAAGAAATCTCAGAGAAATCCATTTGTACCTACTGAAATCCTTCCCACTCTCCAAAGCCCAAATAAAACATTGTCTCCTCCAAGAAAATTTTATTTTCTCCTCTAATTGAAATGAGTCTTCCTCCCTTACAGCAGACACCCATCCATATGTAGATTAGAACCAAAAATTGAATCCAGAAGCAAACAACAAGGAATTGTCTGATTTGTCCCACTGTTCCCAAGAAAATGGAAGCTTTCCATTAGCATGGTCCAACTAATTTTAGAATATGCACTACATCACACTGGCTGAGTATTTCTTACCTATCCTCCATCTGATACATTATTAAATACTTCGCTGCCAGAATCTATTGAAAATATTTCACACTTGTAGTCTGCAAGAAGGCAGGCTGAATTTATCTTCCAGATCAGACATACAGATCATGGGAGACACTATGAATAAATCATGTTTATTCCCCAGCTATACTTTGAGACCATTCTGCTATAGCAGCTGTAATACCCGTTGATTGCAATCATGCTCCAGTTCACGTTATTTCTGTGCCAGACACAAATTCTCAAAACTACCATCCATTTTATTCAGTTATGAAACTGTTAAAAATCACCACTGAATCAGGAAACATGCAATTTTCCTGTGTTCTGACAGGTTGCAAAAACAAATCTTCAAAGCTAGATTTCTTGTTTCAAGGTAAAACATGCACATCTATTACATGCTACATAAAGAAGCTTATCCAGTGAGTTTTAATTAATTTGGTCTTAGGTAAACTAATTGTCTATTGTTTTAGCTTAGGGCTGTTTCTTGGAGAAATCAAATACTTATTTGGAAGAAATACTGCAAGTCATTCGCTAGGAGAACACAGGGTTCTCTTTGACAGGAGCCATTAAAGAGATTTAATGGAATCACCCAGACTTATTTGAAGCTTGCCTAGGAACATTTTTATACTCAATCTGCACATCAATATTAATTTTTTAACACAGATGGAGGTTTTATTGGTATCCAAGGAAGGAGTACAAAAGAAGATTACTAGAATTTCAAGTTGTGATTTGGGTGCACAGAAGGTGACAGACAGTCAGAGGCAGAAATGAGGGGAGAAGTTAAGAATCCAAGTCAAATTAAAATGCAAAGCTTGTGGGGAGGCGCATATAGTAAGAAGTTACAGATGCCACTTGTGACTAATTTTCTCCCCACCTATGTTGAAATTGAATTCAGGTTGCACTCAGAAGGATATTATGCAAAATCATCCAGCTGCTGTGCTATAGTTAAAGGTCTGGTGGTCATTCTTTTCTAAACCCTATTTGCTAGGGTTTTTAATAGATCTGTCAACATTTGATTTTTTGGGATGTATAAATAGGAGGCAATTTATTTAGTAGTCCATATACATATATATTTATATGAAAGAAAGAAAGAGTATGCCATTGAATAGAGCTTATATTCAATTTTCCACTTTATTCCAGCTGTTTTGTCACACTATTTCTTATTCAAGGTTGAAGCAACCATGCAAAGAAAGTGTTATTTGGAAGGAGCAGCTTAAATAGAACCAACCAGATTTGGAACCATTGTTGCATGGAGGAGACAACCATTGGATCAAGTTTTGAGACCTATATCTAAAAACATACTAGTACTGGAAAGTCATCTAACTTCACTAATCCTCATTTTCTTTTTCTGCAAAATAGAGATAATATTTGCACTGCCTACTTCGCAGAATCATTGAGAGAAAAGGGTTTTATAAAGCTTAAAATAGTATAAAATATGAGTTTTATTGCCAATCAGACACCTGTTATGGAATTAGGACTCTGATCTTAGCTGAAGATTCCTCCCTTCTCTCTCATCTACATTCAGCTAACATAGATCAAAGAACCATTACCACTGGAACTCAGCAGGAAATAGCAACAAAACCTTGCAATTGTAAGCCCAGAAGCCAGTAGACTAATCCCTAATTTCTTTCAGGACAGAGTCTGACAAAGAATATTATTCCACTTCTCTGAACCTTAATTGTTCTACCTTTAGAGGAGGATAGATGAACTTAAAATGATTTAAGACTTCTTCCAGTTCCATGATCTTAAATCTTATCTTTCTTCCCTAGTCTTCCTTCATTTAAATTTATTCAACAAACTTTTATTAGGCACCCAAAAGCAAAACAGCCCATCCCCCTCAAAAAGCTTCATTCAATTAAAGAAGAAAAACATTTGGAAAGTCAGTAATAAAGAGGGCTCAGGTTCAAGCCATGAGAGAGATCCAGTTATAATGAAGAAAGTCAGAAAATGAATTACCTCTCTACTTTTAATTTTACTCTGCCCCCACACTGAGGCAGTGTTGCCTAGTGGGAGTAGGTAGGGTAGTGTTGTAGAAAAGTTCAGGGAAAACTAATTTCAGACACTGCCTATGATATTCACTAGTTCCGTGATGATAAGCAACATTTTAAATTTCTTTTAACTTTAGTCTGAGAAAATAGCTTGGTACAGAGGAATAAATGCTGTCTTGGGAGTCAGAAGTCCAAATTCAAAATCTGACTAATATTTATGACTTGTGAAACCAGAGAAAATCTCTTAATCTCCCTAAGACCAGTTTCTTCAACTGTCAGATGAGAGAGTCTGACTTAATGGTTTCTGTAGTCTTTTTCATCTCTAGAATGTGAGATGAGCTTTAAAGTATGAGTAAGATTTAGAACAATTAGGAGTATGGGGTGGATATTCCAAGGAGGAAAGCAGAGATCACAGACTTTCTTCTTCTTCCTCTTCCTCCTCCTTCCCTTTCTCCCCTTCCTGCTGTTTCTCTCCCCCCCCCTCCCCACCCCCCTCATTCCCTACTCCTCTTCCTCTTTAAAGGCTTACCAAAATCTAGTGACTTTTTTCTCAATCCTCATGCCTGGTCTCTCTGCAATTTGAAAATGTTGATTTTCTACTAGATACATTTTCTTCTGTGTTTTTGTGACACTGCTCTCTTCTGTTTCTCCCAATGTCTATCTAGTAACGCTTTTTCTTTCTCCTATGGTGAATGTTCGTTCCTGTCACACCCACTAACTTTGGTTATCACCCAAGGTTCTGTCCTGGGTCCTCTTTTCTTTATGGTATGAACCATCACTGAGTGATCTCATCAGTTTTCCTGAGTTCAATTACCAACTTCATGCAAATGAGTCCTATATTTATAAACCCAGTCTAGTCTCTTTCATGAACTACCATCCTCCATCATCAATTGCCTTTTAGATATTTTAAATTGTATATAGGCATCTCACTGTCAACATGTCCAAAGTAGAACTCACCATCTCTTCCCTAAAACTCCACACTTGTTAATTTCCTTACTGCTATCAAGAGTACCACCATCCTCCTAGTCACACTGGCATGAAACCTTAATCATTTCCTTAACCCTTTACTTTCATTCACCCTTTTAATCTGTTTTTCAAATCTAATAATTTTTAACATGACAGTATTTCTAATATAATACCCCTTTTCTCTACTCCCAAAACCACCACCCAAGTTCAAGTTGTCATGAATTCTGTCCTGGTCTATTGCAAAAACATAATTGTTCTCCCTGCCTTAGCTTTCTACTGAAAATAACCTATCCTCCATTCAGCTGCTAAAGTGCTCCATCTCTGTGTCTTTATACTTTCTACTAGAAATGGAATATTCTTCTCGCATCTATCTTTTAACTCCCTTAGCCCTTTCAAGAGCAGTCCCCTGGCTGTTAGTACCTTCCCCTAAGAGATTACCTCCTTCTTATCTTATGTCTTGAATATACCTGGTAACAAGTGTGTACCTTATATGCAGTTTCCCTCATTAGAATGTGAGTTTTTTGAGGAAAGACACTGTTTTGGGCTTTCTGTGTATTCTAAGGACTTAGCATGATAACTGATTAATAGTTATGCAAATTTAATAGTGAATCCGTAAATAACACTTAACTGACATTAAGGTTGGAAAATGTTTTACATATGAAATCTCATTTGATTCTCACAACTTGGTGGTATAGGTGCTATTATTGTGATCATTTTACAGATGGGGAAACCAAGCCTGGGGGTGGGGGAGGTATTAGGTATGTAGTTATTACTATTATTATTATTTTCTCCACTTACATTTCTAAACAGTTTTTAACATTTGTCTTTTAAATTTTGAGTTCCACAGGGGCAGAGCCAAGACAGTGGAGCAGAAGCAGGGACCTGCTTGAATTCTCCTCCAAAACCCTTCAAAAAATCTACAAACAAATTCTACAATAGCAGAAGCCACAAAATTACAGAATGAAACAAATTTCTAGCCCAATATAATCTGGAAGATCTATAGGAAAGGTTTATCACACCCGGCTGGGAGTGGAGAAGAGTTCAATGTGGGACATGCTGGCACAGAGGGGACTGGAGCAGGTCTTAGGGGACTGAATCTCTCTCTGGTGGATGCAGTGGTTTTCAGACTTCTCAGCCCACATATGCTCAAGATAGCACAGAAGGTCAGTGGGAAAGATCTCTCATCTGGTTGAAAGAGGATCATGGTCTGGCCTCATCCCCAAACCCAGAGCAGTAGAAGTCACAGCTGAAGCAGTCTGGAGTTCTACACTTAACAAAGCACTAAAAAGTCAAGTAATTAGATGGGAAAATGAGCAAACAGGGTAAAAAGAAACAGACTTTAGATTCTTACTGTCTGCAGGAAAAGGTATTTCTTTAAGTAATTGGTAATGAGGAACATCAAAATATACAACCAGAAGGAAAAAAAAAACAAAAAACAACAAAGTCAAGGATTCTTCATCTAAAGCCTCCAAGAAAAATATGAATTGATCTCAGGTGAAGGAAGAGATCAAAAAGGATTTTGAAAATCAAATGAGAGAAGTAGAGGAAAAATTGGGAAGAGCAAATGACAGTAATGCAAGAAAATCACAAAAATCAAGCCAATAGCTTGCTAAGGGAAACCCTAAAAATGTTTAAGAAAATAAGACTTTAAAATTAAACTAACTCACATGGCAAAAGAGGTCCAAAAAAATCATGAGGAGAAGAATTCTGTAGAAAGCAGAATGAGCCAAATGGAGAAAGAGGTGCAAAAACTCACTGAAGAAAGTAATTCATTCAGCAACAGAGTGGAGCAAAAGGAAGCTCAGGACTTTAAGAGAAATTGAGAAATTATAAAATAAAACCACAAGAATGAAAAAAGGAGACAATGGGAAATATCTCATTGGAAAAACAATTGAACTGAAAATAGATTCAGAAGAGATAATTAAAAAAATATTGGAGTACCTGACAGCCATGATCAAAAAAAGATCTTTCATCATTCAAGAAATTATCAAGGAAAACTGCCCTGATATTCCATAACCAGAGGGCAAAGTAGAAGTGGAAAGAATCTACCTATCACCTCCTGAAAGAGATCCCAAAAGGAAAATTCCTAAGAAAAGCCAAATATCAGAGTTCCTAGGCCAAGGAGAAAGGCTTTTTAAAACACTCTTCTTCTCATTGGTTTTTTTGGACCTCTTTTTCCATTTGGGTTAGTCTATTTTTAAAGGTGTTATTTTCTTCAGCATATTTTTGCATCTCCTTTAGCAGATTGTTGACTGCTTTTCATGATTTTCTTGCATTGCTCTCATTTCTCTTCCCATTTTTCCTCCACCTCTCTCTTACTTGGTTTCCAAAATCCTTTTTGAGCTTTTCCATGGCCTGAGATCATTGCATAATTTATTTTGGAGGTTTTGGATATAGAAGACTTAACTTTGATGTCTTCCTCTGATGGTATACTTTGTTCTTTCTCATCTGAAAGGATGGAAGAAAATATTTTTTCTCCAATACAGTATCCTTCTATAGTTTTATTTTTCCCTTTTATTTTAAATTTTCCCAGACAGTTACTTGACATTTGAGTCCTTTGTCAAGTGGAGGGTATACTACCCTAGGCTTCAGAAGTTTTGTGCAGCTGTTCTCTGAGACACCTCTAGGGACCTCTAAATTCTCAGTACTTCCAAGGTGGTACAATCCCAAGAGAGGAGTTTAATCCTCTCCTGGCCTGCACTCTGGTCTGTGAGCAACCACAAACACTCTTTTCTGCCTGAAACTGCAAGTAAGGTTCCTTCTCCATAGCCACCACTAGCTCCACCATGCCAGAGCTCTTTCTAACCTCTGGACTGCCACTCAGGACTGAGGCCTATACTCAATTCCCCCAGAATCTTTAGATGGAGGGCTCCAAAAGTAGATGATGCTGCCTCAGTGGCTGCTGCCATCCTGGGTCTGGAACTGGGGCCAGATTGAGCTCCCCTCTCACCCAGATGAAAGAGCTTTCTTTCTGACCTTTGAAGCTATCTTTGGTATTTGTGGGTTGATAAACCTGAGAACTACAGCTGCTACCTATTATTCCACACCCTGAAGCCTGCTCAGTCCTGTCTGTTTGTGGCCCAGGCTGGGCTGCACTCCTCTCCGATCTGGGAGCAATAGACCCACTCCGTTGGCCTTCCAACCTGTCTTAGGCTGGAAATCTATTTCACTCTATCAATTTGTGGCTTCTGTTCCTCTAGAATTTGTTTAGAGTCATTTTTTACAAGTATTTTAGGAGCTGTAGGGTAATGTTGTAGAAGTAAAGATTTGTCAACTGATTCAATGTGTGTGGGAAGGGAGATAAGGATGAAGCTTGAAAGCCTTAATGGGTAGAAGGATGGTGCTGTCCTTGACAGAAATGGTCAAGTTAGGAAAATATAACAAGTGCTTTTTTTGGACATTTTGCATCTGAGGTTCCCAACTAGCTCATATTTCTATAGTTCTTTAAGTTTTATAACGCATTTACCCTGTAACATTTCTATGAATTAAGTAGTCCAGTCTTGTTTTTTTATTTCTTGTAGATAAGAAAAGGTGAAGTGACTTATTAAGGATCAAGTAATCACCACCACACCATTCATAATGTGGAATTATTGGTTACAACAAATGGAGAAATTTTGAATGCTGTGGATAAGTTCACTTACCTTGATAGTGTACTTTCCAGGGATGCACATGTTGACAATGAGATTGTTACATGCATCATCAGAGCTGGTCCAGTGTTTGGGAAGCTCTGAAGAAAAGTTTAGGAGAGAAGAGGTATTAGACTGACTACCAAACTAAAGGTCTGCAGTGCTTTTGTGCTGACCTCACTATTGTATGACTGTGAAACATGGACAGTCTACCAGTGCTGTGCCAGGAAACTGAATCACTTCCATTTAAATTGTCTTAGGAAGATTCTGAAGATCACCTTGTAGAATAAGGTACCAGACACTGAGGTGGTCAGAAGAAGCAATACAAGGACACTCTCAAGGTCTCTCCCAAGAACTTTGATTTGGTTTTCTGACATGGGAGACGCTGGCACAGGACTGCTCAGCGTGGTGGGCCCACATCAGAAAATGTGCTGTGCTCTATGAGCAAAGCAGAATTGAGAGAGCACAAAAGAAACATAGGATGCACAAATTTGGAGTAACCACCCCAAATGTTCACATGGACTATTCTGTACTCAATCTGCAGTCGAGTATTCTGAGCTCATATTGGTTTGATCAGCCACAGTCGTAGACATTGAAACATACACTTTATCATGGTGATGTCATTTTGATCCTCTTTGAGAATGAAGGACATCAACCACCCTTTACATAAAGGAAGAGAATGCACAACTGTGTGGTATTTGTACAGTATCTAGTTTAGGTCCCTTTTTTCACAATTCCTGTGTGAAGGTAAAGCTGTAAATATTATTCCCACATGATGGATGATGGACCTGAGGCTCTCAGAAGTTGGTAACTTGAGCACAGTCATGTAACTTTTAAGTACTTATAACAAGGGTCCAAATTTAAGTTTCTGGGACCCATGATGTTGGGGGATATTGTAATAGAGCACTGACCTAGGAGCCAGGAGATCTGAGTAATAGTTCTGCTTATGGACTAATACTTGGCACAACTGTAACACATGATGCAACAAAGCACTCACATTGTATTTATAGGAATTATTTTTAGGAATTTTAAAGCACATTTCTTTTGAGAACTTTCCATATGATAGAAATAAGGAGAGAGTTTACTTAAGCTAAGTTACGCAAGGTCATACAACTAGTAAATTTTAGAAAGAGACTTTGGAATAAAACTATACACACATCAATTTTAAAATCTTTCTATACTACTTTGTTTCTATGAGATGTTAGATGATTTACTTAAATTTTCTGCCCAGCATTTTTCTTAAATGTAAAAATAACAACCTTATATTAGATGTCTATATTCTTTTAAAAATGCCAGAGCCCTTTGATATGATAAATTATTTCTTTTAGCTTTATAATTCCATCACCTGTAAAATGGAATTTTTCGGTAAAATCTCAATCAATTCAATGAATCCATCTTACAAAGTTGAGATTTTTTGTTCTATTTTGTCTTTTCTTCCTCCTTACAAAGGCAGGCAAGCAAGAAGCATTTATTAAACTCTTACTATGTGTCAGGCGTGGTAATAAATTCTAGAGATACAAATACAAGTAGATTATATTCTAATTGAGGAAGATGAGAGATAAAAGCGACAGAAAACGTTTGGGATTAGTGCAGCATCTATAAAGCCTATAAAGTATAGGTTCATCGTCTCCAAAATGAAGACCCTGAAATTCCTAAGTGGAAGGTTACTTGGATGGCAGATGGATTTTTAAGGATGAGAAGGTGACAGGCATTGAGGGAAATTCCAGGGTGAGAATCATGGTGTAATTAGAGTCAGAAGCATTGATGGATAGGCCACTTACCAATGACTTTTGAAGGGCCTGTTTCTTCCAAATATTTTTCTATGTTATATTAAAAATAAAATTATCCCAAAGACTATAGTATAAAATAAAATTTAAAAACAAAACTTTTGAAAGTAAAATCAAAAGGAACAGTTTTCCACTAAAAGGGATCTTTAGCCATTCCTAAAGCATCTGAGTTCTATGCATAGGAACTTGGGCTCTTTCTCCATTTTTCTTGTGTGAAAGGATACAGATTTCATCCACAATGATCCTTTCTGTGTCAAAAATGTCAATGGGCATTTTTCAGGGTGAAAGTCCTATTCACCACTCATTTATTGAGCATAAAGAGTATATCCCATACTGTGCTAAGAACTGTGTCAGATTCAAGTTAATTGTACAATAAAGTCCACGTCCTCAGAGACTTATAAACTCATTGGAAAGATAACATTGCATAATACCATTCATTAAATTCAGCAAACATTTATTAAAAACTTTCTTGATCTGCATAGAAGGCATTGTTCTAAGAGTTGTGAAATACAAAAACCAAAATGAAGAAAATCCCTTCCCTAAGGGATATTATTTTAAATTGGGATGGGAACAGCAAACATATAGATAAGTAAATACACAAACTATTTCTGAAGCCCCCTGCAGGCTACCCCAACTCACTTTTACAGGCTGGGTTCCCCTACGAAGTGACTAACACCAGGACCTAAGTATTCTGTATTTCTAAACTATAGCTTATGAATCCTCACCACTATATTTTGTTCCTGCCAAGATCATTTAGTCTGCTAGCCTGTCATTAACCTTGGGGTCTGAAACAGTGAAAGCTGTTTTCTTGTTATCCTTGTACAAGGACTAGAGTAGAGGAGACTTAAAATATAGAGCTCTTTTTCAGTGAAATTGAAGGTTTTTTGTTTGTTTGTTTGTACATGAAATGGGATTACTTATGTCAGGAAAAGGAAATAGAGTGACCTTCCGTCTATCACCACAGCATGAACGTATACATATGCACATATGGATGTAGATGAATATATTTAAATGCTTTAGCAAGTTGCTATCCCTAGTAACCTAGCAATGGTATGAGTTATACTTTTGAGCAAATCATTTTATTTCTCTAGTTTTCAGTTTCCTCCTTTATCTAATGAGACAGTTGAATTAGATGAATTCAGAGGTCCCTTCAACTTTGACAAGCTGTGATTTTAGATCTCTATTTTTGTAAATTTTAATTTTCACACACTGGGTTTTCTTAAAAGCCAAGCCACCTCTACAGTGAAATGGACATCACTGAACTATGGCTCATTAGCATCTGAATCTCAGCCCTTCCTTCCCTGGTGGGCAGTGTATAAGAGAATGGTCCTGATGAATATCCAAAGAGAGTAGATAATACTAAACTGTGCATTTTGTAACATTTTTGGTTGCTAAGTTACAGTTTCCATGGTAATTGTAACTAAAGTTACACAATTTGTCTCCAACTAATAATGAACTCCATTCTTGGTTTCTTCAGAGCTGGGAAGTGTTTCCCTCTTGCTAAGTCAAATCAATAAGCATTTGGGGAACCAATCATGGCTATAATAATTCTTGTTTGTATTTACAAAAAAAAAACTTTAGGAAGTTTAGGAAATGCTTTGCATGTATTATTTTGTTTAAATGTCATTACAACACTGAGTTAGGGGGTGAAACTTTTATTGTGTAATATAATGGAAAGTGAACAATAGGCCATAATAAATAAATAACTCATCCTTAGGAGATGGGACTTAAAGGAAACCAGCATTTAAAGATGAGTGGGTTAAAAATTCCATAGGAATATAGGCACTGAGAATACCTAGAATTGGGAAACAGAGTATCAAGTGTAAGAAATAGTAAAAGGCAAATGGTGTTGGATCATAGAGAACAAAGCATATGTGCACATCTGTCTGTGTGTGAAAGAGGGAATGAAGTCAGGTTTAAGAAGAATGAAAAGTTAGTTTGGGACTGGCTTTGTGGGGCAATGAATACCAAGCAGAGGATTTTATACGTGGTCCTGAACGTGAAAGGAAGCTACTGAGTTGATGTAAAGGTGAAATGTCTGCTTAGTAATCACATAAAATAGTTCATAAAAATTATCAAACTTTACATACAGTATTAATAGGAATTATACTATTTTGTGTTTTAAATCATTGTAAATTCATAATTAGGAATCTTGTTTTACTCTTTAGTTCACTTTGGAAATTTTATCATTCCTTTACTAAGGAGAAAATAAATAGCTGTTCTTTTCCTTATATCCTCTTTATTTTTAATCCATTTCTATTCCCTTCTCAGGCTTTGGGATAAAATACAAAAGACTATGAGAAAAAAAAAATCCTTACCTCTCTCTTTAGAGGTTAGTCTCCCTTAACAATGAACTCCATCTAAGCTCTCTATGAGGTACACAGGAGATTTGAGGCTCCAAGAAGTGTAACATCAGCCGGAGGCACATGGTCCACATACAAGCTTGCTTCTTCAGTCCATTTCCCTTCTGTTGTGTGTAAGCAACTGAATTAGTTCTTGTTTTCTCCTTCACTTCTCTTAGGAAGTTCCAAAATCTCTTCCAACACCTCACATACCCAGCACGTGGAAAGAGAAAAAGAAGAGAGCAAAAGCAAAAGTTGTCTCTCCCTTTGAGTCAATGACTCTCTGTGACTCTGTGGCTGATTATGATGATGATAAAAATAACAAGTTCATATTTGTATAGTGTTTTAAGATTTGCAAAGCATTTCATATACCATACTGACCTCCACAACAACTGTATGAAATGTTTATTATTCTTATAGTTATTATTAATCCAATTTTACTAACAAGGCAATGGAGGTCAGTTTTCCTTGACCAAGGACTCCCTTCCCCTCCTGTCATGGTGACCAAGGGCATAGGTGGGGGACCTGTGACCTCAAGGCCACATGTGGCCTTCTAAGTCCTTGTGTGCAGTCTTTTGATTGAATCCAAGTTTTATGGAACAAATCCATTTATTAAGGAGTTGTTTTTTCTATGAAGTTTGAATTTAGTCAAAGGGCACACTTGAGGCCCTTGAGGGCCACATGTAGCCTCAAGGCTGCAGGTTTCTCATCCCTGATCAAGAGGCTACTATATAATCACAAAATCTTTCAGCACTAAGTATGTGGATTTCCATAAACAGCCACGTAGAATTCTATTCAATTGTACCATGCTCCATGGGGTGTACTTCACCCTGATAAAGTCATAAGTACATACCATTCAGTTTTACTTATTTTCCTTTTATATTATTGTAATCTTATTCCCATTTAAAATCTCTAAGAAGACTACACAGGAAGATGGGAGTATAATTCGCCTTATACAAATATCACCAAAGGGAGTGTTCTTATATCCAATCAACCCATTTATCAATCCATTTATTAAACATCTATTATATGACAGGCATTATGTTAGTCACCAGGGATACAAAGGCAGAAATAAAACAGCCTTTAACCTCAAGGAGATTCTGAGATTTTCCTGGGGGAACATAAATAATCCACAGTGAATTCTCCCCTTCTTTACACCTCTCACAATTACATCTACTCTGATAAATTTGGTTTTGCAAAAGGAACTTTTACAATAAATATTGCAGCATTCATTTCTACAATAGATTTTGATTCTGCAGTGACTTTCTGTTGAGGCTTATTGAAATTATGTCAATATTCCTAGATCACAATCCAACCATGCATTCTCATATTGTACAATATTCTTGCCCTTCTAAAAATCCTTCTCAGAGTATCTCCCCATACACTGGGGAGCTTTCTGAAGGTCTTTTAATATTTAAAGGATACCAGCACACCAATTAAATTGTACTTTTGTAATCTCCTTTCATCATACATTAACCTTTTCTGGTCATTGACATTCTTAGTGCCATTTCAATGAAAATAATAGTTTGTAGTATGTTAAAGTTTACACTCATCATATGCCTTTCCATTACTTCTTTAATACTTATTCTAATTTTTTTTAATATTAGAGTGGTTTATGATAGTATTGCAGGGTGAATCATGTCATTAAAGTGTTAGACTTCACAGTGGTGAAAAACTTCCAAGCATTGAAACAGCTACTCAGTCTTCCGTAGTGGATCTAGACAACTCCCATTTACCAAATAAATCTGTGCCAAGCTCATTGTCCAAATATAGCCCAAGACATATCAACTCAATTGGCTATTCACTCAACTGTATATTATAATCCGAACAATATTTGTTTTGAATCATTTTTATTTTCTATGGTGTACCATCCATCTCCTTTGAAAGTTTATGCATTAAATTCAAGGAAACGTGCTATTTTGAGGCAAGGTACATCTAATCAAGTGCCAATATAAATGGAAGCATCTAGAAAACCCATCACAAATAGGAAACTTTGTATACATTTTTGTAGGACATCCTCTATAATACTAACGAATATCTTTGGTATGTACGTATATGCACATATACGTACATACGTGTATATGTAGGTTTATATTTGTATGTAGATTTATACATATACATAGATATGTATATATATATATAGATATAAAGTAAGGCATACATATATACACACACGTTTTATGCCTCACTTGATATTGACAATCAAATGATAGTTGAGCTCTGTTTGGTATCTTCCTTGCTATTAGGACTCAAAAATATAAGCTAAAGATTAACCCAAATGGAGCATTTAAAGTAATGAAAAAAAACTTACAGCTTAGCAATTGCTAATATTTTTAAATTATCCCTTTTCTGCTGATAGTTCTAAACATAATTGCTTTACATTTGTACATTTTGGAGCTTTATATATTGTTAACTAGTATAGATAGTAAAACTATGTGGTTTCTGGATGCTATTTTCTCTTTTGTGCAGGTTGAGTCAATTTTTGGACTTTTTTGAAACCATCATGGTGAATGCTTTCTATTAAGGCTGAAAATGGTGATGACCTAGGTCAAAGCCTATCTTTTTATCTATTTTACAGTTTTTGGAGTCAATATCTTATTTCAATAGGTTGAATTGAAATTGTGATTGCACATATAACTTCTTAAATTTATTCTATTTTTGAACCTTTTGCTCTAATCATTTATTTCACAAAAAAGCTGAATCTGTGTAAATTCAGATACCCTGCCTCTAACATAATCAATATTTGCTGCTTGCAATGCTCGATGACTTTTAATTTTTCCTTCAATTTTTACCTATTTTTTTTTTAAAAAAATAAAGCATACATTCTTTCCTTACCATCCCAAAATAAGCTTTGCAGGAAATATTAATAATCAATTAAATCAAATTCTATAACATCTATAACATCCATGTACATCTTATATTTATAACCTCCCATCCACTTAGCACAATTCATGATTTGTCTTCTGTAAACTTGGTTGCTTATTGCATTGATCATCATTAAAATATTGTTTTAATTATGAAAAATTGTTTTCTTGGTTCTGCTAATATTTTCATTATTGTTGTTCAGTCATTCCCAAACTCTTCAGGACTCTGTCTGAGATTTCCTTTGCAAAAATACTGAAATGGTTTACCATTTCCTTCCTCAGCTCTTTTGACAGACGAGGAAACTGAAGCAAACAGGATTAAGAGACTGGACCAGGGTCACACAACCAAGAATTGTCTGAGGAGACCAGATGTGAATTCAAGTCTTCCTAACTCCATGTCCAGAGCTCTGTTCACTGCACAACCTAGTCTGCTAATCTTAACTCTGCATTAGTTCATGGAAACCATTCCAGGCTCCTAGGAAATTATCCCTTTTGCCACGTTTTTATGGTTCAAAGATATTTCATTATATCCACATACTTTAACTCATTCAACCATTTTCTAATTATTGGGCATCTCTTCTCTCCAGTGTCCAGTTCATTGCCACCACAAAAGCAGCTGCTATAAATAATTTTGTACATATAGGTAATTTTTTTCCCTTTTGGTAATTTTTTCAGGGTATAAGTCTACTAGTGACATTGTTGAGTCAAAGAATATTTAGAGTTCAGTAAATTTTCAGTCATAGTTCCAAATTTCTTTCCAGACTGGCTCAACCAATTCATAGCCCCAGATTCTTATGAGGATCCAGTGAGAAAACATATGTATAATCCTTTCAAAATCTCAAAGCACTATAGAAATTCAAGCTATTACAATGTTTAAGTAAAAGGATTTATCAGTACAATTCACCAAAAACCAAAAACACAACCTTGTGATTATCTCAATAGATGCAGAAAAGGCTTTTGACAAAATGCAACACTCATAACTTTTAAAAATATTAGAAAGCATAGGGATAAATGGAGCTTTTCTTAAAATGATAAGTACTATCTATCTAAAATCATCAGCATGCTTTATCTGTCTGTAATGGAGATAAACCTTCTCAATAAGATCAGAGGTGAAACAAGAATGTTCACTACCACCACTATATTTCAATATTGTTTTACAAATGCTAGTTATATCAATCGACAAGAAAAAGAAAGCAGAGGAATTAGAACAGACAACAAAGAAACAGAAGTACAACTCACTGTAAATGATATGATAGTTTACTTAGAGTATTCTAGAGAAATAACGATAACAATGACAACAAACAAAAACTAGTTGAAATGTTTAACAATTTCAGCAAAGTTGCAAAATATAAAATAAACTCACATAAATCCCAAATATTTCTATAGTCCAGAAGGAAAGATAGAAAGATAAATTACATTTAAGATTACTGCAGATAACGTAAATTACTTGTGAGTCTGTCTACTCAGACAAACACATGAACTATATGAACTCAATTACAAAACATTTTTTTCACATGAATTCAAAAAATCTAAAAAATTGGGAAGTATTAATTGCTTGTGGATAGGCCAAGCTATGTTGGAGGGGATTTGGAAAAATTGGGCCACAAATGCCCTATTATTGGTGGAGTTGTGAAGTGACTCAAAGATTCCAGAGAACAATTTTGAGTAATGCCCAAAGGACTATCAAACTCTAAATATTCTTTGATCCTACAATGCCACTAGTAAGTTTATATGCCAAGGAGATAAAAGAAAAATGAAAAAAAATCTATATGCAGAAAGATGTTTATAGTTGTTATTTTGTGGTAACAAAGGTTGGAAATAGAGGGAATGTCCATCAATTGGGGGATGACTGAACAAGTTGTGGTATATGATTGTTGGGAAATATAATTTTGCTATAAGAAATGACAATGAAAATATCAGAAAAAGCTAAGAACACTTATATGAACTGAGACAAGTGAAGTGAGCTGAACTAAGAGAGGATTGTACACAATAACAGTAATATTTTTTATATTTATTTATTTATTTTAAATTTTCAACATTCATTTATACAAAATTTTGAGTTTCAAATTTTCTCCCCATCTCTTCCCTCACCACACCACACCCCAAAACACCTTGCATTCTGATTGCCCCTTCCACCAGTGTGCCCTCACTACTAACATCACTCCTTTCCTTTATCCCTATCTTTTTTCTTGTTCTATAGGTCAAGATAAATTTCTATATCCCATTACCTATACTTCTTATGTCCCAATTGCATCCAAAAACAATTCTGAACATTTGTTCCTAAAACTTTGAGTTCCAATTTCTCTTCCTTCCTCCCTCACCACCCATTCCCACTGAGAAGGCAAGAAGAAGGTTGTGGAATAGGATACTCCAGAAGTCAAAGGAACTAGGACTAAAACCAAGAATCCTACCCAGGAGACACAGGAAAAGTAAGTAAGTATAATACTTCAGGGGAAAAATGGTCTTTCAATGAAATAGAGGACTTTAAAGCATTCTTGATGAAAAGACTAGAGCTGAAAAGAAAATTTGACTTTCAAACACAAGAATGAGAAGAAGCATGAAAAAGTAAACAGCAAAGAAAAGTCATAAGGGACCTACCAAAGGTGAACTGTTTACATTCCTACATGGAAAGACAGTATTTGTAACTCTTGAAACTTTTCAGCAACTGGGTAGTTGATGGGATTACATACACACACACACATACACACATGCACGCATACACAGAGACAGAGAGCACAGAGTGAATTGAATAGGATGGGATCATATCATTAAAAAATGAAGCAGTGAGGGAGAAATATATTGGGACGAGAGAGGGTGAAATGGAATGGGGTAAATTATCTCTCATAGAAGAGGCAGGCAGGAGACTTTTTAGCAGAGGGAAAAAGAGGAGAGGTGAGAGAAAAACATGAAGTTTACTCTCATCACATTTGACTAAAGGAATGAATAAAATGCACACTCATTTTGGTATGAAAACCTATCTTACCTTACAGGAAAGTGGGGGAGAAGGAGATAAGCGGGGGGGGGTGATGGAAGGGAGGGCAATGGGAAGAGGGAGCAATTTGAAGTCGACACGGGGAGGGACAGGATCAAAAGAGAGAATAGAATCAATGGGGGGCAGGATAGGATGGAGGAAAATATAGTTAGTCTTACACAACACAACTATTATCGAAGTCATTTGCAAAACTACACAGATATGGCTTATATTGAATTGCCTGCCTTCCCAAAGGGAATGGGTGGGGAGGGAGGGATGGGGAGAAGTTGGAACTCAAAGTTTTAGGAATAACTGTTGAGTATTGTTCTTGCTACTAGGAAATAAGAAATACAGGTAATGGGGAATAGAAAGTTATCTGGCCCTACAGGACAAAAGAGAAGATGGAGTCAATGGAAGGGAGAGATGATAAAAGAGAGGGCAGATTGGTGATAGGGGAAATTAGAATGTTTGGTGTGGGGGGAAGGGACAAATGGGGAGAAAATTTGGGACTTAAAATTTTGTGAAAATAAATGTAAAAGTTTAATAAATTAATTTATAAAAAAAAATTTCTTTTTTTGGATGTCTTTCAGGAAGTGATCAGTGGATTCTTTCAACATTTATTTTGCCCTCTGGTTCCAGAATATCAGGGCTGTTTTCCTTGATAATATCATGAAAGATGATGTCTAGGTTCTTTTTCTGATCATGGTTTTCAGGTAATCTATAATTTCTAAATTGCCTTTCCTGGGTCTATTTTCTAGGTCAGTTGTTTTTCCAATGAGATATTTCACATTGTCTTCTATTTTTTTTCATAATTTTGGTTTTATTTTGTAATTTCTTGGTTTCCCATAGTCATTACCTTCCACATGTTCCATTCTAATTTTTAAAGATCTATTTTCTTCAGTGAGCTTTCAAACCTCCTTTTCCATTCTGCTTTTTCAAGCATTCTTCTCCTCATTGACTTCTTGTACCTCTTTTACCAATTGGGTTAGCCTATTTTTAAAGGTATTACTTTCTTTAGCATTATTTTGGGTCTTCTTTAACATGCTGTTTTCTCGCTTTTCACGATTTTCTTACATCTCTCTCATTTCTCTTCCCAATTTTTCCTCCACCTCTCTAATTTGATTTTTAAAGTCCTTTTTGAACTCTTCCAAGGACTGGGACTATTGCATATTTATTTTGGAGGTTTTGGATGCAGAAGCCTTGACGTTTATGTCTTCCCCTGATAGTAAACATTGTTATTCCTCATCCTGAAAGGATGGGAGAAAATACCTTCTCATCAAGAAAGTAACCTTCTGTGGTCTTATTTTTTTTTCTTTTTTGGGCATTTTCCCAAATAGTTGCTTGACTTTTGGATCAAGAGTAGGGTATACTCTGGGGACCTATAAGTTCTCAGTTCCTCCAAGGTGGCACAATCAAGGGAGATGAGTTTACTCCCTTGTCTTACTTGTGGCTAAGATTCAAATCAGCTGCTCAATTCCCACAGGGGCTTTTGGCAGGGGCAGGGCCACCACTCAGGGCTGAAGTTCAGATCCACTGCTCAAATCCCCCAGGAGCTTTAGGTGGAGCACTCCAGCAATGGAGCAACGGACACTGGTTGCTGCCTGAGGAGGACACTGCCATTGCAGCTGCTGGCTGCCTACTTCTGCTGCCACTACCCAGGCATCACCTGGGGCCAGGGCTAGGAGAGGACCCTACTCCCTTGTCATGCAGGTGAAAACACTCTCTCACTGACCTTTGAAGCTGCCATTGGTGCCTGGTTGTTGAGAGATCTGAGAACCTCCACTGCTGCTGGGGATTCCATGCTGGGGCCTGCTCTGGCCCTGCTACTCCCTGTGCCGCATGGCCAAGGCTGGGTTGTACTCTGCTCTGCATTTAGTGTGACAGACCTTTCCTTTCTGACTTCTAGGTCACCTTGCGCTGGAAATCTCCTCTGCTCCATCATTCTGTGGCTTCTGCTGCTGTGGAATTTGTTGAAAGTCTTTCTTTACAGGTATGTTATGGGCTGTGGGGGAAGAGCTAGAGTATGGGTATCTTTCTACTCTGCCATCTTGGTTCTGCCCTCAATAGTAATATTTTATGATAATCAACTATGAATGACACTATCCTTAGCAATACAATGATCCAAAACAATTCTGAGGGATTCATGATGAAAATTACTATCTACCTCCAGAGAAAGAGCTGATGTACTCCAACTGCAGTTTGTAGTATATGTTTTTCACTTTTTTCACCACATGATTAATATGAAATATTTTTACATAATTTGATATGTATGATCAATATCACAGTTCTTGCCTTTTCAATGAGTTTGAGAGAGGTTAGGTGGAGAGAATTCAGAATTCCTTTTTTGTTAAAAATTCTTGTATTTTTTTTTTTGTTAAAAAACAAAAATATTTAAATTTTAAATGTTGATATGTATATAGGAACCATGGGTCAATGTATAAGTTTTCCCATTGTTCCTCCAACATTTGCCATTTTGCTTTCTTAAAAACTGTCAATTTAAACAGTTTAACTTTAATAAGTCCCTTGTGATTTCTCTTTTTTTTACATTTTCATACTTCTCTTGAGTCTTATATTTGAAAATCAGTTTTTTCCTTTAGCTCTTATCCTCAAGATATACATTGAAATCTCCTGTCATTGAATGTCATTTTCTTCATCATTACTTAAACTCTATGTAATTGCTGGATACATGATTCTTGTTTTTAATCCCATCTTCTTTGCCCTCTCTGAACACTATCTTTGCATGCAATTGGAAATATAAAATATTATTAAACTACATTTTTAAAAAAGCTGATGCAGACCCTGTGGGAATCTGGAAGATCTTTCTTCAAGTCTTGGTTTTACCTCTTGGTGCCATGAGAAAATTCTTCAAAACTATAAATATAAGATTTTAACTGAAAGAGCAAATTTTTTCCTTGGGAGAAATTCCTATACCAATGAAATGATGTCTGGTTTAAAAAGTTTGAGTAAGTTGAGTCAAATACTGTATCAACTCTTTTCTGATCTCACTTGGAATTGTTCTGTGTCACCTCTCAATTCTCATGTCATTTTTATTTTGTATATTTTGTCATATGGACTTGTCTACACATGTTCAGTAGGGCCCTACCTGGTTTTTTTGTGGCTATAGTTTATTATCTCTTGTAACTTGTTAAAAATATTGCTTACATGAGTTTGTGTTAACAATATGTCACTTTTACCTGGAGGAAAATTGAAGTTGATACGTGGTGAAAGATTTTAATGGAAATATGGGCTCTTCCCTTTTATTGGGTCTATTGTTTTCACTCTCTGAGTGCCACTGGCTTGTGGCATTAGCTCTTTGCCCAGTTGGTCTCTTATCTAAATGATTTAATCAGGTGTGTAATGGATCCTTTCAAGTCACAATGCCCGGTAAAATGAAGATGGTAAAAACTCAGAGTTTGTCATATCTGCTAGGAAGCAATGATACTTAACTTGATTTCTACTCACATAACGCTCTGTTCTAGTAAAAATACATAAATAAAAGGCTATGTGATTATGTGATTCTGACTGAGGAAAAACTTCAAATTTCCTGTTATAGCTTTCATCTTTGAGTGTGAGGAAGAAAAGCAGGGAAATAGAAGGTGCTTTTCAAGGCACTGGATAATAACCAAGTCAGTATAAAATGATGCATAACTATCCTCCAGATGCAGCGAAAAGGAATGGGTAAAATAATGGAAGCTTAAGAAAAATCCAGTAGGATGATAGTAATCAGGAGTCACCACAGCAGACTATTCGAACTAAAAGCAATTATTTCATGTCACTGGGCCTTGGTGTCCCCGTCTATCAATGTAAGATTGTGAGTCTCTCATTGCTAGATGTATCCAAACAGAGCTTGAGTTAATTCTTGTTAACAGTACCACACAGTCATTTCTTGGTCAGAGAGTTGGACTAAAATGATATTGAGGGGGCAGAGTCAAGATGACTGAATAGAAGAACTGATTTGTTGGAATTTTCCCCTGAAGCTCAGCCAAATACCTGTAAAAAATGGCTCTAAGAAAATTCTGGAGCTGCAGAACCCACAAAATAACAGAGCTAAGTAAATCTCCAACCCAAGACAGCCTGCAAGGTCAAGGGGAAGCATCTATTGTGCTGTGCAGAGAGTAGAGCATAGCCCAACATTGACCATGCTAGCACAAATGGGACTTGAGCAGGCCTCATAGGACTAAACCTCTGGCACCTGTAGCAGTTTCCAGATTTTACAACCCCAAAATGCCAAAGACAAATTGGAAGGTCAGTGGAAAATACCTGTGTCACCTGTGTGAGGGAGTAGAGTGGTTTGGTCCCAGACCCAGGGCAGTGAAAGGGCGAGAGGAACCCCAACAGCCACAGTAGCAGAGGCAGGAGCAGGAGCCGGTTCTTTAGTTCTAGCCTCACAGACTACAGGGAAATTGAGCAGCTGACAGTACACCACCCTCACTAGAATCAGAGAACTACCTTGACCCTTGAAAAAGAGCTCAAATTTAGATAAATGACCGGGGAAATGAGCAAAGACAAGAAAAAGAATCAAACCATAGAATCTTTCCTTGGTGACAAGGAAGACCAAAGTATACAGACAGAAGAAGAAAACAAAGTCAAAGCTCCTTCATTAAAAGCCTCCAAGAAAATATGATTTGGTCTCAGATCACTGAAGAGCTGAAAAAGGATTTTGAAAATTAAGTAAGAGAAGTAGAGGGAAAATTGGGAAGAGAAATGTGTGATGTGAGAAAATCATGAAAACTGAGTCAACTGCTTGCTAAAGGGGACCCCCCAAAAGCTCAAGAAAATAATATCTTAAAAAACAGATTAACTCAAATGACAAAAGAACTCCAAAAAGCCAATGCAGAGAAGAATGCCTTAAAAAGGAGAATTGACCAGATGGAAAAGCTCATGGAAGAAAATAATTCCTTAAAGATTAGACTGGAGCATATGGAAGCTAATGACTTTATTAAAAATCAAGAAATTCTAAAATAAAACCAAAGCAATAAAAAATTTCACAGACAATGTGAAATATCTCATGGAAAAACACTTGACTTGGAAAATAATCTGAGAGATACAACTTAAAAATTTTGGACTACATGAAAGCCATGATCATCAAAAGAGCCTGGACATCATCTTTCAAGTAATTATCAATTAAAACTGTCCTGATATCCTAGAACCAGAATGTAAAATATATATTGAAATAATTCACCGATCACCTCCTGAAAGAGATAACAAAAGGATAACTTCTAGAATAGTGTAACCAAATTCCAGAGCTCCCAATACAAGGAGAAAATATTTCAAGCAGCCAGAAAGAAACAATTCAAGTATTATAGAAACATAATCAGGATAACACAAGATCTAGCAGCTTCTACATTAAATGATTGAAAGGCTTGGAATATGATATTCCAGAGGTCAAAGGAGGTAGAATTAAAACCAAGAATCACCTACCCAGAAAACTGAGTATACTTCAGGGAATAAAAATTCAGTGAAATAGTGGACTTTCAAGCATTCTTGATGAAAATACCAGAACTGAATAGAAAATTTGATTTTAAAACACAAGCATCAAGAGAAATATGAAAAGGTAAACAGGAAATAGAAATCATAAGGGACTTATGAAAATTGGAATGGTTACATTCTTACATGGAAAGACAATATCTGTGACTCTTAAGACTTTTCTCAGTATTGGGGTAGTTGGAGAGATTACACATATAGATAGAGGGTACTGGGAGAGTTGAATAGGAAGGGATGGTATCTAAAAAATACAATTGGTAAGAGAGGAATATATTGGGAGGAGAAAGGGAGAAATAGAATGGGATAAATTATCTCTCACATAAAGGAGACAAGAAAAAGCTTTTTCAATTGAAGGAAAGAGGGAGTGTTGAGAGGGAAAGAGTGAAACTTACGCTCATTAGATTTGGATTAAGAAAGGAGTAACATGCACACTCAATTTGGTATGGTTATTTATCTTGCACTACAGAAAGTAATGGGAATGTGAGGGAATGGAGGGAATGATAAAAGAGAGGGCAAATGGGAGGGCTGAATAATTAGGAATAAACACCTTTGAGGAGGGACAGGAGAGAATAGCATAAATGGAGGGCAGGATAAGATGGAGAGAAATAGTTTGTCTTTAACAACACGAGTGTCATAGAAGTGCTTTGAATGACTTCATATGTATACCCTATATTGAATTGTTGTCTTCTCAGTGGGGATGGGTGGGGAAGGAAGAAGATACAGAAGTTAGAACTTAAAGTTTTAAAAAACAATTTTAAAAATTGTTTTTACATGCAGTTGGGAAATAAGAAATACAGTCAGTGGGGTAGAGAAATCCATCTTGCCCAAGAAGAAAATAGAGGTGATGGGGATAAGAGAAGGGAGGGATGTAACAGAAGAGAGGGAAGTTTGGGGGAAGGAGTAAACAGAATGCAATCTGTCTCAGGGTGCAGGGAAGGGAGAGATGGGGAGAAGATTTGGAACTCAAAATCTAGTGTAAGTGAATAAAAATAAATTTAAAAAACTAAGACAAACAAAGAACAGATGACCTTGGGCTCTGAGATTCTGTAACTCTGTATTTCTCAAAATTATCATATATTGTAGCCTTTGTGTATTAGCCACATTCCACCACCTCCCAGTAAATTGTAACCTCCTTTAAAAAAGGAACTGTCATATTTAAACTTTTTCTTTCCCTACCATCATCTAGAATTCTCCATCAAAATCTACAGATCTTTTCCACAAAAACTAGTATCTAGTTACCCTTTCTTTATTCTGTACTGGTATCATTTATTTGCATCAATAATTAATTGTAGAATTTTATATGAATAAATGAACAAGCATTTATTAAGAGACTACTGGGATATAAAACTGCAAATTCTTTAACTCAGCAATAGTTACCAAGTCTATATACCAAGGAGATCAAAGAAAAAGGAAAAACACCCACATGCACAGTTATATTTATGACATCACTTTTTTATGGTGTTAAAGAAATAGAAACAGAGGCAATGTTCAACAATTGGGTAGTGGCCAAAGAAATTATTGTCTATGAATGTGATAGAATACTATTATGTAATAAGAAATGATAAAGAAAATGGTTTTAGAAAACCCTGGAAAGATTTATAGGAACTGAAACAAAGCGAAGTAAACAGAATCAGGAGAATAATCTCCATATTAGCTGTAATATTCTAAAGATGGTCATCTATGAAAGGCTTAATAACTATCAATACAGTGATCAAACTCAACTCCAACAGATTCATGTTGTAAACTTCTATTCATCTCAAGATAGTGGACTGATGGGCTCAGAGTACAAATTAAAGTAATTTCCTCTATTTTTTGTTGCTTTTCTTTACCAGAAAGAGATCTTATCAATGAGGAAATGTTTTGTATTACTTCATATGTGTGATGGGTGCTATATTTCTTGCTTTCACAAAGAGTAAGGAAGAAGAAAGGGACATAATTTAGAACTAAAGATAAAAGTATTATTTTTTAAAAGAACTCTTTTTTGTTTTGCTGTGTTTTGTTTTTTAAGATCTTACATGTCAAATGTCAGGAATTTTATTGAGCACTGGGTATATAAAAAGATATATATTTTTAAAATTCCTGCTTTCTAGGAACTTATATTTTTTTTAATGGCATAGCTTGTACATACATAGATACATACCAAAAATAGCCAAAATAAATACAGCATGATGGGGGGAGCACTAATATCTGAGAAGGATAGGGAAAAAGCTAATGTAGGAAATTATATTTGATCTGAGCTTTGAAGAAAACTAGGTAGTTTTACAGGCAGAGTTAAGAATCAATTGTATTCCAAGCATGGGGGGACTGGTGGGAAACAAAGTAATTTGTGAGACACAACAAGGTCAGTTTGACTTGATGATGAGTGTATAAAGAGGAGTACTGCATAGAAATTTAAGCTGAAGCCAGGAGAAAGATAGAGAGACTCATGTGCTAGCTATGTACCTACTTGATGCAGCTAGAGAAAACATTTCTTTCAGTAATCACTTTCATCTTAGAAGTAACCCACTTGCTAAATTCCTTTGATTAAAATGAGTCATACAAAGTGATGATATAGAAAATATCAATGCTATGGTGCCACATCAAGAGCTGCCATATCAGAAGACGACTTTCAGCTTTATCAGAGATATGAATAGAAGTTGAGAGAGCAAGGAAAAGCATTATACTGCTACATTTATATCTCTCATTGACTTCAGAGATTTCATGAAAGCCGATTATGAAAACAGAGGGACTTGGATCTGGGATTGTTTTTGTATCTATGGTTTGTATTTGTAACATTTCATTGTCTAGAATGTGAACATGACAAAAGGAATGTTAGCTGTGATCTCTTCCCCAATGCAAAATGAGATACAGGAACTGTCCTTCTGTACTTATACCTATGGAATTCTATATTTTTAATAGGCTTGTAATAAATCCACTTTGACCAAATGGAAGACTTTATGAAGCTATATTTTAATGGACTCAGATAAAATCACACACAGTATCTTTAACTTTTCTTGTCATTCTTCTCCCAGGGATACATTGTCTTGCACAAGGTGTCACCATCATCAGCTCTCAACAGATGAATAGAAACAAATTTTATAAGGCAAGAAGTACCACTTTTGAATTTTGAAGTGTTTGCTTTTTCAACCTTCAAATTGACTTCAACAAAAATCAAATCAGGTTCACATACACCCTTATTACATGTTTACTGTGTGTCAGACACTGTGCTAAGCACTGGGGAGAATACAAAGAAAGGCAAAAACCATCACTCTTCTAGAGGAATATAAATAATAGAAGTAAGAGTTTCATAGACCTAGGTCTTTGCCTTGAAAGTTTGTTGTTTCCAGTGGGGAAAAATACAAATTAATTTCAAAGTAAGTTCAAATTAATTTCAAAATATTATCCTACATTTAAATCTCTTTCCTATGCCTCATTTTGATGTGTAGATTGCCCTGAATTCTTATAAGAAATTCCAAGAGAGTTAAAGCTCAGTCGGGTTCAACCACAATGGAAAGGTTAAAAATACAGAACTAGTAACAACCACTGAGTGAGTTCTCCATAAAGCAGTCTTTTAGGCAAGCATGTGTTTGATATTCTAACAATTTTGTGGATATGTGTGGGTGATGAGAAGAGGAAGAGACCGAATGGAAAAATTCTAAATGTGAGGGCACTGCAATAATCCAAGGAATTGAACTCTGAACTGTTTGCATTTTTCAGCCTTCAAATTGACTTCAATAAAAATCAAATCATGTTCATATACGCTTAGGAACCTGAACAAGTTGGTACCTACTGAGTAGGAAAAAAAGCAAGTCATCTGTGTAGACATGAAGGCAAGAGAAGAGGTCCAAAAATAGAACTCTGGGGAACAACTGCCTTAGGGATGTGCAAAAGGAAACACATCATGGCTCAATCTCAAATCTCCAAGAAAATCACTCCACTGGTGCCCCAAAAATGCTTTTTATAAACACTTTATAGTCAGTTTCATGCTCTAGAGCAAAGGTTCTTAAGCCATTTTATGTTGTGAATCTCTTTAATAGTCTGAGGTAGTCTAAGGTTCCTTCTCAGCAATAATTAAGGATTTGAAAACACTTACAATAAAATATATAATATTGCAATGGAAATAGATTATATTGAAATACACAATTATCATTTCTTTAAAGTTCATGGATGCATGTTTAAAAACTCTTAGTAGAGTCATTGTATACATTTCTGAGAATTAGAAAAGGTCTCTTAGTGATGATGTAAAGCTTTATAGAGGAGCAAAATGAGGATCAAAGAGGAACATAATGAATCTATATCTTCTGATTCTAGGTCAGCATTACATGACCCACAATATTTCATTAGCAGATGCTTTGATACAAGTTCTATGTATCACGTCATGTATAGCATAAAGACGAAATATTACAATCCACTTTGAGCTAGAAGACCTATCTTTGCATGCATGTTGCCATGTATTGATTGTGCTACCTTGTGAGAATCCCTTCACTTCTGGAAACCTCAGTTTCCTCAATTATAAAATAAAGCAACTAGATTATATGATTTCTAATATTTCTTCTTTCCCTAATATCCTGAAATTCTGTGATGAATCCAGAAATAAGGATTCCATGGCAATGAGAAAGTTCATTTTTTTACCTATTTACTCCCTTCCCCAATATATGAAAAAAATGTCCATTTCCACAATAATTGAAAAAAATCCTCCTTCATGATGTGGTTAAACAAGGGAGCCAAATGAACTCCATAAATATTCATGAAAAGGGATTATCAGTGACATCATTGACCTTCTGAGGATAGTTGTAAATGTGGGGTTTTGTTCCCATAAACAATGATTTGTAGCAAGAGGCAGTTTATGAGCAATGCCTGAGAAAAAGGTTCCCACTAAACTGAAACAGTGATATTGACACCTTAACACACCATGATTCTGACATGAATAATGCCAACCCAATAAATATCAGTATAATTAATAGCAATTAGTCATGTTATTTAAAATGATGCCAACAACTTTGATGTAGGATAAATGGGTCTGTACTATTACTTAGTATTCTCTTTCAGAGCTAATTTAGTATATAAAGAAATCTGGTATTACAGAGAAAAATTAAAAAAAAAACAAGCCAAGGATAACACAAGGTAAATAGCATAAAACCATTAGAAGAAAGTCAGCTCTGAGTATCAGGATTAAGGATACTGTCCAAATCAACCCTGGACTATCTGCAGTGACAGATTGTTAGGATGTCTGGGCCTGAGCCCTCAGACCAACAGGCCTTATCTGACCAGCAGTGCCTGTTGGCCTTGGTGGAGCGAGCTGTAAGTAATGAATGAGGTGGGAGACAAGATAGTGAGCAACTCCATTTATTGTAACAGCAAGCAGTGCTTTTATCTCTTTCCCTACACTAGAGCCCTTAGTGGACCTATCAGCAAATAGTTTGCCCTAATAAGGAAATCCCTATACTTTGTATCAGGACTGCCACTTAACCGCTAGTTAGCAAAACATCTTGAGCCTTCTTTGTTCTCCCAGGGTCTAGGAAATAGCCTTGAGCAAAACAGGGGCAGAACCCTTCCTCCTAGCGCCATCTTCTTCATGCCTTATCAGTCTCCCCTCAGTTTACCTGAGGCGTGACTAGTGAACGCCATCCAAGAGGCTGGGGGTTGGCAATTCCCTTACAACAGATCATTATGGAGTTTTCAGAATCTCAGAGTTGGAAGGAACCTCAGAGATCACTTAAGTCAATCTGTTACCAACCATAATTCACCTTTAAAACATCTGATTCAGCCACTGATTGAAGACCCCTAATGCCTCCTCAAAATAATCATTGAATCTCTATAATTTTTATTCTTTGCTCTGCTATTTGCAACCAAACAGAATAGGACCATAGATGTAGACCTGATATGGATATATGATGACATTGGTTCCAATTCTGATCATTTTTATAGTTGAAGAAACTAAGGAATAAAAATTATAAGTGACTTGCCAAAGGTCATACAGTAGTCAGTTGCTGAAGCAAGATTTAAACTGAGGTCTCCTTGACTTCTGGTCCAATATCCAATCTACTCTGTCATGCTGCCTTCTAATCCTTTTTAAAATTGGCAATATTTATAATAAGAAATTGTATCCTGAAGTGGAGCTAAGATGTTGGAGTGAGAGCATGTACTCACCTAAGCTGTGCTACAAATTCCACCAGATACCTCTAAAAAAAGAATATGAACACATTTCAGAGTAGGAGAATCCACTAAGAGACAGACTGTGAGAGATTTCTAGCCCTGGACAGCCCAGAAGGTGGATGGGAAGGATCTGTTACACGGGGCTAGGGGAGCACAGAGCTCAAAGGCTGCACCAGCACAGACCATGCCAAAAAAGAGTGCTGGGGTTGACTGAAGCAGAAGCAGCTGTGTTGATTCTCAAACATATCAACCCAAGGCAGGAGTCCAGTGGAAATGAATGAGAAAGAAGGACAGGATCCCCAGTAACAGCAGCAGCTACTCCCAAGACTATCAGCCCACAGATTAAATATCTGTAAATCACCTACTTGAACTTCCAAGAGTCAAGATGGAGGAGTGACCTGTAAGTGCTCTCCCTCTCCTCTTGTTGACATTGAAAAACCCAGAAAATATTTCCTTAGGAAAAATCCTGGAATAGTGGATCAGCCAGAGGGGTAAACAGTCTCTTAACTCAAGAGGCTAGGAAAATCATTAAGGAGAGAACCTCTGGCTATGGCTGAAGGGAGCCAGTGAAATATCAGAGCTGTCCCAAGCAGCCCTACCTCAGTGAAGCAGGAGGAGATCCTGAGCTCCAGGGAGGTGGACCACATAAGTATGAACACCAGGACCCATGAAATACTTTATCACAACCAGGGGGAACTGAGAAGATACTAGTGCAAATAGGGATTCACCAACCGCTGAGTCTGCTTGTACTCTAGCTCAGGAGAGGAGACCTTCTGGGGTCAGACTATCCCTCACCAATACCTCACACAGAAAGCTCCAGGATAACTTCAGGTAAACTAAGAAAGATGTCACCTGGCCACTGTCTTGGCACTCTAGGCAGCTCAGTATCATGTAAGTTGCAGCATTCTAGTTTCTAGTTGAAAGAACCAAAACACACAGAACTTCAAATTCTCAGAACAAGAAACATGGAACATAGCTCTTTGCCCCAGAAGCAGATATCCACTATAAAAGCCAGGAAAAAGGTTATCATCAATAGCAGGAAGCAAATCAGCAAAGAAAAGATCATAGAATCTGAGTATGATTTCAAAGAACAAAACATAAATACAGAAGAGGTCATCATTGAGACTTTACTTCCATTTGAAACCTCAGAGGGGAATATGAGCTGGTCTGAAGTTCAAAGAGAATTCTTGGAAGAGCTCAAGAAGGATTTTAAAAGTCAAATTAGAGAGGTAGAAGAAAAAATTGACCAATGATTTTAAAAATATGAAAAAAAAAGAATTCACTGAAGAGAATAGCTACTTAAAAAGTAAAATTGGACAAATGGAAGAGGAAGTAAAAAACCCAACTGGAGAAAATAACATCTAAAGGAAACAACTGGACAAATGGAAAAGAAGATGCAAAAGTTAAATTAAGAAAACAATCTATTAAAAATTAGAATTCAGCAAGTAGGAAGTAATGACTCTATGAGATATCAAGAATTAGTTGAAAAGAATCTAAACAATAAAAAAAGAAGTAAAGTGTAAAATATATCATAGGAAAAGCCAACTGACCTGGATAATAGATTCAGGAGAGAAAAATCTAAGAGTTATTTATCTATCAGAAAGCCATGATTAAAAAAAAAGAGACTGGACAATATCTTCCAAGAAATCATCAAGGAAAAAATACCCTGAGGTCCTAGGTCTAGAGGACAAAATAATCATCGAAAGAATCCACTGATCACCACCTGAAAGAGATCCCAAACTGAAAATTCCAAGAAATACTGCTTCTAAATTCCAGAACTATCAAGTTAGAGAGAAAATACTGCAAACAGCCAGAAAGAAACAATTCAAATATCAAGAACTACAGTTAGAATCACACAGGACCTTGAAGGGTCTACATTAAAAGATCAGATGAATTGGAATATTACATTCTGAAAGACTCTAACTAAGGATCAATTACCCAGCAAAACTGAGCATCATATTTCAGGTAAGAAGATTGGCATTCAATGAAATAAGGGATTTCCAAACCATCCTGATGAAAAGGTCTGAGCTCAATAGAAAATTCGATCTTCAAATGCAAGTCTCAAAGGAGGTATAGAAGGGTAAACAAGGGGAAAAAAATCTTGTTATTCAATATGGGCAAACTATTTACATCCCTATAAAGGAAGATGATACTTGTTAATCTTGAGAATTGTATATGTATTATGATATTTAAAAGATATATATATATATATATATATATATATATATATATATATATATATATATATATAGAGAGAGAGAGAGAGAGAGAGAGAGAGAGAGAGAGAGAGAGAGGGGGGTAGATAGAGGGAGTGGGTATAAATTAACAGATGTGATGATAAAAAACATGATTTAAGGGTGCAAAGGGATTGTAACAGGAGATGTGAAAATGAGAAGGCAGAAAAAAGGTAAATTACACACACACAAATATATTGTAGTAGAAGGAAAGGGGGGAGGAAGATGAGCAACATTTGAGATTTACTCTCATCTGATTTGGTTCAAGGAGGGAACAACAAACTCAGTTACTTGTAGAAATCTAACTTCTCCTATAGACAATAGGAGGCAAAATGAAATAAAAGGGAAGGGAGGTTACAAGGGAGGGAAGAAATCATAAGGTATAAGGGGAATAAAAGGGAACAGGACTGATTAAAGGGAGGGAAGATTGAGGGAGGCAGTGGTCAAAAATTAAGTCTATTGTGGAGGGAAAGAGAGAAGGGAGGACTAAAAGTATAAACAGGAGAAATAAGATGGATAGAAAGACACAAATAGTAATCATAAATGTGAATGTGAATGGGATGAATTATTCCATGAAATGGAGGTGGAAAGCAGAATAGATTAAAAAATGTAATCCAACAATATATTGTGTACCAGAAATATATTTGACATAGAGGGTAGTTACAGGAAGGAATGGTCAACAAAACTACACTAGTAGAGGACCTCAGCTTCCCCCTCCCTGAACTTGATAAATTTAACCTCAAAATAAACAATAAAGAAGCTAGGAAGTGGAATAGAACTCTGGGTAAGGTAGATACAATGGATTTCTAGAGAAAATTGAATGAGAATAGAAAGAAATATACCTTTTTCTCAGTGGTGCATAGCACACATACAAAAATTGACCATATCCTAGACAATAAAAACCTCATAATCCAGTGCAGAAAGGTAAAGATAGTCAAGGCATCCTTCCTAGATCATAATGCAATAAAAAATATATGTAATTAAAGGCCATGGAATGATAGATCAAAAATTAATTGGAAACTAAATAATCTACTCCTAAAGAATTAGTGAGTTATTAAATTTGACAAAATACAGTACTCATTCCTATTGAAAACACTGGAATGCACAGGAATAAATGGAGCCTCCCTTAAAATAATAAGCAGTATCTCCCTGAAACCATCAGCAAACGTTATATGCAATGGGAATAAGCTAGGTGCATTTCCAATAAGATTGTAGGTGAAACAAGGATATCCATTATCACCACTATTATTCAATATGGTACTAGAAATACTAGCTTTAGCAATAAGAGAAGAAAAAGAAATTGATGGAATTAGAACAGGCAAAGAAGGAACTAAGTTATCACTCTTTACAAAATATAAGATGATGTATTTGGAGAATCTTAGAGAATCAAGTAAAAAATGTCTTGAAATAATTAACAACTTTGGTAAAGTTGCGAGTTGCAAAAATAAAACCACAAAAATCATCTGCACTTCTATATATTACTAACAAAGTACAACAGCAAAAGATAGAGAAATCCCATTTAAATCTATGGAAGACTTTGTAAAATATCTGGAGACTACCTGTCAAAACAAACCTATAAAGTATATGAACACAATTTCAAAACATATTTCACACAAATAAAGGCAGATCTAAGTAAGTGGAAAAATAACAGTTGCTCATGGGTAGGCCAAGCTAATATAAAAAAAAAAAATGACAATTCTACCGAAATTACCAGAAAATTATTTTTCAGAGCTAGAAAAACATAATATCAAATTTATCTGGAAGAACAAGAGAATATCAAAGGAATTAATGAAAATAAATACTAGGAAAGGTGACCTAGCCCTACCAGATTTCAAATCGTATTATAAAGCAGCAATCATCAAAACCACTTGGTACTGGAGAAGAAATAAAGGGGCAGACCAGTGGAATAGTTTACATACTCCAGACACAGTATTCAATCAACATAGTAATCTGCTGTTTGAAAAACCCAAGGACTACAGCTTCTTATATAAGAACTCATTGCTTTACAAAAATTACAGGGAATACTGGATAACAGTGTGGCAGAATCTGTGCATAGATCAATGCCTTAGATTGCATACAAGAATAAAATGCAAATTGATATATAATCTAGGTGTACAGGCTGATACTATAAACAAATTAGGGGAGCAAGGAAAATTGCGTTTGTCAGATTTATGGAGAATGGAGAAATGTATGTCCTAACAAGAGATAGAGAACATTATGAAGTGCAAAATGAATAATTTTGATGTCATTATATTGAAAAGTTTTTGCGTAAACAAATCCAAAGCAACCAAGATCAGGAGGGAAGCAGAAAACTCGGAAAGAATTTCTGCAACTAGCATCTGTGATAAAGGCCTCATTTCCAAAATATATAGGGAACTGAGTCAAATTTACAATAATTCAAGTTATTCCCTAATTGATAAATGGTCAAAAGATATGAGCAGATAGTTTTCTGAGGAAGAATTTAAAGGTATCTATAGTCATATGAAAAAAATGCTCTAAATCAGTATTGGTGAGAGATGCAAATTAAAGCAACTCTGAGGTATCACATCATACCTATCAGATTGGCTAGCATGAAAAAATGCTAAGATGATAAATGTTGGAGAAGATGTGGGAGAGCTGGAACATTAATTCACAGTTGGTGGAGCTGTGAGCTAGTTCAACCATTCTGGAGTGCAATTTGGAATTATACCCAGAAGGCTACAGAAATGTGCCTACCCTTTGACCCAGCAATATCTCTTCTAGGACCACATCCCAAAGAGATCATAAAAATGGGAAAAGGTCCCACTTGTAAAAAAGCATTTATAACAGCTCTCTTTTGGAGACCGTGAACTAACAATCAAGGGAATGCCGATCAGTTGAGGAATGACTGAACAAGTTGTGCTATATGAATGTAATGGAATACTATTGTGCTATAAGAAATTATGAACAGGACTACTTCAGAAACTGATTTTGCATTATCATGTTTCCTCCCTTCCAAGAGAAATTGAAACTTACCTCTCTTTTCTCTCCAAAATATACTCAGGACTTCCTCTAGAATGCCCCAGATCCTCATGTTGAAGCCTAACTGCTTCCTTGGAATATATGTTAGAAATACTCCCTATCCCAACAGCTTCTCCCAATGATTGGATGATTTATCTTCATCTATCTATCTATCTATCTATCTATCTATCTATCTATCTATCTATCTATCTATCTATCTATCTATCTATCTATCTATCTGTCTGTCTGTCTGTCTGTCTGTCTGTCTATCTCTCTGTATATCTATGAAAGTAACTCTCCAAACCATCTACTAAATAGTAGAAGGATTACAATGGGCATAGTAAAAGGCACTGCTTAATCTTAAAATTAATCAAAATTACATATCACTAAAATATTGAAGTTCTATATAAGAAAACTCAAATCTTTTTATGATAATTAGAGGGAAGTTGATTAAAGGAAATATAGCAAGTTGAATCTTACTGGTATAGTATGTTCATGGTTTCTTCATGTTGAGCATAACTGCACCACACATGAATCATGGTCCCCATTCACATGCTTTAGAAAATAAGGAAATAAAAATAGTACACATCCTTTTTTTTTTTCTTTCAGTCATCTTCCTGGTTGTGAATGTTATCTTTTACACCCTGCTCTCTTCAACTTCCCCCCAAAAATAGTCTTTAAAATGTTTTCTCTTATTTTAATGGATAGCTGCAGTGAATGTTCTAGTATTATAAAGATTTTATAGAAATAAGTTCTTAAAAATTTTGCTAGTTGGTAGTTATCCACATATTCTAAATAATTGTGCATGGTAAAAAAATCTCATCTATAGTATTTTGTATTTTTTTTGAATATTCTTAGCTAGCCCTAAAAGTAGATTTCTAAGTCTTTAAAATTGCCTTATAGCCAGCAAAGTAATCTTTATGATACACCTAGACAAGTCTAGTTCTCTCCTCAATATCATCTTCTTAATAGCTATTTCAACTACCTCATATAGTACACTGAATAAAAGGTGATAGAGTTAAATAAACTTATGTTATATCAATGAGGTTGGTTTTGGGTGATAATATATATTAGGCATGTCTTTCTCCAACTCATTCCTCACTTTCTTATTAGGAATTTTTTCCTCTGGCTTCCCTCCTTTCCTATTTTATTTCATCTCACATTTAAATTCTGATGACATGGTTTGATTTGTGGAAAAGGTATGCTCAGCTTTGAAAATAATGAAACATGTAACCAAGATCCAACTAACTGTTCATCTAGTGGATATCCTCTAAATATCATTTAGGAATTGAGTAGTCCTATGGTATGGGAAGAGCTTTTTATTCAGATCTTCCCATATTTTAAACATAATTTTGATGAGGTGTTGATCACACTAATTCCCCCCTTCCTGATTTCACTAGCACTGCACACACAAACATCTGCAGGGAAAGAGTGCAAATTAGACTATATAATGAAACTCGATTTTTCCACACATTGAACAACAGCTTAATGTAATTTAATAATTTGATAATTAAAAATAATATTTTTCATAGTAACTTGGGTTTTGAAAAAAGAAAGAAAGTATTCAAAATCTTAACTTGCAACTTTGAAGTCCAGGTTGAACTAAGGCTTTGATCTGTAAATCAGGGCAATGAAGTTAAAAGTGTTTGCAGGTAATTACATTCATCCAAATTTGGTTGGGCACTTCTGCTAATGGATTAGCATATCAAAAGATCTGGAACAGGAAATGGCTCAGATCTCTTTACAAGGAAACAAGATGGAGGCTGTTAATTATTTGAAGGTTCTTTGTACTTGCATATAAACTTCATAGCATTCCTATGATCTGTACTTCTTGGAAATGATTCGTTTTTTCTCTTTTTTGTTTTAAATTTAATCAATTTATTTGTTTTCACTTTTCAACAAACATTTACATAAGTTTTACATTTTCTCCCCCTCCCTCCTCAAGACAGCATGAAATCTTATATGCATTTTACACATATATTCTTATTAAATGCTCTTTTACATCAGTCATGTTGCATAGAAGAATTAAAATGAATGGGAGAAACCATGAGAAAAATACAAACCAAAACAAAACATAACCCAAGAGAAAATAGTCTGCTTGATTCTGGGTTGCAATTCCATAATTCTTTCTCTGGATGCGGATTACATTTTCCCTCAAGAGTCCATTGGGAATGTTTTAGGTCCTTGCATTTCTGTGAAGGGCTAAGACTATCAAAAAAAGTTATGGTACACTGTGGCTATTATTGTGTATAATGTTCTCCTGGTTCTGCTCAATTCACTCAGAATCAAAATGTTCATCATTTGTTACAGCACAATAATATTCATTATATTCATATGGCTGAACTTCTTCAGACATTCCTCAATTGATGGGCATTCCCTCTATTTATAGTTCTAGGTACTATAGAATATTTTTGTACAAGTGGGATTTTTTTGTATTTTTATGATCTCTTTGGAATATTTCCCTGGAAGCAATATTGCTGGGCCAAAGGATACATACATTTTTGTAGTCCTTTGGGCATACTACCAAATTGTTCTCCACAATGGTTGAATCAGATCACAGCTCCACCAACAATGAATTAGTGTTCCAACTCTGCCACATCTTTTCTAACATTTATCATCTTCCTGTTTTGTCATGTTAAACACTCTGATAGGTGTGATGTGGTACCTCAGAGCTGTTTTGATTTGCATCTCTCTAATCCATATTGAATTAGAGAATTTTTTTCCCTATGACTATAGATAGTGATAGTTTCTTCATCTGACAACTGTCTGTTCATATCCTTTGACTATTTATCAATTGGGGAATGACTTGTATTCTTATCTATTTAACTCCATTTTCTATATATTTTAGAAATGAGACCTTTATCACTGGCACTAGTTAGAAAAATTCTTTCCTAGTTTTCTGTTTCCCTCTTAAACTTGGTTGCATTGGCTTTGTTTGTGTAAAAATTTTTCAGTGTAATGAGATAAAAATTATTCAAATTATTCATTTTACACTTCATAATTTTTGCTATCTCTTGCATGGTCATAAATTTTTCTATTTTCCATAAATCTGACAAACACACTAGTCCTTGTTCCCCTAATTTGTTCATATTATCAGTCATTATACCTAGATTGTGTACCCATTTGGACTTTATTCTTGGGGTCAGGCATTGGTCTATGCCCAGTTTTTGCCAAACTATTTTCCAGTTTTCCCAATAGGTTTCATCAAACAGTGAATGTTTTTCTCAGAAGTTGGGGTCCTTGGGTTTATCAAACAGTAGATTACTATATTCATTGACTACTATGTTGTGAGCATCTAACCCCTTCCACTGATCTACCCTTCTATTTCTTAGCCAGTTCCAAGTGATTTTGATGATTGCTGCTTTATAATATAATTTGAGATCTGGTGTGGCTATGCACCTTCCCTAGCATTTCCTTTCATTGATGCCCCTGATATTCAAGACTTCTATTCTTACAGATGAATTTTGATTCTTTTTTTCCTATCTCTGGAAAGAAATTGTTAGTGGTTTGATTGATATGGCACTGAATAAGTAAACTAATTTAGGTAGAATTGTCATTTTTATTATGTTAACTCAACCTACCCGCAAGCAACTGATGTTTTTCCACTTCCTTACATCTGACTTTATTTGTGTGAAATGGATTTTTTAATTGTGTTCATAAAGTACCTAGGTTTGTTTGGCAGGTAGGCTCTCAGATATTTTAGTGTCTACCATAGCTTTAAATGGGATTTCTCTTTCTATTCCTTGCTGTTGAGTTTTGCTAGTAATATATAGAAATGCTGATGATATATCTGGGTTTATTTTGTAAACTACAACTTTACCAAAGTTGTTTATTATTTCAAGTAGGTTTTTTTCTCTTGATTCTATAGGATTCTCTAAGGACTTCATGATATTATCTGCAAAAAGTGATGGTAGTTTGTTTTCTGTCTGTTCTAATTCCTTCAATTGCTTTTTCTTTACTTATTGCTCAAGCTAATATTTCAAATGCCATATGGAATAACAGTGGTGATAATGGACATCCTTGTTTCACCCCTGATCATTTTGGAAATGCATCCAGCTTCTCCTTATTGCATATAGTTCTTGCTGATGGTTTTTGGTAGATACTGCTTATTATTTTAAGGAGGGCTCCATTTATTCCTATGTTCTCCAGTGTTTTCAAAAGGAATGGGTGTTGTATTTTGTCAAAAGCTTTTTCTGCATCTATTGAGATAACCATATGACTTCTGTTAGTTTTGTTGTTGATATCATCAATAATGCTTATAGTTTTCCTAATATTGAACCAGCCCTGCATTCCTGATATAAATACTACCTGATCATAATGTATTATTCTCATGATAAATTGCTGTAATCTTTTTGTTAATATCTTATTGAAAAATTTTGCATCTATATTTATTAAAGAAATTGGTGTATAATTTTCTTTCTCTGTTTTGCCTCTTCTTGGTTTAGGAGTCAGCACCATATTCATATCATAAAAAGAATTTAGTAAGACTCCTTCTCCACTTTTCCCTAATAGTCTATATAGTATTGGAATAAACTGTTCTTTAAATGTCTGATAGAATTCATTGTAAATCCATCTGGCTCTGGAGATTTTTTCCTAGGGAGTTCATTGATGGCTTGTTTCATTTCTTTTTCTGAGATGAGGTTATTTAAGAATTTCAGTTCCTCTTCCATTAATCTGGACAATGTAGATGTTTCTGGAGCTCTAGGCCCACAGATTGTGGCAGGAATGAGCAGCTGACAGTATATCTGTATCAGTATGCATCCAAAAATACACAGCAGAGCTTGCTATCAGAGGTTCTTTGATCTGCTTTTCTAAAAAGAAATGCATCTTTTGAGGGTTTAATAATTTCCTTTAATCAAGCACATATATCATTCATTTAATTCTGGAAATCAACAGACAGTGCTTCTAAACTCTCTGACATAAGCAATACATGTATCGCAAATCTACAGATACATCCAACCGTCTGACCATAGTTGCCAAAGAGGGAAGCATCAACATCTGGGTTTTCAAAGCAGGGGTGGTAGAGAGGGTCCTTAGTAGCATCCCAGAGTCTGATCTGGTACATAAAGCCTCTTCCAAAAAGTAAACCCCAAAGTAAAATCTCACCTTCAGAGTATTTAGACATTTTATAGGGCCATAGTTCATCCCAGCCCTTGGGGACTAGTGCTTCATTAATACAAGGTGTGGGTCTTCCTAAAAATCTTCCCTAATCAAACTCCCTTTAATGGGCAGGGCCCATTATGGCCAAAATGGGTGTGGAAGATGTTTAACCACATTAACAACATCAACACATATACTGTTTTTGTGAAAGAAACTCTTGTTTCTATACTTTACTACTAGTAAAGACTCTTAATTTATATAAAGTTTCTATACTTTACTATTAGTAAAGACTCTTAATTTATAAAGGCAAAATTCAATCAATGACCTTTGATCATACTAAAATAAAAACAGCAAAGGATCCTACTTTTCTTACTCTTACAATCCACTCTTCCTGTATCCTTGGTCTTACCATGTAAATGACCATGCATTTTGGAACAAATACTTCTTGATTATACTAAAACAAAAACAACAAATGATTGTACTTTGTTTGCCTTTACAGCACCCTCCACCCCCACTGGAAGCAGAGAACTACCTTGACAAGGAGCTCAAAAATCAAATAAATAGCTGGGAAAATGAGCAAAAGCCAGAAAAAGGAATCAGACTGTAGAATTTTACTTTGGTGACAAGGAAGACAAAAGTATACAAACAGGAGAAGATAACAAAGTCAAACTTCCTACATCCAATGCTCCCAAGAAAAAAATGTTAATCGATCTCAGACCATGAAAGAGTACAAAAAGTATCTTGAAAATCAAGTGAGAGATGTAGAGCAAAAATTGGGAAGAAAAATAAGAGTGATGCAAGAAAATCATGAAAAACAAGTCAACTGCTTGCTAAAGGAGACACAAAAAACGTTGAAGAAAATGACACTTTAAATAATAGACTAACCAAAATGGCAAAAGAGATACAAAAAGTCAATAAGGAGAAGAATGCCCTAAAAAGCAGAAGTGGCCAGATGGAAAAGTATGTCCAAAAGCTCACTGAAGAAAATAATTCCTTAAAGATTTGAATGGAGAAGATGAAAGCTAACAACTTTATGAAAAATCAAGAAATTATAAAACAAAACCAAAGGAATGAAAAAAAATAGCAGAAAATGCGAAATATCTCATCAAAAAACAACTGACCTGAAAAATTGATCAGGGAGAGACAATTTGAAGATTTCTAGACTGAAAGCCACAATAAAAAAAAAAAAAAAAAACAAAACAAAGAGCCTTGACATCATCTTCCAAGAAATTATCAAAGAAAACTGCCCTTATATTGTAGCACCAGAGGGTAAAATAGATGTTGAAATAATCCATCAATTGCCTCCTAAAAGAGATACCTAAAAGAATACTCCTAGGCATATTGTAGCCAAATTCCAGAGCTCCCAGGTCAAGGAGAAAATATTGGAAGCAGTCAATTGCTTTCACAAGTTGATTGTGGAAACACAATCAGGATAACACAAGATCTCACAGCTTCTACCTTAAGGTACCATAGGACTAGCAATAGGATATTCCAGAGGTCAAAGGAGCTAGGAACAAAACCAGAAATCACATACCCAGAAAAACTGAGATTAATACTTCAGGGGAATAAATGGTCATTCAGTGAAAGTGTTGACTAGAAAACATGACTTTCAAACACAAGAATCAAGAGAGGCGTGAAAAGGTCAACAGGAAAGAAAAATCATAAAGGACTTACTAAGGTTGAATTATTTACATTGCTACATTGGAAAGATAATATTTGCAACTCTTGAGACTTTTCTCCGTATTTGGGTAGTTGAAGGAATTATATTCATATAGGTGGAGGGCACAGGGTGAGTTGACTAGGTAGGGATGATATCTGAAAGAATAAAATTAAGGTGGGGAGAGAGGAATAAATTGGGAGGAGAAAGGGAGAAATAGAATTGTGCAAAGTCTCATATAAAAGAGGTAAGAAAAAGCTTTTTCAATGGAGGAAAAAAGGGAGAAGGTGAGAGGGAAAGAGTGAACCTTACTCTGATCAGATTTGTCTTAAGGAGGGAATAACATGCATACTCAATTTGGTATGAAAATTTATCTTACACTACAGGCAAGTGGGGGGAAGGGGAGAAGCAAGCAGTGCAAGGAATTATTAAAGGGAAAGGAAATGGGAGGAAGGGTGACTAGAAGTAAATATTTTTGAGGAGTGATAGGGTCAAAAGAGAGAATAGAATAAATGGAGGAAGAATAGGATGGAAGGAAATATAGTTAGTGTTTCACAATATGACTATTATGGAAGTATTTTGCATAACTACACATCTATAACCTATATTGAATTGCTTGCCTTCTTAGTGGGGACAGTGGTGGGGGGGAGGCGTAGGGAGGTAGGGACAGTAGTTGGAACTCAAAGTTTTTAAAAAGAATGTTAAAAATTGTTTTTACATGCAACTGGGAAATAAGATATACAGGCAATGGGGTGTAGAAATCTATCTTGCCCTACAAGAAAATAAAGAGTAGGTAGATAAGAGAAGAGAGGGGTATGATACAAGGGAGGGTGTGACACAAGGGAGGGCTGATTGGAGGAAGTGGTAATCAGAATGCATGCAGTCTTGGGTTGGGTAGATAATTTGGAAGAAAATTTGGAACTCAAAATCTTGTGCAAGTGTCTGTTGAAAACCAAACGAATGAATGAATAAGTAAATAAATAGATAGATAAAAAAGAAACAAAGAAATTGATAGATGACTTAATGAATGAATAAACAAACTTCCTCTAAGAACTACTTTTGCAGCATCCTGTAAGTTTTGGTAGATTTTCTCATTATTGCCATTCTCTTAAATGAAGTTATTGATTTTTTCTATGATTGGTTATTTAATACTCTTAATTTAATTAATACTTAATACATTGTGTAGGTTTAGATTATTTAATTTCCAATTAGTTTTATTCTACCTTTTCATGGCCTTTTATTACATCTAATTTTTATTGCTTTATGATCTGAAAAGGATGCATTGACTATCTCTGCCTTTCTGCACAGGATTTTGAGGTGTTTATGTCCTAGTACATAGTCAATTTTTGTGTATGTGTCATGTCCCACTGAGAGAAAGGTATATTTTTCTGTCTCTTCAATTTTCTCCAGAGATCTATCCTATCTACCTTATCCAGAGGTCTATTCACCTCCTTATCTTCTTTCTTGTTTATTTTGAGGTTAGATTTATCAAGTTCGCAGAGAGACGGGTTGAGGTCCTCCACTAGTATAGTTTTGCTGTCTATTTCTTCCTAAAACTCCCTTAACTTCTCTAAAAATTTGGATGCAAAACCACTTGGTCCATATATGTTTAGTGATGATTTTACTTCATTGTCTATTGCTTTCATTCATTGCTTTTTATCAGGATGTAGTTTCCTTCATTATCTCTTTTTGTTTAGATCTATTTCTGCTTTTGCTTTATCTGAGATTGGGATTGCCACCCCTGCTTTTTTTTTTTTTTTTTTTTTTTTTTTACATCAACTGAAGCAACATATGGAAGAATTATGGTTTTTAATCCATTCTATCTGCCTCTATTTCATGGGAGATTTCATCCCATTCACATTCACAGTTATGATTACTATCTGTGTCTTTCTCTCCCTCCTACTTCTCTCCTATTTGTGCTTTTATTTATCCTTTATCCCTTCCCCTAAACAATAGAGTTTTGTTTTTAACCACTGCCTCCCTCAGTCTTCCCTTCCTTTATCAGCCCCATTTCCTTTTATTCTGCTTTTCCCTTACTACTTCCTCCCCCCAAATCATTCTCCTTTCCCAACTTCCTGTAGGTCAAGTTAGATTTCTATACTTAATTGAGTACATTGTTCCCTCCTTGAACCAAATCAGATGAGAATAAATCTCAAACGATGCTCATCTCCCTCTCCTCTTTCCCTCTACTATAATATACTTTTGTACCTCTTCCTATAATGTAGTTTACCTTTTTCGACCTCTTCCTCTTTTTTTCTCCCATTATAATCTCTTTACACCATTTAATTAGGTTATTTGTCATCACATCAGTTAATTTAGACCTACTCCTTCTCTCTATGTATAATCTTTTACATGTCATAATAAATATACAATTCTCAAGATTAATAGGTATCATCCTCTCATATGAGGATGTAGACAGTTTGCCCATATTGAATAACAAGTTGCTTTTTTCCCTTTGTTTACCTTTTTATGCCTCTCTTGAGTCTTGTATTTGAAAATCAGATTTTTGCTTGAATTCTTGTCTGGACATCCCTTATTTCAATGAATGTCCATCTTTTGACTGAAATATTATGCTCAATTTTGCTGGATAATTAATCCTGGGTTGTAGTTCAAGCTCCTTTGACTTATAGAATAGTATAATCCAATCCCTCCAGTCTTTTAATGTAGAAACTGTAAGGTGTTGTGTGTTCCTGACTATAGTTCCTCTATATTTGAATTTTTTCTTTTTGGCTGCTTGCAATATTTTCTCCCTAAATTGATAGCTCTGGAGTTTTGTAATGATACTGCTTTGAGTTTTCAATTTGGGATCTCTTACAGTCAGTTGTCGGTGGATTCTTTTGATGACCATTTTGCTCTCTGGATCTACAACCACAGGGAAGTTTTCCTCCTTGATGATTTCTTGGAACATATTGTCCAGGATCTTTTTTTTCTTCATGTTTTTCTGGTATACCAATAATTCTTAGATTTTCTTTCCTCGATCTCTTTTCCAGGTCAGTTGTGTGTTACAATGAGATATTTTATATTTTCTTATATTTATTCATTCCTTAGATTTTGTTTGACTCATCCTTGATTTCTCATAGAGTCATGACTTCTACTTGCCAATTCTAATTTTTAATAAATTGTTTTCTTCAGTTAAATTTTTTTACCTCCTTTTCCATTTGTCCATTAGTTCCTTTTAAGGAGTTAGGTTCTAAAGTTAGGTTTTATATCTCCTTCATTTGTCCAATTTTCCCTTTTAAGGAATTCTTTTTTTTTTTCATTTTGTCAATTGTATTTTTAAAATCATTGACCATTTTTTCTTCTACCCCTCTAATTTGGATTTTGAGATCCTTGTTGAGTTCTTCCAAGAATGTTCTTTGGACTTGAGACCAGTTCATTTTCACTTTTGAGGTTTCAGATATGAGTATGGTCTCAATGCTCTCCTCAATTTGTATTTTGGGGGGAGGAGCCAAGATGGTGGAGTAGAAAGACTCACGTATGCTAGCTCCGAATCCACAGGCCATAAATTTCCTGTAAAAAGAACTCCCCACAAATTCTGGAGCATTGCAAGCCACACGCCAACGCAGAGGAAGAGATTTCCGTTCCAGAGAGCCCTGAAAAACCGACCCCAAAGGTCCATCGCGCTCCACACAGCAGAGCCCACCCCTGCGCTGCCCCAGCCCCAGAGGAGCAGATCCGAGCAGGCTTCAGAGACAGAACCTCTGGAGGCTACGAAGGTCCCTCTCCCCACAGGTGCTACAGGTCAGTGAGAGAGACTTCCGGGCTGGCCAAGAGGGGAGCGGGGTGTCTCTATGACTCGGGGCCCCTCGGGAGGCAGTGGCAGAGGGAACAGCAGAGGCAGCTGTGGCCTGGAACTCCTGGAGCAGACAGGAGCTCAGGGCCATTACCAAAGGTCTCCCCATAAACCCCCTGAGGGAACTGAGCCTGGGAGGCAGCCCTGACCCCACCTGAGCACCAGAACTTAAGGTCACATTGAATCAGAAAGCCCTGAGGCTGGGGAGCAGCATTTGAATCTCAGACCCCAAGCACTAGCTGGGCAGATCTAGGCAGGGGTGGAGAGGAATCTCAGAAGTCAAGTAACTGGCTGGGAAAATGCCCAGAAAAGGGAAGAAAAATAAGACCATAGAAAGCTACTTGCTTGGGGAACAGATGTTACTTCCTCCTTTCATTTCTAATGGGGAGGAACAATGCTTGCCATCAGGGAAAGACCTGGAGGTTGGGGCCTCTTTATCCCAGACATCTGAGGTGAATGTCCAGTGGGCTCAGGCCATGGAAGAGCTCAAAAAGGATTTTGAAAATCAATTTTTATTTTGGTCTTTGTTCCCACAGTAAGATTCTATGGTCTTTGCTTTCTGGGTTTGCTTCTTGCTCATGATGATTGCCTTTTTCCTGGCTTTTAAAGGGGATCTCTGTTTCTGGGGCACTGGGGCTCTGCCCCATGTTTCTTGTGCTGAGAACTTGAGACTTGGTGTTGTGGCTTCTGGTTCTTTCAGTTAAAAATCAAAACACTGTAGCTTACCTGGTGCTGAGCTGATTGATGTGTGCCAAGGCAGAAGCCAGATGAAGTCTTTCTGATTTTCCCCAGGCTTACCCTGAATTTCATTGCATGAGGGGTGAGTGAGAGGCTGTCTGGCAGGTCTCCTCCTCCCCTGAGCTAGAGTACAGATAGTCTCACTGGCTGGTGATAGTCTGTGCTGGTGTGTGCCCAATTCCCCTGGGTGTGCTAAAGCATGCTTATGGGTTCTACTCCCCTGGGGCTCAGGATCTCCTCCTGGTTCACTGAGATGGAGCTATCTAGGATACCACTGGTCCTGTCCTGGTCCCTTTTAGCCACAGCAAGAGGGACTCTATTTGATGATCCCTAGCCTCCCAAGGTGAAAGATTGTTTACCCCTTCGGCTGATCCCATTGTTCCAGGATTTTTCCTGGGGCACTATTCTCTTTGTTTTTGAAGGTCAACAAGAGGAGGGAGAGAGTACTTACAGTTTACTCATCCATTTTGTCTCCCAGAAGTTCAAAAGGTGACTTTCCAGCCGTTGATCTGTGACTTGATAGTCTTGGGAGTGGTTGCTACTGTAATCGGGGATGCTCTGCTTTTTTCTCTCTCAGTTCCACTGGAGTCTCATCCTGGGCTGATATATCTGAGAAAGCTCACTGCTGGTTGTGTTTCAATCCTCCCTGGAAGTTCCTGCTCTGCTTCACTATGGTGGAGTATGTACTAGTACAGCCTGTCTTCTCTGCTTCCCCCAACTGTGTGTTAAAGAACCTTCCCATCAACCTTCCAGGCTGTTTTGGGCTGGAAATCTGCCACACTGTGTCTCCCAGTGGATTCTGAAACTCTACAATTTGTTCAGATTCTATTTTTAGAGATATCTGAAGGAATTTGTGGTAGGGTTCAGGTGAGTCCCTGCTCTCACTCCACCATCTTGGCTCTGACCCCAGAAAGGATTATTCTTGAAGGCTGAATTCTTGAGTAGGAAATGCATGCTGGGTCATTCTAAAGCTGTATGTATAAAACAATATACAAACTACTATCTAATATTTCTTCAGAACTGTTTGCCCAACTCTAGCACAGTGACTTGTACATAAAAGTCACTTGAACATATTTACTAATATTAATAATAAGTCACAGGGAAAAGACATTTTATTTGGTGGATTCAAATCATTCCTCTGACACTACTTCTGCAAACTTGGACTAGTTACTTCCCTTTGTAGGGTTTGTTTCCTCATGAATAAAATGAAAAGGTTTGGCCAGATGGCCTCTGTCTTTCAATATATGTCAAACGTATGAACCTATGACCCCAAATCACATGATATACACATACTTATATATGTATATTTTGTACCTATATACACATATAATCTGACTGAAAGAGGGGAAGCTTATATCCCTTTATGGGAGTTGCAGAGGTAATTTCCTGTTGCTTCATTTACTGGTTCTGTTTATTAAGAGTCTTTTCATTTGAATGAATATCCACTTTCTGGTTGACTTATCAAAATCAAAGAGAATGAGTGTGTACTTATGCATGTATGAATGCATGTTTATGTATATCTTACATATTCTACTTGTGTATAGACACACACACACAGAGACAGAGGCAGGCAGACACAGAGACACAGAGACAGAGAGAAGAGAGTATATAATGCAAACATAGCCATACGTTAAGATTTATACGTGTCCATAAATATTTATAGACACATTCAAAGATTTTATCAGAAAGTACCCTGCCATATCCCTGGTTTGACCCCAGTTTTTAATTGAATAATCCCACACACCCCAAATTCAAAGTCCTATGTGATTCTCTAATCCCATTTGCCCTGCAACATCTCTGACAATTTCAGCCTTTACCTGTTGATCTCCAGCGACAAGGATACCTCCTGAAAATACCATTTCATCTCTGACTAATCTGAATATATGAAGTTATTTGTTTATTTTTAAATTTTTCTACAACACTGAGCTGAAACTAATGTTCCATTATTATTCCTAGTTTTATATTCTAGGGTCAAGCAGAAGTTTTCTTAATTACAATTGCCTCATACAAGAGTCCTTGAGTATTTGAAAGCATGTATTATTCCCTCCTCTCCCTCCTCTTCTGATTAAACCCTTGAAGACAAAAAATCCACTATCTTGTCCCATCATGGTTAACTTTTTCCTTTATTTATCTGGATGACTGACTTGCTATTGGGTAGGCCCACTAAATGTTGACTTTTCATTACCTATTTTAAGAAGTAAGCAACTTTTTTATTCCATCATTGCCCTATAATGTTGTATTAAGGGAAAAAAAAAACAAACCTAGATTTTGATTAGAGAACACAGTCTCAAATTCTAACTTTTTACTGATGTCACCTTGGACAAATCATGTCACCTCCCTGGGTCTCAGTTTCCATATATGGAAAGGAGGAAATTGGATTAGATAGTCTTTAAAGACTCTTTTAGTTCTAAATCCATGAATATGACTGCTATCTATGGGTAGTTTTGGGGTTTATTTCACTGTATATCCTCTTTATGTAATTGCCTTTAGGTAAAAGGAAAACAGTGTTGGTGATAAGAAAGTCAAATGATGTCCAAGTCTTCATCAGTGAATGTCCATTGCTGTTGCTGTTTCCAACTCCATTCTTGTCAAGTCTAGTGGTCTGAACCTACTCTGGCATTAAAGTCACCAACAATGATAAGCTTATCCTCTCTTGGCACATTGATGATAACGGTCTCTAGGTCTTCAAAAAATTTTTTCTTTGTCCTCATCAGGGTTCATCATGGTGTGAACATAGACTCTGATGATGGTAGCATGGCATTTTCCTGCGAGTGGCACTCAGGTTGTCATGAGCCTGTCATTCGCTCCTTTTGGCAGGCATACCAGCAATCTGACTAGATTAGTTTTGATTGCAAAACTCATACCAGCTTCATAGCACTCCCCTTCACTGTGGCCATCCAGCTCCAACTTCAGTAAGCTGGCCTTCATTTGCCAACCTTGCCTCACTCACAGCTGCTATTTGGATATGATACCTGTTGAATTCTCTTGAAACAAAAGCAGTTTGTCTCTCAGGTCTACTGGATTTTGTATTGTAAGTGTGTACAAGTTCTATGTGCCAATGGTGAGGGGAATCATCTTTGGAGATGTTTTTGTACATTTTGTACATTTTTTTGTGTTTCAACCACAGAGTAGGATTCCCCACCTGCCAAGGTAATCAGGCCAGGGTTGGGTGAGCAGACAATGTTTAGGGCACCTTTTCTAGCCCCCTTCCACAACCCATAAGTTGAGCAGTGCAATTCTTAAAAGGCTGCTCAGATACTCAGGGGGCTGCTGAGTCCCACTGTTGCTTCCAGTGAAAAATGATTCTATGACCTGGGCCACCTGTGTGCAGGGTTGTGACCTGTTGCTTCATCACCTGCCTGTTACCACAGGACTTTGAGGGACAATAGTAAAGTGATGGGTGATGTCTTTGATTTGTGTGTAAATTGGATTTAAGTGAGGCAGAGTTGCATGAAGTCATCAGCCTCACTCTCTCCTCCAGAATAATCATAGTCCAGTGGCAGGACAGTATCTAGCCTGCTGGCTATGACTCAGGATACAGTAGATGACCTTGGTGTCTTCAGTGTCCAACCAAGCTCTAAGAGCTCCACATTGCCTGCTTCAGATGACTTAATGACTGTTGAAACAAATTGTTTTCATCTGCCCGTTCCAACAGAGGAAGTTTTCACATGCTTAGGGTAGACACCCTTCTAACTCACCAATGGGTTTGAAACTCCTTGGTTACACTCAACCAGATTTGGCCTGTCTGCTGAAATGGTTTACCTGTGTGTAGCTGCTGCACATGCTGCAGCTTCTTGAAGCCACAGCTGAGAGTTAGGTGGAACAGGTGGACATCAAAGGTGGAAAGAGCCCAGAAAAGGGCTTGGGCAGGCATCACACCAAAGGTACTGGTCCTGCCTGAACACTCTGAAGCTGACATGCAACAAAGTATGGATCAATTTTCTGTTGCCTGTGCTAATTTTGGCCTAATAATTAACACCAAGAAAACGCAGGTGCTCCATTAGCCACCACCATGCCTTCCCTATGTGGAACCATCAGTTGCAACAGATGGAGAAGCTTTGAATGCTGTGGATAGGTTCACTTCCCTTGGTAGTGTACTTTCCAGGGATGGACACAGTAACAAGTTTGACGTATGCATTGCCCAAGCTAGCTCAGTGTCCAAAGAAAAGTTTGGGAGAGAAGCAGTGTTAGACTGACTACAATATTGAAGGTCTACAGATCTGTTAGGTTGACCTCATTGTTGTATGTATGTGAAACATAGACAGTCTACCAGTACAATGCCAGGAAACTGAATCACTTCCATTTGAACTGTCTTAGGAAGATTCTGAGGATCACTTGGCAGCATAAGGTACCAGACACTGAAGTCCTTGTGCAAGCTGTAATGTCAAGCATTCAAACTGTGCTTCAGAGAGTGCAACTGCAATGGATTGGCCATGTTTTTTGAATGCAAATGTACGCTTGTCAAAAAGATTATTTTAGGGAGAACTCACGTGTAGTAGGTGATCATATGGTGGTCAGAAGAAGCAATACAAAGATGCTCTCAAGGTCTCCCTCAAGAACTTTGGATTTGACTATGTAACATGGGAGACACTGGCACAGGACCACTCAGCATGGTATGCCCACATCAGAAAGCATGCTGAACTCTATGAACAAAGTAGAATTGAGACAGCACAGAGTAAATATGGGATGCGCACATTTGGAGTATCTCCCTGCAAATATTCAAATGGACTATCTGTGCCTAACCAGTGGTAGAGCATTTTGAAGTTGTATTGGTCTGATCAGTCACAGTCAGACCCACTGAAACTTTACTTTATCACGGTGCTGTCATTTTGGTCCTTTTTGAAAAGGAAAGACAGCAACCATCTATATCTAATACATATGTCCTATATGTATTTATCCTCATCAGAGTTGACCAGCTTAGCTTAGTCTGATTAAAACAATAAATCCTGGGAAGAGAGGGATGATGTTCATGGAAATGGCTATGTGCAATCAATATTGAATAATCCACTGGTCCATTACCTGTTACAACTAAGAATAAATATTTTTGTCTTTATCTTTCTCCAGTCAACTCAGATTTCTGATTCATGGCAGAAAATGAGTAATTAAGACAAATTTAGTAGAGCTAGAGAAAATTTAATTATAATAGTGATTTGGGATAGACTCTCAGGAACTGGAAATGACCTCAGAAGTCATCTTACCTGCCTAATGGGATTTGAGGCCTCTTTTTTTTTTAATTCAACTAGAGAAATCTTTTGAAGTCTTTAGCCCACAATGCTCAGGAAGGAAGGTATTAATGAGATTACTTAAGTAAGTGGTGGTCTGAAATATGAATAAAATGGTGGCATGATGGATGAGCAGTATAATTGCTACTGAGTAGGCTTAGAGAAACAACTTGCACCTTTGGCATCTGCTGTAGCTGCTGACACTAAGTTCTTTCTGAGTTTGTAGCCAGCAATCTACAAATGTAAAGGGTGGGGAGGGGGAAAGTGAGGTGGTGGGCAGCAAAGATAGCAGTTGCAGTCAATCTCTGAGGTTGGTGATGTATGCTGTCTTTGCTTTAGTCAAGTAGGTAATTACTGAATTAAATCTATTTTGTTCCACAGTTGAGATACTTGTAGAATGAATATTTGAATTTACAAATTTCTCACCTGCAATATTGAGGGACAATCCCTTTTTGTGAATCAGCATGCTTCCCCTGGAGCCTGGCCACTGGGGAGCTCTGTGATATCTTCATGCTATTTAATCTCTCTGAGCTTCAGTTTCCTCATCAATTAAAATATTTCTGTTTGTAGGTAATAAAAGGGACCTAGAAAGCTGATGTGATTCACTTATACTGCCAGGAGAATTTACCACTAAATAAACTTGGGTTCAGACTAGGCCAGATTGGCTCCTTTCTCATAGAGGAGCTGTGAGGTACATTCCATCATTTCTTGTTTGTAGAATAGTCTGGAAAGAATTAAGGATCCTCAGGCTGGCTCTAGAATTTTAAAACCTGATCAACTATTTATCAACTCTTAAAAAAGTAGTAAGTAGAAGAGCTAACATTTGAATCCAGGTCCAGTGAAACCAAATCCTGCAAGTTTTGTTTCAGACTTTTTTATGTTTTCCCTCTTTAAGGGTAAATGAATTCAGTTTTGTAGGTACAGACAATTTTCCATGGATGTGGGATTAGAATTACATACATTGTATTATTTGTAGTGTTGAAAGCCTATGTGAATAAACTTTTTCTTTTTCATTTTCAGATAGGCTTCCTAACATTTAATTGATTTGACATTTAATAACTAACACCTTTTATGTGTAAAGATATGGCAAGTGTTCAACTACCTGATCTTCAATTTATGTGTAAAGTGAGATCAGATAATTCTCAAGCTTTTTTTTTTATTTAGGCCATCTCTGATTTTGTAATTACATACTATCTATGATTAATATTACTTTATTAGCCTTCATTGTTTTAATAAAATGTCATATTTTTAATTAAAATATAAGCATGCAATAATGTAATGAATACAGGACTGAATTTGTCAGTGCTTTCCCCTTCCCCAGGAGATTTCAACTCAATTTCCTGGGTTTTGAAGTAATTGTCCACTGAGATGGATCTTTTCTTTGAATGCTTATTCATTTCTTCTCCTTAGTCAGCTTTTGTCTATCTTAATCAATCATTCTGCTGATATTTCTATGCTATCTTTGCTGCAAATGTGCTTACCACTATCCTTTTCCCTTTGGAAGGTCTAAGGCTCTTGTGCTCCTCCCTCAGGCCTTGACGCCTTTTTTCTCTTCTCAGACATCCCTGGGATGGAATATATTTCCTTCAAGGGGTAAGAATATTCACATGGAGCAAACCTGAAGGGAAATTCTGAATATCTTCTGAAATTGGACCTAGTCTACCATTTCAATGCCTAAGAGGTCAAGAATTGGTCTAAGAACAATTCACAGAGGGATGCTTTGAGAATCTTCAGTAGTATGCATTCTTTTCACCCTTTTCTCCCTCCTTCTGCCATCTCCCAGTTCTCTCCTAGGATGAATTAATTACATTAATCTTTGATGCTCTTTCTGATCTAACTCTTCTCCACTTTCATGACCCCTAGGATCCATAGCTGTTTACTTTCTCTCTTCTCTAGCCTATGTGCTGTCCTGATTCCTCTGCCTTAATTCCTTCTGGTGGTAGGCTTGTCCCTGGAATACAGTTTTAGAGCTAACTTCAAAGGCCTACAAGTACTGCTGTAGCTGTGTTTTTAGCTGTATTTCCTTATGCCCAAAGGCTGTGTGGAGGGTAGGGAGCTGTGTGACACATCATTACACCCACAGCATTAAACCTAGGGGCCTCTGCTACCCCAGGCAATAGCAGAGGAGTCAACTCCTGAAGTCAGTTGCTTGCAATAGCAACATTCCTTAATTCATATGGGTTGCAAGAGGTCTAGGTCCACAGCACAGGTTGTAGGGGCCTTGCCATGTCAGGAAAATTTGAGAGTGATCAGAATACTGGACTGCGGAAATGTTTTTCATTTATTTACTTTTCTATAAGAATGACTTTATTATGGATTCTTTCATTCATATTCTTGTAATTGATCAGATTCCTGAGTTGCAAGATATCTTACTTATTCTGTGTGGAGGAAACTCCCCCTGAAAAAAAAATCCCCCTTCCCAGGATTCCATTTGACTACCGTTTAAGTCTCAGATTTTATTGACTCTGAAAATCAAATTAAGATGCCTAATTAGTCAGAATTAATTATAATAGGAAGCTACATGATTGCAAGGTTTTGCCTCGCAGTTCCAGCATCACAGGTAAGCTGCTCCTTCTCCTCCCACGCCAGTGAGTCCCTGTACTCCAGTCTTTGTATCCCTCAACTCAGTTTGCCTTTAAGAAGTGTACCTTTTTGTTCTTACCATTGAAAAATTTTTGAAGCTTGACCCGAATATAAAGAAGGCAAATTTTGACTTACACCTTGAAGAAATAACCTTTCTATCTAATCCTGAAGAAGCCTATAGTAGCTTCAGTGAAATAAAATAGAATACAGCCTGCTATTGGGTCTGTCTGCCTCAAATCTCTCCCCACTCCAGTCCATTCTCCCTTCAGCCACCACTGATTTTCCTACGGCATAGGTCTGATGATGTCATAACTCCACCCTCCATACTTTAAATCAATAAATTCCAATGGATCCCTATAGTATCCTGGATTAATTACAAAATTCCCTGTTTGGCATTCAAAACCTCAATCTAGCCCCCTCCTACCTTTCCAATATTTTCACACTTTGCTTTCATCTGGAATGAAGTCCCTCTTCAATTTCTTATACTAACTGGCCTAGTTTCCTTTAAAGTCGCAGCTTAAATCTCATCTTTTACAAGAAGTCTTTCTCACACTCCCTTAATTTCAGTTTCTCTACCCTTGGTTAATTACTTCTAATTCATCTTACTTTGTATAGATTTATTTACAAAATGTCTCTTGAAGGGTAGGAAAGAGTCTTATGCTCTTTTTGTATCCCCAGCTTCGAAGTGTCTAGCACATAGTAGGTGCTTAGTAAATGATTATTGATTGATTCTTACTTTTCCCTGCTAGAAGCAATAGCATAATAACAAAGTCATGGAAACAGGAATCTGGAAACATGGGGTCAAACCCAAACTTTTTCTCTAACTTACTATATGGCTTTCAGCAAATCACTCAACTTCTCTGAGTCAATTTCGTATAAAATCAGATGCTTGTATTGCTTAAGTCTCTTCCAGCGCTGACATTAAGTGATGTTTTTATGATTTTCTTATGCTTAGTATTGTTAAGGAGGAGATTTCCACTCCTCTTAGTCATTTCATTGTTCTTGTTGACCAACAGTAATGCAGCCACAGTGAATGACAAGTACTGTATGCTCATACTATCTTGACACATCAGATTAAGAATCTAAGCTCAGTCTTCATCCCTTATGAATATCTATATAAATAATGGAAAAATCATCCTTACCTTAGACCAGGTGAACACAGAACAAAGTGAAATGAAGTAATGACTGATACTTGACGGATGCAACTTAAGGAAGTAAAGTCAGATACTTATTGAGTAATTTTGGTACATCTATTTGGTATATATATATATATATATATACACTGTATGTTTGACTATTGGGTAGGAAATCAGAGGATTTGGATTAGAATCCTACTTCAAAATATTGCTTACATTTGTGATCTTGGAACACAGGGTAAAAAATAAGTAATTCTACCACTTTAAGTTTTCTACTTGAAGACTCAAATGATGCTCAGTGAAGATTAAGAGGAAATCCTTCCTCATTCCTTTTCCCCTATTCCTTACTTTTTTTTATCTGTGCCTTAATCAGCTCTGAGACCCAGGCGAATTAAGCAGAGCATTTCTGATTGTTACACATTAACATTTAGAATTTAGATACAGAGTAATGCCAGTTGTACTAAAGGATTGAACAAAAATATATTTCAAATTCAGGGTTGATAACATTTTTATAAAATGTAATACAATAGACATTGAGTTCATAAGTATTTTGTTAATGGGATATTTTCTGAAGAAATTCCCTTCTCCAGCTATCACCACATTCCCTAAATCCAAGAGAAAGCAGCATGGACTTCTGGCCCAAAGACTGCGATAGCTTTAAATCTGATCTTTCTGTCATGGCATTAAATTACAATGTCAGAAATAAGAATCTAGGGCCCATTGGTGGTATAAATAACTGGAGAAAGATTACAGTCTAAAACTGGCTGCATACATATTTAAAAAGCGCTGTGTATACGGATTGGGAAAATAGATAGCACTAAATCTAATAGGCCCATCCTGCTCTCTGCCCCCTAAGCAGTAATTTCAAGTCTCAGTGTTTTGGAGGATGGGAGTGTAAATGCATGCACGTATGTAAAGTGATACCTTCTAATAGCTCATATATTACAAACAAAGAGATGCCCCCTTACTGAGATAAGAACAGAAAATAAATATTTTATCATGCTCCTGCTGTTCCTTACTGCAACAATGAAATATTTGTCCCATTTAATTATATAAACAAGAAGTTGCTGCCAACATCAGGTTTTAAAGATGGCCTCATACTCCATACTCCTCCCTCTATAATAGGATCCACCATAGGCTTCAGTGGTGAATTTTCTGAGATTTCAGAGGGATTTTTCAAACATTTCCATATAGCTGCATTTTCTTCCTTTATTCTATGGTTTCATTTTACTGAAGGAACATTTCCTTTGCCAAACACATTGCATCTTTTAGAGAGAGAGAAAAAAAGAAAGAAATGATGACTTTACAATTATGATTTTCTATTTTCATAAGGAAAATTGAAAAAAGAAAGAGTTGAGCAATCATACTGTTTCCATTAATATCACTATCATCATCGTCATCATGTGCGACCAGGATGAGGTTCATATCATCCCTATTGTCCTGTCTGCTACTCAAGCTGTGCCAAGAATGCTTTCAGTGAGCCTATAGAATATAAGCTTATATCCTATTCAACTATGAAAAGCAGTTACATTACACACCTGTGCAACAGTCTACAGTACATTAAATATTCAAGAATAATAAGACTGTGACTTGTCTCAGAATGATTTCTATCTGAACCTCCTTCGAAAAGGATGAAAATGAGAAAATAACTCACATTTTGATAGTGCTTTAGAGGTTGCCAAGTGTTTTACATAAATTATAGCATCTGATCCAAGAAAGAGTAATAGCCTGGAAGTCGAGAGACCCACTGGCATGAGTCTAGTCCTAGGCAACCATTTGTGTTATCTTGGAGAAGTGACTTTTCACTGGTCATCAGTTCACATTTCTCTCTAAAATGAAGTAAAAGGCTAAGACTGGATGAGCTTTAAGGTCCCTTTGAGGTCTAAAATTCAAAGTCATAAGTCAAATACCAATTTCATTACAGCTTCCCAGTATATAGTAGGATTCTTTGAAAAAATATGTTTCGGAGGAAAGACATAGACTAATCAAAAAGGTGAGATTTATATCAAATGTGTTTTATTTTCTACAATAAAAGTGGTATTTCTCTGAACAGAATACCAGTGTTGGTATCAGTCTGTAACTTATAAGTTTCAAAATGTCATCATTTGCACATTTATTTTAGAGTTTAGTTTCTTTTTCCATGGATTTTTTTCCTGTATTTTTTGTATGTAGATAGATAATATATGTTATTAAAATAATGACCTCTTAGAAAGTGGAACTGATTTATACACAAACAACTAAGGATGATGAAAATAAGGATGAGGTAATAGGGAGTGATTTTATTTTACGAGAAGAACTCAAGTAAAAAGCTCTGTCAATACAGATAGATACTGCCTGTGCAACTTATACATTTTTAGAGAGCAATTAAGAGCGGTGAGAGAATGAAAGACTTACTCAAAGCTCCCCTGCCAAGATGAGTTAGAGACAGGACTTGAACACATATCATTATGGTTCCTAGGCTTGTCCTTTATCCACAATATCATACTGCCACACTAAGAATAATGAGAATAATTTTATAAACATATACCTTATAGCAGCATGTATTTCTATTGCATATTAATGTATCAATAATATTCTCATTATAAAGATGAGGACACTAAAACTCATTACATTTAAATGACTTACACAAACTGATAGGATTCAAATCCAGATGTTTTGACTTCAAAATCTACACTCGCTTCAATTTACAAGAGAATTTTATCAAACACCTTTCACGACTACGACTATGAGTTCTATTCTTTACCAAACAAGGGATAGAAGTAATCATAAAAAAAAGGTAATTTTAATTATGTGGAAAGGGAATAAGTATTTATTAAGTACCTACTATATGCCAGGCCCTGTGCTAAACATTTTACAAATATCTCTTTTGATCCTCATAATGACCCTGGAGATAAATTTTATAATTTCCTCCATTTTACATTTGAGGGAATTGGGGCACAGAGAGCTTAAGTGACTAATCTAGGGTTAGAAAATAGTATGTGTCTGAGGCTGGCTTTAAAATAAGGTCTTCTTGATGATAAGTCCGATGCCCTATCCATTTTGCCAACTGACTGTCTTTTCTTTTTGAGGGAGGGGAAACTTGTAAGAATAAACTTAATTCAACCAAGGTGAGAGAGATGACTGAATTTGAAAAAGAAATCTTTGTATCAAATATCTCTTCTATATCACTATTACCCACACTATAAAGTGAATTAACAAGGACTTATAAGATCAAAAGCCATTTCCTAATTTCTGTCTTTAAAGACAGGAACAAGTAGCTTTGAAAAGAACTACAAACTGTTTACCATATAAAAGATTGTTCTCAACCATTAAATATAAAAGACATTCTTATCAAAATAGCTTTAAGATTATGCCCTGGGACCCAGAAATTGGTAAAAAAAAAAAAAAATATGGAAGACTAGAGTAATCTAGGTGGAAAGGATTGTAAAAAGAGAGATATACTTAGGTCTACCCCTTCTAGTGACATTAATTAGTAAGGCTATTTGGAATTATGCTGAGAAATTTATTAAAATATCACTACCTTTTGATCCAGAGATCTTACTACCAGACATTAGACCCCAAGGAGGTCACTGATAAAATGAAAGTTCCCATAAAAAACAAAATATTTTTTTAAATATAAATTTATTTATTTAACTTTTTACATTCATTTTAACAAAATTTTGGGTTCTAAATTTTCTCCCCTCTTATCTCTTTCCCCCACCCCAATATACCGAGCATTCTAATTTTCCCTATCACCAATCTTCCCTCTCTTCTATCATTCCTCCCTTCTCTTGTCCCCATCTTCTCTTTTGTCCTGTAGGGCCAGATGGCTTTCTATTCTCCATTAACTGTATTTCTTATTTCCTAGTAGAAAGAACAATACTCAACAGTTGTTCCTAAAACTTTGAGTTCCAAATTCTCCCCATCCCTTCCTCCCCACCCGTTACCTTTGGGAAGCAGGCCATTCAATATAGGCCATATCTGTGTAGTTTTGCAAATGACTTCCATAATAGACGTGTTGTGTAAGACTAACTCTATTTCCCTCCATCCTATCCTGCCCCACATTGTTTCTATTCTGTCTTTGGATCCTGTCCATCCCCAAGTGTTGACTTCAAATTGCTCCCTCCTCCCATTGCCCTCCCTTCCATCATCCCCCACACCCCGCTTATCTCCTTCTCCCCCACTTTCCTATATTGTAAGATAGGTTTCCATACGAAAATAAGTGTGCATTTTATTCCTTTCTTTAGTCGAATGTGATGAGGGTAAACTTCATGTTTTTTTCTCAGCTCCCCTTTTTCCCTCCACTAAAAGTCTCCTACTTGCCTCTTGAATGAGAGATAATTTACCCCATTCCATTTCACCTTCTCTCCTCCCACTACATTTCTCTCTCACCGTTTACCTTAATTTCTTTTAAGATATGGTCCCATCCTATTCACTTCAATCTGTGCTCTCTGTCTCTGCATGTGTGTGCATGCGTGTATGTGTGTGCATGCACACGTGTGTACATGTGTGTATGTGTGTGCATGTGTGCTTGTGTGTGTGTTTTTGTGTATGTGTGTGTGTGGTCCCACCAACTACCCAGATACTGAAAAGTTTTAAGAGTTACAAATATTGTCTTTCCAAGTAGGAATGTAAATTGTTCACCTTTGGTAGGTCCCTTATGACTTCTCTTTGCTGTTTACTTTTTCATGCTTCTTCTCATTCTTGTGTTTGAAGGTCAAATTTTCTTTTCAGCTCTGGTCTTTTCATCAAGAATGCTTGAAAGTCCTTTGTTTCACTGAAAGACCATGTTTTCCCCTGAAGTATTATACTCAGTTTTGCTGGGTAGGTGATTCTTGGTTTGAGTCCTAGTTCCTTTGACTTCTGGAATATCCTATTCCACACCCTTTGATCCCTTAATGTAGAAGCTGCTAGATCTTGTGCTATCCTGATTTTATTTCCACAATGCTGGAATTGCTTCTTTCTAGCTGCTTGCAATATTTTCTCCTTGACCTGGGAATTCTGGAATTTGGCCACAATGTTCCTAGGAGTTTCTCTTTTTGGATCTCTTTCAGGTGGTGATCGATGGATTCCTTCAATACTTATTTTGCCCTCTGTTTCTAGAATCTCAGGGCAGTTTTCCTTGATAATTTCATGAAAGATGATGTCTAGGCTCTTTTCTTGATCATGGCTTTCAGGTAGTCCCATAATTTTTAAATTGTCTCTCCTGAATCCATTTCCCAGGTCAGTTGTTTTTCCCATGAGATATTTCACATTCTCTTCCATTTTTTCATTCTTTTGGTTTTGTTTTGTGATTTCTTGGTTTCTCAGAAAGTCATTAGCCTGCATCTCTTCCATTCTAATTTTGAGAGAACTATTTACTTTAGTGAGCTTTTGAACCTCTTTTTCCATTTGGCTAATTCTGCTTTTGAAAGCATTCTTCTCCTCATTGGCTTTTTGAACCACTTTTGCCAGTTGAGTGAGCCTATTTTTCAAGGTATTATTTTCTTCAGCATTTTTTTGGGTCTCCTTTATCAAGGTATTGACCCGTTTTTCATGCTTTTCTTGCATGTCTCTCATTTCTCTTCCCAGTTTTTCCTCCACCTGTCTAACTTGATTTTCAAAATCCTTTTTGAGCTCCTCCATGGCCTGAGTCCACTGGACATCCAACTTGGATGTCTGGGATGCAGAGGCCCTGACCTCCACGTCTTTCCTTGATGGTAAGAATTGTTCCTCATCATCAGAAATGAAAGGTGGGAACATCTGTCCCCCAAGAAAGTAGTTTTCTATGGTCTTATTTTTCTTCCCTTTTCTGGGCATTTTCCCAGCCAGTTACTTGACTTCTGAGATTCCTCTCCACCCCTGCCTAGATCTTAGATCTGCCCAGCTATTGCTTGGGGTCTGAGATTCAAATGCTGCTCCCCAGCCTCAGGGCTTTCCACAGTGGGTGTGGCTGCTATTCAATGTGAACTTAAGTTCTGGTGCTCAGGTGGGGGCAGGGCAACCTCCCAAGCTCAGTTCATCAGGGGGTTTATGCAGAGACTTTTGGTAATGGCCCTGAGCTCCTGCCTGCTTAGGGAGTCCTCGACCACCTCTCCATCTGGTGCCTCTGCTGCTGCCTCCCAAGGGGGCCCGAGTCACGGAGACACTCCGCTCCCCTCTTGGACAGCCCAGAAGTCTCACTGACCTGTACCACTTGTGGGTGGAGGGACCTTCGTGGCCGCCAGAAGTTCCATTCCTGAAGCGTGCTCAGATCTGCTCCTCTGGAGCCACCTGGCCAGGGCAGTGCAGGGGTGGGCTCCATGTCTGGAGCATGATGGACCCCTGGGGATGGCTTTCCAGGGCTCTCTGGAATGGAAATCTCCTTCCCTGCATTTCTGCGCAGCTTGCAGTGCTCCAGAATTTGTGGGGAGTTCTTTTTACAGAAAATATATGGGCTGTGGGTTCGGAGCTAGCATAGTTGAGTCTTTCTACTCTGCCATCTTGGCTCCTCCCAGCAAACACCAAAATATTTAAAGCAACACATAACATGGCATTAAAGAATTGAAAATGAATGAGATGCCCATTCATCTAAGAATGACTTAATAATTTGTTCTACATTAAAGCAACATCATAATTGCAATGAAAAATATGAAGAATAAGGGAAACAAGGATATTTACATGAAAATGTAATGATGAAAAGTGAAGCTAGAAGAAAATAATATATATACAAGGACTACAGTAACATTACTGGAAAGGACAACAAAACAACTGAAGGTGAATATTTTGCAATTATGGTGACCAAGTTGGTCCCACACAAGAAATAGGTCAAGATGCTGCCCCCATTTCTTTGCAGAAGAGGACTATGAGTGTAGGTTCTTCACAATAATATCAACGTTTTTCCAATGTGTTGGTTCATTTACTGAACTTTTAAATGCCTGTTTGTTTGGTCTTTGTTACAGGTGATGGCTGGGATAGTGAGAGGCTAGCTGTGCTGTGAAATATAAATGATATGAAAACTAAAAAAAAAAAATTAACAAAATGAATCAAATTGACTTCTGACTTCAAATCTGCCTTCTCTTCCTAACACTGAGAAGGACCCAAATATAAGGAAGGTAACATTTTCAAAGAACTTCTGGCAAGAAGGCTGAGTGAGATGTTATATACAAGCCTAACTTGTTTTGTAAGAGCCTCAGAAAATCAATTTCTTCCTCCCTCCTCTCTTTCTTCCTTTTCCCCCTCAATCTTCTCCTTCTGTTCCTTCCTCTCTCCCTCCTTCCTACCTTTCCTCTCTTCCTCCCTCCCTTCCATTCATCCTTTCTTCCTCCTTCCTTGGTCCTCAACTCCCACCTTTCTTTCTCCTCCCTTCCTCCATCTGTTCCTTCCCTACCTTCTTCCCTTACTTCTTTTCTCCTAAGCTACCTTAAGTGTCCTAGATTCAAGTTAAATATCATCTTCTATAGAAAATTGTTCCTAGTCCTTTCTGTGATAAATATTTTCATTCTGAGTTTACCTTCCATTTGCTCTGTATATATCTTGTATACATGTAGTTATTTACATGTTTTCTCTCCTATTAGAATATAAGCTTCTTGAGGACAGATACTATTTTTGCCTTAGGAAACAGCTGCTAGAACAGTGGATAGAGTGCCAGACTTGGAGTCAGGAAAATCTGAATGCAAATCCAACCTTAAATGCTTACTATCTGTGTAACCCTGGGAAAAGAGCAACCTCTATTTTCCTCAGTTTCCTTAAAATGGGAATGATAATAACACCTACCATATAGGGTTTTTTAGAGGATCAAATGAAATAATATTTTCAGAAAGTACAGTGCCTTCACATTATAGGAGCTCTATAAATGATTCTGCCCTTATTTCCCTTTCTTTGTATCCCTAGCTTGACACAGTGTGTGGCACATAGTAATCATTTAATAAATACTTGCTGACTGAATAACTAGCTATGTTATTACTGGAAAATAATTTTTTCTCACCTCTTTAAAATGACCAAAGCAGTAGTCACAGCCCTTCTTCACAGAATTGTGATGAAAAAATGTATTAGATTAAGCTTTAAGTCACATAGTCTGATAAATACCATAAAAACAATATCACTCTAGCATTTTTACCAGTTAGTTGATCAACAGACATTTGCTCAGTGCTTATTGTGTATCAGGGAATGTGCTGAACCTTGGGGATACAAAGAAAGACAAAAATAGTCCCTGTTTTCAAGAAGCTCAGACTCTAATATAGGAAATGACATGCAAGCAAGTATATACAAAGCATATGCATACACACACATGCACACACACACACACACACACACACTGAGTTGGAGATAATCCTAGAAAGAAGGCATTTGCCTTAAGGGGGACATTGAAGGGCTTTTTCTAGAAATTGGGAAATTATTTTATTTTATTTCTATTTTTCTAATTTTCAATAATTTTTACATATACATTCATATTAAACATATTTTCACATTAGTCATGTAGTAGAGAAGAATTAAAACCAATGGGAGAAATCACGAGAAATGAAACAGAACAAGAAAACAACAAAAAGAGGGTAAATAGTCGGCTTCGATCTGCATTCAGACTCCATACTTCTTTCTCTGGATGTGGACAGCATTCTCCATCATGAATCTTTTGGAGTTGTTATTGATCCTTGCATTACTGAGAAAAGCTAAGTCTATTCAAGTTAGTCATCTCTGGATACGGCCATTACTGCATACGATGTTCCAGGCTCTGTTCACTTTTCTGCAATTCAGTTCATATAACTCTTCCCAGGTTTTTCTGAAGTCCATCTGCTCATCAGGAAATTGGGATTTTAACTGAGACTTGAAGAGAGTTAGAAAAGACCATGGCAGAAATGAAGATTATGTGAGTCTTGGAGGAGTTAGTGAAAATGCCCTGTCTGGAGCAGTGTCTTGTGCAGAAAATAACATGGAGTTCAACGCTGCTAGATAGAATAGCACATGGAGGGCAGTGAGGTGACAATGACTGGGAAGGTAGGAAGGGCTCAGGCTTAGAAAGAGTTTTAATATCCAAACCAAGGATTTTCTTTCTCATATTGGAAATGATAGGAAGGTCTTGAATTATATGGAGAGGGAGGTGGGCAAGAGCATCCACAGAGTCACAACTGCACTTTTGAGCAATCATTTTGAGAGTTGACTTGAAGATGGACTGAAGTAGGGAGAGAACAGAGACAGGGAGATCAAGCAAAAGACTGGAGGAATAACGGACTGCCAACTTTGTAGCTATTACAAAATTCTAGAATATTCCTCCAAGGCTTTAAAGTTTGTCTTTGAATCTATGCTTCTTTCATGGGCAAAATTTTTTGATCAAGACGCTGGGTGTTTCCACTTCCAATGTACGTGTTAGCATTCCTTAATAAATATGCAGAAATTAAAACAATATTAGCCAAAGAGGAATCTAACTTGGTGACAGATGAGGTGTTTTTCAGCTGTCTGTAGCATAATTCATTAATTTTGTTTCAGTATTTAATTAAGCACTTATGTGTATCTATGTAAAGGATTTGGAACAGCCAATTAAAAGTTTCAACACAGTCCTTAAAAATTAATTAACCACTAATGTCATGGACTAACTCATAGCACCGGTGTTAACTACTGTAGAAAGAATTCTCTTCTTATTTGTCTAAATTGTATTTCTCTACCTAGAAATGCATTTCAGTAAAAAGAAGAAGAAGAGGAAGAGGAAAAGGAGGAGGAGGAGGAAGAGGAAGAACAGAAGAAGAAGAAGAAAAAAAAAAGAAGAAAAGAAAAAGAAGAAAATCTATAATGTGCTTATATCATGACCTGTGGAAAGAGCACTGAATTTTGAGTTAAAAGAACTGATTTCAAATGCAGCTCTGCTATTACCTAATTGTGGATCCTTGCCCCTTTTGCTGCCATTATCTGGACTTTGGTTTTCCTCATCTGCAAGATTAGACACAGTGCTGCCCTTCGAGTTTTAAATCTTACAAAACTCATACACTCAGAACATCTAGGGCCAGGGACTTCATCAGTATTAGCTGTCCTTTTAGTAAATAGATTTCATTCTTCTGTAATTCAATAGATGATACTTTATAGAGTTTCTATGGTCAAAAATGTTATCACTCTGCAGTCTACCTGGTGGTTCTCCTCCATGAACTGAGTTGGTCTTTCTTCTAATAGCAAAAGTACAGAGATCATCAGTAGACCCATCTGTGGCCCATTTTCCTTCCCAAGTATGTAGGAGATGACAGAGTTTTAATTTCTTTTACATAGCTTTCTAGAATAAACCCAAGGTCATATAAGTGTTATAATATGTAGAGGGCTGAATTTGGAGTCAGGCAGACCTGAGTCAGAATCTCATCTCAGACATTTATTAGCCTTGTGACACTGGGAAAGCCACTTGCCTCTTGAGACTCTATTTCTTCATCTGTAGAATAGGGAAAATAATGAGTGTATGGCCAAGTGGAATCATAAGAGACAGGTTCAAATACAAGTTCTGTCTGTTTCTTGCTATACAACCCTATGACAAGTCACAAGCTTTCTGGGTCTCAGTTTCCTCTCTGTAAAATGAAAAGGTTGCATCCCTAGAGTCCCTTCCAAATATTCTCTTATTGCCCTATAAAGCAATGAAAGAAACATATGTGTATCTATCCCCACATTTAGAAAAAACCTTTTAGGGACTACTGCATTATAATGTGGGAGAACAAGCAGCACCATAAGTCAGGTTTAGTCCTCAAGTGCCAAATTTAGAGAGCTCTGAAAGCACTTGCAGTCTTCCACAGCATAGAAACAACAGACTTAGCACCTAATTAGCAAAAATAATGAGTTAAAATGGAAAATTCCCAGATGGTGGGTAACATGCTTCCTTCCCACTTTGGACACAACTAAGTTGAACTCTTTCTCACTCTGCTCAAGCTCTGCTCCTCCTTTTAATGTTAATTGTCCCAGATGTAAACCAAGTTACAGCTTTGAGAGTCAGTCCAACACAGTGAAATTGGGCTCAGTTTGACTGATTTATATACAATTCAACCAGCATTTCTCCATCAAACACTGACTTCACCATGCTAGATTCTAAGAAAGATACTGCTTCGTTAAGAAACTTATGTAAGAGGCAGGCCTAATCTTCATTAGTTTGTAATCTACATGGTTCATAGTCATATAGGGCTGCATGACATACACAGATAATAATACACACAAATAATTATAATGATATAGAACTGTATGATAAAGAAATGTCAATGTTTTCCTTCTGGTAATAGATACATTAAAGGATCAGGTATTCTCATTCTAGACTGGTCACTAGAAAATGATCTGTCCTTGGCACGTTACTGTGGTATAACATAAAGAGTGCTAGAGAAAGGAGATCTGGGTTCAATCCTATCTCCAGTTCCTAGTGCAGAATCTCAGGCAAAGCATAAAACCTCTTCTATGACAGAAAGGGTGGTATCAGATGATCTTTAATGGCTCTCTCAATTCTAAATCCAGTGGTTACAACTATGACCACCGAGTCACTTTTCTTTCATCTCAGGGCCTCAGTTTCTCCATATTTAAAATGGAGATTTTGTAGATACAGAACTGATTTCTGTGAAAACTGAAGTGGCTTTTCCATTATGAAAGAAAAGATATAATAAACAAAATGGTTTCTTATTGTCAAATTATTGCACTAAGTGGCATTAGTAATGAGAAAATACTCTGGATGACAGTTGGGATATGAGTTTTGGGGATGTGTCCAGAATTTGATTGTGAGCTCCTTGAGGTCAGAGCCTGTCATTTGTCTCCTTTTTGTGCCACTATTCATTAGCACTGCGTATAGCAATAATAGCACATAGTGGGCACTTAATATGTTTATTGATTAGATAATTGATTGATTGGTGGTACAGTGACTAGTATTGCATTCCTAAAAATAACCTGGCAACCTGATCCAATCCTTCTCTTTCACTTTTCATTGTGATTTTTTTCCTATGTTCTTAGCCATGGGTTTATCTCTTTTCTCAGTAGGATAATAAGACTTCTTAGTGCTTCATTCAATCCACACCTCAGATTTTCAAGCAAAGCTGCTACTTATGAAGCTGCTGATTATAGAAATATATATGAACCCAAAATTCTATAGAAATAAATATAAATTTAAAGTCTACAGTTGACCCAAGCAAGGAATGGTGAATAGCAAAAAAGTGCCCAATATACAAACATGGATCAAGTATAGAACAGATGTTTTATTCACAAAGAAGAAAAAGTGAGATATGAATCAATTGAGAATCATAAAATGTTTAAAAAAGAATCTGGTAATATGCCATAACTAGTAAAATTAATTAGTGGAATTATATTAAAGCCTCAATATGATACAATTTTTTTCTTTCTAAGGCTTTAATTAGTCATTTTGCATTTCACCATCACTAAGGAAAATACGATAAGATACCAAGAATGATTGTCCTTCCAATGACCTTACTTTCTCTCTAGAGGTGATTCTTTCTTTGCCAATGGTCTGCTATGACTGCTGCTGGACCCACAAAAACTCTGGTTGTTATGCCTGATTCTTTCCAGTACCTCAGTTCTTCTAAGATCTTTGGATATTCATAAAATTGATACTGAAAGAGGAAGTGGACAAGAGAGAAAACTGAAGCCACAGATGCTCATATAGGTCCAGCTCCACATGAGGAACAGTGATCCCTGTTGTTATTCTTCCTTGGTAGAAAAGAATTTCCTTTTCTATCCCTGGAAGAATTCTCATATTACTCTTTGTATTTTGGAAGATGAGTGTACCACCAGCCAGAAGTTGCCTCTTCTTTCACCCATTGTGATACCCTATATCATTGACTATTTTTTTCCAGCTCAGCAGCTAGTCAGGGGGATTCAATACATAAATGATTTATGCATATCTGGATGTATTCAGATGATACCTACACATGTTTACATTTCAATGTGGTCTCCCAGGGGCAGGTAGTATTCCAAAGCAGAACAATTCCAAAGTAATTTCCTTCATGTGAGTTTGGGGCAAAAAGACATCTTTTAAGAGCTACATCTCACGTTGGAGAATTTGGCAAAATAGATTCTTCCTCTCTTATGTTTTCTCTTGCTAGGCAGTTTTGTTTACAATCAGTCCAGGTCATAGGCTGGTAATGAATCTTTTGGTCATTCCTAATGACATGTTTGAACAATGGCCTTCAGTATAATAGGAATGAATTAGTGTCTTGTCCATAGAAGAGGCAGAAAAAAAAAACTTTAATAAGATAAAAATGTTCTTAGCTGGCAGCGTACAGTAAAAGAAAGCAAAAAAAGATAAAAAAAAAAGCAAAACAATTGCAAAAGCCCATCTCTGTGTGGAGAATAGTGGAATGATAAAAGATTTAATGATGAACTGTGCATTTTTGTGTGAAAAAACACTATAGAAAACAGAGCCAAGATGGCAGAGTAAAGGTAGGGACTCACCTGAGCTCTCCCTCAAAATCCTTCCAAATATCTTTAAGAATGACTCTAAACAAATTCTAGAGTAGTTGCATGCACAAAAAGATGGAGTGAAACAAATTTCCACCTCAAGATTTCTAGAAAGTTTGGCAGGAAAGGTCTGTTGCACCAAGGGGAGAGAGGAAGGGGAGAGAGTAGGGAAGTGTAGCACAGCTCACACCAGCACACACTGGGCCCTGGCAAGTCCAGAGCTGACCTTTGTGCAACTGAATAACTGGAAGGAGTGGCGGTTTCCAGAATTCTCAGCCCACAGACACCAAAGACAACTTAGAAGGTTCACAAGAAAGATATGTTGCACCTGGGTGAGAATGAAGTATAGTCTAGTGAAGACCATGACAGCACAGCTTCAGCCACAGCAAACCAGTAGCAGAGCCTTGGGAGTGGCTGATTCAGCAGTGACAGCTTCTAGAGGTCTAAGTTTGCAGACAGTAAGGGTACTGAACACTTGTCAGAAGGAGAGTACAGGATTCTTTTTGCTAGCTCTGAGGTAAGGCTCTTTTGCTTTGACCATGCTGTGATCTGGGTCACAGTCCTAGGTGACAGTCTCAGGCAGTCTCACTAGCCCAGCAGAACTTGTGGCTACACTGGAGCAGGGAGCTTCTTCACAATTCCAGGGAAGAAAAGAGTGCATGTGGAATAAACATCTCTTCTTCATCACACCACCTTCAAAGAACTGAAAACTCACAGGTCCCTATAAGTATCTCTGAAAAAAATTGTACAAAAGTCCTGAAGCTTAGAACAATGTCCCTTCCACCCTGGAATGAGAGCCCTACTTTAAGAAAGATTTAGAAGTCAACTAATAGATTGTATAAATGAGCAAACAATGAAAAAACCACATCTGAATATTGAAAGTTACAATGACAAGAAAGTTACTGTGACAAGAAAGATCAAAATACACACTCAGAAGAAGACAAAGAAGTCAAAGTTCCTACATACAAAGCCTCCAAGAAAAAACATGAATTGGTTTTGGGCCATGGAAGAACTCAAAAAGGATTTTGAAAATCAAGTAAGAGAAGTAGAGGAAAAATTGGGAAGAGAAATGAGAGGGATGCAAGAAAATCATGAAAAAATTATTTTTTTTTACCATGATCTTTTACCAACAGCTTGGTAAAGGAAACACACAAAAAATACTGAAGAAAATAACATCTTTCAAAATAGACTAGGTTAAATGGTAAAAGAGATCCAAAAAGTCAATGAAGAGAATGTCTTAAAAAGCAGAATTGGTCAAATGGAAAAGAAGGCCCAAAAACTCACTGAAAATAATTCAGAGCAAACAGAAGCTAATGCATTTATGACAATCAAAATAATTTTTAAGATAGTAGATGATGTGAAATATCTCATCAAAAAATGAGCTAGAAAATAGAACCAAGAAAGATAACTTAAAAATTATTGGATACCTCGATGTCATGATCAAAAAAAAAAAAAAAGAGAGAGAGCTTAGACATCATTTTTTCAAGAAATTATCAAAGAAAACTTCCCTGATATTCTAGAACTACAAGGCAAAATAGAAATTGAAAGAATTCACTCATCACTTCCTAAAAGAGATCCCAAAATGAAAACTGCAAGGAATATTGCAGTAAAATTCCAGAGTTCCCAGTTTAAGGAGAAAATATTGCAAGAGGCCAGAAGAAAATTACTATAGAGAATCTGGGAGGTACAATAATGGAAATATTGTCATGCTGGTCATTAATTTCCTTACCTTATATGGTCATCATTATGTAGTTGTCCATTTGGAAAAGAGCTAAGGAACTTGGACAGTGTTGTTCAAGTTTTTTTAGTCTGACTTTTTAGCTTGTATCTCCTAGACGCAGAATGTTGAGTGAGCAATAATGAGGATTATAAAATCCGATTCTCTTAAATATGGCATATCTGAATTACTGGACATATCTATTGCTTTCTCTGTTTCACATTCTGATGCTTGTTACCTGACTGACCGCAGTCAAATCACTTAATCATTCTGGATCTGAATTTCTTCATATTCAAAGGGAGGGATTTGGAGAAGATAATACAACAAAAGGAAGTAGTATGGGCCAGCTACCCCTAGCAGCTCCTCAACAAAGACCTAGAACAAATAGCTTGTGTCCTGATCAGGAAAACCCCCTCCCCACCAAAAAAAAAACCCTCCCAGTGAATTATTTTTTTCCATTCCAGTTTGACATAAGGAAACAATGTTATGTGGACACAGAATAAGAACTATTTAGGAGTATACAAGCTGGAGACTTCAGTCTAAAAATTGACTCAAGGTCAAAGGATACGAATGAGGGGAAGAACAGGTCCTAGGTCAAGGTAAGAGGGGCCTAATTCAGTGGAGAGAGTAGGAATAGGTGTCAGCCAACTCATACCACAGATTCTGATTACAGATCAAGTGTGAACTGAATAGGGGACATAGAGTATACCTAGTGTTGCGAAGTTTGAGGCCTAAGGTTGTGTCCTAAACATACTGAAAGACTATGAATAATTATCCAGCCTGAATTGCCCAGAGATTCTTGAAGAAATCACCACTCAATGTCCAGAGAAAGCTGCATCAAGACCCAAGGAAACACAAAATAACACAAAACCAAACCCAACCAAATACAGACATTTCCTTGAGAAGGAGGCAAAGGCTGACTCTAGTGCAAAAGTCTAAGTCAGGAATTGAGGATGGAAGAAACTGAACATAGGTTCTCTCTTTTCTCCCCTCCCCTAATTCATTTGTAAATACCTATTATGATGACAGGAGTTTCCAAGATTCAGTAGGTTTAGTAGTACACGTAACAACCTTTACTGGAGCAACAGACTCTTTGGAAATAAAAATGAACCAAATTGAAATTAACGACTTTGAAAGAGCAAGAAATACACACATACACACACACACACACATAAGTAAAAAGACTGGAAAATCAAAGAAATTGTAGATTATCTCATGTTAAAATTAATTGACCTGGAAAACACATCTAGGAGAAATGATTTTGGAATCACTGGACTGCCTGAAAGCATGAAAGAAAATTGCCCATATTACTTAGATACAGAAGGCAAAGTTAAAATAGAAAAAACAAAACAATTGCAACACTGGTAACCTCCTCAAAGAAAATTGAAAATGAAAATTCATAGACAAAATCCAAAACATCCATGATAAATAACAAATATTGCAAGCAGCAATAATGAACTAAATTATTGAGGCATCAGATTCAGGATCACACAAGATTTCCACCATCATAAAGGAGTAGAGCCTTTAGAAAGTGATATTTCAGAAGACAATTACAATCAAGAATAATCTAACCATCAAAAAACAGTGCAATCTCAGAGGGGGGAAATTGTTCTTTAATGGAATAGATGAATTCTGTTCTGAATGAAATGACTAAAACTGAACTGACACTTTGAAATACCAGCACAAGAATGAAAAACAATACAGGAAAAGAAAAATATAAAGAACAAAACTTAAAAAGGGATCATTTTTGTTTATTAATATAAAGAGACATTGCATGAGTCCTTTCAAAACTGAGAGAAATGATGATTTCTCCTATTTCTTCATTCAGAAATCAGCCCCTGTAGATTATTTAGGCAGTCTTTGAAGTGCAGGGCTGATAATGAGAGGGAAATCTTGAATCAGTTAAAAAATGTAAAGAAAGTTTGGTTTAGGTGAATTGATGAATTCTGGCTCATTGTACTTTACTTAGAGAGGTCTTGGGAAAAAAATGGATCTCACTGATGATTACCCTAGACAGGGGGACATAGGTATAGCATAAGACTCCTTCTCCAAGACTGAGTGATCAGACTCATATCTTCCAGTCTTTTTGGGAACAACTATACTTCCATTGGCACATAAACATTGAGTGGGTACCATGAGGGGTCTTTTGCATTTGCAAGTGTCACCTAACCTTTTTACTAATGATTGCTAGCATGATTAATAAAATGATTAGTTACCTAGAAATTAATTCTGTTGAACTTTTTATACATCAGAGAACTCTAATATCACCAGAAGCCATAGAGGGATTCAAAGAAAACTGAAAGTCATAGGAGTAGTTTTGTTATATTTTGCTGATTTCAAAAGAAGATATAAAAAGGAGGGAAGAAGTACACTAGGGAAAAAGAGGAGAAGGGTGGGGAAAATTGTTTCACATAACTGGCATATGCAAATAGAAGATTGTATAGACAAGGAAGAAAGAGTGTGAGCAGCACTCAAGTCTTACTTTCTTCTGAAGTGGTCAAAATTGGGAAGAATAGAAACATACAATTTGGTACAGAAATATATTTCATTCAACAGGGAAAGAGGAAGAAAAAGAATGAAGGGAAAGGAGAGAATAAGAGAGAGGGTAGATATACTAGCAAACACACTAGCACACAGGGTGGACTGCTAGCACAGGTTTCTTGATCTGCTTTTCTAAGGGAAAGACAGCTTCAAAGAGGTCAACAATCTTACTGCAATTACAGATAAGTAGAAAGAAGTGAGTATAGAAAATACAAGCAGAGAAATTAGCACAGAGATTCAACAGACAGTGCTCCAACGGTCTGGACAAAGTAATACAACCATCAACATACACCACTGGACCAAGGGAGCATCTATATCTGAATAGTTGGGAGGCTCTTAACAAATAGCTACTCTGAGTACCATTCAAGGGAATTAAAAGGTCCTTCTCTTGAGCAAGTCCCCAAAGCAAAATGCCAACTTCCCAGAATATATAACAAGACTGTAATGCTAATGAGTTAAAGATATTCCCCACCCATTGATTGGCCTGTTCATTAAGGGAAGCTTGATTAGGGGAGGCCCACGCCTTTTGTTCATTTTCTTATGAGGCATTGGTTCTCAAGGGTTGTGATGCCCTTTGGCTCTGAAAAATGTATAAATATTCTGAGGTGAGTTTTTACTTTGAGGCTTACTCATTGAAAGTGTTTGTTTGACTACATGAGACTCTGGGCAGCTGCTAAAGATTTGAAAACGCAGAGTTTGGCACTTTTCTCTCTGATAACTATGTATATATTGCTTATGATTAGACAGTTAGAAGCCTTGTCTGTTGATTTCAATTTCTCTGTATTTTCTCTGAAGTTCAGAGTGCTGACTTTTCCCCCTGGACTAACTGAATGATATATGTGCATGATTAAAGTGATTGTTGACCTTTCAAAGGTTGCTTTCCTTTTAGAGAAGCAGATCTAAGAACCTCTACAGCAGGCTCTCCTGTGTATGTTGGGGTGCTTGCTTTCACAAAAATTTACCCTGATTGGTTCAGAGATAGTAGGCATGAACCTATGTGACTCAGTACATCTGTGAATTATCAGGGTTCAAAGGAGATCAGTCCTTCAGATATTTATAATTTAGCCTGAGTCTAGCAAACTGAACTCCAGAAAACAACAGCAACAAATCCCACTTTGCTTAAGCTTAGAGTCCAGAAGGAATTAGTCATAAGAAAACACAACAATAACAAATTCTAAACACTGAAGATGGATCACTTAGGGAAATTTAAAAGAAAAGCAAGAATATTTTGTTATATAAATAAATAATCAAACAAGTAAATAAAGCAACAAAAGTTAAGGAACTGTTATTGGACTCTGGGTGAGGGAAAGAGAAGAGCCCCAGGGGCAAAAGCATTTCATATCAACCCAAGACTATTGCTATTAAAGATACTCCTTTTCATTCACCACTCCCTTCTTTTTTCCTTTTTTTTGTTAAAGAGGTTATGAGAAACAGAGAGGAAAATGTAAGGGAAAATAGTATATATGAAAATACACAACTACCAATAATAACTTGTATGTGAATAGGATATATTTATATAAAATGGAAGAGGATAATTTAAGACAGACACCTAAATGCATTTTATACCTGATTTGAGCCCAAGTGCAAATATAAGCTCTACATTCTTTGCTTACTAGCTATATGACCTTAGGCAAGTCACTCTGTGGCTCTGGTTGTCAATTTCTTCTGATTGTACTCAATGATTTCTGAGACTTTGGGAGCATGTGCATGACTAGCATCTCTCATATATTGTGGTAACTCCAATGCTGCTTTATCTTTCCTTTTTGTTTTCCTGACTAACAGTCACTGGTGCCACTAACAAAGCTCTGACATTTTCTTGTCCTTGAAGAATCATGAGTAAAACAAAGAGAAACAATTCTCTGAGCACTCAGGCTGGAATGACTTTGTGAAGTGCTCATTACCCCTCCCTTCTCCAGGTCTTTTTTCCCCTTTGGTGTTTAAATCCTTTCCCAAGTTGCATACTGTTTAATCAACAGTATAATATGGCAACTCAGCCACAACACTGGTTTCTAGCTTCTCAGACTGTCTGGAGCCTCCTCCCATCAAGTATAACTTTGTACTTAACACCTTAATGGTCTTAACAAAAAGCTGCGCAGAAAAAGAGAGATGTTCTGAAATGGGGATAATTAAAGACAGACACACAAATGCATTTGGTGCCAGATTTGGTTACCTCAAATGAGCAAAATTAAAGCAAGCATTTTATCTTCTACAATTACACAGAGTTTCTCTCTTGAGGAGAATTAGGACAAATGGCTAGAAGACATTAAAGGGAAAAATCTTTTGTTTTTTTTTCCCCAGGCCTAGCAAATAGCTCTCAGTTCTGCTAGCAGTAGGAGTAATTCATGCTTACTTCATTCTTTCATTATTGTAGGATAAGTTGAAAGATCATCCTTCCTCCTTTTCCCCAAGTCTAACTTTATTTCAGGACTCATTATATCCCAACTTTTCCGTTACATCTTCCTTGAAGTCATTATTGACTCTAAAATGTCAACAGCATTTAATAAATTACATTTGTTAAGTTGTACTATATACTTATTACATGCCAGTCTTTGTGCTAAGTTCTAGGTTTACAAATGAAGTAAAAAAAAATAGTCCTGACCTCAAGAAGTATAATTCTAATATTCTAATGGGAGGGACACTATGACTATTTCCGTCCCAAGTTCATAATTATTTTTCTATAGGTAGCATTTTGCAGTGAAAGAGAAGTTCTTAAATTGTGTGTGTGTGTGTGTGTGTGTGTGTGTGTGTGTGTGTGTATGTGTGAGAGAGAGAGAGAGACACCATTGACTATCAGGATAAGTCTATGGACTCTTTAGAATAATGTTTTAAATGTATAAAATAAAATACACAGCATTATAAAATAAGTTATAAAATATAAAAATTATATTAAAATAGTTATACATATTTTAGAATAAATATAAATACATAATTTACACACAAATAAACAACCAGGATTGGGGACTCCCCTGTTAAAAGTCCCAACTCAATGGAAAGACTTGTTTAGGAGAGATTCATTGGGTTATTATCTTTGCCAAGGTCGGGAAATTGTAATTTTTTTCTTGTCTTGTCCCACATAACCCCATTCACAACTCCAGTTTGACTTTTCCTGGGAAAGATACTGGAGGGCTTTGCCATTTACTTCTACAGTTCATTTTAAAAGTGAGGAAACTGAAGCAAAAAGGGTTAGGTTACTTGCCCAGGGTCATATAGCTAGTAAATGTCTGGATTTGAATTATGGAAGATTGGTTTTCCTGACTCTAGACCTGGCACTCTATCCACTGTGCCACCTAGCTGCCCTATAGGAAATTAACTCATACTATCTTTGCTCCTTAAGGCTCCACTAAAATCCTTAAAGCTCTAGACTTAAGATATTGTGGGACATTTAGGGCTGTGGACGGGGCCTTCCAACTTAAGGATGAGGTGATAGGCTGAAAGAATTAAATGCCTTTGCTAAGTTCCTAAGCTGTTACTATACCACTATTTGGAAAGTATATTTCTAGCAGAGTTAAAAACAAAATGAGTTGGCAAATGGAGCCAGTAAGCCTGAGAAAGCAAAATAACTTCTGGCCTTCACAGTGTGGACTGATTCTTTGATTGGAAATCTTATAAATTCCTAGGTCAGAAATGCTTGTATTTTTGATGTGGGATGTTTTTGTAATTGCATTAGGATTTTCTTCTTTCATATTCTACTCTCCCATTGAAGAACATTAAGATGGAACTAGATATCAAAATCTTCATCCATAAGTGTAATGGTAAGGGAATTTGAAGATCTTCTCTGCCCCTTACTAGGCCCATGTGACCTGCTTTGAGCTTTGGTCCAGCCCACAGCTTAAGTCACATGGAGTTGATGGTGGGAGGGGCTTGCTGAATGGGTGGAGCAGAAAGAGAGAGGGAGGTGGAGCTGAGAGAGAGAGTAGTCAGAGCAGAGCAGTGCAGCTAGCGTGAGTGAGAGAGGGTGGAATTTTGCCTCAGGGAGCTTGCTTGTGGCAAGGTCTAACTGATGGAAGACTTGGGGATGGTAGTGCTCCCTTTATTGGTACAAACTTCCTTGTTACCGTGGTGGAATTGGCTTTCTGTTATTTGAATAAATATTTTTGTTTCCTCTTTGAGGAAGAGAGCTTATTTACCTGCAAATTTACCCTGGAAAAACACATTCATATTCATAGCAGCTACTGTGGGTATTACTTGGGTGTTACAATGAATCTCAAGTATGTATTCACTTTTTATTTATTTGAAGGTTATAGTAAATATTATAAATAATCAGTTTTAATAATCCATATTTGCTATAGGGCTTCATAGTTTAGAAATCACTTATACATATCATTTCATTAATCATGAAGGTAGTACAATTTACAGATATGCAACCTGAGCCTCAGAGAAACTGAAAAACTTGACCATAGTCAAACACTTAGTAAGGTTGGAGGTCTTCTTATGCCAAATACGGTACATTTTCCACTACTATATTAATGAATCACCATGTATGCCTGTGATTATTAACTTGCACCCTTTTTACCTCACAGACCCAATCATGTTATTTATTATTCAATGTCTCGATGTATTTGTTTATTCATTCATTCCATCATACGTTTTTAAGAAATGTGTGAAACCAGTTAGGGCATCCAGGGTGTTACTAGATAGTTTATTGACGTATAAGAAAAAACAGAGGGGTTGTAGTTTCTAGGGAAATTGTTTCTCTCTCTCTATCGCTCTCTCTCTTTCTTTCTCTTATATTTACACATATACATTGTATCTGTGCATATATACACACATATATACACATATGTATATATGTATGTTTGCATATATACATAATATATATATCATATACATATTATGTATATGTGTGTGTATGTAATGTCTTAGTACTAGCACTCAGCATTCTAAATTTGCATATCTTGGTGTAGATAGATGGATAGCATTCCAGAGACAGATCAGTCAAAAAGAAAGACCATAGGGCATAAGCATCTCCAAGGTAAGAACGCTATTGTTGGGGAGCCAAAGCAATCTGCAAAGTGAGGAGTTGAACCAGTATTGAAGAGAGCATGACCTTGGCACCTCTTGAAATTGTGGTTTGGGTCAGAAAATGAGCTTCACTGTTTTCATCCAAAAAATGAAGAGACAGACTACATCATTTCTAAGGTCTCTTCTAGCTCTCAAACTTATATCTTATGTGTCCTGTTACATATCTGGTAAGGACCATATCAAAGTATGTTGTGAAGTGGATAAAGTTATTCTTGGGCGCTTTGAATTCACTTTTCTGATCCTTTACTTCATGTTATAGTATTCAACATGCAAGGGGACTAGAACTCATTTTTAATGATAAGTTGCTTTAAAAGGAGTCCATATCCTCTCCCTGTTTCCATTAGTGTTGGCTGGTTTAAATGTCAATTAGCATCAATTAACACATCAACGGATTAAATCCTTTGGTGGCTGGCCTGATGCTGACTGAGAACCCTGTTAACAACCGATATTTGAAGGAGCACTGAAGGACACTAGAATTGTTCCTTTCTTTCTTTCTTTCTTTCTTTCTTTCTTTCTTTCTTTCTTTCTTTCTTTCTTTCTTTCTTTCTTTCTTTCTTTCTTTCTTTCTTTTCTTTCTTTCTTTCTTTCTTTTCTTTCTTTCTTTCTTTCTTTCTTTCTTTCTTTCTTTCTTTCTTTCTTTCTTTCTTTCTTTTCTTTCTTTCTTTCTTTCTTTCTTTCTTTCTTTCTTTCTTAGCTTCACTGATCCAACAAAAGAAAGTCCCAGACATTTGCAGACTGCAAATGTGCCCTGCCCTTCCAGAAAATCTGTAGCAACAGCAGACACTTCAGAATGCTCAGGTTGCTGTTCATTTTGCTACAGCAGCATATCACTGGATGCAAGAGTTTTCTGGTAGGGGTCTGTGAATTCTCAAATAAGGAAATACCACTTCCCCCTCCATTGTATTTATGGTTTACCTGTGTCTCATTTCCTCCTTCTGGGTTTAGCTCTAAACTACTGCTAATCTAAAGAACCCCTCCTAATGGTAGTCATAGTTCATATTTACTAAACCCTTCTAAGTTTGACAAATGCTTTCCTCATATGAAAGTAGCGAAGTCTACAGTTCAATTTTTTACAGTTCCCACTTAATAGATAAAGAAAATGTCATTTAGAAAGTTTAAGTAACTTGCCCCTAGACATAAAGTTGGGGGGCATGGATAATTTGGGTATTTAGAGTTAACAGACCCCAACATATGAAATAATTTTATTTCATATAAACAATTTATTAATAAATAATAATAAGAAATAATTTATTAGGTCATTTGGTAGAGAAAAGAGCCAGAAAAGAAGTATGACTCCTGTATATGATTTAGACAAGGGTCCCCACACACAAACCACATACAGTAAAGCAATTTAAAGGGCAGTCTAAAAGCAAGGTAGACTGAGAGAGATATGGGTAACTATAACCCAAAACAGAAAGTCAAGGTGGACTTCTAAGGAGATCTTGAGTGTGGTAACCCAAAACAACAATGTTTTGAGTGGATCTGGAGTCTGGGGAAATCTGGTGGGGATGTGGAATCTTGTAGCTATTTCTGGAATTCCTAAAGAGTTACTAGGGTCAAGTTTTATTCTGGCTGTGTACAATCTTTAATCACATAAGGTGGAATTTAAACAATATAATTTTATTTCAAACAATATGATAAGTCACTTTTTCCACACTGCTATGCCACACTCAAGCAATCAATAAACATTTATTAAGCATCTACTACGTATGTACCAGACACTGTGCTAAATGATGGGGATACATAAAGAAGTGAAAATTAGTGCCCTCAAGGAGTTTATAATCTGTGACTCATTGTTCTTACCTTCCAAGTTTACCTTTCAATTTTAAGCAAATGTATTCACTTACATAGTGTCTCTCACAAATTTCTAGTATTTATCCCCAAATTCACACAAATGCAATCTCATTTGGCTCTGGAAGCATAGGGTTATTCTCCAAAATTGAATAAATGGTAATGACTTTAGCTTTTCTAACAGAGATGTTTTGTGAATATGTTTTATTGGCAAGACCTTCTTCCTTTATCCAAAGAGATTTCAACATATATGTATAACTGGGCCTAGAAAAACCTCCAAGTAAGCTCATATTCCCTACATTCCCATTCTTAGGTTACTCAAAGGGATCTCACCAAAGCTCAGTTGCTGGGCAATGTTCAGTGACCTTATATTTTGTGCAAAGAATCTGGATTCATGATCTTTCTCAAAGTGACAATAATGTATATTCAAAAGGGCATCTGTCTTTTAGTGAGATCTATGTAAGAATCCTGGATCCAACAGTTACCAGAAAATCTTTTAACTTCACTGAACTGGTTTCTCATTTATAAAATAAAGATTAAGCATATTATACTACCTAACTTCCAGGTTCATTTGGAGGAATGTGCTTTGTACAATTAAAGCAAAAGAAAAGAAGTGGATTATCGTTATCATTTCCCCCTTATATTGACCAAACAGCAACCAAAACAGTAAATGCATGCCTTCCAAATCCATTCCCGCTTGGGATCCAAACAGATAGACAGTTCATTTTACTACTGTGAGGACTAGGGAAAAAACAGAGAGGAGAATGGATCGCATAGCGCTTTGACATTTGGGTGAGAACACTCTGTGGCATGTGGCATATGTCTCTCCCTAAGTGAAAGGCATAGCACAAGCTGGTTATTCTACTGCAATACAGCTCAGAGCCCAGACTGTGTCTTTCCTTTTGGAAGCTGGCAGATGAACTCACATGTCCTCCTTCCTTTCAGGCCTCCTGAACATTTGCTGGTATTCTCTCAGAAACATACACATACACACACACAAAAGCACATACACATACACACATGCATACACATATGCAAACACATACATACACACACACAGATTGAATGATATTCACACCTGATGCAGTGTTGGTGTCTATCAGTCAGGACATTTGGATCCTTCTGGTTTTTCAGTTTAGGAATTCTAGATTGTATCTGGGGAGGAGGAGAGAAAGGAAAGGCTCTATTCATCAAGCTATCTACTTGTTAGAATATAAACCATAGGCTGTTTGTAGAAAATCATTATGACTTTTGAGGCTGAACTTCCTGGTGGCCTTCCAATAAGAGTATGCCGTTATTTGGGATAAAAGATGTACTGAGATAGAAAGAATGAGCTGTTGAGAAAATTTACTGAAGGAACTGAAAATTCTCACATTTAGCAAGAGTCCTCCAACCCCTTTCACACACACACACACACACACACACACACACACACACAGCAGGGAGTATTATGTATTTCTCAAAGGGAGGTAGAATAGATATCTTTAACCTTTTGTCTTCCCAGGAGGAAAAATCAGAAGTTGGAGCCAGAAGCTTGGGCACTCTGCTGCCCCAGAGAGGGGGCTACCAGGTGACAATTATATCTAACTGATCCTTTAAATATTATTAGTTAAGGAATGTACTTTTCAGATTCAAGCTTCACTTCTGATCACCATCTCTTAATGCGGAAAAGAAGAGCCAAGCTTTATATCCAAGTCCGGACTCCTTTCCTATCCATAACCAGCTACACAATAAATTCATACAGTAAATAACAAAGAGATCTATTTATACTAGTCAATAGCAAAACAAAAATTGAAGAAAGTATCCATGAATTCAAAGGAGAGGGATGAAAAATCAGTTATTTGGAGTATGTCAAAAAAAGTTAGACCTCTTTCATAGACTTATCATTTTATAAATAGCATTTATTTCAATTCTAGGAACAAACAGAATGCAAATTTACCCTACTACTACTACTAAACTTAATCTTAATGCTATCAATTGATTAAACATCTCCTATGTGCAAGGCATATCCATAACACTAATTAGGAAATGACTAAATATACAAGTGAGTTAACAGAGAGGATAATAGGTGAAAGCAAGGTAAGATCATTTCTTCTTGGGGCTTCAACAAAGACTTTATGGAGGAGAAAGTATCTCTTAAACTGGACATTGGAAGAAAAGAAGGATTTCAAGAAGCAGAGCTATAAGAATATATTTTTCAGAGACAGAAAGCTTGTATAAATACAGAGAAACCAGAGATGACAGGAAGAAATTGGGGAATGGCAAGGAATGGAGTGTCACTATAATTTGTACTGTGTAAAAGGGAGTACTGTACAATAAAGACAATAAAAGAAGATTGGAAATATAGATGAATGATTGTACCAGGCTAAGTAGGTTAAAAGTCATTGACTAGTCTTGTTAAATAACATACAAAAGTAGTTTTTAAAGTTTTACTTTGCTTCTTCTTTGCTCCATTTCAACTTAATTCATTTCCACTATTATTATTGGCTTCATCTTGTATGCAGGGCAGTGGATATTGAAAGAGATACAAAGTTTGGATGAAAAATAGTATTTTCATAGAGCTTTCAGTCTAGTAAGATTAGAAGGCACAAAAGCCTACAGATTAACAATATATAACCAAGTTTTTGGAGCTCGATGAAAAGGCTTGGATATGGTATAGGGTAAAACATGACTGCCTGGTGACACTCCCATTTTCACAGTTCTCTAAATGTAAGGGGATTACAGTCTTCACCTAGGGGCAAATAACCCAGAGTAACTTTTGACTCTGATTTTAGGAGGGATGTGTAGGTAAAAGAGATCAAACCAAATCGTACAAGTTAGATTCAAAGGAATGAGAAATGTTGACATTTGCTAAAATTGGTAGATTTGAAGACAGAATAACATTCAGGGTGAAATCTACACGTCAAATTCTTTTAAACTCCATTTTCCCATAGAGGAGGTAACCCTATCTAGACCTACTAGGTGGAATAAACTTCCATTCAGGTATTCTTTCCTCTTTCTTGACCTTTTCTCCACTCTCAACTATGGCCTATGCAGACCCCAACAGGGCTTCTGAGTAAGAAAAGCAATATGGCTATTCATTCTACTTTAATAAGTTGGGACTCATTAAGTAAGTATAAGTCTTCCAGTGAGAGTGAGGGCTTACCACTTGCCCTCCCATTGTATCCTAAATTCCTCTTTACCCAGTCCTGCCCTGCCTCAGTGATCTCTAGACCCTTGGGCATTGTTATGCAACATATTGGTACATTCTGTGCCTACCCTACCACTGCACACTTAGGATTTCTGGGCCTTTCCATCTACCCTGCATCTACTCACTTTTATATGTGTTATTTCTCTTAATTAGTGTGTCATCTCCTTGAGTAGAAACTCCCAGACTCTCTCTGTATGTCTTCCTCTCTCTCTCTTTTTCTCTCTCTCTCTTCTAATTTAGATCTCAGCACTTAGCACAGTATTGGGTATATCATAAGTGATTAATAAATCCTTTTTCTTTCATTTGTTATGGGTTGAAATGAAAATTATTTCATTTATTTCATTTATTAAATTATACATCATCATTCCACAAAGGTAGAAATCAAAATGGCTCCTAATTTTCTCTAATATGAGATATAAACTTCTCCATTTGACTTTTAAATCCCTGCATGACATAACCCTAAATATTTTTTTTTCAGTTTCACTAAATATTGCTTCCCTTCTTACACTTTAAATTCCAGTCAAACCAAGTTTTTTCCAGTGGACCAAATATTATACTGATTTATGGTCAATTTCCATTCTATATTTCAAATTAATGGCATTATAATTAATGAGCTTTCACCAAGCACTCAAAATAGCAGTCAACAAGTCATATAATTTAAATAGTGATTATATCATTAAATTATTTAAAGAGTTAACAGGTACTTTGTGGAGTATTGTGGAGTAAAACAATGTGAATTCTAATTCCACCTTTAATGCTTATTATAAAATGAAAAATATGTGAGACATGTTTTCCAAAACTTAAAGTGCTATATAAGTGCCAGATCATTTTTTTTTAATATCAATATTGTTACTACTTGTGTGACTTTTGGACAAGTCACATAATCTTCATAAGCCTGAGTTCTCCCTACTCTATAAAATGAGAAAGTTGGACCCAATGGCCCCTGAGTCCCCTTGTACCTTCAGATCTGTGATCCTACATAGCATGACAAGTAAAAAGTTCAAGAAACATAATTTTGGATAATTAATCATTTCATTAATTATTGCTAGAGAATAATTAATAAAAAGATCATTATTTGGCCATCTCTCATAAACCAGAAACACCTCCTGGAGGCCTCTTGATACTTACATATCCTTATAAAATGAATATTCCTGAAAAGAAGCAATCAGCTCTAATTGTTTAGTAATTAATGAGAGAACAGATATCATAATAAGAAATGGGCTTATTCTAATGGAGGACTGCGGGACAGTGACTGATCACTCAGTCTTGGACAAAGAAACTTATCTCTACCCAAATCATTCTTGCTGAAGGTAGTCTAGGCAAATGGGATAGACCTCCACTCAGACCTGTCTGACTAAAACATAATAGACTGGGATTTACCTAGACTATAATTTCTTCACCTTTTGATCAGATTTAAGCTTTCCCAGTTGGGTAAGTATTGCCCAAGATTTAATATCATCATCAGCCACACTTTTCACAGAACTAAGTTTTGACTTAATCTTCAAATGAAGAAACAGGAAAGGAAAAAAAATCCTATATCTCCTCAATATTTATAATTGGTTATTTAATAATCATCTAATAGTTAATAATCATTTTTCTCAGTATAATCACTCTTATTAAATGGTTTTCTAATACAATCTGGATGCAAAATAGTGCCACTAGCAAACATTCTTAAGAAATTATCATGAAAGGAATGGGCTCCCCTGGCCCGTAAATGAAGGTATAGATTAGCATCCGTTTCTCAAGTTTGTGATTTTTTGCTTTAGGGACTGTTCATCTTAAGTAGCTAAGGCTATACACTGAATAGAGGCTAGGATTTCAAGTCAGGAAGACTTGAATTTGAATCCTGCCCAGATATTTGCGTATCTGTGTGGCCTTCAGCCAATCACTTCATTTCTTTTTACTTCAGTTTTCTAAACTGTTTTCAGTTGGTTTTCCATCACATTCAACTGTTTGTGACCCCATTTGAGGTTTTCTTGGCAAAAACCCTGGAGTGGTTTGCAGTTTCTTTCCAGCTCATTTTATAGTTGAGGAAACTGAGGGAAACAGAATTATGTGACTTGCCCAGGGTCACACAGCTAGCAAGTGTCTGAGTCAAGACTTGAACTCAAGAAGATGAATTGTCTTAACCCTAGACCCAGAACCTATACACTGCACCACCCAACTTCCTTACTAAGCTGTAATTTTCAATTATAAAATGAGGTTAATAATAGTACCTATTTCCTAGGATTGTTGTGCAGATCAGGAGTTAAGCTATATATAATACTTTTCAAACTTTAAAACAATATTTAAATGCTAACTATTATTACTTTCCCTTCTCTCAGAAAGATAATTACAGGTACAATATGTTAGGGAAGTCAAAAGTATAATATCAGTACTCTAGCAGCAGCATCCTTATTTAAGCACAGTTCTGAAAATAGTCTCATAAGAACCACTGTATCATTTGGGGAAGTCAGCCTCTGATTGATTCCTAAGCCCCAAGTGACCTTACCCTGATGCCTAGGTCCCAAGTGACTGCGACTTACAAGCTCTCACAGTGGAGGGCAAAAGGAATGAGGTTTTCTTAAGGACCATTAACTGCTGGTGATGTCAAGTGTTGTGCTCTTAGGAAGAGTACAGAGAGAAGAGAATGTGCTAATGGACCTTTTTAGGCCCTAGGGGCAGGGGCTTCCTTTCAAGCATTTGGAAAAAAGGAAAAATAGACTTATAACATCCCTTTTGGGGAAAAAAAAAACAATAACAAAGGAACTAGCCTCTAGCCAACCATTTCTACCCTGTGGAATATGTTCCTTATCTGAACAGTAAATTTCTAAACTACTACATAGACACATAATGTTATTTACACTGCTATTATGTAATCCATGACTTTTATTGATAATAACAAGCATAACAGTGTTTGATCATATTACATCTCTGATTCTGTTTAATCTCCAAATCTGAGCGGCTTTGTGCTGGGTAAACTGACCATATAAATAGGACTGAGGAGGGGTGAGAGGGACTCATAGATCAATAAAGATTATTTAGTCTCTCAAAGATAATTGTAATTTCTAGAACACCATTTCCATTGATGCCACAAATCAATTAAATTGAGGAAAGTTTATTAGGGACATATATATATAAAACCCTGTGTTAGATGGTGATTAAGATGTAAATACACATAAACACAGTTATTCACACACCTACGTATATACAAAAAAATGAATGTATGTGTGTATATATACATATATATGCCTAATATACATATGAATGTTTATATATAATTGTGTATTAATGCTGCTCAGAATCTACATATATAAACATATTTATAACAAGTTTAGAAACAGCTAGACAGCATAGTGGATGGAACACTTGGAAAATAGGGTGCTGATGAGATAGACAAAATTAATTGGATATGAGTCAATCATCACCTAATGGTGAAAGTAATGTTACACTCATTTGACAGATGCACAAACTAAATCTTAAGGGAGATGTAGAACTGTGTCTAGGATTACAGAGCTAGTAAGTGTCTGAGGTGAAATGAAAATCCAGATTTCCTATTTTGCAGAATAGTATTCTTTTCACTTCAAAATATTACCTCTCTTGAAGATGACTCTAAAGTCTCTGTCATGTTAACTAGAAACATAATGATGCCATCAGAAGAAATAGGAATAAGGGAAAGCATTTCTTCCCCTCTACACTGCCCTGGTAAGATGATTACTTTAATTTTGAACATATTGACTTGTTAGTGGGACATTCTGGGTGGGATATATTGCAGGTAGTTGTAAATAGAAGCATTGTTTTTGTGGTAAATAGAAGCAATTGAAGTATAGAAAGAGATGATAATGGTGACATAGGTAAAAGAAGACATAATTCAGAAAAAGAGTGGAATGTATTCAACCATTGGATAAATATCACAATTAGAGGTCAGGGGGAGGAAAAAAGGAAAACTTCTTCATTTAATAGAAGGGGAAACTGAGGCCCTGAGACATCATATCTTACTAAATCAAATATTAATAAATTGAATAGCTAAGGGTTGATCCCAGGGTCCTCCAACTACTCTTTTGACTCTTCCACATTTTCTCTCCAGAATAAAGAGAATAATCAGAGGTGTCAAATACTGCAAAGAAGATCAAAATACTGTACACTGCAAAGAGACCATTTGATTTTATAGTTACTGAGGACACTGATAAGAATAGTTCAGGAAGAGTGGCAGGGAAAGAAATCATATTGAGAGGCCTGAGAAATGATTGATTTGCAAGGAAGCAGGTGTACTTCATGTAGACTATTTAAACTTTCTAATACTTTGTGTAGGAGAAGAAGGTGCAGGACTTTTGTAAAAGGAGATGATATTAAGCAAAAGATTTTATTTTATTTTTAATTTTTTTTAGAACAGGGGAAACCTGAGCAAGTTTTTAGGCATGGAAAATATAGCCCTCAGATTTGGCCATGAGCATGGTCGTTCCCTCTCACTTCCTTTAGGATCTTTCTCCATCACTCTTCCTTTATCTCTCAGTAGAGAAAGGTCTCAGAGGAAACATGAAAGGATGGACTCACAGGCATGAGAATAAGCAGATTTGGTTAATCGGTGAAACAACAAGCAGTTATTAAATGAAGGCTTAGCTTTGGCAAAGAGGAGGCTCAATTCCTGCCCTAATATCAGATTGAAGATAAATAAATAAGCAAAGGAAATGACGAATGGTCTGTCTTCTCTGTATGGTAGCAGGTGGAAGAATTTTCTGATAGAGAGAGTGAGTAATGAGGAAGAGAGGGCATGAAGAGTATTTTTTAGCTATTAGAAATTTTCCCTCATTTCTTTATGTTCTGCATATTCATAATGTCTTGGGTACCCCCCACACCACCCTGGTAATGTTCCATTGCGTTCAGATACCCTTACTTGTTTGGACATATCCCTATCAGTCTATCAGGAGCTAATTAAGACAATTAATAGTTTCATTAGAAGTTATACACAATAAACAGTATATAAAATAAACTCAGAAAAATAAACTCCATTTTTATGTAACAGTAACAAAAACCCAAAAGAAAATGATAGAAAGGGAAGTCTCACTTAAAATAACTAGTACATGTATGAGGAATTTACGAAATTTTTAATAGCCTTGGTGGGGAGAATATGGGAGCTAAAGAGAGATAAATTAAAGACTTATTGTGAACTAGGGAGGAGCTAGCTGAAGTTGCATAGTATCACTTTAGAGTGGAGACTTTGATAATTGTTTCCGACTCCCACCAGCATTAGTTAGTCATCCAAAAGTAGAAGAGAGAAGATATATATATATATATATATATGAGAAGTTATCAAGGCTCTTGATATATTAATTAGGTGGGAATGGCAGAAGGCCAAGTTTGCATATAAAGCATTTATGGAAGAAAGTGAATCATTAAATAGGATAACCATAGAGTCAAGACTTTGAATAGAATGAAGTAAGGGCAAACCAACACTCAAGATTAGGGGAACAGGAACAGGGGTGAAATGAATACTTGCAGTCACTGTAAAGCTAAAGAGCAAGTCTAGAAATGAGACATCAAGGCAAGAGAAAAGATAGGAGATTCTGATCACAGAGAAGAATTTCAGAGCTCAGGACTGTGAAGAAATAGTAGTTTTAAGTGCTTCTTGTAAACTAAGGTATGGTTTTGGAGTTCACTTAGGTTAAAGAGATAGTGCTATCTAGTGGAAAAAAGTTGGATTTAGAATTAGGAAGAGAGGAGTTCAAATGTGACCTCCTACTCTTCCATTTTGATAGCTATTAACTGATCACTCAGAGGAAGATTCTAATTATAGTTCACTTATATCTTAGGAAGCTATTTGATAATGTACTTCCTGCTATTCTTATCGGGGGGGGTAGTACAAAGAGCAAAGGGGCAGCTATTAGTACAAGTAGATGGTTCACAATTGGTTGAATGATTGGAATGGTTTTGTGTCAGTTTAGACAGATGTCTACAATGGAATGCTCCAGAGATGTGTGTTTGGTTCTGTGCTTCTTAAAATTAGAAAAAAATAATAATAATCAATTCTATATAAAGGCATAGATGGAATATTTATCTAACTTTCAGATGATACAAAGCCAGGAAGATTTGCTAGTTAACACGCTGGATGACAGTAATGATCCAAATAGATCTAAATAGATAAGCCTTTGACTCAAGCCTAAGAAGATGAAATGATATAAGGAATAATGTAGAGTCTTACACTTAGAATCCCCAAAAATAATTTTAAAAGTTGAAGGAGATATGGCTAAAAAACAATTCCTTTGAAAATGATCTATGTTGAGGAGCAGAGCCAAGATAGTGGAGTAACATCATAGAATTTCTAGAGGCCTTCTCCCAAGGCCCGTCAAATATCTGTAAAAAAATGGCTCTAAACAAATTCTGAAGCTGCAGAAGCCACAGAATGAAGAAGTGGAGTAAATCTCCAGCCCAAGCCAGCCTGGTAGTTTGTGGGGAAGTGTCTATTGCACCATGCTGGGAACAGAACACAGTCCAGTTTAGGCCATGCCAGCACAGACAGGAAGTGAGCAGGCCTCAGGAAAACTGAATCTCTCACACCTGTGGTAGTTTCTAGATTTCAAGACCCCAAAACACTGAGGATATATTGGAAGGTCAGTAGGAAAAGCCTGCGGGACCAGTGTAGGAGAGTGAAGTGCTCTGGCCCCAGCCCCAGGGCGGCAGAGAGGGGTGGGGATGGAGGAACCCATGGCAGCCCTAGCAGGAGCAGGGGCAGCTACAGTCACTGTATCTGGAGCTCTAGGCCCACATATTGGGGGGGGGGGGAGTCTAGTGGCTGACAGTACACCCCTACCCCCACGGGAAGCAGAGAACTACCTTGACAAAGAGCTCAGAAGTCAAGTAAATGATTGGGGAAATGAGTAAAAGCTCAGAAAAAGAATCAGATTAAAGAATATTATTTTGGCGACAAGGAAGACCAAAACATGTAAATAGAATAAAAAAAAGTCAAATCTCCTCCATCCAAAGGCTCCATGAAAAATATGATTTTGTCTCAGGCCATGGCAGAGCTCAAAAAAGATTTTGAAAATCAAGTAAGAGAAGTAGAGCTGATGCAAGAAAATCATGAATGGAGATGGAACCAAGATGGTGGAGTGAAAGGACTGACCTGTAGAAATTCTCCCCATGTAGCCCATAAAATACCTGTAAAAAACGACTCTAAACAAATTCTGGATCAACAGAAGCCACAAAATGACAGAGTGAAAGAGATTTCCAACCCAAGGCAGCCTGGAAGGTCGACAGGAAGGTCTATCGCACTGGGTTCAGAGCAGAGCAGAGCACAGCCTTACTTGCAGCACTGGGTAGGGACAGAACTGAAAAAGGCTTCAGAGTGGCAGAATCATGGATTGCACAAGCGGTTCTGAGATTTCTCACCCCACAAATGCCAAAGACAGCTTCAAAGGTCAATGAGAAAGGAGTACAAGTCATTCACTGATAAATGGTCAAAGCGTATGAAGGAGGAATTTTCAGTGGAATAAATTAAAGCTACCCATGATCATATGAAAAAAATGCTCTAAATCACTATTGATTACAGAGATGCAAATCAAAACACCTCTGAGGTACCACATCACACCTATAAGATTGGCTAACATGACAAAACAGGAAGATGATAAATGTTGGATAAAATGTGGGAGAGTTGGAACGCTAATTCATTGTTGGTGGAGATATGAGCTGATCCAACCATTCTGGAGAGCAATTTGAAACTATGCCCAAAAGGCTACAAAAATGTGCATACCCTTTGGCCCAGAAATACCACTTCTGAGACTGTACTCCAAAGAGATCATAGAAATGGGAAAGCCTCCCACATGTACAAAAATATTTATAGCAGCCCTCTTTGTGGTGGTCAAAAACTGGAAATCAAGGGGATGCTCATCAATTTGGGAATGGACAAACAAGTTCTGGTACATGAATGTAATGGAATTCTATTTTGCTCTAAGAAATGATGAACAGGAAGACTTCAGAGAGGCCTGGAAAGACTTATATGAAGTGATGCTGAGTGAAAGGAGCAGAACCAGGAGAAATTTGTACATCGCTACAACCACAGTGTGCAGGGACTTTTTTCTACTAGACTTAGTACTTCAATGCAATGCAAGGACTTAAAAAATTCCCAATAATTTCTTAAGGCAAAATGCTTTCCACATCCAGAGAAAAAACCATGAGATTCAATCACAGAATGTAGCAGATCATTTTCTTCTGTATTATGTTTTTTTTCTTTATTTCTCCCACTCTTAATTGTTCTGTGCAATATGACTAAGCTGAAAATGTATTCAATAGGAATGTATGTGTAGAACCTATATAAAATTTTATGCTGTCTCAGGGAAGGAGGGAGAGGTAGGGGGAAGGAAGGGGAAGGGAGAAATCTTAGTTATATGGAAGTGATTGTAGAACACTGAAAAAAAATACAAATAAAATAAAATGAGTAAAAAAAGATTGGGAGAATAGGGATGAAATGAATACTTGCAGTCACTGTAAGGGCAAAGAGCAAATACAGAAACATGACATCAAGTCAAGAGGAAAGATTGGAGATTCTAATCACAGAGATGAATTTCAGAGCTCAGGATTCGGAAGGTATAGTAGTTTTAAATACTTACTGTAAATTAAGGTATGGTTTTGAAGTTCACTTAGGTTAAAGAGGCAGTGCTATTTAGTGGGGGAAAAAAAACGTTAGATTTAGAATTAGGAAGCTATAAGTTCAAATGTGACCTCCTACATTTCCATTTTGAGAGCTATTAGCCTGGTCATTCAGAGCAAGATTCTAATCATACTTCACCTATATTTTAACAAAGTATTTGATAATGTGCTTCCTACTATTCTTTTTGGGGGGAGGTAGTACAAAGAAACAGTAGATAACTATTAGTACAATTAGATGGATTCACAATTGGTTGAATGATTGGAATGATTTTGTGTCAATTTAGACAGATGTCTACAATGAAATGCCCTAGAGATGTGTGTTTGGTTCTATGTTTCTCAAAATTAAAAAAAAATAAAAATAACCAATGACATATAAAGGCATAGATGGAATATTTATCTAACTTTCAGATGATACAAAGCCAGGGAGATTTTGCTAGTTAACACACGGAATGACAGTAATGATCCAAATAGATCTAAATAGATAAGCCTTTGATTCAAGCCTAAAAAGATGAAGTGATATAAGGAATAATGTAGAGTCTTACACTTAGATTCTCCAAAAACAATTTTTAAAAGTTGAAGGAGATATGGCTAAAAAACAATTCCTTTGAAAATGATCTATGTTGGGGAGCAGAGCCAAGATGGTGGAGTAACATCACAGAATTTCTAGAGGACTTCTCCCAAGGCCCGTCAAATATTTGTAAAAAATGGCTCTAAACAAATTCTGAAGCTGCAGAAGCCACAGAATGAAGGAGTGGAGCAAATCTCCATCCCAAGCTAGACTGGAAGGTTGCAGGAAGTGTCTATTGCAACACACTGGGAAAAGAGCGCAACGAAGCTTAGGCTGTGCCATTAGAGACAGGACCTGAACAGGCCTTGGGACAACTGAATCTCTTACACTTGTGGTGTGAGAGATTTAATGACCCCAAAATATTGAGGATATATTGGAAGGTCAGTGAGAAAAGCCTGTGGGACCAGTGCAGGACAGTGGAGTGTTCTAGCCCCAGCCCCAGGGCAACAGAGGGGGAAGGGGACAGAGGAACCTGTGGCAACCACAACAGCAACAGAGGCAACTACAGTCACTGTATCTGGAGCTCTAGGCCCACATATTGTAGGGGGACCAAGCAGCTTATAGTATACCCCACACTCCCAAAGGAAGCAGAGAACTTACCTTGAAAAAGACCTCAGAAGTCCAGTAAATGTCTGGGGAAATGAGCAAAATCCAGAAAATCAATCAGACTATGGAATCTTACTTTGGTGACAAGGCAGACAAAAACATGCAAACAGAATAAAACAAAGTCAAAATTCCTCCATCCAAAGACTCCAAGAAAAATATGAATTTGTCTGAGACCACGGAAGAGCTCAAAAAAGATTTTGAAAATCAATTAAGAGAAGAAGAGAAAAAATTTGGAGGAGAAATGTGAGTGACACAAGAAAATCATAAAAAACAAGTCAATAGCTTGCTAAAGGAGACACAAAAAATGCTGAAAAAATATCACTTTAAAATATAGACTAACTCAAATGCAAAGGAGATCTGAAAAGCCAATTAGAAGAAGAATGCCTTAAAAAGCAGAATTGGTCAGATGAAAATGGAGATCCAAAAGTTCACTGAAGAAAACAATTACTTAAAGATTTGAATGGAACAGATGGAAGCTAATGACTTTATGAAAAAATTCAAGAAATTAAAAAAAGACACCAAAGGAATGAAAAAATAGCAGACAGTGTGAAATATCTTACGGGAAAAAAACTGATCTGGAAAATAGATCCAGGGGAGATAATTTAAAAATTATGGGACTACCTGAAAAGCATGATCAACAAAAGAATCTAGGCATCATCTTTCTTGAAATTATCAAGGAAAACTGCCACAATATTGTAGAACCACAGAGAAAAATAAATATTGAAAGGATTCACTGATCCTCTCTTGAAAGTGATCCAAAAAGAAAAACTCCTAGGAATATTGTAGCCAAATTCTAGAGTTCCCAGGTCTAGTAGAAAATATTACAAGCAGCCAGAAAGGAGCAATTAAAATATTGTGGAAATTCAATCAGGATAACAGAAGATCTAGCAGCTTCTACATTAAAAGATCAAAGGGCTTGGAATATGGCATTCCAAAAGTCAAAGGAGCTAGGATTAAAACCAAGAATCACCTACACAAAAAAATTGCATATAATACTTCAGGGGAAAAAGTGGTCATTCACAAAATAGTGGACTTCCAATAATTCTTGATTAAAAGACCAGAGCTGAATACAAAATTAGACTTTCAAACAAAAGAGTCAAGAGAAGCATGAAAAGGTAAACAGGAAAGAAAAATCATAAGAGACTGATGAAAGTTGAACTGTTTACATTCCTACATGGAAAGATAATATTTGTAACTCTTGAGATTTTTCTCAGAAATTGAGTAGTTGGAGGGATGATATATATATATATTATATATATATATATATATACACATATACATATATATGTAGATAGATTAATACATATATATATATATGGATAGATAGATAGATAGATAGATAGATAGATAGATAGATAGATAGATAGATAGATAGATAGAGGGCACAGGGTGAATTGAATAGGAACGGATGACATCTAAAAAAATAAAATAAGGGGTGAGACCAGAATATATTGGCAAGGAGAAAGAGAGATAGAATGGGATAAATTATATCTCAAAAGAGGCAATAAAATGTTTTTCAATGGAGGGGAAGATAAGAGAGAAAAAGTGTAGCTTACTCTCATCATGTTTGACTTTAGGAGGGAATACCATGCACACTCAGTTTGGTATGAAAATCTACCTTTCACTACAGGCAAGTAGGGGAGAAGGGGATAAATGGGGTGTGGGGGAGATGATATAAGGGAGAGTTAATGGGAGGAGGGGATAATTAGAAGTAAACACGTTTGGAGAGGGACAAGGTCAAAAGAGAGAATAGCATAAATAGGGATCAGGATAAGATGGAGGGAAATAGAGTTGATCTTTCACAACATGATTTTTATGGAAGTTTTTGCATAACTACACATATGTAACCTATATTGAATTGCTTGCTTTCTCACTGGAGATGGATACGGAGAGAGGAAGGGAGAGAAGTTGGAATTCAAAGTATTAAAAACAAATGTTAGAAGATGGCGGAGTAGAAAGACTCCCATATGCTAGCTCCAGAACCCACAGCCCATAAATTTCCTGTAAAAAGATCTCCCCACAAATTCTGGAGCAGTACAAGCCATGCAGCAACACAGTGGAGAAGATTTCCGTTACAGAGATCCCTGAAAAACTGACCCCAAAGGTCCATCCTGCACCAGACGTGGAGGGGAGCCCCTGCCCTGGCCAAGCAGCCCCAGAGAAGCAGATCAGAGCAGGCGTCAGGGACAGAACCTCTGGTGGCCGGGAAGGTCCCTCTGCCCACAGGTGCTACAGGTCAGTGAAAGAGACTTCTGGGCAGGCCGAGAGGGGAGTGGGGTGTCTCCTTGTGACTCGGGCCCGCTTGAGAGGCAGCAGCAGAGGCAGCAACAGAGGCAGTGGCGGTCTTGGACTCCCAGAGCAGGCAGGAGCACCACTTCATTACTGAAGATATCTGCATAAAGCCCCTGAGGGAATTGAGCCTGGGAGGCAGCCCTGCCCCCACCTGAGCACCAAAACTTAAGCTCACATTGAAGAGCAGCCACGTCCACCACTGAAGGCCCTGAGGCTGGGGAGCAGCATTTGAATCTCAGACCCCAAGAATTAGCTGGGCAGATCTAGGTGGGGGTGGAGAGGAATCTCAGAAGTCAAGTAACTGGCTGGGAAAATGCCCAGAAAAGGGAAAAAAAAATAAGACCATAGAGGGTTACTTTCTTGAGGAACAGATGTTCCTGCCTTTCATTTCTGAAGATGAGGAACAATGCTTACCATCAGGGAAAGACATAGAAGGCAAGACATCTATGGTCTTGCCCCAAACATCCGAAATAGATATCCAATGGGCTCAGGCCATGGAAGATCTCAAAAAGGATTTTGAAAATCAAGTTAGACAGGTGAAGGAAAAACTGTGAAGAGAAATGAGAGAGATGCAAGAAAAGAATGAAAAACAGGTGAACACTTTGGTAAAGGAGTCCCAGAAAAAGTGCTGAAGAAAATAACACCTTGAAAATTAGGCTGACTCAATTGGCAAAAGAAGTTCAAAAAGCCAATGAGGAGAAGAATGCTTTCAAAAGCAGAATTAGCCAAATGGAAAAAGAGGTTCAAAAGCTCACTGAAGAAAATAGTTCTCTCAAAATTAAAATGGAACAGATGCAGGCTAATTACTTTCTGAGAAACCAAGAAATCACAAAACAAAGCCAAAAGAATGAAAAAATGGAAGAGAATGTGAAATATCTCATGGGAAAAACAGCTGACCTGGAAAATAGATCCAGGAGAGACAGTTTAAAAATTATGGCACTACCTGAAAGCCATGATCAAAAAAAGAGCCTAGACATCATCTTTCATGAAATTATCAAGGAAAATTGCCCTGAGATTCTAGAACCAGAGGGCAAAATAAGTATTGAAGGAATCCATCAATCACCACCTGAAAGAGATCCAAAAAGAGAAACTCCTAGGAACATTGTGGCCAAATTCCAGAATTCCCAGGTCAAGGAGAAAATATTGCAAGCAGTCAGAAAGAAACAATTCCAGTATTGTGGAAATACAATCAGGATAACATAAGATCTAGCAGCTTCTACATAAAGGGATCGAAGGGCATGGAATAGGATATTCCAGAAGTCAAAGGAACTAGGACTCAAACCAAGAATCACCTACCCAGCAAAACTGAGTATAATACTTCAGGGGAAAATATGGTCTTTCAATGAAACAGAGGACTTTCAAGCATTCTTGATGAAAAGACCAAAGCTGAAAAGAAAATTTGACTTTCAAACACAAGAATGAGAAGAAGCATGAAAAAGTAAACAGCAAAGAGAAATCATAAGGGACTTACCAAAGTTGAACTGTTTACATTCCTACATGGAAAGACAATATTTGTAACTCTTGAAACTTTTCAGTATCTGGGTAGTTGGTGGGACCACACACACTTACACACACACACAGATGCATACACATACACACATGCACACACATACAGAGACAGAGATCACAGAGTGAATTGAATAGGAATGGACCATATCTTAAAAGAAATTAAGGTAAATGGTGAGAGAGAAATGTAGTGGGAGGAGGAAGGGTGAAATGGAATGGGATAAATTATCTCTCATTCAAGAGGCAAGCAGGAGACTTTTGAGTGGAGGGAAAAAGAGGAGAGCTGAGAAAAAACATGAAGTTTACCCTCATCACATTTGACTAAAGGAAGGAGTAAAATGCACACTCATTTTGGTATGAAAACCTATCTTACAATACAGGAAAGTGGGGGAGAAGGAGATAAGCAGGGTTGGGGGGATGATGGAAGGGAGAGAAATGGGAGGGTGGAACAATTTGAAGTCAACTCTCTTGGGGAGGGACAGGATCAGAAGACAGAATAAAAACAATGAGGGGCAGGATAGGATGGAGGGAAATATAGTTAGTCTTACACAACACAACTATTATCGAAGTCATTTGCAAAACTACACAGATATGGCCTATATTGAATTGCCTGCCTTCCCAAAGGGAATGCGTGGGGAGGGAGGGATGGGGAGAATTTGGAATTCAAAGTTTTAGGAACAACTGTGGAGTATTGTTCTTGCTACTAGGAAATAAGAAATACAGCTAATGGAGAATAGAAAGCCATCTGGCCCTACAGGACAAAAGAGAAGAAGGGGACAAGAGAAGGGAGGGATGATAGAAGAGAGGGCAGATTGGTGATAGGGAAAATTAGAATGCTTGGTGTATTGGGGTGGGGGAAGGGGATAAATGGGGAGAAAATTTGGAACCCAAAATTTTGTGAAAATGAATGTAGAAAGTTAAATAAATAAAATTATATAAAAGAAAAAAACCAAATGTTAAAAATTGTTTTTGCATGCAACTGGAAAATAAGAAATACAGGTGATGGGGTTTAGAAATCTATCTTGCTCTAGAAGAAAAGAGAGAAGATGGGGATAAGGAAAGGGAGGAGAGTGATAGAAGGGAAAGCAGATTGGAGGAAGGGGTAACCAGAATGCATGCTGTCTTGAGGTGGGGGAGGGGAGAGATGGGGAGAAAATTTGGAACTCAAATATATTGTGGAAATGAATTCTGAAAATAAATAAATAAATTATAGCAAGAATCTGAAAAAAAAAAAGAAAATGGTCTACGTATTTTAATGAAGTGAAAGTTCAATGTTAGTCAGTAATCTAGCCAAGAAATTTATGTCATCACGAGCTTTAGAGTGTTCAAACATTACTGTTGTTATTTAGTTGTTTTCAATCATGTTCAACTCTTCCTGACCCCATCTGGGATTTTCTTGGCAAAGATACTGGAGTGATTGGCCATTTCCAGATGATTAAATGAGGCAAACACGGCTAAGTGGCTTGCCTAGGATCACACAGCTAATTGTCTAATACCAGATTTCTGCTAGGAAAGTTTCTCTACCTGACTCCACATATGTCAGTATATCTATGGTTCTCCCTAGCTGTTCATTGTATAGGATAATAGAGATGAAAATGATGATACCTTGTTATAGTAGCAAGCACCTTGACACATCTGGGACGGCCTGCTATTACAGGTTCTTGGATCTGCTTTTCTAAAAAGAAAGCAACTTTTGAGGGGATAACAGTCTTCTTTCATCACATATACCAGCAGAGAAAATTCAAGCAGAGAAATAAAGATCAACAAACAGGGCTTCTGTCTGACCATAAGTAATACATGCATCATAGATCAATAGACAGATCCAACTGTCTCACCATAACATACATAAATACTTACCGGAGAGAGAAGTACTAACATCTGGATCTTCAAAGGGGATGGAGAAAAGGGCTCCTTAACTAGTACCCAAAATCTCATCTGATCATGTCATGTGCATCCTTTCAAAGAGTAAGCCCCGAAGAAAATTTCACCTTAGAGTATATATACACTTCTTAAACCTAGAGCACATCATAACTCATGTGACCCAGTGCTTCATTAAATTAACAAAAGGCATGGGCCTTCCTTCAAAACAAGTCTTCACTGGTCAAATTTTCCTTAATGGGCTCCAGATGAGGCCTATTAATGGGCTGGGGAGGGGGTGTCTTTAACTACCAATACGCTTGTTCTTATCATATGTGTTGTATTATGTTCATTTTGGGACCACAACATTTCAGAAAGGATCACTTGTCCAAATTATGCAATAACTAAGGTGGTGAAGAAGGGCCCTCAGTTGAAGGAACAAACAATTTTTTGCACAGACATCAGAGTGTTAGAACGAGGTTTATCTTTGTCTACATGTATTAGAAGGCCATTCTATAGAAAAGGAATTAGAAGTTTTCTTCTGGGCCTTAGAGGACAGGCCTAAGAGTACTGAGCTGACATATTAGAGAGACAGATTTTGACTCTGTGAAGCAGGGAGGCTTCCTAGCCGGTTTATCTATACACAATATTATGTCTATTCAGAAACAGTGAGACACAAAAGGCTAGTGGGACATCCCTTATTACTCCCACTCCACCCTCCAGCAAAATCATTAGGCAAAGGAAGGATGAACATTGTGGGGAGGGGAGGGGGTAGTTTTAGAGTATATTCTTTTTCATACGTGGGATAAATCAAATGTTGGGCTTTCAAGAGATGACTATTAAATTTTTATTGTGGGTGTCTACACCTCCCAAATTTGCAAAAGCTACAAAAAAGTGCTAGCTTTCTTGTTTGTGTTAACTTAAAAAAGTGATGCAGAAAATGTTAATAATACAAATTAAATTTTAAAATGTCATGAGTTTTCAGGGTTGGGTGTTATTATATCACCAGAGAGATGAAAGTTAACATTCTACCAGAGAGTGAGGAGTTAATATGCCATCATTCTACTGAAATATGGCTTTTCAGGTCCCTTTGAACTCTGAGATTTTATAATTGTTTTTCTTTCTACATTTATTTGTACCCACAAAAATCTGTCTCCTGCCTCTTGTTCCTGTTATGCTTTTCTTTCTTCCTACCTTAAATAAAGGAAATTATTTTCATCATAAATGTGTTTAGATCTCAGAATGTTTCCTCTTCTTGGCCTTGGAGCAGAAAATAGATTTTATTGATAGGATGATTCACTAAAGAAACAACATTCCTTCTCTCTGTCTCTGTCTCTCTCTCTGTTTCTGTCTCTGTCTCTTACTCTCTTTCATGCACACACACACACACACACACATACACACACACACCAGACCTGTCTTTGACTCCACCTTAAACTTTCTCCTTGCCTTATGTATTAGATCTGCTACCAGACAGAAAGATGGACATAGGATCTATGAGATATATAGTCTTCATTATACAAAGAAACCTCACCCGGCCCAAATAGAAGCCACTGCCAAGCTTTAAAAAGTGCTATGAAAGATTTAAGCCATAATAAACAATTTTATATGCAATTTCCACAAACATATTTTCATTTGCCATAAAACAGCAAACACTGAAGGAAGGAGGCGGCAAAATGTACACAAAGAAGGCCAAAAAAACCCAAACTGTCTACCTGTATGACTAAAATAAAACTATAGTCTATATCAAAATATGTTTATCTAATGGCTGTTTAAAGGGAAGTAAGTGTTTTCAGACAGTCTGCATTCTGGTGAGGTAAAAATACCTGATTTTATTTTATTTTTTTGTCCTCGGAAAGATAGCATTTCAGACAGTTTAAGGTGAGTAATTGTCTCTTGTCTCTGATATTGATTCCCAGCCATGTAAATCATGCGAGGCCATATAGGCATTACAGTGGTTTCTGGAGGAATTTCCACTAAATGAGTTTCTTTTAAAGTGAAATGATGGTGTTTGAAGAGAAAAGTGGGGCTGAAACTTTAAAATGAAACGCTAATGCTACACTCTTTATAGAAAAAGATAGTTAACTTCATCCATCTCCCTTTCCAGTAGGAGAATTCAAGTGCTACCTGACAGGGCATTATATCTGAATAATTGTATTTACAGATGGAAATTTGACTATATGCCCAAGAACTGTAAGAAGTTTTGATTGGGGTTAATCGTTCAAGCCTCAGCGATCTCCTGTGAGGTGAAGAACGTTTTATTTTTTTTCTTAATGTTTTATTAAAACCTCAACAAGGCCCATCAATACAAACAACTGAACTTGCTAACTAACTGCATTTAAATTATCTAATTTCAATACAAATAGTGTCCTAACACTTGCAGCTATTCCCTTTAAGGCCTACCTCATCAGGCAGGATTCTTTGTCCATTTGTAGCAACAGAACGAGCCCTACATGTGTAGTGAGGCTCTGTGTGGCTAGGGTCCTGTCTGTGTGTGTGCCAAAGGAAGGCAGAATAGATCTCCATAACCTCTTCTCTCTCCGTCCACCCTTTCCCAAGGGGATTGTCATTCTTGCCAAGAAGAGAAGCAGAAGATGGGGTCAGAGGCCTCTTTGATCTCCTAAAAGAAGTGGGATACAGATAGAAGCACATCTGGTATTCCCTTAACTATCATTTGTCTCAAGGGCCTTTAATTGAGTTCCATGTAATTTCTTATTGATCTTGATGGGAGAGAGGAGCCCCAAGTTTGCTATCTTCCCCCCATGTATGCATATATAGATAGATATAGATATAGATATAGATGTGTGTGGATAAATAGGGAGACAGATAAATGATAGATGATGGATACATAGATTATATTCAGAATACATATTTGTCTATGAGTATAATAAAAAAGAAAAAGAAAATAGTTTAGCAAAATCAACATACTAACCGAATTTGAAAGAGTATGCAGTGTTCCATCCTCATCATCCCCTACCTTTGTATTCGCCACTCCTGCCACCCCAAAGTATCTCTTCATAGAGGGAGAGATATATTTATTTTCTCAGCTCTTCTCCAGGGCCAAAATTGGTCATTATAATTACATAGTATTTGTATATATGTGTGTATATATGTGTGTGTGTATTATGTATAGACACACACACACACATATATAGGTTTGCTTTATTTTGTTCTGTGGCTGTTCTTCGCATTTATACTTTTATATTTGTTGTGTGTATTGTCTTCTTGGTTCTACTTACATCATTCTTTACAAGTTGAGGTAAATCTTTACATGCAATTTTGCATTCTTCATATTCATCATATGTTCAAATTCAAAATTACTTTTCTAGACAAGCTGAACCAGTTCATACCTCCACCAATGATGTCTTAATGTTCGTATATTTTCGTATCTCCTCGAGGATTGATTGTTCCCATCTTTTGTCATTTTTTGCCAATTTGCTCCATGTAGGGTGAAGTAACAAAGATGCTTTTGTTTGTATTTCTCTTATTATTATTGGTTTGTAGCAATATTTCATATGGTCAATTTTTTATTCCTTTGACAATTATTTGTATTCTCTGATCACTTTAGGGAAATTTTTCTTGAGTATCTAAATATCTTGCACAGAAGCTGCATAATGGAGATTGAACTGACCTCACAAACAAGAAGATCAGGGTTCACTTATATTTCTGCCATATGTTGACTGCTTAACCATGAAAAAGTCATTTCCTAATGCACTCTAGGAGACTGTATAAGACTAGAGGGTATCCCAAAAGTTTTAGTGCAATTTTAACTTATTCAGCCTTAAAATTATGGATAAATGACTTCTTAGTGCTCTAGGAAACTCTTTAAGACTAGGGTATCCCAAAACTCTTAGAGAAATTTTAACCTATTCAACTTTAAAATTGAACTAAGACTTTTGGGACACCCTGTATAAATTATTGAAAAGGTAACAATCTAATTTGATATAGAGAGCTTCCTCCCTTAAGAACTCTACATATTAATGAAATCACAGGACCAGTCCCTATTCCTGTACATTGGATATCAGATACCATTACACATATTTTATGCATTTTCCCTAATTAATGTTTTTCCATTTTTTAATATTTCCATTGCTTTGATATCATGTGACACTGGATTTATGTTAAATAGCAATAGAGTGATTGCAGATTATTCCTATGAAAATGGTTTCTGTTCTCAAGATGGTGTAATACATTGGCCCATCTGGCTCTAAATCTACGATTCTATGTCCCAGTGATCTGTCATTCACAAGATGCATATTTTAGGATAAATATGTTAGAAACATTGGAGCCCTCATCCTCCCTTGTTTGTACTCTGGCATTTATCTAATTGGTTTTCCTCCCTCAGGTCTGCCCCTTTCTAACCTATACCAATCATGGCTGCCAAAGTGATTTTCCTAAAGTGAAGATCTGATAAATTCACTCCCCTGTTTAAGAACTTCCAGTGGCTCCATATTGCTTTTCTAATAAAATATAAATTCATCCATTTGGCAATTAAGGTCCTTAATAGTCTAGCTCTATTTTACCTTCCCATATTGATTACATGTTGTTCTTTTTCATATACTTTTCAGTTCAACCAAACTGGTGTACTGCACAGGCATGTACCATTTGCCTCCCCACCTCCAACTTCACCCTCTCCATGTCTTGAAAATATACTTTCTCTCTAACTCTTAGAATCTCTATGATCCCTTGGGGATCATCTTAAAATCCATCCCTTATATAAGACCATGACTTATCATTCCTTAGCTACTAATATACACCCATATACATACATATATACACATATATACATATCTCATACACATATGAACATATGCTTATACACAGAGGATAACTGGCAACAGCCTGGGTTACAGTGGATGACCTTGGTACCTTCAATGTCTTACCAGACTCTAAGCACCCCACATTGCTTGCTTCAGCTGCCTTCATGACCCAGTCCTCTGAGAGAAGTCTTCACATACTTGGGGTATGCTTTGTCCTAAATCACCAATGGGTTTAAAGCCTGTCAGCTATTCTCATCCTGTTTTAGCTCATCTGCCAAGATGGTTTCCCAAGGTGTGACCATTGTATATGCTACAGCCTCTTGGAGTCCCAGGTGAAAGTTGAGTTCCAGGTGGATACCAAGGGTGGGAAAACAGCCCTGAAAAGCCCTCTCACCAGAGGTGCTAACGCTCCCTGAATATTCCATAAACCCATCTAAGTACCTCATATTTTACAGATGAGGTAATTGAAAATAGAGAGATCATGTGACTTGCCAAATCTCCCACAAAGCCATGGCAGAACTGAGATTGAAGAAAAGTCCTTAAGGTCCAAACCCAGAGTCCTTTACACTATTCCACTGTACTTCTTCTATCACCTAGATCAAGAATTTTTTAACCTGAGAGCCATGAACTTGTGTTTAAAAATATTTTGATAATCATGTTTTGATATATTTATCCCTTTTAACTTTACCAGAAATTCTAGTCCAGCCTAATTTTAAATGTCTCCAACATATACCCCATCAAACTTGGTCTTTAAATATGGTGTTACAGACTCCCTGTTTTTCTTTTTTTTCTCTTTTTTATGGGACAGATTTACTACAACATTAGTTTTAATGGTTTCCTCAGAGTTGGTGTGTTTTTTTGTTTCAGAGTTGTCCATCCCTCGATTGGGTTTCATAGCTCAGCAGTTATCACCCCCTAATTTATTGTACTAGAAGTTATAGTTTGGAGACTTGTTTCCAATCCATTATTTTTCCCCTTTAAAATTTGTTACAACCTGTCATTATGATAAACAGAAGATGGAAGGTGGAGATAGTTACCTTTTCTTTAAGATTTTTTTTGCTTGTCTATCTGCATCTTAAAAACTAAAATAAAATAAAATAAACCAATTAAGTCACAGGGACTCTGAATATTTATGACAGGAGCCAAATAACTTTTGAAGAAGGTATGTAGTCAGGGTATTTTGCCCTATTTCCAAGTCAGAGATGCAGCAAGGATCATCAGTTAAAAATATGTAAATAAAGTGCATTCTGCTGGGAAGCAGGAGATCTGATGTTTAGCCCTTAACCCACAACTAACTGAAAAACATACCTCCAGAGTTGGAAGGAATGCCAGATGCCAAGTAATTGCAGACAAAGAGAGTACCCTCACCTTACTGAATTACATAAAAGAAGCCGCACTTGAAGACCTTCACCAAGTGAGGAGCCTAAAGAAACTCATGTCACTTTCAGAAAACTTTTCTATTTAGCAAAATTTTCTTTGTCATAAATCCTAAATCTTTCCTTATCATAAATCCTAAATCTTTCTCTCTTCACTCATATTGTTATTCATTTATGAGAAAATTACTAAGCACTTAATATGGGTACAGCGCTGTGCTAAATCTAGAAAAGATAGAAAGATCTGGCCCTCACAGACTTCATAAGCCAAGCAGTGGATAAAGCATAATAACAGATAACTTGAATCAACCTGGGCGGGGGGAAACAAAGTGTGATACAGGGGAAAGCAGGGAATGAAAGAATCAACATTACCTGAGCACCTACCATATCCCACTCTGGTAAACTGGGGAAACAGACAAATCAGAAAGAAAGATTTGAGGTGAGACCTAAAGAAACTCAGGGAAGCCATGAGGTAGAGGTGAGTAAGGAGAGCAATCCAGGCATGGGGGACAGTTGGAGTAAATGTTTGGAGTCAGAAGATAGAATATCATGTTTGAGGAAGAGCAAGAAAGCTGGTAATGCTGCATCATAGAGCATAGGGAGGGGAGGAAAGTATAAGAATCACAGAGATGTAAGAAAGGACCAGGTTGTGAATGGCTGTAGTTGCCCAACAGAACACATTATATTTGATGCTGGAGTTAAAAGGGAGCAAAGGAATTTATTGAATACTATTGTGCCATGGTTAGACATGTGCTCTAGGAATATCACTTATGCAATAAAGAGAAGAATAAACTGAAATGAGGAGATGTTGGAAGTAGTGAGAACAACAAAGAGATTGTTGCAATGGTCTAGGTGAGAGACGATGAGTACCAGCAACAGGACAGTCACATATATATTGCAGAGGTGGTAATAATGTGACTTGCAATATACTAGTTTGTGGAGTGAAATATGAAAGAGGAGTTGAGAATGAAGTGGAGATTGTGAGGCTGAATAACGAGGAGAATGGTGATGTCTTTGGAAATAATAAGGAAGTTTGGGAAAGTATAGGATTTTGAGGGAAAAAATAATGAGTTTTGTTTGAGATGATAATTGAACTTCAACCTTGAACTTGAAGTTAGGAGAGCTGATGACATCCCTAAGAAAGATAGTTTAAAGAGAAAAAGAGAAGGGGGCCTTGGACAGAGCCTTCAAGAGCAGCACAATTAATGGACATGACCTAGATGAAGATTCAGTCAAGGATATAGAGAAGGAACAATGAGACTGGAAAGAGGAAAATCAGGAAAGAACTGTGTTGGTAAACTTAGGACAGAATATCGAAGAGAAGAAAGTGATTCATAGTGTAAAAGACTGCAAGTAGGTCAAGAAAGAATTAAAAATAAATAACATTTTCCTTTCTTTTTGTGGGGCAGAAGACAATTAGAGTTGGAGGCATCAGGAAATACCTTAAGTAGAGGCATTTGAGTTCAGTAGTTAAGGAAAAGGAGGATTATAAGAGATGGAGGTGAGAAACAAGTACATTTTAGAAATGATGGCTAGGCTTGGCAAAGTCATTGCAATGGGAGATGGAATGCTTTACGTGAGGAATAAAAGGCGAGTTTTGGCTGTTTTATAAAGTAAATCAAGAGAGTTCATATATAATGTTGGGAATGGTGGGTTGGAACAATGTGGTGAATGAATTTAGATGTTAAATGGAGCAATGTGATTTTGATCCTAGGAATAATAGGGAACCACTGGAAATTTTTAAAGCACATGTCAGAGGCATAACTCAGTTGTACAGAATATGGATTGTAATAGAGGAGAAATGATCCAGGGAAACCAAATTAGGAAACTGGTAACGGTTTCGCAAAGAGCTGACAAGGGTCTGCATCGCTTCTTTATTTATATATAATTCTAAGTTTTATCCTTCTAATTAACAAATCTAATTAGTTTGTGTGTTATGGGAATGTAACAGCAAGCAAAGTAGGGTTTTGTTTTTTGGGGTTTTTTTGTTTTTCTGGATTTTTAGCCAGTCAAGTGTCTTTGATTGAGTCTTGCCTTTGATTGAATCAAAAGCCTTTGATTGATTCAAGAGTCTTGGATTGAATCAAGTCTTTGATCAGAAATAGTACATATATACACACATATATGTATACATAGATGCATGTATGTATATATAGATGTATATATATATATATATATATACATATATATTGTATTAGTTAGAGGGAGTTTAAAGAGTAGAAAGAAGAGTTGAGACAAAAAAGTGAGCAAGAATAGACTAGGCGATCTTGTTTGTGGGAAGGCCTAACAGAAAGAATGTTTGGGATGGTGGTGCTGATCTATGTTGATCTACATTGATTTCTCAGAAATAAATCCAGTCTGTGTTAATTTCTCAGATAGAAGCCCTGTCTGTTGGTCTTTATGAGTGAATTGAGCTGAAGAGCAAAGATCCACCAATGGGAAGGATGCTTAATTTAAGCACCTTTTAAGAGCTATTAAAGGGAATTGGAATGAAGTTGAAGATTCCAGGTCAAGTCAAGTCATTGAGAAAGAATCTATGCATTAGAGAATCTTTCTTAATTCTTTGAAATTCTAATAATCCCTTGTAACACCAGTCATGGCAGCACACCTGAGGACTGTTGATGTGAATAATTTTAAGGGTATAATCTCATAATACAATGCACTATTTAGAAATAAACTAAACACTATTCGATAAAGTAAAGCATAACATTCATAGCAACCTCCTTAAACAAAACATTTCATCTAATATGTCATATAGTGCATAGCAAACATCATTGCATCCCCAAAATCAGGGGGTCCCAGGCTAGGGTCTTCTCTACCATGATACATCCTTATCACACCATCCACCCCTAGGTCACTGTAAGAACAATCTCCTTAATCAATACACAGTGTCCAAGTAAAGTCCTCTTGCACCATGGGCCAACCACTACCAGCTCTTGCCTGAGTTCACACATAGGCAGCTTTCTGTTCATGGTGACTGTTCTACTCCAAACTCTTCCTGCTTCTGTCTGACAGCTCATGGGGACTGTTCTACTCATACTTTCTAAGCATCCTACTGTCAAAGACCCTTCTCAATGGGCAAAATCAAAACAAATACGGAGGTGAGGGAGCTGCCCCTGAACTAACAAATAATATTTCTCAATCAGTCAATAGACATTTATTAAGCACTTATTAAGCATTTATTAAACACTCATCATCATCATCATTTTAAAGTGCTTACTGTGCCTGGCACAGTGCTAAGTAGTACTGATACAAAGAAGGAAAAAAAAAAAACAACGCCACATCATCTGCCTGCCATTGAGTATTTCAAATCCTAGTAGAAGAACCCAAATCCCAGCAATTATGTACATACAAGGCATATGCAGTGTAAATGGGAGGTTATGTCAAAGGAAAGGATGCAATGGAGAGACTGGGAAGGGCTGGTTGCATAGAATGCGATTTGAGCCAAGTCTTCAAGGAAGTCAGAGAATCCAGAGAAGGGAGGAGAGAGTACAATCCAGGAATGGGGAGGGGGGTATTATGATATGGACTACCATGTGTGAGGATCAGGAGAATGCCAGAACATGTAATTATGTAAGATTTCTAATTTTCCTCCCATCATAGGACTCTGCAAATGGATTTTTGGGTAGATTGGTATTTTTTTAATCTATCTATCATACTGACTATAATCATCAAAACAGTTAACAATAAGTGCATATGTGTAGACACAGTCTACCAAATAGACTAGATAGATATTAAACAAAAAATGCCTCAGGAAGCTCCAAGGGCAGCTGAATGTCTTTTCAATAGATACCACTGGCAGCTTAGGAAAAGTTATTGCCTTATTGTGCTTTGTAATGTAGGTGGCAAAGTGGTTTGCACACACAATGCTTTATTGGCAAATAAACTGACTGTAAAAATCTTTCTCTGTGTAGGTGGGCCAAAAATAGTAACATCAACCTCACCAAGGTGACTTTCACAGGGTCATCTGCAAAGCCAATGACATTGCAGTCCATTTCCTCTGAATTTCCTTGTCCCATGTTATCTATCTAATGATGTCCACTTCATGAAAGGTCTTGTTTTCTGCCTTACCAGTTTCTCTGATTCGGTGACATTTGACAGTTGCTATTTCAGTGGCAGCGACAGAAATTCCCTGATTGCTACGTAATCTTTCCCCTTGGAAATCAGAAGGAGGTTCCTTGATGACTCCTGGTCTCTTTAACACAGGTCTAGTAGCAATAACTAAGCTTTTTTTACTAAAGAAAACACTTTGGGAGGCGAAGAATTTGTCTTTTTCTCCAGGGGCATGCTCAAAGCTGTAATTGCATGTGTTTTACTCCCCACGAACCTTAGCAAACAGGCAGCAGATTTATTTTTTTATTAACACCCCATTACCTTACACGGTAAATTTCCTTTAAAAAAATGTATGTTCACACACTGTTAACGGGAACACACATAACTGCAACATAAAGAGACATAATTGCAAAGCAGAAACTGCAGGAGTTGACACATTCTGTAATGTTCTCTTCTTGGATGCAAATTCGTTTTAATGTTCTTCTTTCCAAAGAAGGAGGTGGATGTTTCCTCAGTGATGCTGTGGTGGAAAAAGCAATCAGAGGACTTTGGCTATGGTTTTGTTCTGCCACTAACTCATTGCTTGACCTTGGGCAAGTTCCCTGAAACTCAGTTTCCTTGTTGTAAAATGAAAAGGTTTAGACTCAATGATCTCCAAGGTGAAAATACTCTCTTTTCAAACATTTTATATTTTAAGGCCCCTTCTGACTTTTGTGCACTTTTATGTTCTAAAATTACATGTTTTAAAATCCATTCAGTCTCTATGTTCTATATTTTATGTTTTATTTTCTAATCTTCCTCATTCTGTGTTTTATGTTCTGATACTCTGTCTCATAAGGTGCCTTGCAGCTCCAACATTCTCCTTTATATATTTTTTAATACAAAAGAGAAGTAGCTAGGTGGCTCAGTGGATAAAACACTGCGTCTAGAGTGAAAAATACCTGGTTTCAAATTCAGCCTCAGACATGCACTATTTGTGTAACCCCAGGCAAGTCACTTAATCTCTGCTTGCCTTAAGAAGGAAATGACAAACCATTCCAGTATCCTTGTCTGCCCCCAAACCCCCCCAAAGAAAGATATGGACAATGTCCACAAGGTCATGGAGAGTTAGAGTAAATGACTAAACAGCCAGAACAACGAATAATATGGAGAGCATACACTTTTCCAGGGCTGTTTTAACTTGAGTATGCAATAGTTAGGTAGATGAGAGTGCAGATGTAATTAAAGTAAGGGATGCTCATTCTTCATAAGTTCCTTCCTGTCAGAGTTTCATTATGTAGATAAACCTTATACCATATTTGTGACCCACATCCATTCATCTCAGGCATCTGGACCTATTCTTGCCTAGATCCACATTCTTCCAACCAGAGCTTCAGGAATGATACCCCACTTCTCAGGAAAAGGCAATCCATTTTGCTTTATCACTTGTGAGCTGAGCACTTATAAACAGAGAGTAAGTGAATGTGTACAAATCGGACTAGACCACAAAATCTAGCTGGCCTCAGATAATGAATTGTATCCAACCAGTCTAGACATCTCACAAGATGTCCTGCTGCAGTATTCACTGCAACCCTCCATCTCAAACCCTTTCCACCTCATGTTCTCTGAATAGGAGTCAAATCAATACACTCATTTTTTTTCTTGAAGTAGAAATAAAATGGAATGACCTATGGATGGCTCCACTCGCCATTCTTGTGACTCCCCAGAACAAAACTTTCTCAAATAGATGATCATTTAAACTTCTTACATGTCTGGTAAGCCCTTTTACAAAGGAGAAGAAGAAGAATAACAAGAAGAAGAAGAGGAAGAGGAGGAAGAGGAAGAAGAAGAAAAGAAGGAGAAGAAGAAAGGAGGAGGAAAACAAGAAGAATAATAACAAGAACAAAAACCAGGGCAAAGACAAGAAGAAAAAGAAAAAGAAGAAGAAGAAGAAGAAGAAGAAGAAGAAGAAGAAGAAGAAGAAGAAGAAGAAGACAATCACTAGAAAAATAGGAACAACATGAAGGAGATCAAAGAGAATAACAAAAAGAAGCAAAAGAGGAACTTAATTATCACATTCACTTTCACAAACTAGAGAAGTAAAAAGAAAAGCTTTGTTGTTAGAGAAAGAACACCAGTTCAATTCAATTCAGTTGAACCTCCCATAACTTAACCACAGGATGTAGCAATAGTTGACCAATTTATACACACTGATTTCATCTATCTATCTATCTATCTATCTATCTATCTATCTATCTATCTATCTATCTATCCATCTATCTATTTAATCTCTCTGAATTGGACTGGTCCCTTGATTTCATTGGTATAGAGAACTCCTGGTTAAAGAAAGTTACTCTCCTCATGCAGGTCAAGAAATTCTTTTCCACTTAATATTCCTTTTAGATTTATTGAGTTGCCTAGATCATTGAGAGGTTACATAAATTGACCAGGGTCACATAGGGTCATATAAAAAGCATTTGTCAGAGGGTAGACTTGAATACCAGTCTTCCTGACTTTGAGGTCAGCTCTCTATTCACTACTCCATACTGCCTCTCTCTCTCTCCCCACTATATATATATATATATATATATATATATATATATATATATATATATATATATATATATATATATATATATGTATATATGCATTACATGTATAGATACATATATATAGTGTTCATCTGCATATATATGTATGTATATATATACATATACATGTGTGTATATATGTGCATATGAATATGTATATGTATAATACTAATGAACTTCTCCAGGCAACCAAATTTTGAAATAATTTTCCATAAGCCCTCCCTTCTAACAGTGTCAAAGGCCTTGGTCAGATCTACAGATATTGTGTACAGACCTCTGTTCTACTCCTGGCATTTCTCCTGGAGTTCTTGGGCAGCAATCACCATATCAACTGTTCCTTGGCTCTTTCTGAAGCCACATTGGCTCTCAGGTATATGCCCATCTTCCAGGTGAAGGATCAACCTCTGAAAGAAGGCTCTAGCCAGAATCTTGCCAGCAATAACTAAGAGAGAGAGACCTGCCTCCTGCCCCATGATTGTTGCAGGACAGTCTGTTCTCTTTACCTTCATAGAAATGGACAATAGAGACATTCTTGAGCTCCTGTGGGATAACCCCCTCTTGCCATATAACTTGAAATATTTCAGTCAGTTTTTGATTGAGTAATGGTCCCCCTACCATGTAAATCTCAGCTGGAATAGAAACAGCACCAGGTGCTTTGCCACATAAAAGGAGCCTAATGGCACTCAAAACCTCTTCTTCAGTTGGATGTTTATCTAAGGAGGGAATGACTTCAACCTGAGGAAAATGGTCAATGGCCTCAGCATTCTCTGTTGAGAATTCTATGGAAGTGTTCAGACCATCTCTCTAGGATCATGTCCTTATTACTAATCAATGGGTCTCCATCAGTACTGAGTAGTTGTGATGCACCATAGGTTTTTGGTCCATAAATAGGTTTCAAGGAATCCTAAAATCACTTTGTATTGTTACTATCAGTATAAAACTGAATTTCATCTGCCTTCTTACTTAGCCAGGAATCCTGCATCTCTTTAAGCTTTGCTTGTTCTTTGCCTTTGATGGAATTAGATGCTGCCTTCTTAGAGATGGATGAACTATACTGCTGGTGTATCCTGTGGAGTTCTCATTTTTCATTTAGTACTTTCTGAATTTCCCAATCATTTTCATCAAGCCAGTCTTGGTTTTAGTCAGTGTTCTGACCCAGATGAGAAAATGCAGTTCTGTACACCAAATCTCTGAAAGCTGCCCACTCCTTTTCTGCATCACTGTTGTGAGCTATGTGCTGGCTCAACTTTCCCCCCAAGTTAGCAACAAACTGTTCACACTCAGAGAAGAGCTCTAATTTGTTGACATTAATTCTTCTGGTAGTTATTTTTGCCTTGGGGGGTGGCACTTTTAATGAATGTGAATACTTAGAATGGAAAGGATAAGTCTACAATCATTCCAGCACTCTGCACCACACATCTTTGTCACTCTCACATCTTGTCTGTCTCTTCTCCTTACAATCACATGGTTTATTGGATGCCAATGCCAGAGAATTCATCAGTATTGTATGTCAATTTCATGATGTCATGTTTGCCTGGGTTCTGGATAGTAGACAATACTCTCGTACCTTCCGAGTTACCAATGGAGTTAAAGAAGGCTATCTGCATTCTCTCATGCTTTTTAGCATGATGTTTTCAGTCATGCTGTCAAGTGGTCTCAGTGAGGATGAATATAGCATCAAGGTCAACTACTGAACTGATGGTATGTTCTTCAATTTGAAAAGGCTACAAGCCAAGACCAAAGTGGAGGGAATATTGGTGCATGATTTTCTGTTTCCAGATGATTGAGCACTCAATGCAACCTCTGAAGGTGAGATGCAACAGACTATGGATAAATTCTCTGCTCCCTGTGCTGATTTTGGCCTAATAATCAACACCAAGAAAACACAGGTGCTCCATCAGCCACCACCACACCATCCGTGCATGGAATCATCAGTTACAACAAATGTAGAAGTTTTGAATGCTGTGGATGAGTTCATTTACCTTAGCAGTATACTTTCCAGGGATGTACACTTTGACAATGAAGTTGATGTACACATTGTCAGAGCTAGTTCAGTGTTTGGGAGGCTCTGAAGAAAAGTTTTGGAGCAAAGAAGTTTTAGACTGACTACCAAACTGAAGGTCTACAGAGACATTGTGCTGACCTCATTGTTGTATGCCTGTGAAACATGGACAGTCTACCAGCGCCATGCCAGGAAACTGAGTCACTTCCACTTGAACTGTCTTTGGAAGATTCTGAGGATCACCTGGCAAGATAAGGTACCAGACATTGAAGTCCTTGCATGAGATGAACTGTCTATCATTCAAACTATACTTCAGAGATCACAACTCTGATGAGCTGGTCATATTGTTTGAATGCAAAATGTATATTTGCCAAAAGGACTATTTTATGGAGAACTCACATGGGGCAGGTGATTACATGGTGGTCAGAAGAAGTGATACAAAGACACTCTCAAGGACTCTTTCAAGAACTCTGGATTTGACTGTGCAACATGGGAGATACTGGCACACAGTCACTCAACATGGCGTGCCCACAACAGAAAGGGGGCTGTGCTCTATGAGGAAAGCAGAATTAAGACAACACAAAGCATATGTAGGATATGCAAATATGGAGTATCCATCCCAAATATTCATGCAGACTATCAGTGCCCAACCTGTGGTAGAGCATTTCAAGCTCGTATTGGTCTGATTAGCCACAGTTGGACACAATGAAGCTTCACTTTATCACGGTGATGTCATTTTGGTCCTTTTCGAAAACGAAGGACACCAACTAACATATATGTACATGTGTGTGTGTATGTGTATGTATATGTGTATATGCATGTGTGTATGTGTATGTGTATATATGTGTATGTGTATATGCATGTGTGTATGTGTATGTGTGTATGTGTATATATGTATATATATATATATATATATATATATATATTCTGGATAAATTTTTTTCAGCTAAGGAGTGGTGAAGTGGAAATAGTTGAGCTGAAATCTTGGCTCTGACAATACGTTTATTAACTTGGGCCATTAAGTCTCTTTGTGCCTCAGTGTCTGCATCAATAAATTGAAGAAATATCTAAGGTCTCTTCTAGTTCTAAATCATATAAAAATCAGTTTACACTATTATGATTTTTCTGAAAGAAAAGTATTTAAAAATTCCAAATGTTGTATTAGACATTAAAAGTTAACTGAAAGGAAGTAGTATCAACTCCACTTAAAATGTTTAGTCTAGGAGAAATAATGAAATAATGATCTTTAAATAGAACAGCCGAATGGGGTCCATGAATGTGTTGATCACTTGATGAGTCTTGGGTTTTCCAGGCTGATTCTATATAGTATGATTATTTTCTCTTATGTTCAATGTTTATAATTCATTTACAGGGTCATGTTCCCTTGAGACAAAACTGAAAAACTCAACCAGTTAATTGGATATTTGTCATTATTGCTGTTATTATCAGTTATTTCCAGACTTGGATAACAGAATAAAGAGGCATATTATGGAGACAATACAGCTTTTTCTATTACCGTAGAACAAGGCATAAAGAAATTAAAATACCTAAGTAGGAGTTCTGCTAAAGTTTTCTTGTAATGTTAGAGTATGCAACTTTTAGTTTTCAAAATCTTGACCTTTAGAACCAAAGATCTGGCAATTCATGCCAAACTTCAAAGATTTTGAATCTGAGCCTCATGAAGGACTTTTTGTTTGTTGTCCAGGAGCTAGACTTTGGATTTTCAGACAAGGTTGTGAATAGAAAGTTAGCTAAATGGTGATGGGTTTTTGTCCATGAAAATCTGGCAGATCATCTACTTATGCATAGAGGAGTTGTCATCTAAAACAGCCTTAAGAGAGCCTGCATGAATAACATCAGAAGATTTACCAATCTCTCAATTCCTTTTTTTTTTTCTTTAAGGCTACAGAGAAGATAATCTTGTCTTCCTCCAAATCTGCTCTTACAGTTTGGAGATTTCTATAAAATATATTTAGCTCCAGGTTGGCTTCTAGTGTGTTGGTTATAATCAAGTGAGTCAACAAATATTTAGTAAATGCTTAATGTATACCAGGAATTTTGATAAGTACAGAGAATATCAATACAAATGAAAAAGTCCCTGCTATTAAGGGATGTCTCTTGGGAAAAAGGGAGGGTGGAAGATACTGGGAGAACTTATGATAATGCTTTAAAATGACATCACCAAAATCTCGATTTAAAAAACAAACAAACATTAGTACAGTATACAGTACGTAGGCCCAGGACAGCATCAAGGGCTGGAGTATAAGTTTGCTATATCAGTAATATTGTTTTGTTTTGAAGCTCTGAAAAAATTTAATATAGAGCTTTAGACAATGTCAATTGAGTCAACTGCCTTTTTGGCTGGAGCAAATTAAATTTATCTACACACCTTCACTGAATTTGATTGCTCTTTGTGGATTTAAGAGAATTTGCTGGTCCTGAATAACATAATTCTTTTGTTAAAAATCCTGTGGTTGTTACACTTTCTTCAGACTCATAAGTAAACGCCAAGAAGTATACAAACATCCTGGGTTTCTAGATTTGGACTCCCAGCTTCTTCTTCCTGCTATACTACTACTTAATACCTGTGTGTCACTTGGCAAATCATTTCCCATTTTAGGGTCTCAGTTCCCTTAGCTGTCAAAGAAGGTGTTTGAATGAATTAGCCCTAAATTTCTTCTCAGATTTGAAATATTATTATCCTGAATGTGGTCCACTTTACAGCCATATCCATCTTTATTACATTATGGGAAGTAATGTTGTCCTAAACTTTAAAAAAAATGAGCCCTGATTGATGCTTCATTTATTAGATCAATTCAGCTGAACATGGACTTTGAGCAAATATGTAATGAAACAGAAAAGAAAACAAAACCAAACAAAAACATTTTAATAAGGTATTAAAATTTCTCATTTCCAAATATTTCTAAATAGTGCCATGATCTTACATGTCTTTGGGGCAGTGCTTGGTCTCAGATCTTGAGGCAGATGGGGATAGAGTGGTTACAGCCCTGGGCCTGGAGTCAGGTGCTACATAACTCAGTAACAGGAACAGAATAGAGAAAAGTAACAAATGCTTGCAGGATTAATTTGAACTTTACTCAGCTCATGTAGATTCAATCCCACATTTTTTAAAGTTCTGCAAGGTTTGGGTAATAAAAACAAACATTCTATCTCAAACAGTTTTTTGATTCATACTTCCTGTGTCTTTCCTATGGTCTTCCTGTCTCCAGCAGGAAATTAGAATAAAATGAATTATCCCACTGGTCTACCACTTACACTAGGAGGAAGTGTGATAGAATAATGAAAAAGCTTTATAAATGAGTGCCATTTCTCTTGTAAACAACTATCCACTAAGGATAATTTTCACATATCTATAGCTGCTTTTATCTTCAAGGAAATTGACATGGCTTACAGAAGCAGCACCAGGCCTCATAGCTTCAATTATTTTAGCTTCCTACAACTTAATGTTACACAAAATTGATAAGAATTCCAAGTACAGATTGCCTTTTCTTCTTATTGAAATTTTATATGTCTTTGTGAAAAAGTACTTTGGCTCTCCATTTATCTCTTTACATAACATATCTGCATGACAAAAAAACATTTAAAAAGCTAGGAACCATTGGTAGCAATACAGATTGGAGGTACAAACAGTAGGAAGGCAGGTATCATTCTAGTTGAATGTTATTTTTCAAGACTGTTAAAGACCATAACATGGAAGATCCACTGTCTCAGACTTTCAGAGGAATTTAGGGAAGGAGTTTAGGATGCAGAAAGAATCCTGAGGAAGCAATGATAAAATTAGAGTAGGAATTACCTTAAGTGAAAAACAATATAGAGCTTTTATAATTATAGTTGTATTGCCTATATATATGTATATATGTACATATATACATATATATATGTGTGTGTGTGTATTTAAGCTAAAATGACTAATTCATAGATCTCAGGGTGTCAAAGCCAGAAGAAATTGTAGTCTAACCTTCACATTTTATGAAAGTAGAAATTGATCCTCAGAAAGGGGAGGTAACATTCAAATTAGTGGCAATTAGAACTAGAACCCAGGTCTTCCATCTCTCAGCACAGTCTAATAGAGTGGAATCAATGTCACTTGTGAAGGTGATACACCTGACAAACCTGCATTCAAATCTTATTGTGAGTGATAAGTATCAGATCTGATGAAATGAAAATCACTTGATTCTCTCTGAATCTGAATTTTGTAATTTGAAAAGGAAAGAAGGAAGGAAGGAAAGAAGGAATACTGTTACTCCTATTTATATTTCAGGAAACTGAGGCAGAGAGAAGTTAAATGACTTGCCCAGGGTCACATAACTATTAAGTTTCCAAGGTCATTTTTGACCTCAGGTTTTTTTCACACCAGGCCTAGTACTCCATCCAATGCTAGATTAGTTAGGTCTACTTTTTAAAGAGCCTTATTCATTGAATGGACATTACTTCACTTTAAGTGAGTACCTGAAAAGGTCTTTAGCCCAGGGTCTCCCATTGCATCTTGGGCCATCTGCAGGCATTCTGATGAATATCTGGTCACTGGATTGAGATGGCTCAGGAGGATTAAATGAGGCTGTTGACCTTGCACAGCCCTGCCTCCCTCAAAACAAAGTCAAGTGCTAGTCATTTCATCATTTCTCCGATGTCATTGTCTTCTTTGAAAACAAAGGATGAATACAACTGGTTCCTAGAGCAACATCTGTCTACCAGCTTCTGATAGCTTCTATCTTTTGATGAAGTTATATGCTGGATAAGGTAGGGGAATACTCCCCTTTCATCCCCTCTCCTCCCTCCCCTCTCCTTCTCTCCCTCCCCTTTCCTTTCTTTCCCCATGGATTGAACAGTGAAGGGTCCCTGCCCAACCTCCACTCAGTGACTGGCTTTGGACTCTGCTGGCTTAAAGTGAATGATAGGAGTACACACACACATATATAAAATATAAATTTCTCTTAAACAACAGCCCTGAGGTTCCCACCCCTGCCAGAGTGATTCATTTGTTTATTTTCTCTTTTCTATTAAAGGGGCAATCACCCTTATTAGTTTTTAAAGAGGCCTATTCACTGAATGGACATTACCTCACTTCAAGTAAGTATCTGAAAAGGCCTTAGCCTAAAAGGCCAAGGTCTTCCATTGCATCCTGGGCTGTCTCCATTCATCCTGATGAATATCTGGTCATTGGATCCAGATGGCTCAGGAGGAGAAAGTGAGGCTGATGACCTAGCACAGACCTCCCTCACTCAAAACAAAGTCAAGGGCAAATCCTGTCATCATTTCTCTGATGTCATCATCCTCTTTGAAAACAAAGGAGGAACACAAGATTATTCAGGGGTGGGGAACCTGTAGCCATCAGACCACATGCTACCTTCTAGGTCCTTGGGTGCAGCCTTTTGACTGAGGCCACATTGTACAGAACAAATAATTTTATTAAGGGGATTTGTTCTATGAAGTTTGGAACCAGTCAAAGGGTGGCACTTCAAGACCTAGAGGGCCACATGTGAATTCAAGACCACAGGTTTCCTACACCTGGATTAGGTAAATTCTAATACTACATCAGTCTCTAAGTCCTATGATTCTATGAGCCTAAAACACTTCTCTTATGCAAACTTTTGTAAGTAATGCAGTAGGATAACAGGACTTAGCCACATAGAGATAAGAGAACCATCAGAAACTGTAGGAGGTATGGTCATTTTTTTGATCCTGCCAAGGCAAAAGGAGTGTTTAATAATCAAAACCTTGTCATAGAAATATTAATCTTGATCATGATAGTAGAACAATATTTACAATGATTTCTATAATGGAAAATAGGCAACACTAAATGACCTTTAAGATCTGATTATTCAATCTCCGTCTTTGAGAAATGAAGATGAAACACATATTGCACAAATGATCTCCTTCCATTCCATCCCCTTCAGCAGACTGTCCCCTCTATTATCCTCACTTTTCACTTATTTTCAATCTCTCATGATGTACTATCTGCATCATACTTAGTTCCTACACATGTCCATGGCTCCCTTGTACTTGAAAGGGCCTCACATGATCCATTCATCCCTACTACCAATCATTTCATTTCATTTCTCCTTTTTGTGTTTAAACTCCTTGAGATGGCCACTTACAACAGTAACATTCACTTTCCTCCCTCTTTCTTCTCAACGCCCTACAGTCTGGACTTCCTCTTTCCACCAAACTTACTCTCTCCAAAGTTACTAAACATCTTTTAGTTGCAAAATCTAAAGATGCCTCAGTTCCCATCCTTCTCAACCTCTCTGTAACTCTGTTGATGACCCTCTTTCATTGATACTCTCTTCTCTCTAGCATTTATTTTTTGTAGTTGTTTCTGTGTGTGTGTGAAAACAATTCTATTCTAGTTCTCCTTTTACCTATCTGACCCCTGCTTTTCAGACTCTACTGTTAGATCTTTATTGAATTAGTGCCCACTAACTACGGATATCCCGCAAGACTCTTTACTGGATCCTCTTCTCTTTTTCTACACTATTTAACTTGGAAATCTCAACACTCATGGAGTCAATCAGTATCTCTATGCTAAAGATTCTAAAACCTGCTTTTCTGTCTAAACTTTTTGCTCACCTTTGGTCTCCTGCTTATTGGACATGTTAAACCAAATATCTTATAGATATTTTAAATTCAACATCTCAAATAATGAATTCATTATCTTTCACCCCAAACCCTGCTCTCTTCCTAATGTCTTTAATACTCTTGAGGGGCCCACTATTCTCCCAGTCAAGCGGTCTTAAAATCTCAACTAGCTAATCACCCTCTCTCATTCTCTGGTTGCGTACAAAGTCTCTTGCCAAAACTTGATTTTTCTTTCTCCAAAGCTCTTTTAAATAACCTCTTCTCTCCTCTGATATTGACATTACCTTGTGCAGGCTCTTATAACCTCATGCCTAGACTGTGGCAATAGCCAGCTGTTTGTTGTCTTTGCTTTAAGTCTCATACCACTCCAGTCTATTCTCCACAAAAAAATATCAAAGTGAGATTTCTAAAGCACATGTCCTACCAAAGAAGTCTCTATTCTATCAATTTCAGCAGCCTCCTGTCACCCCCAGGATCCAGTATAAAGTCTTTCTTTAGGCGTTCAAAATCCTTCATAACCTGCCCTACCCACTGCTTTCCAGTCTCCTTTCATCTATCTACTCACCGTCCTTAACCTCTTTAATCCATTGATACTGACCTTCTAAAATAAGACAATTCGCATTGCTACTCCAGAGTTTTACTGGTTACCCTCCGTTTCTGGATTTTTTTTTATTTCCTCATCTCCAGTGAACTCTTTCCTGACTTCAGCCAAAACATATATATATATATACATATATATATGTTTATATATGTATATATGTGTATATACGTGTGTATGTGTAGTAACATAGTGTTAATTTGTGGTTTTCTAAGTCAATATGTTGCCTCAGAGATCTGTTTCTATTTGAGTTTCACATCACTGTTCTATAAGAAACTTGGTTAACTGTATGGTCTTCTCTCTGTTGATTATCTCAGTTTCTTCTCATATGTAGCATACTTATACTAAGTTGTTTGTATATGGTCTCTCCCATTACACTGTAAACTTCTTTGAGAAGAGGAACTATCTTTGCATGTTTTTTTTTTTTGGATGCCCAGTGCCTAGGCACAGTCTTTTTCATATAGTGGGCACAAAATAAATGTTTATTGACTGAATGGCAACCTTGGGAGGTGGTACTATTGTTATCACCTTTCTACAGATTAGGGAAGTGAGGCAGGCAGATGTTAAGTGTTGCCTAGTATGACACCACAAATAAATATCTGAGATGTTTTTTGAATTCAGATCTAACTGATTTTAAGTCCGGAGCTATATCCATTGGATGAATGTACACACACACACATACACTCACACACATATATAATGCCATTGTATTTCATATATACATACACATATACATACACATATACATATATACGTATACATATATATACATATACGCACATACACATACATATATACACATATACACACACATGCACACACATATATAATGCCATTGTATTTCATATATACATACACATATACATACATATATACATACACATATACATACACATACATATATACAATATATATATACACATGCACGTATGTATGTATGTATGTATGTATGTATGTATTAGGAGACATCCTGATTTCCAGAATAAAGGACCAGCAAGCAAACTGTGTCCTAAGCTTGGATACCAATGACCCTTTACAATCACTCTCTGGATGATCTTAGCCCCAGCAAAATCCTAGAATTGTTTCGCAGCAGCACCAGGTGGTCTCTGAGCTTGGGATGAACTTGTGGTACCAGTCATGCAGTTCTGTTAGGAATCAAACTTGTCGCATCGTTGCAATTACATCTCATCTTCAGGTTTATAGCTCTCTGCACAGTCATTGCTTTAAGTGTTGAAATCTCCTCACACTGCCTTGGGTCGCTCCCACTAGGAGCAGGGACATGTGTCCTTCCTCACTTTAAAATTAAACTTCTGTTTGATTCTCCTATTTTTGGCTTGCTTTGTTTGGCTCCAACTACCTACAGGTTTGAGACCAATTCCATTCTGGTTGACAGTGGTGAACCATCAATGGTAAGAACTCTTTGCGTGGGCATATTTGCTTATGGCTAACAATACAATACTATATGCATGCCCTCTGGACTTCAATCAGTTTGATGCCATATTGAAATAATTATAGATATTTAAGATAAAGAAGAGAAGATTTATGGGAACATGTTGACTGTGTAAGTGTTATCATATGGTAGGGAAAACAGAGAAAAAATAGAGAAGTAGGTAGAAATTGCGGAGATGTAGGTATTTGCTTACTATAATGATAAACTTCCCCCAAATAAGAGCTCTGTCACTATGAACTCCTTGCTCCAGAAAAATCAAATGATGACTGTACATATATACTCATATTCATATAGATATATTCATAGAAATATACCAAATATATATGCAGACATAGATGTAGATGAATGTGTATGTGCATATGTATGTGTACATGAATATGTTTGTGTGTATGTACACACATGCACATAGCTGGGCATGTGGAGCACCTAGGTGGTGCAGCGGATAGAGCTCTGGACCTGGAGTCAGGAACACTTGAATTCAAACCTGTCCTCAGATGCTTACTAGCTATGTGGACCCTTAAGTCACTTAAATGCACTTAACCCTGTTTGCCTCACTTTCCTTATTTGTAAAATGAACTGGAGAAGGAAATGGCAAACAACTCCAATATCTTTGCCAGGAAAACCCTAAATGAGATCATGAGGAGTTATACACAACCGAAATCTCTAAACAGCAACAAAATGTGTGAATATAGGAAGGAAGGTAGTAGGCACACAAAGTGTCCATAAAGTCAGTGCACTTTTGATTTAATAGCATTAAACTTCATTGAGGCTTTAGGAATACTCTCTATACATTTATACCAAATATATAAAAAAATGTGTCTTTTGTTAATGAGCATTTGATGGCCAAACCAAGATCAGAATGGATCCATGCTAAGATGTGGATTAGAATAGAATTCATAATAGGGAGAATAATGCCTTCAATGAGTCATAAAAAAAGACTTCAAAAATAGGAGAGTATTATGAGTGAAAGTTCTCTCAGGAAAATGTTATTTTTATATTTACTCAAGTTGTTCAATACTAAGCCTTATTCATGCTGTGATATTTAAAAAGTCTGAGAGATGTAATTTCTGGGTAATTAGTCTTTTTATTAATAATGCTAGCATTTTAATAAAAGAGGTCAGTGGCATTTTTCTAAACAAAGCTGAGGGTTCACCAACTGTACGGTTTTGGAAATTTGGGCTGCAATCAGAATGGTTAACAAGTAATGAGAGAGAATGAATATTACAATGAGGGGCTGAACCTATATTAATGAACTTTGATTGTGTCATTTCCTTCCAAATTACTCCCAGCCTTGGGCAATCTAAATAAAGAATCTATATTCCCTACTTAAGCCTGAGCAGAAAACACTAGGCCTGGAGTTTCCCTTTAGATTAGAAATCAAATATAGTTGTCTGGAGTTGCAAAATATAGAATGAAGAGATGTTAATCCCATCTTCCCATCAGTCCTGTCTTAGAGAGATTGCACAAGGAAATAGGACAGAGGAAAAAAACTTGGGTCTCCCTAGTTTTAATAATTGGCTATAACATGAGAAAGAAATAATTTTCTCAATGCCATTCTTTTTTAAATTAATTTATTTTTAGTTTTCAACATTCACTTCCACGAGATTTTGATTTCCACATTTTCTCTCCATCTCTCCCCTCTCCCAACCCAAGACAACATGCGTTCTAACCACCCCTTTCCCCAATCTGCCCTCCCTTCTATCACTCCCTCTCCTTATCCCCTTCCCTTCTATTATCCTGTAGGGCAAGATAGATTTCTATACCCCATTGCCTATATATCTTATTTTCCATGTGCATGTAAAAACAATTTTAATGTTCATTTTTAATACATTGAGTTCCACATTCTCTCCCTTATTCCCTCCCCACCCACCCTCACTGAGAAAGCAAGCAATTTGATGTAGGTTATACATGTCTATTTCAGGGCCATTCTTAAAACATTTCAGAGAATAAGGTTGTGTTCACACAGGCTCAAAATAATTTGAACTCAAGAAACAAAACAGATGATGTGGGTCTCATGGACATCCAAAGTGTATGAATGAAAATTGGAATTTTAGTTAGTCAAATTAGTCAGTCAGTCATATCTGATTAGGTTTTATGTGTTCACTTTCCCCTCTAGTCTGGTCTTCTAGGTTTTTCTTCCCTGAAGGCTAGAACTGATGAGTAAGTGTGGCAAAGCCAGGAAAGGGCTTTCTATAAAGAGAATTGATGGCTATGTAAATAAAGAGATTATAGATAAGCATCCTTAATGCAGCCAATGATTAACTGTAAGAAGCCTTGGGTGTTGTGGCAGCTTTCATAATTTATTCAGAGCCCAGGGAACACTCTTCTTGACTTCAAGGTTTTCAGCCAGTAGATGGGCCCACCCAGGAACATATTCTTTTATCCTTGAAAAATGATTGATTTTCTATTATGTAGACAGATGGAACAGGCTTTTGGACAAAACATTTGAATCAGAGGGTTTTTCTGTGGTGAAATTGTAATCTGCATTAATGATAGGTAAAGGAGGCAGTTGGGCATAGTGAATAGAATGTTTTGGAAGTGAAGACAAGGTGGCTTCAGGTTTCTTAACATATAGCTGTGTGGCCAAGGGAAAATCACTTCATCTCTGAATCCCTTTTGAAAGTAGCTAAATTCTTTATAACCTGCCCAGTTCTACCTTTACAAACTTGTTGCACTTTCTCCCCCCTGTTATATACTCTGCTATCCAGTGATATAAGCCTCCCTAGTATTCCTGACAAAGGATGCTCCATCTCCCTGGAATGGTGATTTATACCAACTATGCCCCTACACATGGAGTACTCCCCCTTCTTGTCCCTACCTCCTAGACTCCCTAGTTCTTTCAAGTCTTATCTAAAATTCCAGCTCATGAATTAGAAACCTTTCCTAGTCTTCTTAATGCTATTATCTCCCCTCTGAGATTATTTACTAATAATTCTATATACATCTTGTTTGTACATAGCTGTTGGCATGTGTCATTAGAATGTGAGCTCTTTGAAGGCAGAGACTATCTTTGCCTTTCTTTGTATTCCCAGTACTTGGCACAGTGCCTGCCACAAGGCAGGCATTTAATAGAAGCCCAGTGATTGGACTTAAAGTCAGAACTTGTCTTCCTCAGGTACTTACACTGAAGAAATCAAATGGTGCAAAGGGAAACAAAGCAGATCAACAACAACAAACACACAAAGGCAGTTGTTAAAGATTGGAGTTTTTGCTCTAACAATGATTTTCTACGTCTTTGTGAAAATGCACATTCAGGCTGCAATGTCTTTGAAACCGAGCAAGGGAAACCTGGTGTTCATGGACTCAAATCTTCAAGTCAGCATCTTTGTTAATTAAGGTTTTTATGTGTAACCCTTTCAGAGACCACGTTCTGGTTCCCCTTCTTTCTACCCTTACCCCATTCCACTCAATCTCCACCTCCACACACTCACACACATGCACACATACACATACACATATGCACACACACATACACATACACACACAAACACACGCACACAGGAATCTGAGGTTACATTTTCCAATTTCTCTTTCTCCCTAGAATCAAGGTCTCTTAGTAGATAAAGATTCTCTCCATTTAGAAGAACATCAGAGCACTTCTACCTTACCCTGAATGTAAAGAAATAGGGAGAACCAGCATGCTCCTTTCACTTGTAGAGGGAACATTGTGTGAGGGAACAAGCAACCTTCAGGAAGGGAGATTCTCAGACAAGACCCTGGTGCACCCAGGAGAATATATTAATAACTCTAACTGGTTTCCCTATTCCTAGTACTTCTCTTTTCCAACTCTCTGATCTGTCATTCACTGTCTCAAGTATTCTTTCTAAGCACTTCACTTATCATAACACTTATATTCACAAAGGTTCATTAGTTCCCAACTTCCTTTCAAATACAGTAGGAACACTTGGCAATCAAGATGACAAAACATGGATACAACCTAGCATTTTGGTTTTATCTCATAAACTTTGTAGTATAGCCACCCAGACTACCCTAAATCCTTCTGTCTTGGTTTTCCATAAATTTATTTATGCTATCTCCCACACCTGAAATTTCTCCTCTCCGCACATAATTTTCAACTCTGTCTTATTAAGTATGAAATTTATATATTCTTCAAGTGTCATTGCAGGTAATAAAGGCAATGAATCCTTCCCTGACATTGCTGTTAAAAGTTATGATTTTTTCCTCCTCTAATTTTTCCATAGCACTTTTGCCTTTAAAGTTTTCTTATCTCACTATACTATAGGACATAACTATGGGAATGTCCCATTATGGTTTTGCAATTTCTTTGAAAACAGGTCCTGTGTAATGTATATATCTTTACATATCTTCATTTAATGTCTTACATGAAATAAGCAATAAATTTAAATGGATCAAAGAGTCATAGGAAAACATCATAGACAGAAAGGACCTTGGAAACTGAGCTTCTTTGACTCATAGATGAGGAAACAAAGGTCTGTGGAGGTTAAGTAAATTGTTCAAAGAAAACAATTAGTGAGTTGGACCTCAGATCAAGCTGCCCTGTCTTAAAAGTTAATGCTCTTTCCATATCATTGATTGATGAACATGATGATGATAAAATGAAACTGTCATCAGATCACTCAAGCCTTTGCAATAGACCCTCATTTTATGTGGATTTAAATAAGTTTCCTCTTCCAGACATTCAAAACTATCTACAATTGTGCCTTATATTATTGATAAATTTAATTTCCCATTTGCAATATTAATTAGAGCTAAAAATTTTCCCCACCCATTAATAAGCCTCACCTGGAGCTCATTAAGGGAAGCTTTATTAGGGGAGACGTGTTGTAGGAAAGCCCATATATTTTATTAATTAATGAGATACTAGGTCATGAGAGTCATGATGTCCTCCAGCTCTGAAAAATGTATATATGCTGGAGTGAGGTTTTGCTCTTGGGGGTTTACTCTTTGAAAGAATGTTCATGTGATATGAACAGATGAGACTGTGTGTAACTGTTAAGGAGTCCCCCGCTCTGGCTTTTAAAACCCAGATGTTGGTGCTTGTCTCTCTGGTAACTATGTATGTGTTGGAGTGTAAGCTTGGTTTTCACGTGAACAGTCTCAGGTTAGGTAAAGGCTTGAGGGCTTCTAAACCACAGAGCTCTCATGAGGCCCCCCAGGGAACAGCTGGGAATTGAGGAGTGAATCACGAGCTATCTTGTTTTTCCACCTCTTCTCAGTGGAAACTTGCTGGGGAGAGCATCCCACCGTTGAGATTGGTCCGTGGTCTGAGCACACCTGTTGTTGATTGACTAAGGGGCTGAGAGCACGCTGGTCTACAAGCGAACCATGCTGACATGTAGCTGGTATCTGGAATAAAACCTACACTTCTGTTTGACTCTGGAGGTTTCTTCTCTCATTATGTTTATCTGGTTGGCCACCAAAGACCTGGAGTTAGGTAAGAATGACCCGGTAGCCCACAGAAGTTAGGCTGGTCATGTGTGTATGTATGTAATGTTCAGACAGTTGGATCTGTCTTTTGATCATGGTTAGATTATGGTCAGATAGATGGAAGCCCTGTCTGTTGGCCTTTATTTCTCTGTTGGTATATGTGATTAAAGATGACTGTTGACTCCTCAAAAGTTGCTTTCTTTTTAGAAAAGCAGATCTAAGAACCTGTGCAGCAGACCCTCCTCTTTATGCTGAAGTCCATGCTGCTACATTATTGTTCCAATATGAATTATGTAAATCAGGCCAGTCTTTTTTATGTAAGTACCTCTTCATTCCTTCCTGAATGAATTCATTCCTGTTCTATACTTCATATAGTTCCCATCTTCCTCCTTTCTAATTTTTAGTATTCTTATTTTCAGGCAGTTGAGTGGTACAGTAGATAGAGTACTTTACCTAGAGTCAGAAAGACCTGAGTTCAAATCCAGCCTCAAACATATATCTTAACTATGTGACCCATAGTAATTCAGTTAATCTCCATTTGTTTTTGTGTTCTCAACTGTAAATGTGAGATAATGGCAGTGCCTCCCTTGCAGGGTTGTTGTTGGGAGGATCAAATGAGATAATATTTGTAAAGTACTTAGCATGCTACCTGTCACATGATGGGTGATATCATACCAGTCCTACCAACACTTCTTTTCTGTAGAGTCCTTGCTCTATTAAATCTCACAGCTCTCTTAATAAAATGTCATATTTCAACAGAGCTTTAGGTTTGAAAAATACTTTCTTCAAAATAAACCTGTCAGTTAAGGAATAATACTTGTTATTGTCATTTTACTTAGAGAAAAAAATAAAGATACAGAGAAGTTCAATGACTTGATAAAGGTCACATAGTCATGAAGGAGAAAGTGGGGATTCAAACCCATCTTTTGACCCTGTCTGTTTTTTTTTCTCTTACTATGCTGCCTCCCATCTTCACACTCATGTAGCACTTAGAATATATAATATTGCTTTTAAAACATGGTATAATATAGAGGATAGGGGACTGACCTCTGAGTTCTCAATTCAAGTCTTTTCTCTAACCTATTTTTATTTTTAAAATTTATTTTTTTCTATTTTTGAAATAAAACAAGCATTTTCATAGCATAGTGTAATAAAAAAGATTACACATGAAACTGCAAATCTATTATGTACAATTAGCACTCCTTTTAAACACATAATAAAGTTATCTTGCAAATCTTTTCTCTTTTTCTTTTTTCTTCCCCTTGTCCCACCCTAGAGATGATTAATTTTAGATACAAATAAGTATATATATGTATATATATGCATATGCATATATATACGCATACAAATGTGTGTGTGTGAGAGAAAGAGAAAGAGAGAGAGAGAGAGAGAGAGAGAGAGAGAGAGAGAGAGAGAGAGAGAGAGAGAGAGAGAGAGACCTAGGGCAAGTCACTTAACCTCCCAATATTCCAGGCAACTGTCTAAGATTTTAAGTTGCAGAGAAAGTGCTACCCTGAATTTGTAGAAGGATTTTTCTCATCTGAAAATTCCCTATGCCAATAAAATCGCAAGACCAGCTCCTGTCCTGTTAGTTATTTATTATCATTGTATTGGTCTCTACCTTTTTATGTGTGGATATCTTGTCTCCTTGTTGAAACTGTAATATTTGTGAATTTATGGAATGTGCCACATGCTTCTTTTGGCTTACCTAGGGTGCCATGGTTGATATTCAACAAGGACTTAACATTGCAAATAAATATTTGTGGTATATCACATACAGAGATGATTCTGAGGCAAACATATAAATTAAAATCCAAATTCTCACACATACTGGCTGTGTGACCTTGGGCAAGTCATCCTCTCGGTGTTCTAGGCAAATCTCTAAGGCTAAGTGTAAAGAAAGTGAAGAATTACTTGGGTAGGGGGCAATTCCTCACTCAGGGCTTGCATATCCCAATGAAATCACAGATCCTCTCTCTATTTTCATTTTACAGATGATTCAAAGTCACTCTGTGAGTCAGTGGCAGTGGCCAGATGAGGATTGAAATCAGGTCTCTATGTGCCAAATAGAATATCTTTTCTATTACCTCAAGAAGCAAATGATTTGTGAAACAAACAAACAAAATTCATAACTGGTAAGAAAGCTTACTTTTTACAAGGGCCATGAGGATGAACTCCTAGGACAAATGTGAGAAATTAATTTGGAACTATGAGTAATCATTCTCTAATTTATTATTGTGTCATTTGAGTTTTTAGAACATTAGAGGAGCACTGATTTATTTTTAGACATTTTGAGAAGACAGCAAGTTTGAGACTGAAAAAGCTTTCAGAATTAAATGCGCTAGTTTTCATTCCAGACAGGTCAAACTTCCTGGGGTCACTGACATTCAGGTACCTTCCCTCCCCCTTTAATGATTGCTCTTTAGTGCTGCTTCCGTGAAATCTATTGAATTTAAAGTCCGACATTCACACTGTCTCCTCAGCCTCGATCTTGTAATTTAAAGGAAAGTCATTTATTCTCCAGTGAGTCTTCTGTCAGAACCTTGTGCAAGCTTTCAAAGGCATCATTTAAACAAGGCATCCATCACAGGCAGCCAGGCTCCTTCTTGGCTGAAGATTTTCACACAGTTGTGCTTGGGAGGTAAACAGTGATAATGCATTTGATTTTTGTATTGATCTTTCAAGGTCTAAGAACCTGATCATACAAAGCCCCCCTTCCAAACGAACTGCCTGTCATTTAGCTCTGACTCAAGTGAGTCTGTTGCCTCTGTTTCTTTTTTTAGATCTTTTCCTTTTGCAGTGCAAAATTTTTCTGTCAAGCTCACTCCAGGCCTGGCTCCCACTCAAATGATACATAATAATAATAAATGAGAGAACCAGGATTTGAAGGTAAATTTTTCTGACTGAAAATCCAGCATTTTTTACACTACATAATTAAATGTCATTTTATTCTTCATAAAAACCCCTGTGATGACAAAATTGGTTTTGTACCTACTTTTACAGATAAATAGATTGAGGTTAAGTGAATTCTCAAAGTGGTTTGGTTAATAGGTATTTGAAGATAGGTATGAGTTCAAGTCAAATTCCATGGAATAGTGTAATGGGTGGGCAAGTGGACAGAGCAACAGACTTGGAGTCAGGAGGACCTGAGTTCAAATTCAACCTCAGACATGTACCAGACTATGTGACCTAAGGAAGTCATTTAACGTTGTTTGTCTTGGTTGCCTCATCTGCAAAATTAGTTAGAGAAGGAAATAACAAACCACTCCAGGATCTTTGCCAAGAAAACTCTAAATGGAATCACAAAGGGTTGAACATAACTGAAAAAAACTGAACAATAAAATGGGATGAGTATGGGCTTTGGTATCAGAGAACCTCAGTTCAAATCTCTTCTCCGATACTTATTAGCTATGAGACCTTGAGTTAATCACTTAACCTCACTAAGTCTCAGTTTTCACATCTATGAAATAAAGTGGGTAGATTAAATGGGTCAGATATTCCTTCCTACTATAGATCCAGGATCATTGAACTCTCTCTGCCAACTACTGTATCTATCTAGTGTCATTTTGCTCTTCAATTCTCCAGTCCAACCTAAGTATATTTCTTTTGCACTGTTGAATTTACAGAGCTTTTTCAATATCTCATTTGCCACTCACAACTGCCCTGGGATTGAAGTAGATTAGGGTACTTATTTTATATATTGAGGATTCAGTGATATAAAAGGATTTACTCAAATTCAAACATAGGTTGGTGGAAATCAGGAATACTCTGGTGGCTAAAACTTGGAATTTAAGAGACTCCCAAGCTAAAGATAAAACAGGCAATTCTCTCTGGAATTTAAATACTATCACAAAATAGCTCCATTCTGTCTTTCCAGTTCTGTTAGTTAATGAGTCAGTCAATAAACTTATTGCTGTAAGCAGTAAGCAAGTGTATACTATGTGTAAATGACTATACTAAGTGCTAGGAATACAAACAAACAAAGAAACACTGACTCTTCTTCATGCCTTTGAATTGGCTGTTCCCCACTTCTCAAATGTAATCCCTCCTCATCTCAGCCTCATAGAACCCCTTGTTTATTTCAAAACTTGGGAAAAATATTACCTTTTTTCATTAAGACTTTTCCAATCCCTCCAACTTGTAGTGTTCCCTCTGACACAGACTGGCTGCATAATTCTGTTCCACTTGCTTAACTGTGCAGTGCTTTACACTCTCTTAGACTTCAAGTTGCAGGAAAAGGTGAAGATCTGATTTGTTAGAGTAAGTTTTCCCAAAACAATGGCATTACAGGTCTAGTCTCTATTGCTACATTTTGTAACTTGGGGTAGGTCATAAATTATCTGGGCCTCAATTTATTCATCTTTATCATTATGGAGTGTGGGACTAGGGCATCTCTTAGGTTTTTGTTTTTTAGCTACTCTTGAGAGGACAAAATTATTACTCCACAACCAGACTTCTTTCCTCTCAGTCATACTCTCTCTTCTATACTATAACTCCTTGTTTTGTTTTTAATCAAATACACTATTCAAGCATCTAAAATGTCCCTAGAGAGATGCAAATTTTAGATAAGAAATGTTCTCTTTATATGAACTTTACGGTTTAACATAAAGGAATATATTCAGGTAAAGATAACACAAAATAAAACATGATAAATGCATTACAAGGTAGTATAATGATAGGATTTTAAATCTCATTCAGTGGAAATATACCAAAGCATAGGTGTAGAATTCAGATTTGAAAGGAGGAGAAGACATTGAAGTTAGGCTTTAAAAGCTATATCACAGAAGAAATGAGGAAAGAAATATATCCAAAGCTCTGGGGACAGTGTGAACAAAGGCACAGCAGTATTAAACTATGGGGAAGGTTAGAGGAATGGAAAACAGTCTGGGCTAAATCATACAGCATATGGAATAATATAACATAAGGCTAGAAAGGAAAAAAAAATGATGCCAGGTCTTGGACAACTCTGATTTTCAAAACAGTTTAACCTCACTTACAAATTTTGTGCATATGAATGAGATGACCTGATCTATGAATAAAATAGATTAATCTTGAACAAAGCATGAAGGCCTTCTGGGAGCTACTGTAAAAATGTATACAGGTGGTGATCAGGGTGCTAATAATGGCAAGAGGGAGGATATAATAGATGGAAAATATGACTTGGAGGTAAAAATAAACTGATCAATAAATAGACATTTATAAAATTTTTGCAATGTGTGGACCTTGATTATGCAAAGAAAAATCCTTAAGGATATTTCATTCAAATGTGGGATACAACATGCTCATAAGAATGTATATGAAAAATTCATTTGCTGCTGTTGAATGATTCAGTCATGTTTGACTCTTTGTGACTCCATGGACCATAGTGCACTATCACTTCTATCTTCCATTATTCATGTTTGCTGTTTCCATGATGCTGTTTATCTATCTATTTCATTCTTTGCTTTTCCCCTTTCCTTTTGCCTTCAATTTTCCCCAACATCAGAGTCTTTTACAAGGAGTTCTGGCTTCTCATCTTGTGGCCTGAGTATTTAAGCTTCAGCTTCAGTATTGGATCTTCCAGTGAGTAGCCTGAATTAATTTCTTTAAGTATTAATTGACTGGACTTCCTTGCTGTCCAAAGGACTCTCAAAAATCTTCAACACCACAGTTTGAAAGTGTGAATTCTATGGAGCTCAGCTTTCCTTATAATCTAATTCTCACAGTCATGCATTGCAGTTGGAAAAATCATAGCTTTAACTATATGGACCTTTGCTGGTAAGGTTCAGATTTGGTATATAGCATGCCCAAAGAATTATGGACAGAGGCTCACAATACAGGGGGCAGCTGCAGCAACATGAAATGTGAAAGGCATATCTAACTGAATGCAGAATTCCAGAGAATAGCAAGGAGAGATAAAAAGGTTTTCTTAAATGAGCAATGTAAAGAAATATAAGAGAAAAATAGAATGGGAAAGATAAGAGAATTCTTCAGTTAATGAAGGAAAAGGTATTTTGAAAAAATGAGTATGATGAAAATTCATAGTACTTGGAAATTTAAAGGTTATCCAAATTAAGGGAGAAAGATAAACCCAATAATGCCATAAAATGTCAAATAGTGGAGACTGGATGAATGATATTTTCCCTCGAAGAAAAAAGGCAAAAAATTTCAGGGAAAATAGAATAAGGTTTGTCTCAGTAATGTGCCATTTGAAGTTTTCAGCACCATGGACAGGGATATCAGCTAGACTGTCAGAATGCTAATCAGGAAGGAGAGCTGGAAGCTACCCACAGCTGAGCTGCATTGCATCATCATTTTAGGTCTTTGTTTTTTTTTTTTTTTTTTTTTTTTTGTTTTTGATGAGTAGATCACGTACAAATGAAAAGATTAAGGATGAATTGTATAGAATATTTTCAGTAGTATTGTGTAAGCTACTTGTTTACTAATGTAAGCAGTAGGAATTTGTTGAGGGTGTTTATTTTGGGCATTTCTGGGACTTTCACCTGATAGAGTTACTCCTATATGAGTTTCTCTTGAAAGTCCAGAAAACATGACAGAAAAAGAAATGTGTTATATCCTTTTTGTTCTTCTCTTTTTTGTGTAGGTGGGACAGGAAGATAAGGATAACCTTTGAGCATTGGTGAACTTATAATTATATGCTTCCTGAGACAGTCCAAGCTTAATATTTGGTTTTGGTACAATCTGGGATTCTGTAATGTATGACACCCCAGACATTACAAGGTATGATATAATATCCAAGTAAGGTTCTCCATTACATAATTAGAAATGGGAATATGGAGCTCAGAATAGAAGAATCTTTAACTTGAAAGATACCTACAATCTGAACTAATCAAACCCATCCCTCAATGAGAATACCCTCTACAACATATATTTATAAGTGGTAATATCACATTTCCCTGAGTACTTTTATTGAAGAGGAACCTAGTTAACAACCTGTCTTTCAATATTGTTAATGCATTGCTTCTAGTTGGATTATTAGAAATATTCTATCATGAAAGCAGTGGATTTTTAAAATTGTTTGCAGATAAACAAGGACGTAGAGCAGAAACTGGGGGAAAAGTGGACTCTTTCTTAGAACTTCTTTAAGTCCTTCAGTGAATGTGTATACTGGCAGCCTGTGTCCATTGTTCCATTGTTGGAATGGTTAGCATAAAGCCCTGGGGGAAATGAGCAGCTGATCTGAACCTCACCCACAAACCAGGCCAGTGAGTAAACACCTCTCCCATGATTGTAACACCTTGGAGGAACTGAGACCTTACCAGTCCCCAGAATATACCTTACCCCTGACAAAGGACTTAAAAGTCAAGTAACTGGTTGGGAAAATGCCCCAAAAAGGGAGAAAAATAAAAATATAGGTTACTTTCTTGGTGAACTGGTATTCTCTCTAATTCTTTTGGAAGAGGAAGAGCAAATTTTACCAGTGGGAAAGACATAAAAGTCAAGGCTTCTGCATCTAAAACCTCCAAAATAAATATACAATGGTCCCAGGTCATGAAAGAACTCAAGCAGGATTTTGAAAATCAAGTAAGAGAGGTGGAGGAAAAATTGGGAAGATAAATGAGAGTGATGCAAGAAAATCATGAAAAGCAAGTCATCAGCTTGCTAAAGGAGATCCAAAAAATGCTGAAGAAAATAATACCTTTAAAATTAGGTATACTGGAATATACACTGCCCAAGAAGCCTGTAGTGCTCATAGTCCTCCTCAATCTCCTCCTTTTCTGCCATAGTTTGGTCACTGCCCCAGCCTAGTTCTACCCTCTCTTGCTCTTTTCTCCAACTGCCACTGGATTGCAGTCTTTTATGGCTCAGCTCCTGTTGAAGTCAATTCTTCCTTTCTGCTGCCAGATCATCAAAATTCTTCATGGAGGTTATCACTTCAATCTTCCTTTTAGATATATTCTTCAGTATATAATAATATCTCTCACCCAATCCATTTGATTCAAGGAGGTGTACTAACCCAATTGACAGTTCTAATTGGGACCTGTGCTTACCTAACAAAAATGATTACTTTTAGATGTTTTGTTTAATCAATGAAGCCCCTACCTGGCACTTGAAATATATATACCTTTCATTTCATAGAATCTCCCTCTTCCTTTTGAGATGCACTAACTTCTGCAGGAAGCTTTCCTAAATTCCCCACCTTTTCCTCCAACAGCTAGAAAGAACATTTCTTCCCTAGCTACCTTGTCTTTTACGGATTTGGATACCTTTATTTATACTTATGAAGTTTGAATTTATAGAGGCACATGTTATTTCTGCCATTAGAATGGAAATTCCTTCCAAGAAAGAATTATTTCACGAGACATACTTTTATAGCCAGTGCTTAATACAGTGAGTAAGGCACAGTGTAGTTATTTAATAAATGCTTATTGATTTATTGTTGTGATTTGCTCGTTTAATTTGGATAGGAGTACACTCTTCAGCTAATTTAATCAATGAAGTCCAGAAGTTACAGTATTCATTTAGATATTTCAGTATTATTGCAAAAAAAAGTTACATGCCAAGAATGCTTCTTTTAGTCTCAGGTAGAGTGGCAGCAACTAAACATTTTCATTATTACTCTTTGTAAACCACTCTCACAGACTTAATAGTTACTTGGAGTACAAATGGAAAGGCTCAAGATATACTATTTTGCTACGAAGTAATCTCTTCCTAATGTTTCTTGTCTAAGATGATAATTCTATGTTTGTGATTGGGTGTACATAAGCACTGCTGCATAATTACCTACAGACTGTAATACAAATTACCAAAGACATTGTAGTTCATATATTTAGCTTCTGAAGGTAGGATTTTGCATAATTTATTTTAGGATGTACTGAATTGGGCAACAATACCCATTGTGAACTTGGGTAATGTCATCCAAAGTGAATTTATCATTTCTTACAAAATCAGAAGCATACAACCTAACATCAGAGTATAGATTTTTTTATCCATTAGAACTTAGATGACATGTCAGATTTACAACAGAATTTTTGCATAGTCTCATGGTTTGTTGTTTTACATGGAGATATTGGTGGGTGTTTTTCATTTGAAATATTTGACTGCTAAATGATTATCCCAATTTATGTCATTACTGTAGAAGAATGTATTCTGATATATCTCCTCTGAATCTGGGGGTCTATCGGTCTATCACACATACATAGATACACAGACATGCTCTCTCTCTCTCTCTCTCTCTCTCTCTCTCTCTCTCTCTCTCTCTCATACACACACACACACACACACACACACACACATACACACATGCCATGAATTTGCATGGGGAAAATTACATTTTAATTATTACTAGTTCTCTAATGGAAATACACATTTTTTTCCTTTTTCAACTATGGTGGGGGGGTGGAACTCATTCTGAGGAGTAGTTGATAGATTTTACAAGAGTTCCATAGGGGTCTATGACACAGAAGAATTTAAGAGATACTTTCTTAGAGGATCTCAGTGTGTCACAATTTAGGATGAAAATTTCTTTTAAAATTTAAAAATAAAATGAAAACTTATAATATAATCAAAGTTAAATTGAAAATTTAATTAAAATTAAAATAATATCATTTATGGTTAAATACTTATATTTTCTAGGACTTTATTTCTCCTTTTTATTTTTTTTAACAAAAAAGGCTTTATTTTCTGAAGTAACAGAGAATTGTTGGCTGTGAGATATTCTTTTTTTTATACTTATTTATTAAACTTTTTACATTCATTTTCACAAAATTTTGGGTTCCAAATTTTCTCCCCATTTGTCCCCTCCCCCCCACCCCAATACACCAAGCATTCTAATTTCCCCTATCACCAATATGCCCTCTCTATCATCCCTACCCTCCCTTGACCCCATCTTCTCTTTTGTCCTGTAGGTCCAGATAATGTTCTATTCCCCATTACCTGTATTTCTTATTTCCTAGTAGCAAGAACGATACTCAACAGTTGTTCCTAAAACTTTGAGTTCCAACTTCTCCCCATCGCTCCTTCCCCACCCATTCCTGTTGGGAAGGCAGGCAATTCAATATGGGCCATATCTGGGCAGTTTTGCAAATGACTTCGATGATAGTCATATTGTGTGAGACCAACTATATTTCCCTCCATTCTATCCTGCCCCCAATTTTCTTTATTCTCTCTTTTGATCCCGTCCCTCCCTGAGTGTTGACTTCAGATTGTTCCCTCCTCCCATTGACCTCCCTTCCACCATCCCCCCAAACCTGCTTATCTCCTTTTCCCCCACTTTTCTGTATTGTAAGATAGGTTTTCATACCAAAATGAGTGTGCATTTTATTCCTTCCTTTAGTCAAATGTGATGAGGGTAAACTTCATGTTTTTCTCTCAGCTCTCTTCTTTTCCCCACCACTAAAAAGTCTCCTGCTTGCCTCTTCTATGATAGATAATTTGCCCCATTCCATTTCACCCTCTGTCCTCCCAATATATTTCTCTCTAACCGTTTACTTTAATTTTTTTAAGATATGATCCCATCCTATTCAATTCACTCTGTGCTCTCTGTCTATGTGTGTGCATGCATGTATGTATGTGTGTGTGTGTGTGTGCATGCGCATATGCATGTGCGCGCGCGTGTGTGTGATCCCACCAACTACCCAGGTACTGAAGTTACAAATATTGTCTTTCCATGTAGGAATGTAAACAATACAACTTTCGTTAAGTCCCTTATGACTTCTCTTTGCTGTTTACTTTTTCATGCTTCTTCTCATTCTTGTGTTTGAAAGTCCAATTTTCTTTTCAGCTCTGGTCTTTTCATCAAGAATGCTTGAAAGTCCTCTGTTTCATTGAAAGACCATATTTTCCCCTGACGTATTATACTCAGTTTTGCTGGGTAGGTAATTCTTGGTTTGAGTCCTTGTTCCTTTGACTTCTGGAATATCCTATTCCACACCCTTCGATACCTTAATGTAGAAGCTGCTAGATCTTGTGTTATCCTGATTTTATTTCCACAATGCTGGAATTGTTTCTTTCTAGCTGCTTGCAATATTTTCTCCTTGACCTGGGAATTCTGGAATTTGGTCACAATGTTCCTAGGAGTTTCTTTTTTTGGATCTCTTTCAGGTGTTGATCAGTGGATTTCCTGAATACTTATTTTGCCTTCTGGTTCTAGAATCTCAGGGCAGTTTTCCTTGATTCATGAAAGATGATGTCTAGGCTCTTTTTTTGATCATGACTTTCAGGTAGTCCCATAATTTTTAAATTATCTCTCCTGGATCTATTTTCCAGGTCAGTTGTTTTTCCAATGAGATATTTCACATTCTTTTCCAGTTTTTCATTCTTTTGGTTTTGTTTGGTGATGTCTTGGTTTCTCGGAAAGTCATTAACCTATATCTGTTCCATTCTAATTTTGAGAGGACTATTTACTTCAGAGAGCTTTTCAACTTGTTTTTCCATTTGGCTAATTCTGCTTTTGAAAGCATTCTTCTCCTCATTGGCTTTTTGAACCTCTTTTGCCAATTGAGTTAGCCTATTTTTCAAGGTGTTATTTTCTTCAGCATTTTTTTGGGAGTCTCTTTTAGTAAGGTATTGACCCGTTTTTCATGCTTTTCTTGCATCTCTCTCATTTCTCTTCCCATTCTTTCCTCCACCTGTCTAACTTGATTTTCAAAATCCTTTCTGAGCTCTTTCATGGCCTGAGCCCATTGAATATCTATTTTGGATATTTGGGATACAGAGGCCTTGACTTCTATGTCTTTCCCTGATGGTAAGCATTGTTCTTCCTCTTGAGAAAGGAAAAGTGGATACATCTGTTCACCAAGAAAGTAAGCTTCTATGGTCTTATTTTTTTCCCCCTTTTCTGGGCATTTTCCCAGCCAGTTACTTGACTTCTGAGATTCCTCTCCACCCCCACCTCACTAGTGCTTGGGGTCTGAGATTCAAATGCTGCTTCCCAGGCTCAGGGCTTTCAGCAGGGGGTGGGGCTGCTATTCAGTGTGAGGCATTAAGTTCAGGTTCTCAGGTGGGGGCAGGGCCACCTCCCAGGCTCAGTTCCCTCAGGGGATTTATGCAGAGACGTTCAACAATGGAGCTCCTGCCTGCTTTGGGAGCCCCTGGCCACTGCTTCCCCCGCCTCTTCCTTCTAGGGGGCCTGAGTTATGGAGACACCCTGCTCTCCTCTCGGCCAGCTCAGAAGTCTCTCTTGCTGACCTGTATCGTCTGTGGGTTGAGGGACCTTCGTGGCCAACGGAGATTCCATCCCTGCAGCCTGCTCAGATCTGCTCCTCTCGGGGCCATCTGGCCAAGGCAGGGCTGGGCTCCACTCCAGGTCCGGTGTGTGGGACCTTTGGTGCTGGTTTTTCAGGGCTCTCTGGAATGGAAATCTCCTCCACTCCAATGCTGCATGGTTTCCACTGCTCCAGAACCTGTTGGGAGTTCTTTTTATAGGTAATTTATGGGCTGTGGGTTAGGAGCTAGCATATGTGAATCTTTCTACTCTGCCATCTTGGCTCCTCCCCTCGAGATCTGTTTCTCCTTTTTAAATGAATGACTTGCAGAATATTAAAGGCTTGTTTTTTTCTTTTTATTTCATGGACTCCTTTGGCAATTTGGTGAAGCTTTTATGTTAATTTTCAGAATTCTATTTTCACATTAGTAAAATTGATAGGATTTCAAATGAAAGCAAATTATTGAAATATTGTTACTATTAGAAGAAGAAAAAAAGTTCATGGAACTTATCTTAACAAACTCTACAGTAAATGGAATCAGAGACCTCCTCAAGTTTTACCATCCTATGCCTATATCATCCTTAGATTGTATTCTAATAGGCAGTGAAGGTTTCTTATAATTATTTTCTTCATAGTGCATGTCAAAATTTTTGTCACACAGTAGGTATTCAATAAATGCTTGATTGTCCTTACAATATAAAAGATAAGAGTATCACTTTGATTTTGATAATGCTATATGATTGAGGAATGAGAACCAAGCCAAGTCACCAAAAAATGAAATTGCAGGTGATCACAAAGGGCAATGGAGAGCTATAAAGAGGGTCTGAGTTGACTGTTACATATAATCAATGGAGAGGTGACAAGAAGAAAAGCCTTTTAAAGATGATGGCAGAGACATGTATGATTAAAGAAGGTAGGGCAGCCATATAATAACACAGGGGAATAACCAGTGGACAATATGCGTGCTTCATTATTATGCACAAAATGTCAAGATCTCTGAGTCAAAACCTTTTATATGTTAAATAAATCCTCTGTGGTCAATTCCTCATAGGAAAAAGGAGCCACATAGGATGTAAAGGTAATAATTGATTGACATTATGACTACTGAGAGAATACAGTGATGAGATCACAAAACCATTGGAATGAAGAACATTCATACATCATTTAATACAAGTATGTGAAAATGGATTGCTTTCTTTATATCATTTTGGGATATTTTGTTTGATCCAACAAACAGATCCCAAGAAATAAAGGGGCTCTGTAAAAAGTATGTTGCTCTAAATTGCTAAGTAAAACACATGAAGTAGAGGTCATATCTGGTGGTACATCCATTTTTGGGGGGAGAGTGAGTTATCATTTAACAGAAAAGAAGGCTCTGTACTTGGCTTTAGGAAGTTGAATTTGTTGTCAATTGTGTTTGACATGAGATTGTTTCCATTTTAGATTGTCTTTACAGAATATTGTTTATCACAAAGCTTGTTTGGCAAGTACTTCCTTCCTTCTGAACAATTTCACAATGTCTTCAAAATTCTTCATATTTATTATTCCTTATGTCATAAGTGAATATTTGGGGTAAGGTGCTAATGTCTGGGAAGATGAAAAAAAGGCCTGTGTCTGCGAAAGTCAAGGCAGGATTTAGAAAAATTGTAATAAGAGAAGGGACAAAAAGGTGTGGCAAATAACATTTACCAGAGTAAGTATATGCTTTCTTTGAAGGCCCTATTGTAGAAGGAAGATATATGTTTCATATTTCAGTATTCTTGTGAAACAAAAAGAGGATGTTTGCTTCACATCATTTTCTTTTTCATCTTATGAAAGAATTATAGAATTCAAGTGGACTCAAATATTTTGCAAACCCTAACATCTACTCTGCACTTCAAAGAAATTAACCTGCTTGCTCTTCTCAAATACTTCACAGTGAGTGGGTTGCTACCTCAGGGCCTTTGCTCACACTATTACTTATGCTTGTAATATGTACTCTACAACCCTATCTGTGGTCAATTTATCTATCCTTTAGGGCAAGATTAGGTTCTACTTTTTTTCATAAAAGCTTTACATCATACTGGACCCCTACTTGAGTGACCTTTTATGCCTCTGAAGTCTTGTAGTACTTTTATGCTCTCCTTTTACACTTGTCACAGGCTATTTTTGTATCGGTTAATTCTGACTAATTTTTCTCCCTATTAATAGAGTATTCCAGTGGAAAAACCACTATTTCTAGTACTCCTATCTTTTCTCTAATGAGTACTATCTGAGTTTCTTTGGAGAAGTCATTAAAACTCTTGAACTCTATTTTCTCATCTATAAAATATATTAATTGGAAGAGATATGCTCTTTTTCTCCTTCTAGATCTAGAGCTGTAGTCCTGTGATTTTGTCTTCTTCTTTTTGGGCAAGGAAGGGAGCAGGGAGAGTCATAGCTTCCAAAACCAAGCTGATGATAGGATCTCAGTATTTTTCCCTGTCCACAAAGCATCTGGTGTATTATGTTGTCAAATGCCAACATTTTATGAAGGAGAAAGCCAACATTTAGGATAATGAATGAACTGGAAGACATGATATATATGGACTGGTTACATGAACTAAGGATACAGCTTAAGGAAGAGATGGCTTGGATTGGGGATGAGGCATAAATAATTCTTTTAAGCTCCAATTGATAAATGATCAAAGAATATGAACAGGCAGTTTTGAGAGGAAGAAATTAAAGATACCTATATTCATATGAAAAAATGCTCTCAATCACTGTTGATTAGAGAGATGCAAATCAAAACAACTCTGAGGTACCACATCACACCTGACAGATTGGAAAACATGACAGAACAGAAGGATGATAAATGTTCGAGAGGATGTGGGAGAATTGGAACACTAATTTATTGTTGGTGGAGCTATGAGCTGATCCAACCATTCTGGAGGGCAGTTTGGAACTATGCCCAAAGAGCTACAAAAATATACATACTCTTTGCCCCAGCAATATTGCTTCTAGGACTGTATACCCAAGAGATCATAAAAATGGGAAAGGGTCACACATGTACAAAAATATTTATAGTAACACTGTTCGTGGTGGCCAAGAACTGGAAATCAAGGGGATGCCCATCAATTGGGGAATGGCTGAATAAGTTATGGTATATGAAAGTAATGGAATACTATTGTGCTATAAGAAACAATGAACAGGAAGACTTAAGAAAAGCCTAGAAAGACTTATATGATCTGATGTTTTGCAAAAGGAGCAGAACCAGGAGAACTTTGTGCACAGAAATGACCACAGTGTGTGAGAGTTTTTTCTGGTAGACTTGAAACTTCATTGCAATGCAAAGACTTAAAAAAATATATATTCCCAATGGTCTTTTAAAGCAAAATTTCTTCCACCATACAGAGAAAGAACTATGGAATTCAAGTGCAGAAAGCAGCAGACCATTTCCTTTAGTATTACGTTTTGGTTTGTTAAATGATTTCTCCCATTCTTTTCAATTCTTCTATGCAGCACGGCTGTGGTGAAAATGTATTTAATAGGAATGCATGTGTAGAACCTATGTAAAATTGTATGCTTTCTCCTGGAGGGAGGGGGAAGGTAGGGGAGAGTGAGGAAAAAAGAAATCTAAGTTATGTGGTAGCGATTGTGGAACACTGATGATAAATAAAATTAATTGAAAAATAATTCTTTTAAGAATAGAATGCAAACTGATAATTAGAAGTATATTCATTTTTTGTATTTGTGTCCCCACCAATTATCAGTCTCTGAAACAGTGTTTAATAAATAAATACTTGTCAGCTGATTGGTCATGCTATATAAGAGGGATTTGTACTTGTTTGATGTTGCCCTATGTGGTAGAACTAGAGGCAGAAAAGGGAGTTGGAGAGAGGCTGGATCTAAGAAAAACAAGTCTTAAGAAGCAGCTAGGAGCCAGGGTATAAAGAATGCTCAACTTGAAGTCAAGAATACGTAAGGCGGTTCTGACCTCAAATATGAGCCCAAGGTTATAAAAATATAGAGGAATAACACCAGTCAGCATAGTAGAAAGCAGCTGTCCTGAACTTTAATAAAACCTGGAGTCCAGAGATTTCACCCAACAAAGAAATAAACAAACAAACAAACAAAAACTTTGGGTAGATTTCAGAATGTCTTTGAACTCAGCCATAGAAAAAAATGTATCTTTATTTTCAGTAACCTCTAACAAATATTTAGCATTTTCTTCAAGTATTTAAAAACATTATTTCGAGAAAGGGTCCAATAACTTCACCAGATCACCAAAGGGATCTTTGGCATTAATCAAAACTAAAAAAAGAATAAAATTTAAAGGACACAAAGACTCAGGAAGATCATGTATTATAATGTTGAGTAGTACTAAGCATAGGAAGGAGTGGCTACAGAATCCCAAGGCATTTAATTTAAGAATGATATATAAGTAATTCTTGATCACTGAGATGCAGATTATCAGTCCTTATATTTTATTCTAAACAAATCTTAATTATTTTGAGTTAGACATCATCATTTTCTCTGCTAAATAAACGTTTTGCTGACCAATTCCCTACCCTATTACTACTGAAAATTAGCTTAGCTTACAACCACATGGTCTCCAGTTGAATCTCCAGGGTGGAGAGAGAGTGGAAGATATTAGTCTGCATTTCAACTTACTTTAAAAAAATACTGCTGTGATGAACTAATTTTTTAAATTATTTTTTTTTTCAATTGGGAAGTATTTATTTTATCTCCTTCCTATTTCTACCACTGCCTCCCCTGACTCCCAGAAAAAAGAGGAAAGGGGAAAATAGAAAATTGAAACAACTATAAATAATCAAGCAATAAAACTTTCCAAAGTGACCATATCCCCAAACATGTGTTTTATTCTCTATCTTTAGTCCATTGCTCTTCTATCATAAAGTGGCCACTACTTTCCATCACTGGTTTTATGAAATCATGGTTCATAACTAGAAAGATTAGAGTTCTTTATCCCTTCAAAATTGTTCATTTTTACAATATTGATAAACTGTATAATTGTATTTTGAATTTTATTTTTTAATTCCTGGAATAAAGCAAGCATTCCCATAACATAATACAAAAAAGAAAAAAAAGATTACATATGAAATTTCAAGTCTACCATGAACAACTTGCTTTTCCTTCTAATGTACAACAAAGGTATCATGTAAATTTCTTTTCCCCCCTTTTTCTTCACATACCCCAAACCCCCCCAGAGGGAACTACCATTAGACACAGATATATAATACATACAATATACATGCATATGTATATGTATATATGCATGTATGCATGTGTGTGTAAAATTAGTCCATCCATTCTTCTATTTATCAGTTTTTTCCCAGAATGCAGATGGCATCTACCTTCATTTGTCCTTTATTTTTAATGTCTGCTTATAATAGTCAAAATGATTTAGCACCTCAGAGTTGTTCTTAATGCAGTATTGTTACTGCATAGAGTTCTGTTGCCTCTCCTCACTTCACTCTTCATCATTTCATATAAGTCTTTCCATGTTTTTCCAAGATCATTGAGTTCATTATTTCTTATCCTTGAATGTCTTTTAGTTTTACAAATGTCTGTTCTTTTTTTCATTCAGGATTTTACTCTAGTATACAAGAGTGTAGTATATGTATATATATATATGTATATATGTGTATATGTGTATATATATGCGTATATATGTATATATGTGTATATATGTATATATATATATATATATATATATATATAAAGCAAATTGTTATAGTATTCCATTATAACCATATGCCACAAGGTCATACATTCCCAGTTGATGGGGATCCCTGAATTGTTTTGCTCTTTGCCATCACAAACTGTATGTTCTATATACATTCTATTCATATCCAGCATTATAATAATAGCTTGTGAATTACCTTCCATCTTATCTTTACTCACTATTTTCTTCCTCAACCTCTCTTTTTACCCTATCCCTGTTACCTTATCTTCTCCTGCATTGTAGTGCCAATGCGATATTCAAGCTCCTATTGTGGTCATGTATATTCAACGCAATTCCGAATTGTAAAATACAACAGACTCTCCACATGGAAGACTGAACCAAAACATTTATCCAAATACCAAAAAGCCAAATCCATCATAGTAACGAAAATCTATAAACAATAGCAATGCAGGGAACAACACCATACCCAAGCCTCCTGCTAGGTTGCCCACAAACCAGTTCCATGAAACAAATCACAAGCAGACTCTCTTAAAATCACAATCTCTTTCATTCACTCTAGCCAATTCTAACTTGCCTGTATCCTGCATGCTTCCTACCTCTGACTACTCTCTGACCAATTTTCTCTCAGCTCTGCTTTAGCTCTGCCTCTTCCTGTTCCACCTTTTCTTTTCCATCCATTCAGGAAACTACTTCTCCCACAGGCTCCATGTGACTCAGACTCATGTGGCTCAGGCTTCCATGTGACCCAGGTAGGTCACATGGACCTACTAATGAATGGCAAAGATCTTCCCATTTAAATTGCCATTATACCCACTCTCCCACTCTCCATCCCACACACCCCTTCAAGAGTTCCCTCACTTTCTTCCCCCACCTTCCCAATCCCAATCCACACACACCATGTAAAAGTTCCTCTCCTCCCCCATGCGCCAGTTTTCTCTCTTTTCTATATGTTCAGAAGGTTTACACAACCTTCCAGATGTACACATTGTTTCCTCTTCAACCCAGATGAGGGTAGGGTTCCAACATTAGCAGCCCTCCATCCCCACCTACTTCATCTGTATTAGTTCTGGCCTTTCAGTCACATTTTAATAATATAGTTGCATTCCCTTTTGCCTTATTTCCTATCCAATTTTATTTTTTATAATCACTCCATCATATACAACTCAGTGCCATTCTTTACTTCAAACTACCTTAGTAAGGATGAGAGTTTTAAGAATATTGATACCATTTTCTCATATATATGTATGCAAATATGCATGCATATATATATATATGTATATGCATATATATTCATATTCATACATGCACACACACAATTTGTCCTTAATGAATGCCTTGTAGTTAGTCTTTAATGTTCTCCTTATATTTCTTCTGCATCTGTTATATTGAATTTTCCAATGAGTTCTGGGTTTTTTTGTTACCTTAATGTCTTTAAGTTTTACAAATGTCTATTCTTTTTTTATTCAAGATTATACTCAAATATACATGAGTGTAGTATACACACATATAAATACATTTACAAATGAAGTAAATTGTTATATCAAGCTCCCAAAGTTTTTCTTCTATGTTCTTTTCTAGGTTTTGATCTTTCCAGTTATTTACCTCACCCACCCAATACACATAATCTTACAAAATAGTTTTGAAACCATTCATCCCTAACTCCAACTGTATCCTCCTGCTTGTCCTCCTGGACTTGTTACTTCATAAATTGGTGACTTTGATCCTTGCCTTAGTCACTAGCTCTCTTTGATCCTTAAACTGGACTATGGACTGGTATGGTCTTGCAAATCTTAACAGACATTGTTATATAGAAAGACCATTAGGGTTAGAGAACAGGATTTAAGCCCCAGCTTAAATATTTAGTAGTTTTGTGATCTTGGGGAGATGATTTCCCCTCTCTGAGTATATTTCCTCCTTTATAATTAATAATATTTACATTTTTTTAAAGAATTACTATTTTTTGAAAGTAGATAATGATAGCTCTTTATTATGCCTTATATCTAAGGTCCCAGTTCTTGGGCGATTTTCTGAGGTGGTGGAGACCCCAGGTAACAGGGTTAGCTCTAGGTCTTTCACAGTGGTTCTAATCATACCTTATTTCTGAAACAGAAAACCCAGGACAAAAATAACCAGTCTATAACTCTTTGAAAATAATACATAGTTAAGTTTTTCTGTGGATTATTTTTTTTCCTTTTAAAAGTCACTAAGTTTGCATAGTGTTATATTTAACTTGAAGATAACATCTTCCAGTCTTTGAAAAGGCCTGTGCAATGTGATATGGCAATGATTTTAGGAGGCAAGCAAAAACACTCCCAGTGAAATCAAAACACATGAGCTGAATGGGAGCAACTTTTATTCCTTCAGGAGGACCAATTATATCGATATGCCTGAAATTTGTAAGGAGCCTTGTTTACCAAGGCAATATCCCTGCCCTCACAATATTGGAAATGAAATCACAGCAAGAAGTGTTGTCATATCCTATGCATTTCAACTGACCTCACTTATGCCCTCTCTCTCTCTTTCTAGCTGCTCATAAGACTTTTCTTCTCTTTTTAATGTCACAGTGAGGGAAAATAAATATTTCAAATGCTTCATACTTCCAAAGATCCGTGACTTTTCTCAGTACTGTCATTCTTTTCAATTATGCAATAGATGACAGATCTAGACCTCCAAAGATTAAGGTGTGAAACAAAGACTTTGATTCCCTAGTTGGGCTGCACAGAGCCTAGCATAATGGTTTGTACCTAATAAGGGTTTAATAAATATTTGTTTAATTGCACTGAACGAATGCATATCCCATGAGCTCCATGTTTTATACATGTCTTACATAAATTCCTCAGCATGGCAAATTTCTATACCTGATAACCTTCTATGAACTTTATAGGATTAAGTATTGGATAAGAAGTGCATGAAGTATTTTAAGGCCAATTTCCAAAGCCTTTCTGGATTAGAGAAAAACAAACAAAAATATCTTGCTAGAGTTTGAATTTGATGGCATAGGCTGATGAATAATCACTCACTTTCATGCCTTGATTTGTCATGACATAAAACTAGAGGGGAAAGTTATGTGACAAAGTATACCAAAACATTTAATAGATTAGAATGATAAATTGAATCCAATGAGGTAGAATATAAAGTCCTTTGAATATGGTCCAAAATTTCATGCTTAGGATAGCATCAGTGTGATTAGAGAAACTTTCCCTTCAAAAGAATTATGGCTATTTTAGTAAACTTCAGACCTGTTGAGAGTTAGCCAAAAAGATTACTGCCATCTTACTTTATAATAAATAAGGAATCGTGCCTTGTTAAAGGAGGTTTGTCCCAATTTATTATGTTATGACCAAACTGCATTGGGAGTATTTTGTTTAGTTCTGGGCACAGTTAATTTAAAGAAGTACAGGTACCTGTGCTAGGATGGCTATAATGTAGGGTAAATATCAACCATCATCCCCCTCACCCCACTTCTTCTAGGTGCAATGTTAAGATTATCAAAGTCTAAGACTAACTGCATGACAGTCACCAGCTTCTAGGAATCATGGTGGGAGTAAAAAAACTAAACAAATATTTACACATCTTGGATTTAGATCTGGGACACTTTCTTTTGGGGGAGAGTATTAACAACCTGCCCGAGTGACTCTCTTGTCTTGTATATCAACTAGCTGTGACCAAGTCTCTCTAATACAAGCTAAAACAAATACAGCTTCTTGAAATGCCCCAACTCCTCACACATGATGGCAGAAAGGGAGATTTGTCACACACACACACATGCACACACACACATGCACACACACAGACACACACAAAGACATACATGCACACAGCAACAATAACTTTCTCACTAAGCCTAAAGAAGAAAACTTCAAAGTGACAGGCAATAGCTTTAACAGATGGGACCAATTATTGGGAGAAAAGGTATATAGCAAGGCAATGGTGGCAAGCAGAACTCTAGGACACTATGAAGGGAGTTTTGAGAGCCGAAGTCAAGAAGTGGTAAGGCTCAGCTGGTTGTCATAAGCAATGACCTTACAAATTATACAATCTTTCCTTACTTCAGAGTATTTGTTTTCTGGAAAGGGATCTATGGGAAATTGTTTTCATTAATTGTGTGAGGGGGCTTTTAGATGGGAAAAATGTTTTCAAATTATTCTCTGTTGCTGATTTGATGTTCTATCTTAGTTAAAGTTTTGCTATTTGGTTAACAAACCTGAAATCTCTTGATAGAAAACTCCGTAGATGGAGTTGTGTTTTCAAAAGTATTACGATTGCTCAAAACATTCCATAATGATCAATGGGTAGTAATTGGTACTACCAGTACAACATTAAGAAGGAGTGATAAAGTGGAATAATTTTAGAAAAGAGTGACCAAGATGATCAGAGGACTAGAATCCATTATATATGGGGATTGTTGAAAGAAAGTAGGAATATTTAGCCTGGAGAAGAAAAGACTTGTTAGTACAGAGACAGGTGAGTGGTTATAACTTCAAATATTTGACTATTGTTTTATTTCATAAGGAGGAGGTATGTTTTTCTTAGTTACAGAGAACTGTGAAAGAAACTGTGACTGAAAGATGCAGAGAAACTTATTTCATCTTCATGAAGGAAAAATTTCCCTAATAATTACAACTATCCAAAAATAAAAAGGTCAACCTTGAAAGAAGGTGTGCGACATATTGCTGTAATATTATTTTCTCTGGTTGGATGATCACTTATCAGTGAAATTGTTGCATGAGATCTTGGTCAGGGAAGATTTGGAGTAAATGATCCCTGAAATTCTTTCCAACTATGTGATTCTCAGCTTCATAGAGATAACCTTAATGGAGAATTTCAAACCTTGCAAGCTCAAGTCCTTTGCTATAACATGATAGTGATTTTCAAACTAGTGCCTAGGATTCAGGAAACCCATCTATCACATCAAGTCAAGTCAAAAAGCAATTATTAAGTGCTTACTCTCTACTAGGTACTCTGCTCTCCATTTTAAATGTAAATTCAATTAAGAAGAAAGACATTCCCATATATGTTGTGAGAAGAGCCTGTAATTACAGAGGAAAGGAAGAAAAGGGAAAATTTTGGGAATGATTATTGTGGGGAGTGTGAGCATAATCTATCAGAAAATGAAAGTATTGACATGTAGCAGGGAGGGCATAATTAAGATTGTATAACAAAAATATGTAGTAGATACAGTAAGTCTGATGAGATAGCTTCCTATAGTGACATTCAGTGATTTACTTTAAGTTGTAAATGTAGATGTTGGGATGACCTAAGGTTGAGACTTAGAAGTTTGTGAATGGACGAAGAACAAGGGTGCACAGGGATTAACAGTGGGACATATTACAAGGGAAGAACAGTGGTTGGCGAGAGCAGAGGAGAATGAAGGGACTGGCAGTTATGAAAAGTAGCATTGAATAAGTCAACCAACAAAAATTTATTAAGTACTTACTCTGTTTCAAGAATTGAGTGTTAGGGATAAAAATAAAGACAAAAACACAGTCCCTGACTTCAAGCTTACATTCTAGTTGGGGAAGACTATATATAAATGGTGAGGGAATGGTGATGCTATCCTAAAGTTCATATACTCTATATGGAGAACAGATATATATATATATAAGTTTACAGAGGAAAAAATACAAATAAATACCAGCAAGTCATGGAGGGAAGGCATTGGCAATAGATTGAGTTCAAGAAAGGCTTAATGTAGAAGATGGTCTTTGGATGGTATATTAAAGCTTAATGTAGAAGATGGTCTTTGGACGGTATATTAAAGAAAAAAAGGATTTTATTTCAAGGTGGAGGTGAGGAGGAAGTATATTCCATGCATGGATGAAAGCTATTGAAAGATTCAAGTTGTGAGATGACAAAGAGAAGGAGAGATTGGCTGCACCGCAGTGCACAGCAAGATAAGTAACATACAGCAAGACTGGAAAGAGAAGTTGGTCAAAGTTGTGACAGGCTTTAAATATGAACTTGAATCATATATGTTTTCCTCAGAGATAAAAAGAAGTCATTGGAATTGGTTAAGTAGGAGAATCTCATGGTTAGATTGATGCTTAAGACAAATTACTTTGGCACTTTTAGATTGGAGTAGGGAGAGATTTGGGGCAGGGAGCCCAATTAGAAGTTCATTGTGATAATCTAGTTTAATTTAGGTGAGACATGAAGAGGGCGTCAATCAACTTGGTATGTATGTATGTATATATGTTGTCAGCCTCACTCTTTCCTCCTGACTTATCATAGTCCAGTGGCAGGACAGAGTCAAGACAGTTAGAAAAGGTTCAGGATGCAGTGGATGACCTTGGCATTTTCAGTGTCTAACCAAGCTCTAAGCACTCCACATCGCCTGCTTCATCTGCCTTCATGGGCTTTGAAACAAATTATTCTCATCCACCCATTCCATCAGATGAAGTCTTCATATGCTTGGGGTAGATACCCCCCTAATTCACCAATGGGTTTGAGAACACCGTGGTTACCCTCAACCTGGTTTGGCCTGAAACACAATTTACTGGGGTGTGGTTCCTGTACATGCTGCAGCTTCTTGGAGTCACATTCATTAATTAATATTTTTAAAGATTTTGAAGAAACATAGGATATTGTTACACAATGTTGTGAGGGAAGAACATGAAAATTTCATTTTTCATACTGTGAATTTTTTGTGACATGCCAGTTGTGAAATTCTGCAGTTATATCTATTATGGCCTGACAGTTTTTTCATCTATCTGATAGTGAAATGGACCAGCAGTTAAAGCCCTGAGTCTAGGGTCAGAAAGACCTGAACTAAAATTCTGCCTCAGACACTTCACTAGCTGTGTGACCCTAGACAAATCATTTAAACTTTGTCTGCCCTAGTTTCCTCCCCTTCAAATGGTTGTAAAATAGTATTTATCTCCCAGAGTTGTAATGAAGATCATATAAAATAATATTTGCAAAGTATTTTGTAAATGTTAAAGTACTATATAAATACTAGAAGGTGTTGTTATACTTTTGAGCATAAGCCTTGACCATGCCATGAATTAATGATTAATATATCAAAAGACTAGAGCAATGGCGTTTAGTTACCTTTGTTGTCTGTGTATAACAAATATTTCTCTAACGCTTTGAAAATTACTATACATTTTCCTCACCACAATCCTATGACATATGACAAGTATTATTATGTATATTTTACATATGAAAAATTGAGGTTCACAGAAATTAATTAGCTTTATAAGGTATGAATTGAGACCTCATACCATCACGTCTAGTGAGTCTCCTTTTTTAAACAAATAAATATTGATTTTTAACATTCATTTTAAAAAATTGAGTTCCAAATACTTTCATACCTTCCCCACCCTTTAAAAAGGCATGTACTATGACATCAAGTATGCCTGTGAAGTCATGAAAAACGTTTCCATATTAGCCATTTTGCAAAAAACAAAACAATGAAAAGCAATAAGCATCAAATAAAAACAAAAGTGTGCTTCAATCTTCACTCAGAGTTCAGTTCTCTCTCTGGAGGTAGAAAGCATTTTTAATAGTGCATCCTTTGGAATTGTCTTGAATCATTTTATTGATCAGAGTAACTAAGCATTCCATAGTTTATCCTCATTATAACATTGCTGTTATCTCCTAGTTCTGCTTACTTTCACTTTTCTTGAGTTCACATAAATCTTTGAAAACCATGATCAAAAAGAGCCTAGACATCATCTTCCAAGAAATTATCAGGGAAAACTGCCCTGATATTCTAGAACCAAAGAGTAAACTAGAAATGGAAAGAGTTTACCAATCACCTCCCAAAAGACAACCCAAAAGGAAAACTCCTAGGAATATTGTAGCAAAATTCCAGAGTTCCTAGGTCAAGGAGAAAGTATTACAAGCAGCTAGAAAGAAACTATTCAAGTATTGTGGAAATACAATCAGGATAACACAGAATTTATCTGCTTCTGTACGAAGGGACTGAAGAGTTTGTAATATGATATTCCAGAGGTCAAAGGAGCCAGGATTAAAATCAAAAATCACCTACTCAGAAAAATTGAGTATAACACTGCAGGGGAAAAAAATGTCATTTCAATTAAGTAGAGGACTTCTAAGCATTCTTGTTGAAAAGACCAGAGCTGAATAGAAAATTTGACTTTCAAATATAGGAATCGAGAGAAATATGCAAACATAAACAGGAAAGAGAAGCCATAAGGAACTCATTAAAGTTGTACTGTTTACATTCCTACATGGAAAGATGATATTTGTAACTCATGAGACCTTTTTCAATATTAGGGTACTTAGAGTATATCTATCTATCTATCTATCCATCTACACACATGTATATATATATATATATATATATATGTATATATATATATATATATATGCATACACACATACATGTATATGTATATATACACTTACCTACATATATAGATATAAATATATGTAGGTATATGTATATGTATATATCCATAGACATAGGGCACAGGATGAACTGAATATGAAGGGAGAGTAACTAAAAAAAATTACTGTTGAGTCGAATATATTAGGAGTAAGAGAAAGTGAGAGCTAGAATGTAACAGATCATCTCACATAAAAGAGGCAAGAAAGAGTTTTAACAATGGAGGGGAAGAGGGAAAGATGAAAGGTAAGAAGACAGCCACACTCTCATGGAATTTTTTTAAGAAGGGAATAACACACACTCAATTAGGTATGAAAATCTATTTTATCCTCCAGGAAGGGGGGGAAGGGATAGGAGAATGAAGATGAAAGAAAGGACAGAAAATTGGGAAAGGTGTAATCAAAAGCAAACACTATTTTGGGGGGACAGGTCAAGGGAGAGAATGGAATAAATAGAAGGCAGTACAGGACAGAGGGAAATGTGGTTAGTCTTTCACAAATAACTGTTATGGAAGTGGCTACACATGTATGACCTATATCTAATTGCTTGCTTTCTCAATGTGGGTAGATGGGGAGGGAGAAAGGGAAAGAATAAGGGACTCGAAGCTTTAAAAATGAATGTTAAAAATTGTTTGCATGCAATTGGGAAATAAGATTTATAGGCAATAGGGTATAGAAATCTTTTTTGCCCTACAGAAAAATAGAGGGGAAGGGGGTGTAAGAAGTGGAGGTGATATAAGGGAGGATAGACTGGAAGAATGGGTGGATGGGGTGCACAATCCCTGGAATGTTGGGTGGGAGACATGGGAAGAAAATTTTAAATTCAAATTCTTGTGTAAATCAATGTTGAAAACTGAAAAAATTAATTATATGTTAATAAAAATCTACTAAAATGGAACAGTAGTAGTTCTATTTTACTAACAGAACAGTAAAATAGAACAAACAACTCATTATTGCCAGCTGAATTTCTGGACTAAGTTTAGAGACAAAGATTCGTGACTTAGGCAATTAAACAAAATCAATTATTGTTAATAGAATCAATTAAAAGATTATGCAAAATCAATACCATCATTTCAATCAGGTTTCATTTTCTGTAGTTGGTCTTCTAATTACAAACTTCTCAAAAATTATCATATGACGGTTTTCTGATGTCATGCATCTTTTATTGTCAGTTTGGTGTAACATTTGCCAGAGGTAAGACTCTACTGCGAGAGTCTTCAAGAACCCAATGTCACCTTCACCAAAGAAGGCATCCAGGTAAAATGTATACCACTGGCATTGTGCCATTCTTAATTCTCCAATCAGTTAGCAAAATATTTAAATTATAAAAACAAAATCCAATTAATATTAGCTTACCATTTATATAGTATTTTAAAGTTCGCCTATCGATATCTCCAACTCTGCTCAGTATGGATTATGCAATATGACTATTATTATACCCCTCTTGCAGTTGAGGAAATAGTGTCAGAGAGGTTAATTGTTTCAGTAAGAACTAATGTAGTTACACAGTAGAAAGTGTCAGAAACAGGATTTGAATCTAGATTCTCTGCCTACTCCATCACTCTTTCTACCACACCACCCTCTAGCTCAAAAACAAATCGATAAGCACATTAGCTTCAAAGCATTTTTGATCAGTGATTGGAACCAAGAGATTGGTTTATTGATATTAGCAATATAAAGGATATTAGTCAGAAATCTGAGGTGCCTAAGAGATTTACATGTATCATGCAAAACCTACCAACAGTCATATCTGAAACTTCACTCTAGAAAAGGGATTGGCAGTCTGTAGCATGTATTCTGAAGAACACACAAAGAAAGAAGTTTAGCATGACATGGACTACTGACCAACCCTCTTCTCCACACTCTGAAACAGTATGGTACAGTAGTAACTACCCTTTTTCCACTATATTTTTAAGATTTGATACTTACCACTCCAGCAAAATGAATTCACACTTTGTATAGTTGCAAGCTATTTGTAAAATGTTGTCAACCTCTTCCTCGGAGAGTGGTATTTATCATTTTTTAAACTTATTTGCAAGAGCACAATAAGTGTAATAGTTGAGGGTCTTCATTTCCTTTTCCCCTTACCGACCTTTTTCATATTGAGATGAAATTTGTTAAGTAAATGGCTCCTGACATGGAGCAAGAAATTTGTTTCCTGATCACTTTCCTTTCTATCTCTGTGACAGATTGCAATTAACTTAACGTTCTAAAGTCTTCGTTTCTTCATCTGAAAAATGAGTGAGGGTTGAGATCTTTGAAATTCCTTTCAGTGCTAGATTTTATGATTTATAATGAGTTCTCTTTTTCCTCTCAATTATAGCACATCTCTCATTGCATAAGAATTATTATTTCCATTTTGCAGATTAGGAAACTGAGACTTAGTAATGTTACATGACAAGTAATATAACAAAGTATCATAGACATAGAATAAATATCAAAGAAAGAATTTGCATTTAGATAATTCTGATTCCAACTTCAAGACTTTAGTTATTAGATCACAGATTTTCACAGATGAGGCTCACGGTTGTTATGAAGAAATTACCATCTGTAGCAAAGCTGTCCATTACTTTCCAATCTGTTGGCTGGCCATTTTTTAAAGATATAAATATCACATATTGTTCCTAAGGCAGGTATATGTTACAAGCTGTTCTGACTTATTTAACTAGAAATCGAAAATGGATAATCTAGGAATTATTCATCAAAATTGATGAAGACAAACAACGAGAGAAAAAGAGGAGAAAGTATTCACCTTTTCCTTGCATGAGGTGAATTATATTGATTTGCTCCTTTAGTCAATGAATTCATAAATAAAGCAATGAAATTTTTGAGGGATAAGGAAATGAAGGGATGATTATAACAAACCAAGACCATAGTCTCACAGAATATTACTGATTCCCTTAAAATGTGTTATGCTCATAAGGAGGATACCTGTACTGTTGGGACACAAGGGCAGAGACAGTTCAAAAGAACTATCTGATTTAACAGTGCCTTAGAGACACTAGAGTTAAAGAAGCAGCTTAAGAAGCTCTCTAATCTGTAAGGAATAAACACTGAACCACTGAGACAGCCTGGCTCAAGGTTGATGGTTAAAATAGTGATAAAATGTGCACTTTGGCCACTAGAGACAGGAGTGATATTAATGAATTTTCAGATCGATCCAAGTCTTTGCTCAAAATTTGGGTGCTTCAGAAACATCCTTTAAATCAATTAAGCCATTTATTTCCTTGTATTCTCATCCTTCTTTTATACTTGATGATTCTGTCTCTGTTGAATAACTGCAGATTGCAAATCATTTTAATGTTTATTTCCCCAATTGACTTTCTTTTCAGATGTGAATAATTCATCTACACTTTTTTCCTACAGTCCCTAGTGCCAGATTCTATTGTATGAAATGCTAATGTAATCTTGATCATGTTTTGTAGTCAAAAGAACAGAGAGTAAAGCAAATTCAAGTCTTTTTGAAAACATGACCTTAGTTGAATGATGTTTTTTTCTTCCTGTAAAAGAGAAAAAACAATAATGAATCTAAAAAGACCTAAGTTTTTCAATAGTTCCTACTTTATTAAAAAGCTGCCTAGTACATTTCAGGGAGAGGGAAAGGATAAACACTATTACTATGTGAATATAAATGATAATTATTTGTTAAACAAAAGAAATCTTTGAAAATTTTCAGAAAAACATAAATAATTTATTTTCTGAAAAAGGCACAGAAACAAGAATATTATAACATGAAAAATCCCAAATAACAGCAACAGTTACAATAGCAGGGGTAATAGTTATAATAATAAAAATTATAACTTTTTTTCCATTGGTGAAAGCATCCATGGAACAGTAAGATAAAAGAATAATAGTGACTTAACCTAAGATCCTTTTTATCTAAATGCCATAAAATGAAAAAAAAAAAGAATGATTTTCTTATAAAAACAATTGTTATCTAAAAGAAACATTTGTCCAAGTTCTACAAGTTGTTGGTAGCAAAGTCATGATCTGCACTGAGTTCCCTCACAATAAAACCATTGTTTTTTTCTATTGTTGTCATATTTTGTAGACCCTAATTCCACAGCATCTATTTCTGTCTTCTTATCTCTGTTTGGCTAACTTCTAATCTATCTGAAGAGCCTCTATCACATCTGATTTGAAAATCCATTAGGCACCACTGTTCTTCCAACTTCCAAACTTTCCTTTCTTTGTTCCATGCTCCACATAGTTGCCAAAGTTATTATTCCTAAATAACAATCCTTAAAAAATCATATTTTTCCTATCTACGTATGTGATATGATTTAAGAAAAACTTCCATGAAACCTCTCTTTCCCAAATATGTTTTTCAACCTCACAACCTGATATTCTTCACTTTGATCTATCACTCAGTATGACATCATTTGAAATGATTTAATTTAACTCAATAATCTACTAAATATAAGGGAATGCATTGTTCCTGGAGGAGATTAAAAAAAGTTAGACAAGAAGCTTCTGCCCTCTTGGCACTTCTAGGAGACATGTGTGTGTGTTTGTATGTATATATGTGTGTGTGCATTTATATGTGTGTATATGAATATATATGCATATATGTGCATGTGTGTATATATGTATGCCTATGTGTGTACATATGTATGTATATACATACATATATAATTCTACTATAGATATTAATAGTATTCTATGTTTCAGACTCATCTACCAGAAATATATATATATATATTTTGAATTCAATATTAAGTTAATATGCAGATATTTCTAGCTTGAGAAGAGAGATATCCAAATTGACATAGTCCAGATACCTTTTGATACGACTCTGATAACATATATAGGAATCTTTAATAGGGAAAAGATCCTGATATGTAAAAATATAGTTTAAACCATCATTCCATAATTGCTGAACATCATTTCTATTCCCTTCTGGACCATTGTATTCATTCTCAAAGTGAGAAACCCACTCCTTATGATCAGCTCCTAGGTAGTAAAGTCTATATAGAGCATTGGAGCTATAGTCAAGAGGACCTAAGTTCAAATCTGATCTCAGATGTTAACTAGCTATGTGACCCTAGTCAAGTTACTAAACTTTTTAAATTTTGCATCAGTTTTTTCATTGGTAACATAATATCTCCTACCACCCAGGGTTGTTGTGTGAATTAAATGTAATAACATTGTAAAACACTTTTTTCCTCAAGCTTAAAGACTATATTAATACTTTGTTGTTACTACTTGTTAATAGTAAGACTGTGGAGAAAGACAGCTCTTTCTCTGAAGTGAAAAAAGATGTAAATAGAGATATTGAGGTGATTTCAAGTGTATAATTCGGTAGATAAAGAAAAGAAAATCTCCAGTCTCAGCATCTTTGGAATCTAATGTTCTCCAATAAAGTTCTTCATGTTTGTGAATGTTGGGTTGGCTGGTTTATCGTCTAGGAACAATAGCTCACATAATGCGTTGTCATTCATTGTCAATGGTGTCTCACTCTTTGTGACCCTGTTGGGGGCTTTCTTAGCAAAATATTGAAGTGGTTTACCATTTCCTACTCCAGCCCATCATTTTACAAATGAGGATATTGAGGTAAATAGGGTTAAGTGACTTGGCCAGGGTCACACATCTAGTAAATGTCTGAGGCCAGATTTAAACACAGGAAGATGAGTCTTCCTGATTACAGGCCCAGAACTCTATCCACTGCTCCACTTACCTGTTCCAATGCATTTTATTTGGATTTAGAAAGACTGGACTGTAATTCTAGTTTGATTTCTTACTAGCTGTGGGTGAATCACTTTCACTTTCTGAGGCTTGATTTACTCACCTGCAAAATGGGGATCATAGGGTCATTAATTTAGAGCTGTAAAGGATCTTAGTTGTTACCTAATTCATTCTCCTTATTTTATTGAAGAGGAGACTAAGACCTAGCATGGGGAAGTGACTTTCCCAAGGTCACCCAAATAATGAGAGAGTAATCATTTTAAATCCAGCCCTCTCCACTCTAACACCATGAAAACAATTGTGCTACCTAACTCATGGATTGGTGTGAAACTCAGATGCAAACATGTATAGTTGTCTGTAAACTTTAAATTGTAATAAACATGTTTTTTTTTGTTATTGTGTAGACACAAAATAATATATTCCACTATCATTCGGAAAGTAATGCTGTTAATAATGAGTGTGTTAGGGAGAGTCTCTCATCTTCTTCAAGATGGAACTCATCTATTTTCTATCATCTGCTAGTTATTATTATTTTTGAAGCTATAATTGTTGATTCAAGAAACACTTAATTGCATTTCAAATAAGAAATCCCCTAGAAGCTCTGTGATAAGAAAAAGCCTAACTGGTTTCCATAGAAATGCATTTGTATTTGTTTTCTTCTTAGCTTCTATTATTTGCTGGGAGATATTGACAGAGATAAGTTTGTGTTCCAGTACATGGAGCTACACACACAACAATGACCAGACGCAAAATATCCACCCAGAAAATGTCCATTTCAAAACCACAATTAGAAAGCAACATTAATCTTTATGTCCATTCAAGGAAAATGATACACATTTTAATGTGATGTATATCTCAGGATGATTTTTGTTCATTTTCTTGGCATTGTTTAAAATGGTTTCCTTTCAGTTGGAGAAAGGGGGAGAACATTTAGCATGTACAGATTTTTTTTCATATATGGAATCAGTAGGAAAAAGAGGAAGGGAACAAGCATTTAATTCAGTTAAGTAACTTGCCCAGGATCACAGAAATAGTAATGTCTGAGTCTGCATTTGAAATCAGGTCTTCGTGGCATCAGGCTCAGCATTCCATCTACAATGCCATCCGTTCACCTCTAGAATATACCACCATAAGCTAATCTTAATGGGGGCAATCCTCTTACTAAGATCTCAGATGTTAGGAGATTTAAAAAAGATGTTAGGGGAACTAGTTTTAAGTCATGGCCGTAGCATTTGCTAACTCTATGAGCCTCAGTAAGTTACTTAGCTTTTTCGAATGACTATTTCCTTGCTCATCAAAAATCTTTCCTATTCATTCTAATTCCATATCATCTTCTGAATCTCTTATCTCAGTTCATTCTGTCATAATTCAAGTTCAGGTCCTCATCATCTTTCATGGGACTATTACCTTCCAATAGATATCCTCATATCCACTTTATACCAACTCTAGTTCCTCTTTCTCATAGCAATCAAAATAATCTTCTTTGTTGCAAAAGTCTATTTTAATCTCCTGCTTAAAAACAAATAGGATTTTTAACAAGTCCCCTTCCTTTCCTATTTTCTTCTTTCACTCCTTCCCTCATTTCTTCTAATTTTCTCTTCCTTCTCTTTTTCCCTTCCTTCTTCCCTTCCTTCTTCCTTTTCTTCCACCCTCCCTCTCTCCCTTCATCATTTATTCCCTCTCTTCTTCCATTATTTCCTTTCTTTCTCCTTTCTTCCTTCCTTGCCTTATTTCCTCCCTCATTCTTTCTTTTTTTCCTTCCTTCCCTCTTTCTCCCTCCTTCACTCCTATTCTCCTTCTTTCCCTCTTTCCTTCTTTTTTCCTTCCTCCCTCCTTCTCTTCCTTTCACCTTTCCTGCTGTCTTTAATTCCTCCTTCTCTTCTCCTTTCCTCCCTTTCTCCCCCTCTTCATTCTTTCTGTTTCCTTCCTTCCTTCCTTCCTTCCTTCCTTCCTTCCTTCCTTCCTTCCTTCCTTCCTTCCTTCCTTCCTTCCTTCTTTCCATCCTTCCCTCCTTCTTTGTTGTTTCCCCTATATTTTCCTAATACTAACTTACTTGACAGCTCTTTAAAAATGGAATTTTCAAATAGAAGCCATATGATCACTTGTCAAGATAGTATAACGTGGATTCACAGGAAGGAAATGTGATTATGCTGAATGAATCTTAAGTCTAGCTCTGGGATACATGTCAGAAAACTTGATATTTGAATGGTTGGGATGAGAGGAGAAACTCTTGTCCCTTAAAACACTTCAAAGTATGCATTTATTGCTTCTTTTGTGGTGAGGTTTTATATTGTGAGGTTATGGTGAAAATGGATACTTAATGAAAGTTTTCCAAGTTTAGCAAAGTTTGGGAATCTTGAAATAGATTCTGTTTAAATATAAAGCAGAGAAAGAGTGTGTTTGGGGCCCTTCTTCATAATTAGAGCACTTTAAAAATAACTGGGATTTAATTGAGCACTTGTGCCACTTTAAATTATGTTAATAATAATCTTGCCATCTACATTAATAGAAGTAACAGATAGACAGCTGGAAGAGCGAAGTGTGCATGATCTTGAAAATTTCAGTCCAAAGTTGTGGGTGAAATGGAACAACAGCCATAGTTTATTTTCATAAAGAGAAGGTTTCTAAGGACCTTTTCAGAATATGTGTATCCTACCTTAGTAAAACATGCAGGGGAGGAGGAAAGAGTCAGAAGTAGCAACAAAAGTGTAAGATGGGTTGGGTTTAATATACCCCAGGCATCCAATTGCATATCAAAGTAATCAGGTGACCTCTTAGAGAACCTACTGTAATAGTGAGGGAAATATTGTCCTTGAGGATGCAAGTTTCACCTTAGCAAACAAATTAGACCCTATGACCCTTGAGTAAGGGCAGGGAAGGGGAGAACTTCAATGTTTATAAAGCACTTTCCTAATGCTGGAGCAACTAAGTGGTGCAGTATATAGAGAGCTGGATGTTCTGTGAGAATAGACCTGAGTTCAAATCCAGTCTCTGACAAGCTTTGGGACACAGAGTAAATGACTTAAACTCTGTTTGTCTCAGTTTTCTTTTTTTGTAAAATGGGAATGATAAAAATGACAACTATATTGTTGTGAAGATCAAATGAGATAGTCAAGGTAAAGCACTTAGCACAATGTCTAGTACATAATAAGCATCATATAAATATTAGTTGCTGTTTTTATTATTATTGTAATACTATAAAATAGAGAAGGAAAGATTTTAATTGATTTTTTTTTTTGTTTCTCAGGGTCACATATCTAGAAAATGACAGTAAAAACACAAACTATGTGTCCTCAAGCACAAAATCCAATGTGATTCTCCCAAAATATGCTGTTAAAGAGAAGAGACCAATGCAATGTATAATGGAGGAATAGAAGCTGGGATGGGCAGACTAGGGTGGTTTCCACCAGCTTCAACTTGAATATACCCAATCATGGGTATAGGAATAATTTTGACAAAGAGCTGAAGTGCTCACTATTCCATTCCCCCAAGTATTCCAAGGAAGAAAATAGGGAGACAAATTTCTCTCCAGTTGAAGGCTTTTGTATAAATAGAGCATATTTATTTCAACCATTGAAGATTTTATTTGACTGGATCATGTGTTCTAATGTGTAATTTACTTTGGTGTACTTTTTATAAAATATCTACTGTGTTAGGCAAAGAAGATGCAAAGACAAATGAAAAGCAATTATTTCCCTTAAGGTACTTGCCTGCTATAGAGGGAATACAATATGGACACAATTCAAAAGAAAATAATTTCAGGAAGGAGGGAATAGTGACAATTGGAAAGACCTGGAATTATTCAATCCACAAACTTTAAAAAAAATTCAGTTTTCAACATTCACTTCCATGAAATTTTGAATTTCAAATTTTCTCTCCATATCCCCACTCTCACACCCCAGGACAGCATGTATTCTGATTACCCTTTCCATCGATCTGCCCTCCCTTCTCTCACACCACCCCCAATCCCCTTCCCTTCTGTTTGTCCTATATGCAAAATAGATTTCTATATCCCATTTCCTCTGTATCTTATTTTCTAATTACACATAGAACAATTTTTAACAGTTGTTTTAAAGCTCTGAGTTCTCCCTTTCCCCCTCCCCATCCTCCCAAATTGAGATGGCAAGCAATTCAATATAGGTTATACATGTATAGTAATGCAATACACTTCCATAACATTCATGTTGTGAAAGACTATCTATATTAACCTCCATCCTTTCCTATCCTCCATTTATTCTATTCTCTCCTTTGAGAGAATAGAACACCTTGGTCTCTGTACAAAAGTGTTTGTTTCTGATTGCCCCTTTCTCCAATCTGCCATACTTTCTATTTCTCCCCGCTCTCTTACCCTCTATCCCCCTGTTTTCCTGTAGGGTAACCATACCTAATTGAGTCTGTGTGTTATTCCCTCCTGAAGCCAAATTCAATGAAAGAAAATATCATTTATTCTCCCATCTTCCCCTTCTTCACTTTCATTGTAAAAGCTCTTCATTGTCTTTTTTTGTGAGATGATTTACTACATTCTACCTCTCCCTTTCTCTCATCCCTTCATATTCAGCTCACCCTGTACCCCCTTCTCCATACATATACATACACATAAATATATATTCATGTATACATATACATACACATACATATATGTACATATAGATATACACATATATACATACACACAGACATATACACACATATTCCCTCCAACTATCCTAATACTGAGAAAGATCTCATGATTTACAAATATATTTTTTTCCATATAAGAATGTAAACAGTCCTACTTTTATAAGTTCCTTATGGTTTCTCTTTCTGAATTACCTTTTCATTCTGCTCTTGATTCTTGCATTTGAAAGTCAAGTTTTATATTCAAGTGTGGTCTTTTCAACAAGAATCTGTAGAAGTCCTCTAGTTCATTGAATTTCCATTTTTCCCCTGAAGTTTTATACTCGGTTTTCCTGGGTAGATGATTCTTGGTTTTAATCCTATCCCCTTTGACCTCTGAAATATCATAGTCTAAGCCCTCTGGTTCCTTTGTGTAGAAGCTCTAGCATTTGTGTTATCCTGATTGTGTTTCCACAATAATTGAATTGTTTCTTTCTGGTTACTTGCAATATTTTATCCTTGACCTGGTAGCTCCAGAATTTGGCTAAAATTTTCCTAGGAGTTTTCCTTCTGGGATCTCTTTCAGAAGGCAATCAGTGGATTCTTTCAATATAATTTCTATACTCTGGTTCTAGAATATCAGGTCAGTTTTGCTTGATAATTTCTTGAAAGATAATGTCCAAGTTCTGTTTTTGGCCATGGCTTTCAGGTGGTCTAATAATTTTTAAATTGTCTTTCCTGGATTTATTTTCCAGGTCAGTTGTATTTCTAGTGAGATATTTCACATTGTCTGTTATCTTTTCCTTCCTTTGTCTTTGACAGATAATTTCTTGATTTTTTCTTAAAGTCATTAGCTTTCATCTGATCCATTCTAATCTTTAAGGAATTATTTTCTTCAGTGAGTTTTTGGACCTCCTTTTCCATCTGTCCAATTCTGCTTTTGAATATATTCTTCTTATCACTGGCTTTTTGTATCTCTTTTGCCACTTACATTAGTCTATCTTTTAAGTTGCTATTTTCTTCAGAATTTTTTGGGTCCCCTTTAACAAACAGTTGACTTGTTTTTCATGATTTTCCTACACCACTCTCATTTCTCTTCCCAATTTTTGATCTACTTCTCTTACTTGATTTTCAAAATCCTTTTTGACTTCCATGGTCTGAGCCTAATTCATGTTTTTCTTGGAGGCTTTGGATAGAGGAGCTTTGACTTTGTTACTTCTTTGATTTATTTATTTTGATCTTTCTTCTCACCAAAGTAAGATTCTATAGTCTTCTGCTTTGTGTTCATTTTACCTGCCATTTACTTGACTTTTGAGATCTTTGTTAAGGTAGTTCCCTGCTTCCTTTGGGGCTGGGGGATGTACTGTCAATTTCTAGATCCATCCACAATCTGTGGGCCTAGAGTAGGGGTAGAGACAGAGGCTGTTTCTACAATTAGGTTATGATGGTCATTATCTACTGCATCTCACGTGCCTATACTGTTTAATTTATTCATCACCCTATTTCTTATCCATTATCAGATAATTTTGATGATTATTGCTTAAAATATAGTCTGAGATCTGATATTTATAGGCCCTACTCCTTTGTATTTTTTTCATTAATTCCTTTGCTATTCTTGGCCTTTTGTTTTTCTAGATGAGTTTTGTCATTTTTGTAACCATATCAAATATTTTTGGTAGTTTGATTAGTATAGAAATGAAAAAGTAAATTGATTTAGAGAGAATTATAATTTTTAACCAAAGGAGAGATTAATAAAACTGAAACTAAGAACACTATTGAACCAATAAATAAAGCTAAGAGTTAGTTTAGGAAAAAACAATAAAATTGAAAAATTTTTGATCAATTTTATTTAACAAAGAAAGAAGAAAACCAAATAGCCAATATGAAAATTGAAAAGGGTGAACTCACCTCCAATGAGGAGGAAATTAAAACAATAATTAGAAATTACTTTGCCCCACTATATGCCCATAAATTCGACAATCTCATTGAGACAGATGATTATTTTAAAAGATATATATTGTCCAGATTAACAAAAGAGGAATATGAATAACCCTATCTCAGAAAAAGAAATTGAACAAGTTATCAATGAACTCCCTAGGAAAAAATCTCCAGGACTGGATGGATTCACAAGCGAATTCTATCAAACATTTAAAGAACAGCTAATTCTAATACTATGTAGACTATCTGGGGAAATTGGGGAAGAAGGAGTCCTCCAATATTCTTTTTATGTTACAAATATGGTTTTGATACCTAAACCAGGAAGAGCTAAAACAAAGAAAATTATAGACCAATTTCTCTACAGAATATAGATGCAAAATTTTAAATAAGATTTAAGCAAAAAGAATACAGCAACTTTTCACAAGAATGATACATTATGATCAGGTAGGATTTATATGAGGAATGCAGGGCTGGTTCAATACTAGGAAAACTCTTAGCATTATTGATCATAATAACAGAAACCACATGATTACCTCAATAGCTGCAGAAAAAAGCTTTTGACAAAATACAACACCCATTCCTATTGAAAACACTGGAGAACATAGGAATAAATGGAACTTTCCATAAAATAACAATCAATATCTACCTAAAACCTTCAGCAAGATTTATATGCAAAGGGGATAAGCTACACACATTTGCAATAAGATCAGGGGTGAAACAAGGATGTCCATTATCGCCACTATTATTCAATATGGTACTAGAAATATTAGTTATAGCAATAAGAGAAGAAAAAGAAATTGAAGGAATTAGAAGAGGCAAAGAAAAAACTAAGTTAACACTCTTTGCAGATGATATGATGATGTACTTAGAGAATCCCAGAGAATCAAGTTAAAAATAACTACTTGAAATATTAAACAATTTTGACAAAGTTGAAGGTTATAAAATAAACCCACACAAGTCTTCTGCATTTCTATATATTACTAACAAAGGCCAAAAGCAAGAGATAGAAAGAGAAATCTCATTTAAAGGCGTGGAAGACACTATAAAATATTTGGGAGTCTACCTGCCAAAAGAAATCAAGGGACTATATGAACACACTTACAAAATACTTTTTGCGCAAATCAAGTCAGATCCAAGTGGAAAAACATCATTTGCTTGTGGGTAGGCCAGGTCAATATAATAAAAATGAAAATTCTATCTAAATTAATTTACTTATTCAGTGCCTTGCAATTCAAACTGTCAGAGAGTTATTTTCTAGAGCTAGAAAAAATAATATTGAAATTCATCTGGAAGAGCAAAAGGTCCAGAATATCAAGGGAACTAATGAAAAGAAATGATACAGAAGGTAGCCTACCTCTACCAGATCTCAAACTGTATTATAAAACAGCAATTTTCAATCCACTTGGTACTGGTTAAGAAACAGAAGTACAGACCAGTGGAATATGTAAGCAACTCAAAATACATTGGTCAGTGAATATGGCAAATCTACTATTTGATAAACCCCAAGATCTCAGTTTCTGGGATAAGAACTCACTGTTCAACAAAAATTGCTGGGGAAACTGGATAACAGTGAGACAGAAACTAGGCATAGATCAATGTTTGACATTGTACACAAGAATAAAGTCCAAATGGTTACAGGATCTAGGTATGAAGATTGATACTATAAACAAATTAGTGGAGCAAGGAATAATGTGTTTATCAGATTTATAGAGAAGGGAGGAATTTTTGACTACACAAGAGATAAAAACATTATGAAGTACAAAATGAATAATTTTGATTACATTAAATTGAAAAGTTTTCCACAAGATTAGGAGGGAAGTAGAAAACTGGGAAAGAATTTTTGCAGTTAGTGTTTGTGATAAAGGTCTCATTTCTAAAATGTGTAGAGAAATGAATCAAATGTACAAAAATACAAGTCATTCCCCAATTGACAAATGGTCAAAGGTTATGAACATGCTGTTTTCAGAAGAAGAAATTAAAGTTCTCTATAACTATATGAAAAAATGCTCTTAATCACTATTGATTAGAGAGATGCAAATCAAAACAACTCTGAGATACCACATCACACGTATCAGACTGGTTAACATGATAAAAACAGGATGATGATAAATGTTGGAGAAGATGTGGGAGAGTTGGAACACTAATCCATTGTTGGTGGAGCTATGAGTTGATCCAACCATTCTGGAGAGCAATTTGGAACTATGCCCAAAGGGCTACAAAAATGTGCATACCCTTTGACCCAGCAATACCACTTCTAGGACTGTATCCTCAAGAGATCATAAAAATGGGAAATAGTCCCATATGTACAAAAATATTTATAGCAGCTCTCTTTGTGGTGGCCAAAAACTGGAAATCAAAGGGATGCCCATTAATTTGGGAATGGCTGAAGAAATTGTGATATATCAATGTAATGGAATATTATTGTGCTATAGGAAATGATGAACTGGAAGACTTCAGAGAGGCATGGAAAGACTTATATGATCTGACACTGAGCAAAAGGAGCAGAACCAGGAGAACTTTGTACACAGCAATGTCCACACTGTATAAGGATTTTTTTCTGGTAGAGTTAGTACTTCATTGCAATTCAAGAATTTAAAAAAATTCCCAATGGTCTCTTCAGGCAAAATGTCTTCCACATCCAGAGTAAGAACTATGAAATTCAATCCAGAATGTAGCAGATAATTTTCTTTTGTATTACGTTTTGTTTTGTTTTATGACTTCTCCCATTCAAGTTAATTCTATGCAACATGACTAAGTTGAAAATGTTATCGATAGGAATGCATGTGTAGAATCTATATAAAATTTTATGACATCTCAGGGACGGAGGGGAAGGGGAAGAGAAGGAGTTGGAGGAAGAGAAAATAATCTATGTTATATGAAAGTGATTATAGAACCCTGAAAACAAATAAAATAAAAAATAGCTTAAAAATTAAAATAAAAAAGAATTATAGTTCTTATGTTGGCTCAGTCTACTAATTAGCAATTGGTATTTTTCCAGTTTTTTGGATCTAACTTTATTTATGTGAAAAGTGTTGTTTAACTGTATTCACATAGCTTCTGATTTATCTGGGTCCGTAGACTCCCAAGTATTTTATATTGCTTACAGTTATGTTAAGTGGAATTTCTGTTTTTATCTTTTGTTACTGGGCTTTGTTGGTCATATGAAAGTATACTGATGATTTATTTGAATTTGTTATATATCCTGCAACTTTGTTAGATTTGCTAATTTTTTTTAACTGGTTTTTCATTTGATTCTCTAGGTTTTTCTAAATACATCATATCATTTGCAAAGAGTGATAGTTTTATTTCCTTGCCATGTATTCTTATTCATTCAATATCTTTTTTTTCTCTTATTGCTATAGCTAAAAATTCTAGTTTAATGTTGAGTAAAATTGATAAAAATAGGCATCCTTCCTTAGCTGCTTATCTTTTTGGGAAGGTTCCTAGCTGATCCTCATTACAGATAATACTTTATGATGGTTTTAGGTAGATATTGCTTATCCTTTTGTGGAATACTTCCTTCTACCCTATGTTATTTAATGTTTTTAATAGCAAAGGTGCTATATTTTGAAATATTTATGTCATAAAAGGAATTTTGCAGGATTCCTTCTTTACCTATTCTTCCAAATAGATTTTATAGTATTTGAATTCTTCTTTAAACATCTTGTAGAATTCACTTGTGAACTTATCTGACTCTGGGGATTATTTTTAGGGAGTTTATTAATGACTTGTTTAATTTCATTTTCTAAGATGGGGTTATTAGGCATTATGTTTCCTGATCTGTTAACTGGGTAATTTATATTTTCAAAAATAGCAATGGATTTCACTCAGATTGTCAGATTTATTGGCATATAATTGGACAATTTGTTGAATGTAATTTTTGTTTATTATAATCTGAAAATTATAATTTTGAAGTTTTTAAGATCTAATACAGGATCAGTTTTTGTGTAGATGTCATGCTTTGCTGAGAAAAAGAAAGTATATTCCTCTTTATTCGCATTCAGTTTTCTCCAAAGATCTGGTTTATCTTTTTTAAAACAGTTTTGTTTAGTAGTATATTTTTCCAGTGTCTGCCCTTTTGTTTAGGAACCTATGTGGTTGGTTTCTACCTGTTTGTCTGGGGCTGTGCTGAAGCACATTCCAGTCCTTGGAGTTGGACTCTACCTTACCCTGGCTCTACTGAGGGACATGGTAGGACCTGGTGTTCTTATTTTCCTGCTCCACTGCACTGCAGTTCAGGATCTCCCACTCATTTGCTAAAGTAATGTCTGCTGCTGACTTGCTGGGATGCTTCCTGTACTGGACTGCATTCCACCTTTGGGTGATTGAGAAAATTCTTTCCTGTCTACTTTCCAAGTTTCTTGGGCTAAAAGACTGTTTCATCCTGGCCTTTTTGCTTGTTCTGCTGTTCCAGGATTTGTTTTGGAGCACTGTTTTATGGTTGGAGGTAAATATGTGAGAATTATCATTATTCCCTGTTACTCTACCATTTCTACTCTCTAGATTTCCTTTATAATTTCTTGAAATATGATATCCAGGCTCTCTTTTATTAAATTGCATCTTTCAGGTGGACTAATATTTCAAAAATTATTTATCATTGCTTTATTTTTCATGTCAATTGCTTTTTCCAGTTTTTTTCATTCCTTTTTTCTCTCTCCTTTTGTCATTCCTTTGATTTTGTTGGTTTCTTTTATGATTTCTCCCACTCATTTTAATTCTTCTATGCAATATGACTAAGGTGAAAATGTATTTAGTTGGAATGTATGTGTAGAACCTATATAAAACTTTATGCTGACTTGGGAGGGAGGAAGAAAAGTCTAAGTAATATGGAAGTGATTGTAGAACACTGGAAACAAAATAATTAAAAACATAAAAAAAGAATTATTTTCTTTAGTGAATTTTTGTACTTCCTTTTCCACAAGACCAAATGTGCTTTATAAGGAGTTCTTTTCTTCAGTGAATTTTTGTACATCTTTTTTTTTTTTGCCTTGGCCTATTCTACTTTTAAAGGATTGCTTTCTTTAGGGAATTATTGTGACTCTTTTACTATTAAGCGAATTCTTCTTTTTAAAGTGATTTTTTTCTTCATTATCTTTTTTGTGCTTCTTTTGCCAAGCTGTTAAATTTTTTTCATAATTATCTATAATCTTTCTCATTTCTTTTCCTAATTTTTCTCTACTACTCATCTCTTTAACTCTTCCAAAATTCTTGCTAACTTTGGGTCCAGTTAGCATTTTTTTTGAGGCCTGTTTACATTGTTGTCTTTTTCTAAGTTTATGTCTTAGTCTTCTCTACCACCATAGTAGATTTTTATCGTGAAGCTGTTTTGCAGTAGTTGTTTTCCAGTTTATTTCTTCATTTTAAACTTGATATTCACACTGAGATCTGCTCTTCTGTTGATGATGAGGCACAGTGCCAAGATTTAGGCTTTTTTTTTTGCCATTGCTTTCAGAGTCAGTTATGGGAGTTTGGAAGTTTTTTTTTGAGTTTCTAAGGTAATGGTATCCTGAGAGAGGCATGGTTCTTGTTCTTCTGATCTACACTATGGAATTTACCCAGGGAGGCCCCTGTTCCCCTTCAGTCATGAGAACTACTGTTTTCTTTGGTCCTTGTATTGTCATCAGGTCTCCTGCTCCCTTATGATTAATCACAAGCACACTTTTCTATTCTGAATCTGTAATCCAGAATTGGTTATGGGCAAAAGAGTTGCCAGTAATCACCAGCTGCTCCTAGTGCCAGCAAATGCTCATCAAAAATCTCTTCCTTTTTAAAAATTAATTTTATTTTTAATTTGTGGGATGAAGGAAGCATTTCCATAGCAATAAAATAAAAACAGATTATTGCACATGAAACTGCAAATCTATTATGCACAACTTGCTATTACTTTCAGATATACAATAAATGCATCATGTAAATATCTTATTTTCCTTTTTTTCCCTTCTCTCCCCCCTGCCCTAGAGATGACTACCACTAAACATTGTAATCAGTAACAGCAATATCATTTTAAGAGTAATTTGTAATTTAGTTTTGACCAATTGTCTAATCCCCTTACAGTCTCTGGGCTGAAAACTCTTGAATTACTGCTATTGCTGCTGCTGTCATTACTGCCTCCATGGTCCACTGCTAATCCTCTTGCCACAGGACTTGGACCCAACTCAGTGTTACAGATGTCTTCTAAGTTGTCTTAGATAGGATAAATGACTCCCTCTGATTTTTGTTGCTGGTGGCTTTGGTTCTTCAAAATTACATTTGAGGTTTTTTTTAAATTAAATTTAATTTTTTTTTAGTGTTTTACAATCACTTCCTAAAAATTAAGATTTTATCACCCCCCATCTTCCCCCACTACGCCCCTCCCTCCCCACAACAGCATACAATTCTGTATAGGTTCTACCTATACTTTCCTACTGAGCACATTTTCACTATAGTCATGCTATGTAGTCACACTAAAATAAATGGAAGAAATTATATAACAAATCAAAACATAATACACTAAAACCCACACACACACAAACATGATCTGCTGCATTCTGTGAATGACTTCCATATTTCTTTCTCTGAGTGTAGAAGCCATTTTGCCTTAGAAAACCACCACTGGGATTTTTTTTTCAGTAAGTTCTTGTGTTATTATGAAGTTCCAAGTCTACCAGAAAAAAACTCTTGCACACTGTGGTCGTTGCTGTGCACCAAGTTCTCCTGTTTCTGTTCCTTTCGCTCAGCAATCAGATCATATAAGTCCTTCCAGACCTCCCTGAAGTCTTCTTGTTCATCATTTCTTATGGCACAATAGTACCCCATTACAGTCGTATACCATAATTTATTAAGCCATTCCCCAATTGATGGGCATCCCCTTGATTTCCAGTTCTTGGCTACCACAAAGAGTACTGCTATAAATATTTTTGTACACGTGGGACCCTTTCCCATTTTTATGATCTCTTGGGGATACAGTCTTAGTAGTGATATTGCTGGCTCAAAGGGTATGCACATTTTTGTAGCCCTTTGGGCATAGTTCCAAACCGTTCTCCAGAATGGTTGGATGAGCTCACAGCTCCACCAACAATGAATTAGTGTCCCAACTCTCCCACATCCTCTCCATCCTCTCCACTCCGCCATCCTGGCTCCCGGAAGTTCAAGTAGGTGACTTAGCGAAGTTTGATCTTCGGGCTGAAGGTCTCAGGAGCTGCTGCGCTGATATCTGGCGCTCGGCGGCTCTCACTGACTCGGTTCGTCGTCTCCCAACTTCAGTGCCACTCTGCCAGTTCCGCTCGCCGCTCTCTGGTTTCTCGGGTCCCTTCCACTCCACTGAGCTGGCCATGTTGTGCTGTGCGCTGTGGGCTCATCTCCGAAACAGCCATTTGAGTTGTTAATTCAAAATTGTTTGGAAGGGAATCTTGGGAGAATTTTGCTGGCTTCTGATCTGTATTCTGTCTTCCCGGCTCTGCCCTGCCTGTTCCTCAGTCTCCTTGCTAGATAATTATTCAGGTGATAGCTTCTAACTGTAGTTGTCCCAGATGGTTCTGTCCTGAGTCCTCTTCTCTTCTCCCTTTATATTATTCCACTTAGCAATCTCAACAACTACCACAGATTTAATGACCATTCCTATATTGATGGTTCTCAACTTTACCTATCTTGCACTAACCTCTGTGTGTGTGTATGTGTGTGCATATGTGTGTGTATTTATCTTTATCCAAATGTATATATACAAGTATATGTATAAACATATACACATACATATTTTATAGTTTTTTTTATTTCCAATAAATCTTCAAGTCTGCTTCCCTTTAATGTTATAATGAGTTCTGATAAATATATTGATATCTCAAGAAACTGAATTGTTCTAGAATTTCAGAAATTCGCAGTTGGTAATAGGATATTGCAACATACCCTTGTACTATAGCACAAATTATAATAATTAAAAAATAGAGGAATACAAATGTACTTTAATGACGTAGAAACTTGTCAAATGTAAATCTAATTAAAAAGCTGGAAACATGGATTGTTCATCAGAGGTATATTTAATGGTTAATGTGCTGAAAGGGTAGTTCCATGATAAAGAATCAAAAAATTTATGTTAATTTTTTTGTGAACTCAATGCCAAATTGTGTAAAACAAACGATTATACCAAAAGGAAGACATACTACATATTTTTGTAAAGGTGTGAAAAGATATGTCTTATTGTATTCATTTTACTTTGACTCAACTGACATATGACTATATGAGAAGCAGGATTTAACTATGTTTTCTCATTCCAAAGCCTGTACCAAGGAGGGAAGAGAAGAAGTATAATTTTGGAGAAGAAAGATCTGCTTCAGATCATATGATAGGGAAGAATAAAAAATATTGTAATTCATCGTTGAAGACTCAGAAGGGATTAGGTTACATATAATTGCAAAGAATTCAAATGACTGAATTTCTCTGTCAGTGTCCAGCAGAGGAAAAAGACTGAGGAAGGTAGATAGTGAGGCTCACCAAAGTCTAAAATTTGGCAAGGCATGAGCAACCAGCATTTATACTGTCAAAACGCAAAGGAAGTAAGCTGAAACTAGAGGAGGCATAATAAATAGGCAGAAATAAAGAGATGGGAGGTAGAGAAGGAAGAAGTCATCTCTTTCAACCAACTTATTTTACAAATGAGGAAACCGATATCCATCGAGGGGAATAAAACTGTTAACTACTAGCAGAGCTAAGAGTAGAAGCTATGGTTCTTGGTTCACAATTCTATTTATTTGCAATTTTTCCCTCTGCTCTGTTACACTACATTCTTTCTATCTTCATAGATAGATTATATCTGTACATATAATAGATATAGATAGATTATATCAATAATTATAGATTATTGAAACTCTGCCAAGATAACATTTTAGTAAACACTTTGACATTTTCAGAGGACCTTCTTTGCTATGTATTAGATATTACCATTAGAACCATAAAATCACAGAATCTCAGAATTGGAAATGACCTTAGAGTCTAACAGGTACCTGAATAATACTAACAATAAATAACTATAATGATAATAATAGTAATAATAATAATGTGAAATTATGTCATCGTTATTGTTTTTCAGAATGCTTCACAAGTATTTTCTTGTCCCCACGACAAACCATAAAGGCAGCTGAGGTTATTCTATAAGTGAGAAAACTGAGTGGAAGAGGTTAAGTGACTTACACAGGGTTACGGAGCCAGTATGTGTCAGAGGTCAGATTTGGACTTAGGTCTTCATGCCTCCAGGTTCAGTGTTGTGTTCTGTACTCTGTCCGCTTAGCTGCCTCCAAAAATGCCTCCCTGACAAGACAATTTCTAGACTATGCTGGAAGATATTCCTAGGTATATTTGTTTCTAATTTTTTCTCTTGCTGCATAATGTAGCCTTTTGCCTATATTTGTAGTTTTAGACTTGTGGCCAATGGAACGCAATCATAGAATATTGAAACTCTGCCAAGAAGAAACTTTCTAACTACTGCTGTGGCCCATATACACCCCCCCTTTTTAATAACTCTTCAAGCCGATAGGTCCAGTAACTTTGCAGAAAGTGCCCGGAACAGACTCCATACCCAGGAGGAACTGTTCATGTCAATTCCAGAACTCCCTTCTTGAGGCATTGTTGTCCAGATTGTGTGTCTCATGTAGTCTGCTTTATCTAAGGAAATTTCAGCCTTGCTTTGCCTCACCCCTTAGTCATCTTCTTGACAACTCAAATGCCACCAAGTACAAGTCTTCCCTCTTTGCCTCCCCCTTGTCTGATTTTCAGTTCAATTATGATAAGAAAGTCAATACTACCAATTGCTATTCAAACAGCTTGTCAATCATTTGTCTTGTGGCTATCCTCACCATCCTTGTACCATTTCTGAAAGAAATTGCACCTAGATATCTATCTATCCTCTATATGTGTTATTTCATCCATTAGAATACAATCTCTAAGAAGGCATAGGCTGTCTTAACTTTTCTCTTTGTACTCCCAAGGCTTATTGATGCTGTTTAGCACATAGTATTTTGCATGCATTTCATTCATTAGTATACTCCTAATGTTCCCTTCTCTTCAACTGAACTACAACAATCCTAATTCAAAACCCATTATTTCTAACTTGGAGTGCTATAAATGACCCCTTGCTGGTTTTCTTGACTTTTATCTCTAATATAATTTAGGCATCCAAAGATAAATCTTTTAAAAACACAGACACAATATTGCATTCCCTGCTCTAACATTTTCATTCCTTCACTTGCCTACAGGATAGAAATGATACTCCTTAATCTATTATTCAAGGTCTTTATAATGTGATTTTAAACCACATTATCCCCCACTACTCCTCCCTACATACCTCATACTCCAGTCAAATTGGTTTACTCCTTGTTATATGAACATGACTCATGTTTTTGGTACTTCTATTTGTACTCTTCTCCACAAATATAATTCCCTTCCTCTCAGCTCCCTTATCTGGCATATGAAATTCTAGTCATTCTTCAAGGTGGCATAAGACTTAACCTAGTCATTTATTATTTGGGAGTTTAGTTCTCCCCACTACTATTATTAGTAATATTTGATATTATTTGATAATATTTGATAATAATATTTGCCTTACAAATTCAAAAGGTTATTGTACAGGTCTGATGAAATAACATCAATCAGAAAATATCTTCAGGAATTTAGAAGACTATGATATAGAAGACAGATTAGACCAGATCTGCTTCAGCAGCACTATGATCAGTGAAAGGAAGTGAGCAGAGTCAGAATTCTGCAGGGAGTGATGAATTTAACAATGAATGGGATTCCTCAGTAGGTAGTAATTCCCTAACATTAAGCATCTTTAAAAATAAAGCAAGATAATCCCTTATAGATTTTTTAGTTGAATTCTATTTAGGTGTAGGTTTGACTAGTCAACCCTTAGTGACTGTTCTATAAGATATTATGCAACATTCCCCAAATAGATAGGTGATGTGACTAAACACAGAAGAAAAATTTTCTGCATTACATCCATTCAAAATATTGGCTTTGGTGTTGACTGTGTTTGTAGAGAACCAAAATGATATCCCTAAGTTAGGATCAAAGTACTGTATGTCCAACTGTGATTGGTTGGACCAGTATGAATTCAGAATGCCTTACACGGATTCGACACAATAGTCCATATGAACAATTGGGGTGGAGATAGCTCTTAATTTACATATCTGATGTTTCTTTTGAGCTACTGCAATTCTACTTTGTTCATAGAGCAAAATACCTTCCATGTGGAGTGTCCACCACGTTTTATAATTGACTCCGAAGCTCTTCAGAGAGACCTTGGGTGTGTCCTTATATTGCTTCTTCTGATCTCCATGTGAGCACACTTGCCTTACTTGAGTTCTATATAAAGTAGTATTTTAGAAAATCATACTTTGGCATTCAAACATTGTGCCTAGCACAATGAAATTCTGGTCTCTGCCACAGAGTTTCAATGCTTAGCATTTCAGCTCAAGAAAGGACCTCACTGTTTGGTACCTTCTGAATCTTCCAAAATAAGTTTGAATCTTCCTAAGATAATTCAAATGAAAGTGATTTGCTTTCTTAGAATGGTACTGGTAGACTGTCCAGATTTCATAGGCATACAACAAGGAGGTCATCACAAGAGCTTTGTTTAGTTTGTTAGGTAGACTAGTATCTCTTCTCTCTCATGTGTTCCTTTAGCCCCTCTCAAACACTGAGCTTGTTCTGGCAATGCATGGGTGAATCTCGTGATATATGCGTATATCTCTGAAAATCATATTGCCAAGGTAAGTGAACTTATCTACAACATTCAAAATTTTTCCACTTGTTGTAATTCAGTACTTTTTAAACTATGGGTTGCGGCCCCACATGGGGTCAGGTATCTGTATGTAGGGGTAGCAAAAATTTTGGAAACAGTAAAAGGTTTCTGAATGTGAAATGGCCACAAATTAATTCAAATCAAGCACATGATGAATATGAGGTGTTTCTGGCAGTACTTGCCCATGTTGTGTTGTGCAGCTTTACTATAGTCTTGGTTCTGAACACAAAACTTTGCACTGTACATGCCATCACATCACATGATGCCAGTGAATGCTACCAGAAATTTCTCAGCTCAGATCCAGGACTATGTATGTTATGAATTGTAGTGTTCTTCCTTTACACTCAAAATCATTAAATGAATTTTGGCTTGAGATTAGGACAGGAGTTCCAAAAATTCCTGAAATGTCTCTAAACACATTTTGGCCATATGTATAGTATATTTATATGAAGTGGCATACTCAGCATTGATGATTATAAAATCAAAATATCAATCAACTCTATGTCCTGCAGTATCAAATATTTTACCAAGATTTAATTCTTTATATAAACTTAAGTAAGCACATCCATCTCATTAATATGTAAATTTGCTTTCATCTTTAATAAATACTAAAATTGTATGTATACAAAGACTCATTTAAAATAAATTTCTTTATGATTTATTATCTGTAAATGTTTGATTTGTATATTTATTTTATGAACTTATGTACCTGGAGTTGTGATAGAATTTCTTGCATGAAAAGTTCAAGAGTGGAAAAAGTTTAAGAAATCCTTCTGCAACAGATAGATCCATGTATGAATGGTGTGGTGCTGACTAGTGTAAAACCTGTGTTTCCTTGGTGTCAATAAGTAGGTCAAAATTAGCACATGCAGCAGGAAATTGATCATGCTCTACTACATCTCACCCTCAGAGGCTGCACTGAATGCATAATCATCTACAAACAAAAAGTCATGTATCAACACTCCTTTTACTTTAGTCTTGACTTGTAGTCTTTTCAAGTTAAATAATTTCCCATCAGTGCAGGAACTGACCTTGATGCTATTTTTGCCATCATTGAAGGTATCTGACAAAATCAATGAAAATATCATACTAAAAAGCATAGGAGGAAACACACAACCTTGCTTCATTCCACTGGTGACTGGGAAAGGATAAGAACAATATGCATTATCCAGAATCCATGAAAACATGGACCATGGTAGAATTACTTTTCTCCTATGCTGATTTTTTAGACCAATATCCTTTGCGTGGTTATTGATCTCATTGAGTAACGTCAGAAATGCCCTATGGCTTGGTGCAATATAGAAAATGTTAGAAGCAATGGGGAATATGTATACAGTATCATCATCCATAGGGATCCCAATTATGTTTGCAACAGATATTTATCGTGTTCAATGCATTGTTATGTGCTGGGGACGTGAACAGAAAACGTAAGCAATCCCTACTCTCAAAGATCTTATATTGTATGAGGGAGGCAACATTCAACAGGTCTGTAGAAAATAAATGCAAAGTGATTTTCAGGAGGAGGATGCAAACAATGGAGAGTGGGATCGAAAAACTTTCATGTTTGAAAATTGTATGGCAATTGAGTATTGTAGGAGACTAGAGATTCTAAGACAGAGTTTCCATTTGGATTGTTTACCTGATATCCTCTAACAGAGTAGCAAATTTTTTTTGTGAATATGCCTTCCTGTTTTATTTCTCAGATTTTATTTATAGAGGTTAATTAAATCAAATTGCTTCTGTAATTGCATCCATCACTGAAACTGTTATAACTTAACAAATACTAAAAATGATTAGATCTTTTGTGGTCTGCAACTTTTTTGTCAAATGTCTGAATGTTTTCAACTGTAAAAAAATCTATTTTCATTGAGTATGCCATTCAGAAACATATAGCCTATTTTATATTCCATAGTAGTTATATCCCATAATAAGCCTTAGGGAGTCAGGGATTTCTCTCACTCTCTCTCTCTCTCTCTCTCTCTCTCTCTCTCTCTCTCTCTCTCTCTCTCTCTCACACACACACACACACACACACACATAGTACAAGACCTTTTTGACAAAGTAGTTGATTGATGATTATTGAATTAAAATGATGATACTGTAATTATCTCCATTTCCTCCTCTTATACCATAAAAAGTAGAAGAGAATGGAGTCTGCAAAAGAGGCTAAGTTACTTAAGTTTAATTTCTGGAACACTTTTAGGGTACATTGTTGAAGGGATGTTTATGGGTACTAAGGAAGGGAAAATAGCGATCATTAGAAATTAGTATGGCTTCATGAAGAAAAGGACATGCCATATCAAACCAATATAATTTCAGTTTTTGATGGAATGATTTGACAGAATATGGGCATATTTAAAATGCATATTTGGATTTCAGCAAAGCAATCAAAAAGGTCTTTCATGCTGTGCTTCTGATGGGTTGCAATTGCATAGTTTAGATTATAAATTAGTAAAAACAAATTTGGAACTGATTGAATGACCAGACCTAAAGATCAATTATACATGATTCAATGTCAACTTTGAAGGAGATCTCTAGTGGGGCCCCATGTATCTACCCTTGATACTTTTCTAATCTATTACATGATGAGTAATTTGGATAAAAACCTGGATGGTATGCTTGTCAAATTAGGGCATGACATTAGCCTTGGAGGAGTATTAGCATGTTGTGTGGTTATCAAGTCTGATATAAAAACAGAAAGCCTTGACAAGCTAGAACAGTGAGGTGAATCTTTAAGGAGATGACAATAGAGATAAATTGTACTTGACTTCTAATAAAAACAACTTTACAAATATGGGATAGGAAGTGTGGCTAGAAATCAGTTTCTCTAGAATAATTGAGAATGATAGTAAACTGTAAGGTCCATATATATTGGATGATAATATGTAAGTATAACATGGAAGCCAAAAAGCTAATGTTAGGTTATGCCACATTTTTAAAAGGTCATATTGTACAGAATGGGAGAGGTAATAGTTCTGCTTTACCTTACCTTGGTCAGAATGCACATGTAGCATAAGCATTAAGGTACCACATTTTGCATAATGTCTCCTTTATTAAATTATGAGATCCTCAAGGTCAGGTATTTTTTTTTGTATGCTCAGTGCTTAGCACAGGGTCTGGTATACATCAAAGACTTAAATGTTTGATGATTAATTAATTGAAGACATAGATAAATAAGGTTCAGTAAATCTAAAAGAGTCTGACTAGGAGGGTAACAGCAACAAAGAATATGTCCTATGGAGAGCAGTTGAGGCAATTAGTGATGCTTGTCTTAGGGAAAAGAGGGCATAGAAAGCACATAGCAACAGGCTTCCAGAGGAGCAATGAACAAAAAGAGGTGACAAACTTGGGCTTAATGTAAAAGTTTAGAGCTATTTGAAAGCAGAATGATCTGCTTTGGGGTATAGTAGATTAATTTTCATTGAGTATTTTCAAGTCACTGAATATTCAGGAGGCTGAATATCCATTTGTTTGATATATTGTAGAGGATAAGTATAGATTGTGCTAGGTGGTGTAGCAGAGCACTGGGATTGAACTTAGGAAAATTTATGTTGAAATCCAGCCTACGACGTAATAACTATGTGACTCCGGGAAGATCCCTTAACCTTTGCCTGCCTCAGTTTCCTCAGTTGTAAAATGGAGATAATAATAGCATCTACCTGATAGGGTTGTCTGTAGAGACCAAAAGAGGTGGTATTTGTGAAGTGTTTAATACAGTGCTTGCCACATAGTAGGAACTGTGGAGATGCTTACTCTCTTCTCTTCATAATAATGTGGGCCAGAATCATGGGTCAGAATCTTTATAAAATTCAAGTTTTTAGTGACCCAAAAGGCAATGGATGAGTGTTGGGACTGTATAAGTCACAATATTTTGTCAGTTGTGAGTTATGTACAATAAATCATGTGAAAGATGCCACCCTATCACTGTGTAATTTGAAAAGAAAGTGGAATGCTCACGAAACAAAAGTAAGGGGTAATTGCTGGACAACCCTTAGTGATACCCTTGAAAAACTAGAAGGGTAAAAATGCTAAATGAAGACTTCTTTGGCCTGCATATGATTTATAGAGAACTTATGGGAAGGCAGTCATATGAATCAAATGAAAGGAAAAGTTATGGGTGCAATCCGTACTATTGGAGAGAGTAGCTGCATTCATGAACTCATGGATCCATTGCAGTATTGAAGATCACTATTGGATATCAAGTTAACTGAATGAAGGAATATGCATGACTCGGAGCTAGTGCTAGTGAAAACAGAGTGAAGCTCCCTGATTATTGTTAGGTGAACTAATAACACTTCACAGCAGAAACTTATTCTGAAAAAAAATGATCCAAAAAAACTCAAGAATCACTCTCTCGAGTTAAAACTAAAATTTGGATAAAAATGGATCTTATATCTTAATTAATATTGAATATCTCTGCAGTTCTCATAAAGATCCAAAAGAGAGAGGGGGAAAGTAAGAAACAGATACAAATATGGGCCAACCACCTACTCTCCTGAAATTATTTTAGTCAGACAGAGGCTCCTCCAAAAATAGAATTTGTCTCTTATAGACTCTGTGTAGGTGGGGTGCAAATCAGGAGGCTATACCTGGCTTCCTAATTTAAAGACTTCAAGCCAGGGATGCCTCCAGAGGACTCTTCGTTGCTTGACAAAGTGAGATATAGTGTGATTTTGTAGAATAGAAAAGAAAAGAATCATGGCAGGAGAAAGAAACTCTAAATGAGGCCAATGTTTAATGGAGGGCAAGATGCGTATGAGCAAACTATGCCACTTGTAAAACCAATCAAGTGGGGAGGTGGCCAAGATGATCCTTAAGGTTCTTTCTCACTCTGAATTCTATGACCCCCCCCAGTATGACAGACCAGTTTAAAAACAGGATTTCTTACGAAGTTTATCAATGAGGCATCAATGATATTCCAATGAACTGTGCCCTGCTCAAAGCATATTAAGGATTTTGGCTTTGGTTTTCCAAATTACATTATAGAAATGGCATTAACAGGCTAAGATGAGAAACTATGTCAAGGAGAATAGGTGAAAGAATGATGTCTGCCTTCAGGAGAAAAATCAGAGGCATGATAACTGCTTTCAAAGTTTACGACTAATCAGAGGCAAAAGAGATTAGAATTTCTCTCCTTAACCCTCACAACAGAATGAAGACTAATGCATGGAAGTGGGATGAGGAACAGAGGACATAATATAAGAATATTGTAATACAGTTATATAAAAGTTAGATCACCTACCTTAAAAGTTAGTGAGTTCCCTGCCACTGAAAGTATTCAAGAAAAGGGTCGACAGTTACTTGTTAGAGGAGATAAGAAAGAAAAGTATTGTATGAGAAGCTGCACTAGCTGAATTATGAGGTTCCTTTTAGTTTCAATTCTACGCTTTTATAAAGCATTGATCACAATGGAACTGGGTGAGAGTGGGCTCATTCCAATCCATCACCGCTATTAAAAACGTAATGCTAGTAGTATTTTGACAGCAAATCAGAGAGGATATTTCATTTAATAATAGAATTATGTTGCAAGTGATTTCAGTGATCACTAAGTCCACTACAAATCTGTAAAACAAGAAAGACGAGTTCAAATCCACCTTCTTACATTGATTGCATGACTCTGTGCCAATCGCTTTTTCTCTGTCAATTTCTCATCTGTAAGATGGAAAAAAATAACAGCATCTACCTCTAAGAGCTGTTAAGATTAAATGTTAAGTGCTATGTAAATCTTAAAGTAATAGTGTAATTATTACCATTACAGGTTTATTTCTTCATATTTGTTTTATCACTGCACTAAGACTAATGAATTTTCATGAAAACATAATACATAAATCTTACCACTTCTTTCTAGAAAGACAATTATTCTCTCTGAAGTGAATCTTTAGATTTCTCTGTTAATATTTTCTTTTCTTTCCTTTTCTTTTTGACGTTACCACAATGAAGAGCCTCCACAGTCACAAAAAGTAATATGGTCAACTTTCATTCTGATCCACTTACTTTACTTTTTTCAACTTACAGATTCAAGGAATTAAGAGCAATGCCTACCTTATAGCTAACTAGTAAATACATTTTCCTTTGGTTCCAGAACCACTGATTTTACCAATAAATATTATATCACCAGAAGTTTTCCTTCTTGTTTTCACAGTGTGAAAAATTCAAATTAGAGCAAGAGTTTGGTGCACTAAGCAATTATATACTAGACTCTGCAGAGTTCTGAATCAGATAATTCGATGATTGTTATGGAGCTTGGAAACAAATTTGTCTAATTTCTACTTAAACAATAATCCCATTCATAGAATTCCCCCAAAGGGGTCAATAAAACCTTGAAATTCAGAACTGAGGATTTTGAAGATTATTGTAGCATCTGTAAAGAACTGATAGGGTTAGTCGGTGATTGGTCCCCGAGGCTTAGATGTGAGAGTGCTGAGGAGAGGTAGAGGAGTTTAGGAGTTCTGAAGTTGAGAAGACTAGGTATTTTTTCTCAAGGGAGCTGTGTGGCTCATATATTCAGAACTTAGAGACATTAGGATACTGGTCTTTCTTGCCCTTTGAAGTATTCTTCTACTTATCCTTACCTCTTCCCACTACTATAACCCATTTTACATCTTTTTCCCAATCAATGACTTGCTTATCCACAAAACAAAAAAATGCAACAAAAAATAAAAAGGTTATTTCAGAGCAATTTGAACGTTCTACTCAGCCTGGATAAAATGTTATTCCTTCTCTAGGAAAGTGGAAAAAATATACATTCATTTGTGCATTTCTTCAGCAAGTTTTTATTAGAGAAAAAATATGTGCAAAATCATATTTTGAATTATTTTGGCTTGGACTTTTTATTGGCTTTTTTTTCTTTTGGTGAAAAATATTTTATTTTTCCCAATTATATATAAAAACATTTTTATCATTTTTAAAATACTGACTTCTAAATTCTTGTCATCTGTATCTCCTCCCACTCCTCCTTGAAATAGCAAGTAATATGAAATAAGTTATAATTGTGCGATCATGAAAATTGCATTTCCATGTTGCAATAGAAAACACAGAACAAAATGACATAAAAAATAAGACAGTGAAAAATAGTATGCTTTGATCTGTGTTCAAATTCAATCAGTTTTTTTTTTCTCTGAAAGTGGATAACATTTTTTGTCATGAGTCCTTTGGATCAGTGTATTGCAATGAATAGCTAAGTAATTCACAGTTGATCATAGAATAATATTGCACTTACTATGCATAATGTTCTTTTGCTTCTGTTCACTTCACTTTGCTAGGTCATGTAAGTCTTTCCATTTTTTTTTTCTGAAAACTTCCTGCTTGTCATTTCTTACAGCACAAAAGTATTCCACCACACTCATATACTACAATTTGTTCAGCCATTTCCCAATTGATGGAAATCCCTCAATTTCCAATTGTTTGTCACCACACAGAAAAGCTACTATAAATATTTATTGTACAAATTGGTGCTTTTCCTTTTTAAAAATATCTTTGGGTTTTTGTAGGAGTATTTTTATATCCAAGGGTATGTGCAGTTTTAGAGTCCTTTGAACATGGTTCCAAATTGCTCTCCAGGAGGTTTAGATAAGTTTGCAACTCTACCAGTAGTGTGTTAGTGTCCCAATCCCTCCCCTGACATTAATCATTTTCCTTTTCTCTCATATTGGTCAATCTGATAGAGGTGAGGTGGTACCGCAGAGTGGTTTTAATTTTCATTTCTTTAATCAGTAGTGATTTTTTTATAAATATAACTACAGATAGCTTTGATTTCTGCATCTGAAAATTGCCTGTTCATATTATCAACCATTTATCAAATGGAGAATGGCTCTTATTTTTTAAGTTGACTCATTTCTCTATATATTTGAGAAATGATGAATTTATGAGAGAAACTTGCTATAAAAATTTCCTTAGCTTTCATCTTTCCTTCTAATTTTGACTGCCTTGCTTTTGTTTATGTAAACATTTTAAATTTAATATAATGAAAATCATTTTACATCTTACATTGCTCCCTATTCTTGTTTTGTACTAAATTCTTAACTTACCTATACATATAACAGATAAACTATTCCATGTTACCTTAATTTGCTTATTGTATCATCCTTTATGTCTAAATCATGTACCCATTTTGACCTTATTTTGGTATATGGTGTGAGAGGTTAGTCTACTTATTCTACTTTCTGCCATACCCTTTTTTAGTTTTCTCAGCAGTTTTTTTTTTTAAATAGTGATTTGCTTGTACCAAAAGCTTATAGCTTTGGTTTGTTAAATATAAAGTTACTATGGTCATTTACTACCATGTATTGTGTACCTAATATTTTCTACTGATCCACCACTCCATTTCTTGACCAGTACTCAATTGTTTTGATGACTCATTTTGAGATCTGGTAAAACAGGCAGAATTCCATCACGTTTTTTTATATTAATTACCTTGATATTCTCAGTCTTTGTTCTTTCAAATGAATCTTGATATTATTTTATTCTAGTTCTATAGATATATTTGGTAATTGGGGCAGTATAGACTTAATAATTGAATCAGTTTAGGTAGAACTATCACTTTTATTATATAGACTCAGCCTACCCATGAGCAATTGTTATTTTCCCAATTGTTTAGATCTGACTTTATTTGTATGAAAAAATGTTTTGTAACTGTATTCTCTGTGTTTGTCTGGGAAGGTAGACTCCGAGGTGTATCATATTTAGTTATTTTAAATGGAATTTCTCTTTTTTGTTGATAACACAGAGAAAATTTGATGATTTGAATGAGCTTATTTTATGTCCTGCAACTTTTGAAAGCCAATTATTTAAACTAGTTTTTAACTGTTTCTCTAGAATTCTTTAAGTATACTATCACACTTTCTGCAAAGATTGATAGTTTTGTTTCCTCATGGCCTCTTCTATTGCTGGTATGAAAGGGGCACTATTCCAAGATTCTTGTACTATGGCCTGGGACCTGACTGCTGACATGTACTACCTATGTTCAACCATCAACTCTTGCCACTGTCCTGTCCCAGTGGTTGGGTTCTTACTGCTTTCTTGCTGGGCTATGAACTGACACTGTCTTGACCAGGCATCCCTTCAATTGGAATGTTCTCCCTTTTTACCTTAGTAAGATAGAGCTTTCCCATCAACCTTCTAAGTTGTCTTGGACTAGAAAACCATTACATCTTATCCTTTTCTTGATGCTGCCAATCCGTAATTCATTTTGAAATATTATTTTATTAAAGAAGTGAATTTGGAAGACATCAAATGAGTTCCTACCTTACTTTGTCATCTTGGTTTCACTCTCCTCCACATGATAAGTTTCTCATTAGTAACTGATAGAAGAAGTGGAGAAGAAATTTTAAGGTCTATATTGAACCACTTTCCACTGACATAGGCAATTGTAGAGCAAGAAACTGGCTATTTTGTCAACTGTGAAATTATCAAGCATGATACACATGGATATCCTTGAATGTTTCAATTGTTTCTTGAATTCAATAATGTATATTTCCTTTTTATGATGCCAATAAAAATCTATCAGTGTCTTGCCTCATCCATTGAGACTCAAGCATGTCTTCCTCCAGTTTCTCAATAAAGGATACATCTAACATGTAAGAAGTGTTCATTTAAGTCTTTTCACTCTATATGAGCACCAGGGCAAAATTCAAACTGCTATTGAGTTAATCTTCATCCTTTTTACTTTAATGTTTAAACTTTTTCAGTCATTTAATCCTGAGAAAATTTTGTTTTTGCAATGATACTTCTTATGTAGTTAGTGACTAGTGGCGCAGTGGATAGTGTTGGGTTTGGAGCCAGGAGGAACTGAGTTCAAATCCAAGTTCAGACACTTACTAGCTGTGTGATCCTGGGAAAGTCGCTTAACCCTATTTGCCTCCATTTTCACATTTGTAAAATGAACTGGAAAAGAACATGCCAAACTATTCTAGAATCTTTCCCAAGAATACCGCAAATGGGGTCTGAAGGAGTTTGAATATGACTGACACAACCGAAAAAGAACAATAAATGCACATCATTAGTTGTAGGCAGGAAAGCTTTCTTGTTTGGGAGGATCCAGTGATCTACGAATCTTTCTATCTTCATACTCAGGTACTTAAATGTATTTGCATATTACATACATATATAGGTATTTGTTCATTTTTTAATATGATTAAGTAGTGAATTTGTAGTCTCGTTCATGTTGATGTTCTCTCCAACAGTGTAGACCCCAGCTCATCCCTGACTAAATCATCCTTTGTAACTGTCTATGTCCTCATGTATGTCTGGCCAGGTTAATAAGTCAAAAAACATTTATGAAGCAATTATATATGTAAGTCTCTTTGCTGAGGTCTTGGGTATAAAGAAAAGAAAAAGATAGTGCCTGCCTTGAAGGAGTCCACAGTCTATAAAGTGGACATTCCTGAAGTAGGTAATCCTTTCTTTTTCTTATCATTGCAAGAATATCAATGAAGCATCTGTATTGCTTATAAATTATTCCATGTCCTCATCAATGACCTGTCCATCTTTTCTTTTTGTCATATTTATTTGATAACATTCTTGCTATGATTCTTTTTTCTATTTGATGTAGTAGACAGAGCACTGTCCTTGGAAGGAGGAAGAAGAGTTCAAAACTCACCTCAGATGGTTACTAACTGTAAATGTTTTGATCCATTATTTATCTCCATTCTCAGAGTCTTTATTTGAGAAATGTGAAAAATAATAGTATTTCCTTCATAGGGATGTTGTGAGAATCAAATTATTTTATATATATAAAACACTTTGAAAACCTTAACAAGTCTGAAAATAGTAGTCTTTGTCATCACTGTCACCATCACCATGATCACCATCATCATCATCATCATCATCATCATCATGTTACCATTTTTTATTTATCATGAATCTGTCACTGTTTTGGAGCAATACTTTTAGAAGGTCTTTGGATAATGTGATATTATAGGACTCATAGACAAACAGTAACAGTGGTATACTATTAACATAAAAAGATGGACCTTTGTGTCAGGGAAAAATGTGGGGTCACTAAAAGAGCTTTGATATTTTCCAAAGGCAATTCATTGTATTTTCTTCATTATACTGCAATGTCTTTTAATCAGTCATCCTCTATTTCTGGAAAATTCTGTTTTCTGCCATTTTTTTCCCTTTTCTGTTAAATTTGCATATATTTTTTATTGTATGTAGTATTATTTGTACATCTCTCCCATTAAAACATGAACTCCTTAATAGATGGATAGGGATTTGCCTTTCCTTTTATTAGCAGCATTTAGAAAAGTACTTATAGTATAGTATACACTTTGACTACAATTCTGAGTCTAAGGTATTATTTATTTGTAGTGTCTAAGATAGACCTATATAGCTATAGAGAAAAATCTATCTATTGATTGATAGATCTAAGTAGTTTTCTATCTGTCCTAAGATATTCTCAAAGTTATTGATGTATCAAAATATCATAGTTGTGGTAGCAGACAGACATGCTTTATATATTTTTACTCACATCTGTATATTTAAGCCAAAATCCTTTGAATGTTTGTAGATACTACATTGGAGGTTCCGTAGTGTTCTGGGAATTGATGAACCCAGAACAAGGTCATCTAAAAGCAGGAGAACCTGGAGGATCTCACTTTCTGTAATGAATTCCTTTTCAACTTGGATTCTAAACTACGTCTATTTCATGAATACCTCCATCAATACCTGTGTTAAGTATGCATTTTACTAGCTTCATGAGCACGAACAACCATATACAAACACATAGTATATACATGCGTGTATACATACATACACATATACATTTGTTATATGTATTATACATGTATGAACACACATATTATATACACACTATATATGTATGTGTATATATGTGTGTATATGTGTGTACATACATATATAGACACACAAATACATGTAACACAACTGAAGATCCTTAATTTGCATATATTTCTAATGCAATGACTGCTTATTAACAGTATAATGTGTTCAAAGAACTATATTAGGTCTTCAGGATAAGATTCTATCTTCTTTCTAGAAAATGAAATAGGTCAGTGGTTGTATCATTTATAATGGAGGGAGTCACAGCTGTTTGTGGATGTTATTCTACAATACTTTCAAACTCTTTACCATGCAATATAGCTTGTTAAACTAGGGCTCTTGCCCAAGCAAGGAGTAAATCAATCATCAAGTGTAATACCTACCACTTATCCTTGGTATACATAAAGTCAGTAACAGTCTTGAAAGATGAAAAAAGCATTAAGGTTTCTCTTTTTCCTTTGGCTTTTCACTTTTCAACACTTTTACAAAAGTTTTTGAAGAAGGTGTACATGGCATGTTGAGATATTCTTTAGATGATACAAACAGGGAAGGAAAGATACACTCCATGTTGGATGATGGTATCATAAACCAGAAAAGATCTCAATCTTAATTTAATAACCCTAAATTAAATAAGGTTTAATTTAGCAAGATTAACTTTAATAAGAATACAGTGAAAATTATATTTGTTCATAAAATTCAATTCACAAGTTCAGGTAAAAGAAGTTTGATATAGGCAAGAGTTTATGTGAAAAACTATTTGGGATTTTTTTTCAGTGGGCTTCAAACTCAAAATGAGATGTGATATGGCAAACAGAATCAGTAATGATACCTTAGACTAAGTTGAAGAAGGTATGGAGACCAGATCAAGGAAGATGGTTGTCATGTTGTATACTTCTCTAATCAGATCTTAGATATGCATGATTCTAAGGTAATGTGAGCCAGCTTACCTGGACCACTCTGTATATAAATCTTTGGACCAACTTGCATTTTAAGATAGTGCCACTTGAAGAGGCTTGGACAGCTAAATTGTGTGGTTGTTGGAGAATCATTATCCTTCAGGAGAAAATAAATGGATTTTTAATTTAACATAGGACTTTCAAGCATTCTTGATGAGAAGATCAGAGCTGAGCAGAAAATACAGTTTTCAAATACAAGGCTCAAAAAAAGCATAAAAATATAAAGTTGAAAGAGAAATAAAAAGATATTTAAAATGGTTTAATGGTTGACATTGCTATGTGGGAAGATGATACTTGTAACATCTAAGAACTTCATCATTGTTAGGACTTTGAAAATGAATGTACATAAAAGGCATAGTTGAATTGACTTTGAAGTGATTATTTAAAATAATTAATGGGTAAGAGAGACACATTAGCAGAAGGGGAAAGGGATAGGAAGAATGGAGGAAATTATCTTACATAAAAGACGCATGAAAAGAAGAATTTTTACAATGGGGTGGGAGATTGTCAGCCAATGCTTGAACCTCTCATCAGTGTTGCTTCAAAAAAGGGAATGATGTACACACTCAGTTGGATGCAAAAATCTATCAATACCCAACAGAGATATAGAAGAGAAAGGGGAGAAGAGAAGAGGGAGGTGATAGAAAGGAGAATGGATTCAAGGAGGCAGTGATCAAAAGTAAAACACACTTCTGAGGAGGGATAGGCTGAGACAGCAAGAGGGAGAGCAAGGAAAAGTAGAATGAAGGGAGATAAATTTAGTAATTGTAATTTGAAGCTGAATGTAATGAACTCACTTATAAAATCGAAATGGATAGTAGAATAAATTAGAAACCAGAATCCAACAATATATTGTTAATAAAAAACACACATGAAATAGAAACACACAAACAGAATAAAATAAGGGACTAAAGGAAAAACTATTATGCATCAGCTGAGTTAAAAAGGTAAGGGAAGCAATCATGCTATCAGATGAATCAAAAGCAGAAATAAATCTAATAAAAAGAAAAAAACATTTTGCTAAAAGATACCATAGAGAGTAAAATAATATAAATATCATATATATGTATATATGTACATATATAATATACATATGTGTGTATGTATGTATGTGTACATATATATATATATATGCACCAAATAGCATAACACTCAAATTCTTAAAGGAAAAATTGAATGAATCAAAGGAGGAAATAAATGGTAAAACCATACCAGTGGGGCACCTTAATTTTCCCCTCACAGAACTGGATAAATCTAATCATAAAATAAATAGGAAATATGTTAAAAAGATCAACAGAATTTTAGAAAACTTTGGTATGATAGACCTCTGGAGAAACTTGAATGAGAATAGAAAGAAATATACCTTTTTGTCAGCTGTAAATCGCACCTTCACAAAACTGATGATTTGTTATGGCATACAAACCTCAAAATCAAATGTGTTAAATCAGAAATATTAAATACATCCTTTTTAGAACATAATCCAGTGTAAGTTACATTCAGTAAAGCCCATGGAAAAAAGATTAAAAATTAATTGGGAATTCTATTTCTTTTTTTAATCCTTTTTTATTAATTAATTTTATTTATTTTCACTGTTCTACAATAACTACCATATAACTTAGATTATTATTTTCCCATCCTCCCCTTCTCTCCCCCGTCCCTCCCCGAGATGGTATATAATTTTTGTATAGGTTCTATACATACATTCTTATTAAATACATTTTCATTAAAGTCATGCTGTGTTTAAGAATTAAAATGAGTGAGAGAAATCATCTAACAAACCAAAACACAATGCACACATGCACATATACACACACGCACACACACAAACACACACAAACATGGTCTGATACAATCTGCGATTGAATTCCATCGTTCTTTCTCTGGATGTGGAAGGCATTTTGCCTTAGAAGACCACTGGGAATTTTTTTTAAGTCCTTGCATTGCAATGAAGTTCTAAGTCTACCAGAAAAACTCTTGCACACTGTGGTCGTTGCTGTGCACAAAGTTCTCCTGGTTCTGCTCCTTTCACTTAGCATCAGGTCATATAAGTCTTACCAGGCCTCTATGAAGTCTTCCGGGGGAACCCTGTTTCTAATCATGAAGAATGAGTGTGTCAAAGAACAAATTATAGAAATAATTAATAATTTCATTAAGGCGAATGATCCACACTCTAAAATTTGTGGGACACAGTCAAAGCAGTATTTAGGGGTATCACCTGGACCAGAACTAGTCTCTAACTGTGGTGGGCCAGAACCAAACAAGACAATCTAGATATAGAGGAGTCAGAAATCAAAAGGAATTTTAATTTCAAAGTAAGAAAAATGACACATGTGCTAGAACCCCATCCCTAGTTGGGGAGGTCTGAGGAAGTGTGAGGAGATCTCAGTACTATACCAATGTCTGCACAGTGAGCTGTAGCCCTCACAGCGAAGGGCAATAGTAATAGCATGAAAAGTTTGATTCACAGCAGGGTTCAGAGAATAAAAAATGGATATAGCTGGTGCTTATTTGAGCTCAGAGAACACTCAGTGCTGGCCAAAGCAATACAATAATTACATGAAACAATGTGAGATTTTGCTGAAGCTGAGATTATCTAGACCACAGATGAGGAACATGAAACCTCAAGATCACATGTGTCCTTCTAGGTCCTTGAATATCTTTTGAATGAGTCTAAGTTTTACAAAACAAATACTTCTCTTAAGGGGATTTATTCTGAGAAGTTTGAATACAGTCACAGGATTGTACTTGAGCACCTAAACAGCTACATGTGGCAATGAGACTGTGGGTTACCTGCCCCTGAGAAAGAGGCTAAATATAAAGGATTGTTATTATGCAAAGTTCAGGGCATTGTCTTCCTGGCCCTTAGCTCTGCAAAACAGCATTTTTCCTAGTATCTTGACAGGGAAATAAAACACTTTTATATCAATAAAAGAACAAATCAGTGAATTGGGTATATAATTTTTAAAAGCTGGAAAAAGGACAAATTGATAATACCAAATTAAACACTAAAGAGAAAATTATTAAGATCAAAGGAGAAGTTAATAAAATTGAAATAAAAAATGCAACAAACAATTTAAAGCAGAAGCTGTTTTTAAAGAAAAAAATTGTTAATTTGATTAAAAAAGAAGAAAATCAAATTACTAATATTAAAAATGAAAGTGGAAAGCACAACACTACTGAAATTAAAACAATTATTTGAAGCTATTTTGCTCAATTATATGTAATTTAATCTGGCAATCTAACTGACATGGATCTATATCGATAGAACAATTGTCCATATTAATAGAAAAAGAAATAGAATGTTTACCTAATCGCATTTTAGAAAAATAAATTGAATAAGTCTTACACATGCTCAGTAAGAAAAAAATCCCCAGGGTCAAATGTGTTCATAAGTGAATTCTACCAAACACTTTTTAAAATTATTTTATTTGCTTTTAGTGTTCAACAATCACTTCCACACAGCTTAGATTTTTTTCCCTACCTCCCCGTCATTTCCTCCTCCATCCCTAATCCTTCCCTGACATGATGTATAATCTTATATAGAGTCTACACTTACTTTACTATTAAATACATGTCGCATAGAAGAGTTAAAATGAATGGGAGACACTATAAAACCAAACCAAATAAAATATAATACAAAAGAAAATAGCTTGTTTTTATCTGCAACACAATTCTATAGCTTTTTTTTTTTCTGGATGTGGAAGGAGTTTCACCTCAAGAGTGCATTGGAAATTTTTTAAGTCCACACATTTCAATGAAGTAATAACTCTACCAGAAAAATTCCTCTCACACTGTGGTTGTTGCTGTGTACAAAGTTTCTCCTGGTTCTGTTCCTTTCACTCAGCATCAGTTTATATTTAAGTCTTTCCAAGTTTTTCTAAAATCTTCCTGTTCACTGTTTCTCATAGCCTAATAGCATTCCATTACATTCATATACCACAACTTGTTCAGTCATTCCCCAACTGATGGGCATACCCTTGGTTTCCAGCTTTAGGCCACCACAAAGAGAGCTGCTATACATATTTTTGTACATGTGGGAACCTTTCCCAGTTCTGTGATCTCTTTGAGATAGAGTCCCAGAAGTGATATTGTTGGGTTAAATTGTACGCAGATTTTCCTAGTCCTTTGGGTATAGTTCCAAATTACTCTCCAGAGTGGCTGGATCAGCTCACAGCTCCAACAACAATGAATTAGTCTTGTAACTCTCCCACATCTTCTCCAACATTTATCATCGTCCTATTTTGCCATGTTAGCCAATTTGATAGGTGTGATGTCACACCTCAGAGTTGTTTTGATTTACATCTCTCTAATCAATAGTTATTTAGAGCATTTTCATGTGATTATAGGTAGCATTAATTTTAATAGTGATTTAGAGCATTTTGTCATATGACTATAGATATCTTTAATATCTTCCTCTGAAAACTCCCCGTCCATATCCTACCTTAACTTTAAATGGTATTTCTCTTTCTATCTCTTGCTGTTGAGTTTTGGTAGTAATATATAGAAATGCAGAAGAATTGTGTGTTTATTTTGTAATTTGCAATTTTTCCAAAGTTGTTTATTATTTCAAGTAGTTTGTTACTTGATTCTCTGGGATTCTCTAAGTATATCTTCATATCATCTTCAAAGAGTGATAACTTAGTTTCTTCTTTGCCTGCTCTAATTCCTTCAATTTATTTTTCTTCTCTTATTGCTACAACTAGATCTCTAATACCATATTGAATAATAGTGGTGATAATCGACATCCTTGTTTCACCCCTGATCTTACTGGAAATGCATCTAGCTTATCCCTATTACATAAAATGCTTGCTGATGGTTTTAGGTAGGTACTGCTTATTATTTTATGGGAAGTTTCATTTATTCCTGTTCCTACCAGTGTTTGCATTAGGAATGCATTTTGTATTTTGTTAAAGGCTTTTCTCCATCTATTGAGATAATCGTTGTTTCTGTTAGTTTTGTTGTTGATATGATCAATAATGCTAATAGTTTTTCTAATATTGAACCAGTTCTGCTGTCCTAGTACAAATCCTACCTGATCATAATATATTATTCTCATAAGCTGCTATATTCTTCTTGTTAATACCTTATCTAAAATTTTCATTAGAGAAATTGGTCTATAATTTTCTTTCTCTGTTTTGTCTCTTCTTGATTTAGGTATCAAAACCATATTTGTATCATAAAAAATAATTTAGTAGGACTCCTTCTTTGACAATTTTCCCAAACTGTCTAATAGTATTGCAATTAATTTTTCTTTAAATGTTTGATAGAATTCACTGCTAAAACTATCTGGCATTGGACATTTTTTTCCTAGAGAGTTCATTGGTGGCTTGTTCAATTTCCTTTTCTGAAATGGACTTATCTAAGCACTGAACTTCCTCTTCTGTTTGGGCAATTTTTATCTCGCTTTATTTATTTATTTATTTATCCATTCATTTATTTATTTATTTATTCATTTATTTATTTATTTATCTATTCATCTATTTATTTATTTGTTTGTTTGTTTGTTCATTTATTTATTTATTTATTTATTTATTTATTTATTAGACTTTTTACATTCATTTTCACAAAATTTTGTCTTCCAAATTGTCTCCCCATTTGTCCCTTTCTCCCACCCCAATACACCAAGCATTCTAATTTCCCCTATCACCAATCTGCCCTCTCTTCTATCATCCCTCCCTTCCCTTAACCCCATCTTCTCTTTTGTCCTGTAGGGCCAGATGACTTTCTATTTCCCATTAACTGTATTTCTTATTTCCTAGTAGCAAGAACAATATTAAACAGTTGTTCCTAAAACTTTGAGTTCCAACTTCTCCCCATCCCTCCCTCCCCACCCATTCCCTTTGGTTAGGCAGGCAACTCAATATAGGCCATATCTATGTAGTTTTGCAAATGACTTCGATAATAGTCATGTTGTGTAAGACTAACTGTATTTCCCTCCATCCTATCCTGCCCCCCATTGTTTCTATTCTGTCTTTTGATCCTGTCCCTCCCCAAGAGTGTTGACTTCAAATTGCTCCCTCCTCCCATTGCCCTCCCTTCCATCATCCCCCCACCCTGCTTATCTCCTTCTCCCCCACTTTCCTGTATTGTAAGATAGGTTTTCATACCATAATGTGTGTGCATTTTATTCCTTCCTTTAGTCAAATGTGATGAGAGTAAACTTCATGTTTTTTTCTCAGCTCTCCTCTTTTTCCCTACACTAAAAAGTCTCCTGTTTGCCTCTTCTGTGAGAGATAATTTGCCCCATTACATTTCACCCTCTCTCCTCCCAATATATTTCTCTTTCACAGTTTACTTTAATTTTTTTAAGATATGATCCCATCCTATTCAGTTCACTCGTGCTCTCTGTCTCTGTGTGTGCGTGCAAGTGTTTATGTGTGTGTGCATGTGCATGTGTGTGTATGTGTGTGTAATTCCACCGACTACCCAGACACTAAAAAGTTTCAAGAGTTACAAATATTATCTTTCCATGTAGGAATGTAAACAGTTCAACTTTCTATCCCCATTCAATTTTCTCCAGAGATCTGTCATATCTACCTTATCCAGAGATATATTTATCTCCTTAGCCTCTTTCTTGTTTATTTTGAAGTTAGATTTATTAAGTTCAGAGAGAGGGAGGTTGAGGTACCCCGTTAATGTAATTTTACTGTCCATTTATTCCTGTAACTCCCTTAAATTCTCTAAGAATCTGGATGCTATTCCACTAGGAGCATGTATGTTTAGTAATGAAATTGATTCTTGTCTATGTGCCTTTAGCAGGATATATTTTCCTTTCTTATCTCTTGATTATATCTCTTTCTGTTTTTCCTTTGTCTGAGTTTAAGATGGCTACCCCTGCTTTTTTTACATCAGCTGCATCAGAATATATTCTGCTCCAGACTTTTACCTTTGCCCTATGTGCATTCCCCTATTTCAAATGTGTTTGTGGTAAACAACATATTATTGGCTTACAGTTTTTATACCATTCTTCTGTCCCTCTCTATTTTATGGGAGAGTTCATCCCATTCATATTCACAGTTATCATTAATATCTATGTCTTTCCTTCCATTCCCTTTATCCTTGTTTATGGTTTTAATTCTCCTTTATCCCTTCCCTTCCACAATAGAGTTTTAATTTTTGACCACTGCCTCCCTCAGTCTTCACTCCCTTCTTTCATCCACCCCTCCCTTTTAATACCCTTTTTCCTTACTACTTCTTCCCTTCCTTTTAATTTACCCTCCCATTTCTTCCCTCTTCCCGTCCTAGTGCCTATAAAGCTATTTGTATTTCTATATTTATTGAGTTTGTTGTTCCCTTCTTGAATTCTATCAGATGAGAGTAACTCTCAAACAATACTCATCTCCCTCCCCACTTTCCCTCTGCTGTAATATATTTTTGTGCCTCTTTCTGTGATGTAATTTACCTTTTCCTGACTCCTCCTTTCCCATCTCCCTTTACAATCCCTCCATACTCTTAAATTACATTTTTATCATAACATTATTTACTTTATGTTGCTCCCTGTATCAATGTATATCCTTTTATATATCAGAATAAACATACATTTCTCAGGGTTAACAAGTATCATGTTCTTTTGTAGGGATGTAAACAGCTTACCCATATTTAGTAACATGCTATTTTCCCCCTGTTTCCCTTTTATGCCTCTTTGAGACCTGCATTTGAAGATCAAATTTTCTATTGTTTTTTGGTCATTTAATCAGGAAGATCTGGAAATCTCTTATATTACTGAATGTTCATCTCCTTGCCTGAAATATTACACTCCACTTTGCTAGGTAATTAATCCATGATTGTAGTCTCAGCTCCTTTGCCTTACAGAATATAATATTCCAATTTCTTTAATCTTTCAATGTAGAAACTGCAAAGTCCTGTGTCATGCTGACTGTAGCTCCTCAATATTTGAATTGTTTCTTTCTGGCTGCCTGCAGTATTTTCTCCTTCACTTGATAGTTCTCTAATTTCGCAATGATATTCTTTGGTGTTTTTAGTTGGGATCCCTTTCAGGAGGTGAATAGTGGATTCTTTCCATGACTCTTTTGCCCTCTGGATCTAGGACTTATGGGCATTTTTCCTTGATGATTTCTTGGATGATAATGTTTAGGCTTTCTTTTTTCATCATGGCTTTGTGTGAGACCAATAATCCTTAGATTTTCTCTCCTTTTCTGTTTTTCAGGTCAGTTCTTTTTCCAATTAGATATTTTGAATTTTCTTCTATCTTTCATTCTTTAAATTCTGTTCGACTGATTCTTGATGTCTCATAGAATCATTAGCTTCTACTTGCCAGATTCTAATTTTTATCAAATTGTTTTCTTCAGTTAACTTTTGCATCTCCTTTTCCATCTGCCCAGTTTTTCCTTTTAAGGAGTTATTTTCTTCAGTTAGATTTTGTTCTTCCCTTTCCATCTGTCCAATTGTCCTTTTAAATTCTTCTGCGATTTCTTTTTTCCATATTTTTTAAAATCATTCTTCTTTGTGCAATTTTTTCTTGTATTTCTCTAATTTGGCTTTAAAATTCTTCCTGAGCTCTTTCAAGAAGGCTCTTTGTTCTTCAGATCAGTTCATCTTCCCTTCTGAAGTTTCAGGTGGGAGTACATTCTCAATGCTGACCTCTTTGGTATTTTTGGTCCTTGTCCCCGTAGAAATATTCTATTGTCTTTTTTGCTTTGCTTCTTGCTCATTATGATCACCCTTTTCCTGGCTTTTAAAGTCTATTTCTGTATCTGGAGCACAGGGTCTGTGATACAGAGTCCCACAGTTCTTGTACCTAAAACCTGAGGCTTTGTGTATTGTGGTGTCTGAGTTTTTCATCTAGAAGCTAAAATGTTGCAGCTTACCTAGTGTTGAGGTGGCTGGTGTTGGAAAGCAGAGGAGGCCAGGTGAGATCTTTTTGAGTTTCCCTGCAGTTACTCTGGAGCTAGATGCATTAAGTGTGGGGGAAGAGGTTCTGGCCACAAGAGGTGCCCTCTACTGAACTAGAGCATAGACAAGCTTAGCAGTTCATGACCCCATCTGCGTTAATCTCTTCCTGATTCCCTAGGCTGTTGAAGCGCCCTGGGGTCCTGGTGTTGGCAGTTGCAGCCTTTACCCCACTGGGGCTCAGGATCTTCTCCTGATTAACTGAGGCAGGGCTGTCTGGAATAGCTCTGGTCCTGTACTAGTCCCCTTCAGCAAGAGGGACACTCCATCCAGATTTTCCTAGCCTCATGGACTAAGAGATTGGTTACCCCTTATGCTGCTCCACTCTTCCAGAATTTTTCCCAGGGAGCTATTCTCTGGGCTCTTCAAGATCAACAAGGGAAGGGAGATAGCAATTACCAATCATTGCACCATATTGGCTCCCAGAACCAGAATTCCCACCAAACACAATTAATGTTAATGTAATGCAAAATATTTGGAAAAATAGGCAAAGGAGTTCTAACTAATTCCTTTCATGACACAAATATTGGTACCTAAACCAGGAAGAACACAAACATAAAGAAAACTATAAACCATTTTGCTTAATGAATATTGATGTAAAATTGAAAGAAAATAGTATCGAGGAGATTATAACAATGTATCACAAGTATTATATACTATGACCAAGTAGGGATTTATACTAGGAATGCAGAACTGGTTCAGTATCATGAAAACTTTCAGCATTATTAAACATGTCAATAACAAAATCAACAGAAATCATTTGATTATCTCGATACATACAGAAAATTTTTTTGACAAAATGCGCATTCATTCATAATTTAAAAAAAACACTAGAATGAAAGTATAGGAAGCATTATCTATAGTGGGGATCATAAGAGACATTTCCAATAAGATTGGGGATGAAGCAAGGATACCTATTATCACTGCCACTTTTCAAGATATGCCAAGAATACTAAATACTGCACTAAAAGAAGGAAAAAGGAATTGAAGGAATTTGAATAGACAATGAGGAAACAACACAATCACTCTTTCTTTGCAGATGAAAAGAAGGTACACTCAGAGAAACCTAGAGAATCAACTAAAAATTGTTAAAAGAATTACAAAATTCAAGAAATTTGCAGGATATAAAATAAATCTATATAAGTTATCAGATTTCCTATATATGACCATAAAAAGTTCTGCAGGAAGAGATATAAAAATTCCATTTAAAATTGACTGTAAACAATAGGAAATACTTGTAAGTCTATCTGCCAAGACAAATTACAGAACTATGTGAACACGATTACCAAACATTTTTTCACACTAATTATGTCAGATCTAAGCAGCTGGGAAAATATTAATTGCTCATGGATGGACTGAGTCAATTTTTTCCCCTCTTTTTTGGCAATATCACTAATATGGAAGTGTTTTGCATGATTTCCCATATCTAATTAATATGGTACGTTTTGTTTTCTCAATGACTGGGGGAGAGAGAATTCAAAACTTGAAAATATTTGTTTTAAAAAAGGCATGTTAAAGAACAAATAAATAATTTTAATTAGGGGAAAAAATTAAGACTCTACTATGGGCCAGGCCCCACACTAAATGCTACAAATATTTTCTCATTTCAGAAAATAATCTCATCTGATCCTTACAAAACCCAACTCGGGGTTGCTATTGCTATCTCCATTTTTCCATTGAGGAAACTGAGAAAGACAGGGGCTAAGTGGTTTGCCCAAGGTCACATACTTAATAAGTATCTGAGACTAGATTTGACCTAGGTTTTTTTTTGTTTGTTTGTTTTTTACACAGTATTTTATCCACTGATCCCCATATGTATTAATAACATTTTCATTGCCTAATTGGTGTCTATTTAAGGTTATTATGAAATGTTTCTGAAAGGATTAAATTTTATATAAATTTTATAATTTTAACTGAATAACTGATTTATTTCTCTAGGCTTCAGTATCACAAAATCATGGGCTCTATGAGCTGCAGAACCAGAAAGGAATTATGAGGTCATTTAGTCATATTCAATTGATCTTTATCTATCAAATGATCTACCAACAACATACCTGACAAGAGATCATGTGAATTTTGCATAAAGACTCCTAGTGAAGGGGAACTTACTACCTATCAAGGAAGGTCATTTCACTTTTGAATTCTGTGATAATTTAGTCACCCAGCCAAGCTTATGAAATTTGAAAAGAAATTCCATCTGTTAGTTCCTCAATCCACTTGTTTTCCATTATAGTATAACACAGAGTGCCCCAACAAAATCCTTGAGCTCTGTTTCAAGGATTTCAAGTCATATCAGAATTTGCACTTACATCTTTCTAACAGTTACCATGGAGCAACCAAGATGAGGGGAGAAGAGGAAGAGGAAGGCAATGAGTGGATTAAAAAGTAGAAAGACAAAGGGGAGAGACTTAAGGTAGAAATATTAATTAGAAGACTTTTATAACAGCCCAGATTGGAGGTGATACAATAGTGGACTACACCAAAATTGTAGATATGTCAGTAGAATAAAGAGAACATAAATGAAAAATGTTAATTTAGAAGACACAAGAGTCAGAAGTAGATCTGATACAATGTGATCATTAATGAGGAAACAGGAATGATAGCAATGTTATAAACTTCAGTGACAGGGAGGATGCTTAAGGTTTGGAGAAGAGAAGAATAGTTCTGCTTTGGATAGGTTGAGATTGAGATGTCTGAGGGTCATGCAGTTCAAGATGGACAAGAAACAGTTGGTGCTACACAAGAAAAGGCCTCAGGACATGATGTCTGATGCCATAAAACCTATATCCCCAGCAACTATAGAGCAATAGAAAGCACTATGAATCCAGAGACTGAGCATGATGTGTCCCAGACCTCTTTGCTATTAACTGAAAGAAGGCAGAGGGAGATTTTCCAACTGAAATTCAGGCAAATCTTCACAGGACTTTACGTCAACATCTCACAATGTGATCATGACCTTGTGAAATACATATAGCAGGTCTAATTGTTATTAGAGATGATCTTTAGTAAAAACACATTCCTCAGTAGGAATCCTTTTTAAAATATCTTTTCATGAGGGTGAAATTGGGAAAAAAAACAAATCTGTAACCAATGCAAAAACTTTCACATTAGTGTTTCTCAACTTCTATTTTGGCCTTTATTCACATCATTCTGCTAAATGATATTTTCTCTTTCTCACTTTTTCTTCTCACTCACATGGAGAAGGGAGAAACTTTTAACAAATGTTTAGTGAAGAAAAACAAGTTTCCTCATTGGTCACATCCAAAATAAGTATGCCTCTGAATATTTAGCTCGTAACCTTTCTTAGAAAGTGGGTACTGTCCTTCAACATCGGTACTATAGAATCAAGATTTGTCATTGCATTGATCAGATTTCTTTAAGACTTCCAAAGATGTTCATTTTACAATGTTATATTTGTAGCATAAACACCACACTCTTCTATTTCTCCTTTTGATCTGTATTTATTTCTCTCCAAACAATTTCTTCTAGCCTCTATTGAAAGCTTTCAGCAATAATGAAGTCTTTAGGGGATATTACTTAATTGTTGTGAATTGTTAGTCATCAGAAACCATTTTTCTTTCACGGATCTTTAAATCTTCTTTCATGACACTTCCATTTGATGCTCTTAGATCTACCCTTTAGGATTAGAGACAACAAGTCTATGATAAGGATAAAAAGAGAGTGGCATATTTGAATAAAAGTGCAAATATATAACTATAATATGTATTGCACTTCCCTTCAACACTCTCATCTTATTTATTTTATTTATTTTTCATTTTCAACATTTATTTCCACAAGATTTGGAGTTCCAAATTTTCTCCTCATCTCTCCCCTCCCCTCACTGTGAGACAACATGCATTCTGATTACCCCTTCTCCAAGTATGCCCTCACTTTTATTATCCCCCCTTTTATCCTCTTTTCTTTAACTTTCTTGAAGGGCAAGAGATTTCTATATCCTGTTGCCTGTATATCTAATTTCCCAGTTGTATGTAAAAATTATTTTTTAATATTTATTTTTAAAAATTTGATTTCCAAATTCTCTACCTTCTTTCCTCCCCACCCACCCTCATTGATAAGGCAAGCAATTCAATGTAAGTTAGATATGTGTAGTTATGCAAAACACTTCCATAACAGTCATTTTGTGAAAAACTATATTTCCCTCTATCCTATCCTACAGTCCCATTTATTCTATTCTCTCCTTTGCCCCTGTCTCTTTTCAAAAGTGTTTGATTTTGACTACCCCTTCCCTCAACTTGTCCTCCCTTCCATCATCACCCTCTTATACACCCCTGCTTTCCTGTGGGATGAGATACCCAATTGAGTGTGTATGTTATTGCCTCTTTAAGCCAAATCTGATGAGAGTAAGGTTCACTCAATTCTTTAACCTCACCTCTCTTCCTCTTAATTGTGAAACCTGTTTCTTGTCTCTTTTATGTGCAATAATTTACTCCATTTTATCTCTCCCTTTCTCTTCCCAATATATTCCTCTCTTACCCCTTAATTTGTTCATATTCAAGTCACCCTGTGTCATCTATCCATCCACCTATCTATGTATCTATGTATCTGTCTGTCTGTCTGTCTGTTGGTCTGCCTATCTATCTATCTCCTGCAACTACCCTAATACACTGAAAGGTCTCATGAGTAACAAATAGCACTTTTCCATTTAGGAATGTAAACAGCTAGACTTTAATAAGTTTCTTGTGATTTCTCTTTCTTGTTTGCCTTTCCATGCTTCTCTTGATTCTTATTTTGAAAGTCGAATTTTCTACTCAGATTTGGTCTTTTTATAAAGCTAATTTATTGAATATCCATTTTTCCACTGAAGGATTATACTCAGTTTTTCTGGGTAGGTGATTCTTGGTTTTAAGTCTAGTTACTCTGATCTCTGGAATATCATGTTACAAGCCCTTCAGTCCCTTCTTGTGGAAGCTGCTAGATCTTCTGCTATCCTAATTGTATTTCCACAATATTCCAATCATTTCTTTCTGCCTGCTTGGAATATTTTCTTCCTGACCTGGAGATTCTGGAATCTGGCTTCAATAATGTCTTTCCAGAGGTGATTAGTGGATTCCTTACATTTCTATTTTATTCTCTGGTTCTAGAACATCAGGGCAGTTTTCCTTGATAATTTCTTGAAAGATGATGTCTAGGCTCTTTCTTTGATCAGTCTTTCAGATGGTCCAATAATTTTATAATTATATCTCCTGGATCTGTTTTCAAGGTCAGTGTTTTTTTCAGAGAGATATTTCACATTGTTTTCTAATTTTTTAAAAATACTTTTGATTTTGTTTCATAATTTCTTGATATCTCATAACATCACTAGCTTCCACTTGCTCCATTTTAATTTTGAAGGAATTATTTTCTTCAATGAGCTTTTGGACTTCCTTTTCCATATGACCAATTCTGTTTTTTAGGGCATTCTTCTCATTAGCCTTTTGGACATTTTTTGTCATTTAGGTTGGTCTGTTTTTTAAGGTGTTATTTTCTTCAGTAATTTTTGAGTCTCCTTTAGCAAGCTGTTGAACTGATTTTCATGATTTTCTTGTGTTTCTTTCATTTCTCTTCCCAATTTTTCTTCTACTTCTCCTACTTGATTTTTAAAATTCATTTTGAGCTCTTCCATGGCCTGTGACCAATTCACATTTTTTCTTGGAGGTTTTTCATGTAGAAATTTTGATTTTGTTTCCTTCTTCTGGTTGTATGTTTTGCGTTCTTGTCACCAAAGTAAGATTCTATAGTCTGAGATTTTTGTGTTGTTTCCTCATCATTCCAGTCAAATATTTTACTTTTTGACTCTTTGTCAAAGTAGGACTCTGCTTCCAATGGGGGTGGGACTGGGGGTAGATGCATTGCCCTAGGTTTCAAGAATTTTGTATCAGATTCTTGATTTCCCACTGTCTGTGGGCCCAGAGTTCTGGAAGCAGTGCCTCAGCCACTGCTGCTGCTGTTGCTCCTGGTTGTGGTTACTGGCTGCTGCCAGCAACTACCACCACATCCACCACCCTGTGGTTGGGGCCAGATCTGGCCAGATTGCTCTATGCTCTCCTCTTGCACTCAGTCCCCTGATGCCTGCTCTAGTATGTCTGTGCTGGTGTTGCCCATGCCGGTCTGTGCTCTGCTCCCTGTCCAGTCCTATCCTTTCAACTTTCCAGGTTGTCTTGAGCTTGGGATTTGTTTCAGTCTATCATTTTGTAGGTTTTATAGTTCCAGAATTTTTGAAGTAATTTTTAGAGGTATTTGGAGGGCTTTGGGGGAGAGCTTAGAGAAGTCCCTGCTTTTACTCCTTAATCTTTGCTCCTATCCATTTAATTGTAAGCTGTTTTTTTCTCCATGTTTCCTTCTACTCCTTAACCAATGTGCACTGTAATGTTATTTCTCTAGAAGAAAAACAGTACTTCTTCTTCTGATTATTTTATAAGTTCCCATAGCTTTAGAAGTCACTTGTAGGTACCTACAGTAACTATAACCCTGACCTTTCCCTGATCTACAGACTTGAAACTTAAAGTACATAATACTTATCTCAAACTGGATGTCTAAAACTCAAAATTAACTGGTCTTACCCCCCTCACTGATCATACACAAAACAAAACAAAGCAAAATCCCTGTATATCATCCTAATGTTTGAATTTTTGTCGATGACACCACCATCTTTTCAAATTTCAAATTGTTTACCTCCCTGTAAGGGAAGATGATACCTGTTAATCTTGAGAATTGTGCGTCTATTAAAAAATATAAAAGGGATATGCATGGGGGAATGGGTATAAAGTAAATGACATCATGATAAAAAATATGATTTAAGTATGAGAAGGGATTGTAATAGGAGGTGTGAAAAAGAGGAAGCAGAAAATGGCAAATTACATCACAAGGAGAAGTACAAAATCATAGTAGAGGGAAAAATGGGAGGGAGATGAGCATTGTGTGAGAGGTACTCTCATCGGATTTGTTTAAAGGACGGAACAATAAACTTAAATAGATAATCCTAACTAGCTCTATAAGCAGTAGGAGGGGAAGGGGGAAGAAAGGGGAGGGAGGCAAAAGGGAGGGAAGAAGCAATAAGAGTAAAGGGGAGTTAAAGGGAGGGGGGCTAAAAGAAAGAGGGGAAGGCGGCAAGAGGAGGTGGTGAAAACTGAATACTAGTGAAGAGGGGAAGAGAGACAGGAGAGCTAAAAGTACAAATGGTGGGAAAGAAGATGGAGGGAAATACACAGATTGTAATCATAACTGTGAATGTGAATGGAATGAATTCTCCCATAAAACGGAGACGGATAGCAGAATGGATTAAAAGCCATAATCCAACAATATGCTGCTTACAAGAAACACATTTGAAACGGGGGGATACACATAGGATAAAGGTTAAAGGATGGAGCAGAGTATATTGTGCTTCAGTTGACGTAAGAAAGGCAGGAGTAGCAATCCTAATCTCAGACAAAGCAAAAGCAGAAATAGATCTAATCAAAAGGGATAAGGATGGAAACTGTATCTTGCTAAAAGGCACCATAGACAATGAAGCAACATCATTACGAAACATGTGTGCTCCAAGTGGTATAGCATCCAGATTCTTAGAGGAGAGGTTGAGGGAGTTGAAGGAAGAAATTGACAGCAAAACTATACTAGTGGGGGACCTCAACCTCCCTCTTTCTGAACTTGATAAATCTAACCTCAAAATAAACAAGAAAGAGGTTAAGGAGGTAAATAAAACTCTAGATAAGGTAGATATGATAGATCTTTGGAGAAAATTGAATGGGAATAGAAAGAAATATACCTTTTTCTCAGCAGTACATGGAACATTTACAAAAATTGACCATGTACTAGGACATAAAAATCTCAAAATCCAGTGCAGAAAGGCAGAGATAGCCAGTGCATCCTTCTCAGATCATAATACAATAAAAATTATATGTAATAAAAGGCCATGGAAAGATAAAGCAAAAATCAATTGGAAACTAAATAATCCAATCTAAAGAAGGAATGGGTTAAAGAAGAAATCATAGAAACAATCAACAACTTCATTCAAGAGAATGACAATAATGAGACAACCTACCAAATCTTATGGGATACTGCAAAAGCAGTTCTTAGGGGTAGTTTTATATCTTTGAATGCCTACATAAATAAAAGGGAGAAAGAGGAGATCAATGACTTAGGTATGCAGTTGAAAAAGCTAGAAAAAGAACAAATTGAAAATCCCCAAGAAAATACCAAATTAGAAATACTGAAAACCAAAGGAGAGATTAATAAAATTGAAATTAAGAAAAATATTGAATTACTAAATAAAACCAATAGTTGGTTTTATGAAAAAAACTAATAAAGTTGGTAAACCTTAGGTCAATTTGATTAAAAAAAAGAAAGAAGAAAATCATATTACTAATATTAAAAATGAAAGGGGTGAACTCACCTCCAATGGGGAGGAAATTAAAACAATAATTCGAAATTACTTATGCCCACAAATTCGATAACATAAATGAGATGGATGAATATTTTAAAAAATACAAATTGCCCAGATTAACAGAAGAGGAAATTGAATACTTAAACAACCCCATCGCAGAAAAAGAAATTGAACAAGCCATCTATGAACTCCCTAGGAAAAAATCTCCAGGACCAGATGGATTCACAAGTGTATTCTTTCAAAACTTTAAAGAACAGTTAATTCCAACACTATATGGACTATTTTTGAAAATTAGGGAAGGAATCCTTCCAAATTCTTTCTATGATGGAAATATGGTTTTGATACCCAAACCAGGAAGAGACAAAACAGAGAAAGAATATTATAGACCAATTTCTCTAATGAATATAGATGCAAAAATTTAAAAAAGATTTTAGCAAAATGAATACAGCATCTTCTCACGAAAATAATACATCTTGATCAGGTAGGATTCATACCAGGAATGCAGGGCTGGTTCAATATTAGAAAAACTATTAACATTATTGATCATAACAACAACAAAACTAACAAAAACAACATGATCATCTCAATAGATGCATAAAAAACTTGCAACAAAATACAACACCCATTCCTTTTAAAAACACTGGAGAACATAAAAATAAAGGGAACTTTCCATAAAATAATAAACAGTATCTACCTAAAACCTTCAGCAAGCGTTACATGCAATGGGAATAAGCTAGATGTATTTCCAATAAGATCAGGGGTGAAACAAGGATGTCCATCATCACCACTATTATTGAATATGGTACTAGAAATATTAGCTGTAGCAATTAGACAAGATAAAAAATTGAAGGAATAAAAATAGCCAAAGAAGAAACAAAGCTATCACTCTTTGCAGATGATATGATGATATACTTAGAGAATCCCAGACATTCAAGTAAAAACTACTTGAAATAATAAAGAACTTTGGCAAAGTTGCAGGGTACAAAATAAACCCACATAAATCTTCTGCATTCCTATATATTAGCAACAAAGTCCAACACCAAGAGATAGAAAGAGAAATCCCATTTAAAGCTAGGGTAGACACTATAAAATACTTAGGAGTTTACCTGCCAAAACAAACCCAGGGGTTATATGAACACAATTACAAGACACTTTTTGCACAAATAAAGTCAGATTTAAGTAAGTGGGTTGCTCATGGGTAGGTCGAGCTAATATAACAAAAATGACAATTCTACCTAAATTAATTTACTTATTTAGTGCCATACCAATTAAACTATCAGATAATTATTTTCGAGAGCTGGATAAAATAATATCAAAATTCATTTGGAGGAACAAAAGGTCCAGAATATCAAAGGGACTAATGAAAAGAAATGCTTGGGAAGGTGGCCTAGTGCTACCAGACCTCAAATTGTATTATAAAGCAGCAATTATCAAAACCACTTGGTATTGGCTAAGAAACAGAGGGGTAGACAAATGGAATAGACTTGGCACTCAAGACACAGTAGGCAAGGAATGTTGTCACCTCCTGTTTGATAAACCCAAAGATCCCAGCTTCTGGGATATGGACTCACTGTTTGACAAAAATTGCTGGGAAAACTGGTTAACTGTGTGGCGGAAATTAGGTACAGACCCATGCCTGACACCGTACACAAGAATAAAGTCCAAATAGGTACATGATTTAGGTATAAAGATTGATACCATGAATAAACTGGAGAAGCAAGGAATAGTATATTTATTAGATTCATGGAGAGGGGAAGAATTTTTACTAAAGAAGCGATAGAAAGCATTATGAAATGCAAGATGGATAATTCTGATTACATTAAACTGAAAAGTTTTTGCACAACCAAACCCAAAGCAACCAAAATTCGGAGGGATATAGTAAATTGGGAAAAAATTTTACAGCTAAGCTCAGGGATAAAGGCCTCATTTCTAGAATATATAGAGAACTGACTCAAATGTACAACCATACAAGTCATTCCCCAATTGATAAATGGTCAAAGGATATGAACAGGCAATTTTCAGGGGAAGAAATTAAAGATATCTATAATCATATGAAAAAGTGCTCTAAATTACTACTGATTAGAGAGATGCAAATCAAAACAACTCTGAGGTACCACATCACACCTGTAAGATTGGCAAACATGACAGAACAAGAAAATGATAAATGTTGGAGAGGATGTGGGAGAGTTGGAACACTAATTCATTGTTGGTGGAGCTGTGAGATCATCCAACCATTCTGGAGAAGGGTTTGGAACTATGCCCAAAGGGCTACAAAAATGTGCATACCCTTTGACCAAGTGATATCACTACTAGGACTGTATCCCCAAGAAATCATAAAAATGGGAAAGGGTCCAACATGTGCAAAAATATTTATAGCAGCACTCTTTGTGGTAGCCAAAAACTGGAAATCAAGGGGATGTCCATCAATTGGGGAATGGCTCAATAAATTATGGTATATGAATGTAATGGAATACTATTGCACTATAAGAAACGATGAACAAGAAGACTTCAGGGAGGCCTGGAAGGACTTATATGATCTGATGCTGAGTGAAAGGAGCAGAACCAGGAGAACTTTGTGCACAGCAACGACCACAGTGTGCGAGAATTTTTTTCTGGTAGCCTTGGAACTTCGTAATAACGCAGGAACTTCCTAAAAAAAAAAATTCCAATAGTAGTATTCTAACACAAAATGTCTTCCACACTCAGAGAAAGAAATATGGAAGTCATTCACAAAATGTAGCACATCATGTTGGTATGTGTGTGGGTTTTAGTGTATTATGTTTTGATTTGTTATATGATTTCTTCCATGTATTTTAGCTCGACTACATAACATGACTATTGTGAAAATGTACTCAATAGGAAAGTATATGTAGATCCTATACAGAATTGTACGCTGTTGTGGGGAGGGAGAGGGGTAGTGGGGAAAAGGTGGGAGGGCGGAGGGGATAAAATCTTAATTTTAAGGAAGTGATTGTAGAACACCAAAAAAAAAGTAAAAATAAATTTAAAAAAAAGAAAAAAAAGAGAGAATGACAATAATGAGACAACCTACCAAATCCTGTGGTATACTGCAAAAGCAGTTCTTAGGGGAAGCTTTTTATCTTTGAATGCCTACATGAATAAAATAGAGAAAGAGAAGATCAATGAATTGGGCATGTAGCTGAGAAAGTTCCAAAAAGAACTGAAAATCCCCAAGTGAATATCAGATTAGAAATACTGAAAACCAAAGGAGAGATTAATAAAATCAAAATTAAGAAAACTATTGAAGTAATAAATAAAACTGAGTTGGTTTTATGAAAAAAACAATAAAATTGATAAATTTTGGTCAATTTGATTATAAAAAAAAAGAAGAAAACCAACTTATCAATATCAAAAATTAAAAGGGTGAGCTCACCTCCAGTGAGGAGGAAATTAAAACAATAATTAGAAATTACGTTGCCCAACTTTACACCCATAAGTTCCACAATCCAAATGAGACAGATGATTTTTTAAGAAAAAATTATAAATTGCCCAGATTAACAGAGGAAGAAGTTGAATACTTAAATAACCTCATCTTAGAAAAAGAAATTGAACAAGTCTTTGATCATCTCCCTAGGAAAAAATCTCCAGGGCCAGATGGATTTACAAGTGAATTCTTTCAAACATTCAAAGAACAATTAATTGCAATACTATATAAATTATTTGGGAAAATTGGGGAAGGAGTCCTCTTAAATTCCTTTCATGATACAAATATGATTTTGATATCTAAATCTGAAAGAGTCAAAAGAGAGAAAGAAAATTATAGACCAAGTTCTCTAATGAGTATAGATGAAAAATTTTTAAATAAGATATTATCAAAAGAATACGCAACTTATCACAGGAATAATACATTATGATCAGATAGAATTTATACCAGGAATACAGGACTGGTTCAGTATTAGGGAACAATTAGCATTATCGACCATATCAACAACAAAACTAACAGAAACAACATGATTATCTCAATAGTTGCAGAAAAAGCATTTGACAAAATATAACACCCATTTCTATGAAAACACTGGAGAGCTTAGGAATAAAGAAAACTTTCCATAAAATAATGAGTATCTACCTAAAACCTTCAGCAAGCATTATAAGCAATTGAAATAAGCTAGATTCATTTCCAATAAGATTAGAGGTGATACATGAAGGTCCATTATCACCACTATTGTTCAATATGGTACTAGAAATGTTAGCTGTAGCAATAAGAGAAAAAAATGAATTAGAATAGGCAAAGAAGAAACTAAGCTATCACTCTTTGCACATGATATGATGATATACTTAGAGAATCCCAGAAGTTTAAGTAAAAAGCTACTTGAAACAATAAACAACTTTGGCAAATTTGCAGAATACAAAACAAACACACAAATATTTTCTGCATTTTTATATATTATTAACAAAGTTCAATAGCAAAGAATAGAAATAAAAATCCCATTTAAAGCTAGGGTAGACACTAAAATATATGGGAGTCTACCTATGAAAACAAATCCAGGGACTATATGAACACAATTACAAAATACTTCCCGAACAAATACAGTCAGATCTAAGTAAGTGGAAAAACATCAGTTGCTCAAAGTTAGGCCAAGCCAATATAATAACAATGACAATTTTGCCTAAATTAATTTACTTATTCAGTGTCATACCAATCTAACTATCAGATAATTATTTTCTAGAGCTGGAAAAAAATAATATCAAAATTCATCTGGAAAAACAAATAGTTCAGAATCTCAAGGGAACTAATGAAAAGAAATGCTAGGCAAGGTAGCCTAGCTCTACCAGATCTCAAATTGTATTATAAAACAGCAATTATCAAAACCACTTGGTAATGGCTAAGAAAGAGAAGGGTAGACCAGTGGAAGAGGTTAGGTACTCAAGGCACAGTAGTCAATGCATATAGCAATCTACTGTTTGATAAGTCCAAGGACCCCAGCATCTGGGATAAGAACTCACCGTTCAATAAAAATTGTTGGGAAAATTGTATAAAAGGGTGGTGGAAACTAGGCATACATCAATGCCTGACACCACACACAAGAACAAAGACCAAATGGGTACATGACATAGGCATAAAGATTGATACTATAAAGAAATTAGTGGAACAAGGAATAGTGTAATTATCAGATTTCTGGATAAGGGAAGAATTTTTGACTAAAGAAGAGATAGAAAGCATTATGAAGTGCAAAATAGATAATTTTGATTTCATTAAACTGAAAAGTTTTTGCACAACCACAACCAATGCAGCCAATATTAGGAAGGAAGCAAAAAACTGGAAAAGAATTTTTGCAAATATTTTCTGTGATAAAGGTCTCATTTCTAAAATATATAGAGAACTGAATCAAATGTACAAGAATACACATCATTCCCCAAATGATAAATGGTCAAAGGATATGAACAGACAGTTTTCAGAGGAAGAAATTAAAGATAACTATAGTCATGTGACAAAATGCTCTAAATCACTATTGATTAGGGAGATGCAAATCAAAACATCTCTAAGCTACCCCATCACACCTATCATCAGCTAACATGACAAAAAAGGAAGATGACAAATATTTGAGAACATGCAAGAGAGTTGGAACAGTCATTCATCATTGGTGGAGCTGTGAGCTGATCCAACCAGTCTGGAGAGCAATTTGGAACTATGCCCAAAGGGCTACAAACATGTGCATACCCTTTGACCCAGCAATATCACTTCTAGGACTGCATTCCCAAGAGATCATAAAAAATGGGAAAGGGCCCCATATGTACAAAAATATTTTTAGTAACACTCTACGTGGTGGTCAAAAACTGGAAATCAAAGGGATGCCCATTAATTGGGGAATGGTTGAATAAACTGTGGCATAGAAATGTAATGGAATACTATTGTGCTATAAGAAATGATGAACAGGAAGACTTTAGAGAGGACTGGAAAGACTTATGTGATCTGATGCTGAGCAAAAGGAGCAGACCCAGGAGAACTTTGTACACAACAACGACAACAATGTGTGAAGAATCTTTCTGGTAGACTTAGAACTTCATTGGAATGCCAGGATTTAAAAAATTCCCAGTGGTCTTTAAGGAAAGATGCCTTCCATATCCAGAGAAAGAGTTTTGGAATTCAATCGCAGAATGTAGCAGATCATTTTCTTTTGTATTAGATTTTGGTTTGTTTTATGATTTCTCTCATTCATTTCAATTTTAAGCAACATGACTAAGGTGAGAAAGCATTTAATGGGAATGCATGTGTAGAACCTATATAGAACTGTGTGCCATCTTGGGGAGGAAGGGGAGAGGTAGGGAGAAGGAGGGAAAAAAATCTAAGTTATATGGAAGTGATTGTGGAGCACTGAAAATAAATAAAATAATAATAATAAAGAACTGGGGTTATGGACAAAAATGTCATATCTATCAAAGTAAAATCTTGATCAAAAATAGAATGGACATTCAATGAATTGACAGAATTTCAGGGTTTTATTGCCCAAAGACAAGAATTTAATAGAAAATTTGACATCCAAGGTCCAAGAGACATATAAAAATCACAGACTAATTAAATGGGACTCAAGAACAAATCATTTACATTCTATAGGTGGAAATGCAGACATTATGTCTAAATAGCCATTAGTAATTGGGCAATTCAGAAGGAGTGGGTTAGAGCTTAGTATGATGTGATTCTAAAAATCAAAATGATGTGAGAAAAGGTAAAAAGAGTAATTACCTCATACAAATGAGATATGAGAGGAAGAACTGATACAGAGGAATCAGATGGGTCAGCAAGTGGGTAGTTCTGGTACTCTATTCTCATCAGGAATGGGTTAAAGAAGGAACAATACATATGTATCTAGAGGGGAATAAGCATCTTCTAAATTTAGAAAGAAATAAGAAAGTAAGAGCATAGAGATGGGGGAATGGGGAGTGATAGGGCTAGAATAAGGGAAGGTATAGAAGGGTGTGCAAATTAATGGGAATGAGATAAAAAGGTAAAAACCTACATATTTGGAAGGGTATAATTTTTTTTTTTCTAAATTCAGAAAGAAATAGAAAGGTAAGAAGACAAGCTAGAAGGAAAAGATAAGAGATGGATTCTTGAGAGCATAGATTAAGGAATAAGAGGGCCAAGTACAAGGTAGAAGAAAAGTAGAGAAATGAAGTAGGATAGGAATAGGGTGAGAAGAAAAGTGAAGGAAATAAGAAGAAAAATGTACAATAAGTAATTATAGTTTAGAATATGAATCAGCTGAATTTGCAGATAAAATGGAAAGTGATGGAAGATTCAAAACTTGAATTCAGCAATATATTGCTTTTAGGAAATGCTCTGAAAATAAAAGATATGCAAAAATAAAATAAAGGTATTATATAAAAAAGGAGGGATAGTAATCATGATCTCCAACAAAGCTAAAACTAAAATCTGATCTAATCAAAAGAGAAAAAAAAATGGAAACTACACAATGTGTCAGCCATATTATCAATAGTTTTAGACTGTATAAATAACTAGAGAGTATAAAAAATGTGAGAGTATAACTGCCAAAACAGACACAGGAACTATACAAATATAAACACAAAATTACCTTTTATGCAAACAAAAATAGACCTAACTGAAGTAATATTTATTGTGCATGACTAGATAAAGCTAATACAATAAAAAAATCACAATTTATCTAATTATTCTATTTAAGTAATGCCATCCTAATCAAGTTACTTAAAAGTGTTTTACTGAGATTAAAAAAGTATAAGAGTGTTCATTTGGAAGAGCAGAGGTTCAGGAATTCCAAGGACACCAGGGGAAAAAGATATGAAGAAACAAGATTTGGTATTATCAGACCTTAAATCATATTAAAAAGTGAGAGCAATGTTGAGGTGTAAAATGGATAATTTAAATTATTTTAAATTAAATACTTTTCTACACAAATAAAACCTATATAGCCAAGAATAGAGGGAATGCAGAAAATTAGGGGAAAATCTTATAGACTACCACCTAGATAGAAGGTGGTTGAGTCAAAGTATTGTTGCGGTGTAGGAAATGATGAATGAGTGGATTTAGAAAAAAATTTGGAAAGACTTGGGGGAAAGGAGGATGTTATTCACCTTCAGATGAACAGATGCCAAGTAGAAATATATATTCATATATATACATATATATATTGCTGTGTTTGAGCATATATGTGTATGTACATGTATGTTTATGGATATCTATATATGTGTATGTATGTATGTGTATCTCTCTATCTCCACACTTAACTGTTGCCTTGTTGGGGAGAAGAAGAAGGGGAAAAATAAATTAAAAACTGTACAACAGAAGACAAAAGAAAACATACAAGGAAGCAAAGAGAAGATAGTCAGCTTTGAAAATAATGTGCAGTATTCATAATATAGTTTTTCTTGGAACGGGAATTTATTGCTTTATATTGAATCTTTTCATGTTCTGCTGGGTAGATGGCTTTTTTTTTATTTTATATATAAGCTTAAAATTTTAAAAATTAAAAAAAAAACATTGTATTTAGATTCGGAAAATGTATTTTCTGGTACTGGCTCTGATATTTTCATAGATGTATGGGTGTGGTATGTCACTTCCTTTTTCTAGACCTTATCTTAATCATCTATTAAATAGAGGAATTGTGCTAAGTGATTTCTAAAGTTATCTTCAATTCCAAATCCTATAATCTTATGTAACCCTTATACTCAGTGCCTCAACTGGATGAGCAGTTGGTACAGTGGATAGGATACTGGGCCTGAGGTCAGGAAGACTCATCTTCCTATGGCTAAATCTGGAATCAGACACTTACTAGCTGTGTGATCCTGGGTGAGTCATTTAACCCAGTTGGTCTCCATTTTCTCATTTGCAAAATGATCTGGAGAAGGAAATGGCAAACTACTCCAGTGTCTCTGCAAAGAAATTTCCAAAAGGGTTCATGAATGAAACAGCTGAACAACAAGTAGCTTATTTATCACCTATTTGCTATTAAACACAAGCAGGCACATGCATGAATACATACGCCTATTAATTACTCAATCTCACTTGGTTCTTTTCCAGTACCTACTTTCAGGATTGTATCTGATCATACCATCAATTTCCAAAGAAATCAACTGGTTTAGGATAATTTTGCTTCCACTTTTTGGTAAAGATCTTCCTGATAAAGAACATCCTGTTGGATAATGTGCCAAAACGCAAAGAGAATGAAAAATCCCATTTTTTAACCTCTTGCATTTAACCTCTCAAACATTCTTAAAATAGTTCTCTCTTAATTTGGCCTTCTCTCTACTGGTGTGACATTTCCTCATCCTTTCCTTTTATATCGTCTCTTGTTTCCAGGCTTCATAACGCAAAGCTCCCTTGGTCTTTCTCTAATCTCTGTAACAACTCTTTATCTACTTTTAATGAGGAAAGAACTTTCTTCTTTTCTTAGCGCTGCCTTCTCCACAGGAGGATTATGGAGTGGAAACAGTGCAGGATTACTACTACTACTAGTACTACTACTACTATTGTTACCATTTTTCATTATCATTATTAAAACACATTTACATATTTAAAGTGCGAAAAATGCCCACATTATCTCATTTGATCTTAACACAGGCCTATCAAGTTGGTGATATAGTTATTCTTGTTTGACGATGAGGAAACTAAGGCTGATAGGACAGATGACTTAAGCAGGGCCAAATAACTATTAAATGTCTGAGACAGAAGGTGAATGCAGATTTATCTGATTCTAAATTCAGCACTCTACCCATTGCACCATCCAGCTACCTTTTCCCCCCTTTGGTATTCAAGGTCTCTAGTTCTACTTTTACATCAGTTATTAGATATGTGACCTTGAGGAAGTCACCTATCTGGTTCTCATTTTTTTCATCTGTAAGTCACCTAAAGTATGTTATAGGTTTTAAATCTATGATACTTTAGTTATCTCTGCTCATAATTTCTTAATCCCATTCATTTACAATCCATTTAATAATCTACTCCCCAACATTTTAACTTTCAACTTGACTGAGATAAGTTCCAAATATCTATATCTATATCTATATCTATATCTATATCTATATCTATATCTATATCTATCTATCTATCTATCTATCTATCTATCTATCTATATATATATATATATATATATATATATATATATATATATATATATATATATATATATCTTTACCCTTCACCATTCTCGCATGCCTTCCTTGGGTAGAAAATTGACACAGGCCATTTACCACATTCAAATTTTATGTTTAACTCAGGTTCAATTCTGTATCTAACCCCACCACTCCCACTGTGGGTATAAATTATAGTTGTCCCAGTTCCCTTTAATATAATTACATGTAATGTAAGAATTAAAAGAAGATGTTTTTGGGAGAGGGGAGAAGTTCAGTGTGAGATATGTCAACATGGAAAGGTTAAAAAGACAGATTCCTATGTGTAACCAACTGATATGAAAATAATGTTCTAATAATTTTTCTTAACACAAAAAGGAATATGAAGATCTGGCTTATGCTAATATACACATTAATAATCCTTTTTTAAAGAAAAGAATGTCCTTTTATGAATACTGTCTGTGAGCTATGCGTTCGGTTAAGTTTTGATTCATAAACTGATAGAATTTTAGTATTTTTCTGTTTCTCTTTTTTCTTTAGTTATGGGGTAGATGAAGGGAGATAATGGAGATATAATGAAATCTTCAAAAATTCCCTATTAGAAGGAAACCTGATCAGCTGAATATAAAATCTATTCTAGAAAAAATAATGTGCTTGAAGTAGCATTCAGGGGAGTAAATCCTAAATATATCTGATACTTGGTATGAGTAGGCACTATTCTTGGCATAAAGATTAACATTTTTATAGTAAATTGATAGAAATCATTACTAATAACCAATGATTTGGAGAGATCCAGAGTTTTCCCCTTTCTCTACAGCCCTGATTTTTTTGAAAAAAAGTTCAATTTCTTAAAGAACATTGATAACAATGAGATTAGACTATTTTTTTTTTTGTTCAGATCCCATCCAAGTGAGGTGGCCATTGTGTTCCATTCAGGCCTGTGTGGGGCATAAATTATTTGAACCGACTGCCCAAGGCTGGGAAAAACTGGGTATAGAGACAGTTCTTCTGTATAAGGGTGACATGATTCCACTCTCAGCCCCTCATTGTACTGTAATATTCTTTCTATCATTTGTTCTTAACCAAGCAGAGTTGATAGTCACTCCTCTTCCAAAAAGAACGTATAAACCCTGAACCTGCCAGATTGGTTATCCTTGTTCTAAGAGAGCTGGCCAAATGGCCATTCTTTTATTAATAAAAATGCTGACCTTATGAATAAAATGATTGCATTACCCAGAAACTCTGTCTCTCTAACCTTTTTAATCAGTACAACATAAAGGTTTACAAAATTATTTCCATACAATAGTCATGAAGAGGAATTAGTCCATGAATTATTACATCCAAACAATTAAGTAATGCAAATCCTGAATAAGCGACAACTGTATGTCAGGTACTAGGTCCTGGGAATAGAAGCAAAGTTAACAAACCCTTGCATTACACAGGAGGTGGAATGGGGAGGAAGGAAGCCCCATGTCCAATAATAAGTAGGTATAAATTGTGTTTGCATGTATTTACTTGCATATGTGTTTTACACACGAAATACATCCATGGCTATTTCAGAGGCTGGGAATACCTAACAACTCCGTGAAGGTGAGGGGGTCATCAGAAAAAGGTTTCATGTAGGAAGAAGCAGTTGAGCAGATCTTTACAGGAATCTAAGGAATCTAAGAGGTGAACATCAGATTGGGGAATGTCTTCCAAGGTATGTTGGTAGGAGATAGAACATTATCTATAGGGGTTGGCCAATTTGATTAGATCTCAGAGTAAACATGTTTAATAAAATTAGGCTAGAAAGTTATGCTAATGTCATACTGCACAAGACTTTGTAATTCAGGCTGAGGGTTTATAGTTTCTACTTGACACAATAAGGAGCCACAAAAATTTTTCTTGATGCTTTCTTCTCCTTTGGCTCTTTTAGAGCTAGGTCCCAATTTGCACAAATGAGAATTCCCTTAAGTGACTGCATTATTTTAATTTGTATTGCATATTTCCTTTGAGTTAGAACCAATTACCATATTTTATAAATTCTTAAATTTGAATGGTGCAAATTCAAATACCTGGGTCCATTTCAGGGATGTAGCAGTAAGCACACCAGCATACACAAGAGGGCCTGCTGTTCTTAGATCTGCTTTTCTAAAAAGAAAGCAGCTTTTGAGGTGTCCACAATCTATTTTAATTACATTAACCAACAGGGAAAACAGGCAGATAAATAAAGACCAATAGACAGGGCTTCTAACTGTCTGACCATAAGCAATACATACATCACAAATCAACAGACAAATCTATATGACCATTACAAACATATAGTTACCAGAAAAATAAGCACCAACATCTGGGTTTTCAAAGGGGCAAGAGGGGAGCGTCTCCTTAATGGCTACCCAGAATCCAGTCTGGCCAAATGAACTCTTCCAATGAGTAAGCCCCAAAGCAAAACCTCACCTCTTTATATATACACTTTTCAGAGCCAGAGGTCATCATGGCCCTTGAGGACCAATGTCTCATTAGAAATTAACAAAACATGTGGGCCTTCCTACAAAACAAATCTCCCCTAATCAAATTTTCCTTAACAGGTAGGCCCATTAATGGACTAGGAAGATCTTTAACTCTTATTCAGGTAATTACTATTAGAGACGGTTCATTTATTTTTCCACACTAATTGTGGCCTAACTATACTCAGTTTTGAAGACCTCCTCTCTCTGATTATGACCCCTTTGCTTCTGTTCCTTTTCTTGATTATTCAATTTCCTCTAATTCCTTCTCTATCACCTTTGTTAAGTTCTCAATTTCCTATAACCCCTTAAGAGGCTGTACCCTTCCAGGCAGTGTTCTCAGCCTCTACTCTCTCTACAATCTTTCTCACATTTATTAGTCAGATAGAAGAGAAAAAAGTGCCCTGGCCTGGAGCCATGAAAATCTGAGTTCAAATCTAGACTGAGATATTTAGTAACTCTGTTACTGTGGGCAAGTCATTTAGCTTATTAAAGAAATTGAAGCAATTTCTTTCTCTGTGAAATGGAAACGATAACTACTTCTTAAGGTTCCTCTGAGGATTAAGTAATATGATGTTTGTAAAGTACTGAGCACTGTTTCTGGAACACAGTAGGCACTATATAGATTATTATTTTCTTCCACCTTATTTCATTCTCCCTATTTCACTTATCAACTTCGGGCAGATAACTCCTAAATCTCTCTCCCACGCTTGACTCAACTATATTCTGTATGTTTTTAAATAAATGTTTTTTCAGCATGTTACGTTCAGCATGTGCAGAACTGACAATCTATCTGTATCCTCTACCCTGCAGTCTGTCCTCTCACAAGCAAGTATCCTATCTAGGGTTGTAGCATTAGAAATTTGGGGGGTTTAGATTGGGCTCAGAACATTGAGTCATTTAGTAGTCTATAAACAATATAGCTTAGGACCTCTTTAGCCAAACACTTATGTATGATATATATGATTACCATGTTGGTATGGATGTTCACAGGTATGTACATATGTACATATACATATTATTATGAATGTATGATATATGTATATATGCTATAGTACACATAGTGCTCATATATATTTGGTAGTATGCATGCATGTGTATGTGTGCATATATATGTATATCTATATATGAATATACCTACATATAAATATGTACATATATGCATACATATACACTTATACATATGCACTTGTATGTATGTATGTATATGCCATACTATGTGTTACAGTACTCTTGTTAGAAAGATGACAGTCTTTGCACATCTATCAATCAATCAGAGTGTTAACTTTTATTAAGCACTTATTATATGTTAGGTACTTTGCTAGTTTCTAAGGCAATAAAAAGATATAAAAGACAGTGCCTTCTCTCAAGGAAAGGCAGTAGAATTACCAATAGCTGCCATACACATACATATATACATATGCATGCATATATCTAATAATAATACCAATAATATCATTTATATAATGATTGTTATATATGTGAGCATTGTGCTATGTCATTTACAAAAGTTATCTCACTGGATCTTCATGACAACCCTGGGAGGTAGGAGATGTTGTTATCACCATTTTACAGTTGCAGAAACTAAGGTAAATAGAGGCTAAATGACTTTCCCATAATCACACAGCTAATAATTATATAGTGTTGGATTTTATTGCAGATCTTCCTGAATCCAGAGATTTCTCTGTAATCTTGCTGAAGTCTAGAAGGGAGATTTCTATTCTTGCCTAAAGTGGAGCTATAGAAGGGATCATGAGGTTGGATGCTCTGTTACTCAGAGAGGGTGTATCCAAAGAGAAATATATCTACTTGCCCTCCTAAACATTGCTAGTCTAAGGAAAATAATTTTTAGGTTCAGATTCTAACCCTGGTCACTGTCCCTTAAAAAGGAAGGGTAGTTTATTGTTTCCAGAATCAAAAACAAAAATCTTTGCCTGGCATTCAAAGTTCAGGTCTTCTTATCTTTCCCTTTTTATACCTTACTCCCTGACACATACTCTTACTTTCTGTGACACTGGCCTTCTGACTATTCCATGAACATGACAGTATCTCTCTCAGCTCTGGATCTTTTTTCTGGAAGTTCCCCAGGCCTGGAATGATCTCCCTCCTCGACTCTACTAAACCCCCCAGGTTTCTTTAAGTCTCAACTAAAATCTCATCTTCTTCAGAAATTCATTTCGTATTCTTTTAAGTTTAGTACCTTCCCTCTGTTAATATTTTTTGCTGTTTATCCAATATATGACCTTGTTTGTATATATTTGTTTTTTATCTCCCAGATTAGATTATGATTTCCTTGAGAGCAAGGACTATCTTTTTATAGCCTTAGTAATTAGTACAGTGCTTAACATGTAATAAATGCTTAATAAATGTTTACTGGCTGATTAACATTCAAAGACTAGCCCCTTTCTAACAAATGTGCTATGACAGATAGTGAATATTAAGTAATCCAATTTATCTAAGCAAAGAGTGAGAAAACACATAGAAGTTATATAGGTTAGAATGTACCTGAGAAAATATTGAATGAATGAGCTCACAGACTGCATCTCTGTATGAAAAATCTTGGAATAAGCAAGAAAGAAAATGAGAGAGAGAGAGACAGACAGAGAGAGAGACAGAGAGACAGAGACAGAGACAGAGAGACAGAGAGAGGATTCATAGAATATTCAGTCATACACTCACATTCAAGGGGTAATTCTCTGAAATCCCTTTACCTTTTCATCTTTCTCTCTTTTCCACATCTGTACTTATTTTCTCTCTGGAAAGAAGAATTTATCTCTCATGGCAAAGTCATATACTATCTCTACAGTTCCCGTAGGCAATCTCTACTGAGTCATCTCAACTAACGAGGGTCTTGTCCAAACTTCAGTTGCCAAAATGCTTCATAGTTTTAAAATTGAACTACATTTAGTTTCAACTGAAGCTATTAGGTGGTAGGCAAGTATCACTTCCTTTACCCTACCCTAATTCCCTCTCGCCCTCTGTTGGAAATCTTTAAGAGCAGCCTTATTATAGTGTCCTGGGGTTTTTGTCTTTGCACTATGTACAGTGAAATCCATTGTATATGTCATATTGCTTACCCTGGAGTGGAGTGATGTGGGAGCCATTGTTCTACATGCAAAAAAAAAAAAAGGCTGGAATAGGATTCAGCAGGAATAACTGGTAGGTTGTGAAACTGAGAGCCAGAATGAAATCCATGACCTGAGTTATAAATTGAATGGTGAAGCCCACAAGGAAAAATAGAGTGAACTTCTATCCTTCATCCAAAATGTACACAGTCCCTCACTGTTGTGCTTATACTTTATAACCAGAATTCTGGAAACAATTTCCCAGAATTACAGTGTATATAAAATGCTTTTTGTCTTATTTTCCCCTCAGACTCAAATATACAAAAAAGAATTATCTCTGAAGTTGGATGCATTAACTGAAAATATTTCTATTTGCTATTCCCATGGTACTATAATGCTCATTCAGAAACCAGAAAAAAAGATTTAGCTAAACCTAAAAGGAATCATTTCATTGGCAACTATAGGAAAAAAAAAACAAAGAAACAAAACAAAGAAACACCTTGGGAATACTTGAATTTAACACTTTGTTTGGAATCACCCAGCATGTTGCTTAATAACTATGCTTTAGAATATTTGATCTATCTGGCACCAAGGGACTCTGAAATTTTTAAAATAATTAAGGTCAGTAAGACAGAGGCAGTGTTGTGTTTCAGAAAGGTGAGATGTGGAATCTGGAAAGTTGGGCTTCAATGCATTAGCTGTGTTGGTTTGACTAAGTCATTTATAATTATTGCACTTGATTCATTATTTAAAAAGTAAGAATCATAGTTATACCACAACATTAGAAAGATGATAGGAGTATTCAATGATACATGGGATATAAAGGCCTCTGAAAACTATAAAGCACTATATAAAGTATAAGCTATCATTAAAATGTACTGAATTTGTTATGAGAAGACTAGTGTTCATATACCATCCATATACCTCATGGTAGCTGAGGAAGAGCTATTTAACCTCCCAGTTTTTTCATTTTTCAAAATGAAATAATTTTTATCCTATTTCTCTTATTAAGTAGTAATTGGAATGAGAAAAGAGAACATGCTAAAAGTATTTTGTGAAGTTCAAAGTATTTATAAGTGTCAGGCATGAAGCAATTTTTGTGGAAAAAGAAAATTGCAGGTGCTCATCATTGGGAAGTAACTGAATAAATTGTAGCATATGAATGCAATGACACTCTGTTGAAAGAAATAATAAATACAAGCAAATATGAGAAATATGGGAAGATGTCTTAAGTAATATGTATTTTTAAAAAAGCAGTAGAACTATATATATACAATGACTTTAAGAACCTATGAAAATGACATTATGTGCAACTGAATTGTAAAAACTGATCTTACTACTGGAAAACACAGGATGATATCTTTCTCCTTCCTTTCAACAGAGAAGTGGTAGTCTCTGAGCATAGAAGGGTTCATGGTTTTCAGATGAGAACTTTGATTCTGTTCCTTTTATTTACCTGTTTTCCTTTGTTACAAGGGAAGTTTCAGTGGAGATTGACATTGGACAATGACTGTAAAGAAGAAAAGGCATGGAGGAAACTTAAGAGTTAATTGTCAGCTATGGATATAATGGCAATGAAGTTGATGAAGATAAGTTTCAGATTTTTCCTATGTGTATAACTACAGGATTTCCAATCTCAACATCTCAATGAAGAAAAATGTACTTTCTCAGAGCCAAATGAACCAATACGGCCAATGGTCATATATAGCCAGTAATTTCAGGGAGTTGATACCAATATGAGGCTTCTCAGTTTAAATGTGCTAATTTATTTAAAACATATCTTAAGAATATTTCTGGTGTAGATGAAGAAATCAAGGTTCAAAGAGGTGATAACATCTAAGATTACAAATAAGTAAAGAAGATATTCAAACCCAGAGGTCCTCACTTCAAATCCATTGTTCTTTCTACTGTATTATACTGGCCTTTCTCAACTGAGAACTGAGTTCATTCTAGTTATTAATAATGTAAAGAAAGAAGCACAGTTCTTTTCCCAAATCCAAGGCTCTTGACATCATACACTCACTAGTTCTGAATTTTCCCAGGAAACAGGACCTAGACTTTCTGGTTTCCTGATTTCACTTGTTGCAAACTCAATCTCCCTTGTTTAGATTTTTTTTCCCATTTTATTTTTCTATTTCAATCTTAACACCAAAGAAATGAATATTTTCATATATATAGTGAAAAAAGAAGGCAAGGATTGTAACATGAAAATATGTCTCTCTATGGAATCCTGATTGGGAAAAAGAAATAAAATACAGTAATAAATGAAAAGCCATAAAAACTTAAAGTGGAAGTCCAAACATGGTGACCTATTTACAATCATAACTTAGATACTGACATATTTTAGGCAATGAGTCATAACTTAAGATACTATGAATTATAAAAGTCAAAACAAGAATATTGTGACCTATATGTGCCTGGCACATGATCCATATACAAACTTATGTTTGGGCATAACATTGGATTAACTTCCAAGCTCATTACTAAAGACAAAACCAAAAATATCCTCAACTCGGTAATGATGCACTCTCCAGCTCCTCCTGCCTTTCTCTGTTTTCTATAATTACCAAAGGGATTGAGGGGGTTCTTTAGTGGGGATCCACTGAACTGTCTGGCTGTCATACACATACACACACACACAAACACACACACACACATATGATTTTCATTTTGGAATTCTCTCTCTCCCTCACAACTCCTTGCTCACTCATTAAAATGACAAAAAATTATTTCAAGGCATATGAGATACCAAATTATATTATAAAGTGGCAATCATCAGAATGATCTAATATGGTTATTAAGAAATAAAGCGGTGGATCAGTGAAATAGATGAGGCACACAAGACACAGTAGTAAAGGACCACAGTAATCTAATGTTTCATAAATCTGAAGACACTGGCTCCTGGGATAAGAACCTACTATTTGACAGAAACTGATGGGCAAATTGAAAAAAAAATGTGGTGAAAACAAGATATAGACCAACATCTACTATATACCAATATAAAAATAAAAACAGGTATATGTTTTAAACATAAAGGGTGATACCATAAGCAAAAAGGAGTATAAAGAAAGTGTATCTTTCATATCAGTGAAGAAGAGAAAAATATATGACGAAATAAAAAGAAGAGAGCATTGTAAAATATAAAACGAATAATTTCAATTATAATAAATTAAAACGGTTCTGCACAAATAAAACCAATGCAACCAAGATTAAAAGGAAAGCAAAAAGCTGAGAAGTGGTTTTTATAGCAAATGACTCTGGTCTAAAAGCCTCATTTCATAAATATATAGAGAACTGAGTCAAATTTATAAGAAGCCAAATCATTCCCTAACTGATAAAGGATATGAACAGGCAGTTTTCAGATGAAGAAATTAATACTATCTATAGGATGTGAAAAATGCTCTACATCACTATTCACTAAAGAAATTCAAATTCAAACAACTCTGAAGTACCATCTTACACCTCTCAAAATGGCTGATATGAAAGAAAATGATGTTTTGGAGAGGATGCAGGGAAATTGAGTCACTCATATACAGTTGGTGGAGTTAGGAACTGATCCAACTATTCTGGAGAACAATTTGGAATTATGCCCAAGGAGAAAACAAACTGTGCATACTATTTTTTTTCAACAATACCACTACTAGGTCTCTATCCCCAAGAGATGCTAAAAAAAGGGAAAATTATCTACATGTACAAAATACTTATAGTAGCACTTTTTGTGGCAGCAAAGAATTGGACATTTAGGGGAATGTTCATCATTTGAGGAATGTTGTGCATATGAATTTAATGGAATATGATTGTGGTACAAGAAATGACAAGCAGATGGATTTCAGAAACAAAAACTTGCAAAGGCGTATGTGAACTGACAAAAAATGAACAAGCATAGCCAGGAGATCATTGCATGCAAGTAATAGTGACATTGTGCAATGATCAACTATAATTGACTTAGCTCTTCTCAGCAATATAATGACCAAAGATAATTCCAAAAGACTCACAATGACAAGTGCCTTCAGGCACCAGAATTTTCACCTTCAGAGAAAGAACTGATGGAATCTGGATGTGGATTGAAGCATACTTTTTAATTTTTTTCTTTCTTTTTTCCTTTGTTTAGCTTTTTTGTTTGTGCTTTTTCATAACAATATTGATGCTGAAATTTTTTTTTTCTTGATGGCATATATATAAACTATATTAAATTCTTTGCCTAATCCATGAGTCAGGAGGAGAAGGATAGAGAGAGAGAATAGAAAACTTGATAAAAAATGTTAAAAGATGGTTTTACATGTAATTGGAAGAAATGAAATATTTAAAAAAAGGAAAGAAAAGTTGTTTGTTGCTGTGTTCACACAGTTCCTATGTGTATTCTACAATGTTAAATATAATTTCTCTTTCTATTTCTTCCTGTGTTTTTTTGAGTAATATATAGAAATGCTGATAATTTGCATGAGTTCATTTTATTTCCTGCAACTTTTCTAAAGTTGCTAATTATTTTACCTAGTTTTTTAGTTGATTCTCTAAGTATACCATCAAATCTTCTGCAGAGTGATACTTTAGTTTCCTCAATTCCTATTCTAATTTCTTCTATTTATTTTTTTCTTACTGTTACAGTTAGCATTTCTGATACAATATCAAATAGTGATAGTAATAATGGTTATCCTTGCTTAACTCATGATCTCGTTGTAAAGGTTTCTAGTTTATCCCCATTACAGAGAATTATTATTTTTTCAGTTTAGGTAGACAATGCTTATAACTTTAAGAATAATTATATTTATTCCAGTACTTTCTATTGTTTCTAACAAAAGAACACAATGTGTTTATTTCACCAAAACCTTTTTCTGCTTCTATCAATACAACAATTTGTTTCTTTGTTGTTTTTATTAAAGATGCAGTTAATTTTTCTGGTAGTTTTTCTAATATTGAACAAACCTGTCTTCTTGATATAAATCCTACCTGGACTTCATGATATATTGCTCTAGTCTCCTTGCTACAATTTTGTTTAAAATTTTTGCATCACTATTCATTGGAGAAATTGTACTTCTTTCTTGTTGTTTTGGCAAAGGTGGTTTCTTATTAAAAATTTTATCATGATGCACTTAGTATGAAAACCTGTCCAGAGCAGGCAAGAGTTTCTGGTAGTTTTTCTAATATTGAACAAACCTGTCTTCTTGATATAAATCCTACCTGGACTTCATGATATATTGCTCTAGTCTCCTTGCTACAATTTTGTTTAAAATTTTTGCATCACTATTCATTGGAGAAATTGAATACTCTCTTTCTTGGTGTATCTCACAATGCCCCCATCTTTGGCAAAGGTGGTTTCTTAAGTTTTGATGTTTGCAAAATTTTATCATGTGATTTTCATTCTCTTTGTGTTGGTCTTCTACTTAGCAGTATGAAAACCTGTCTTACAATACAGGAAAGTGGGGGAGAAAGGGATAAGAAGAGTGGAGGGGATGATGGAAGGGAAGACAATGGGAGGAGGGAGCAATTTCAAGTCAACACCCAGGGAGGGACAGGATTAAAAGAGGGAATAGAAGCAATGAGGGGCAGGATAGGATGGAGGGAAATATTTTTAGTCTTACACAATACAACTAGTATGGAAGTCATTTGGAAAACTACACAGATATGGCCTATATTGAATTGCCTGCCTTCCCAAAGGGAATGGGTGGGGAGGGAGGGATAGGGAGAATTTGGAATTCAAAATTTTAGGAACAACTGTCTAGTATTGCTGTTGCTACTAGGAAAGAAGACATACAGTTAATGAGGAATAGAAAGTCATCTGGCCCTACAGGAGAAAAGAGAAGATGGAGACAAGAGAAGGGAGGGATGACAGAAGAGAGGGCAGATTGGAGATAGGGAAAATTAGATTGCTTGGGGTATTGGGGTGGGGGGAGGGGAGAAAAGGGGAGAAAATTTGGAACGCAAAATTTTGTGAAAATGAATGTAAAAAGTTAAATAAATAAATTTATGAATAGAAAAAAAAGAAAGTACCTTTCTATAGTCTTATTTTTTTCCCTTTTTTGGGCACTTTCCAAGTCAGTTATTTAACTTTTGAATTCTTTATCAAGAGGAGGGTATACTCTGGGGACCTGAAAGTTCTCAGTCCCTCCAAAGTGGCACAATCAAGGGAGAGGAGTTTGAGCCTCTCCTGGCCTGCACACTGCTCGGGGGGCAACCAAAACTTTTTTGCCCAGAATCTGTGAGTGGTAGAATTCCCTCTCCCCAGTGCCTTCCAGTTCTGCCAGTCCTCTTCCTCTTTGCCCCAGGGCCTGGCTCAAGGCTGAGATTCAGATCAGCTGCTCAGTTCTGCTTTACATGTGGAGGTAGGGGAGGGGGGAATCGGGGCTCCAACAATGGACTCTTCCAGTGCAGCGGTTGCTGCAGGCAGAGCCAGACTGGTTCCCTTTCCCATATGAAAAAGCTCTCTCACTGACCTTTAAAACTTTCTTTGGCTCTTGTGAGTTGAGAGATCTGAGAAGCACTGCTGTTGCAGGGGATTCTGGCCCTGAGGCCTGTTTCAGTCCCATTCTTGCTGGTGCCAAGCAGCCAAGGCTGAGCTTGTCTCTATGGGCTGCACTCTACTCCATGCCCTGTGTGAGAGACCTTTCCTGTTGGCTTTCCAGGCTACCTTGGGATGGAAATCTCTTTGATTCTGTCATTTTGTGGCTTCTGCTGCTCCACACTTTGTTTATAGTCATTTTTTATAGACATTTTATGAGCTGTGGGGTAAGAGCTAGAGTATACACATCTTTCTACTCCACCATCTTTGCTCTGCCTCCTTTCAAGCATTTTTAATCCACCTTTAACAATGTTGAGCACATATGATAACTTAATAATGGTTTGTTGGCTTTTCTCTTGGCTGTGTCTTTAAGTTCTTTTTCTTGTTTCTCTCTCCTTATTTCAGATTCAATCAACTCACAATGCTTTTTTTCATTGAATTTTACTTGTTCTCCCTGCTTGTTGTCCTTTTCCTCCCTCATTTATTTTCAGTACAACTCCAAGATCAAATTTAATGATACCACTTTCACTACTCATTTCTACGATCAGGATTGTTTCCAAATAAATTGAAATGAAGTGGTTCTTATCTTTCAAATGCTATAGAATCTGTTCCCATGATACTTGTCTTACCTTAGGCACTTTCCTTTGACCTAACTCCCCTCTCTCACATGCATGCATTCACATTCCCACTGGCTTCACTAACTTTTGTCAAGTCCTTTTCTCTATTAGTCTCTGGACATATCTCTATATCCATATTTATAGCCATAGCTAGCTAGCTAGATAGATAGATACACAGACAGACAGACAGACAGATAGCTAGCTAGCTAGATAGATAGATAGACATAGATATTTCATTTTCTGGTAAAGTCAGTTAACCCAATTCCTTCTGTTAGCTAACAAAAACACAGCATGATATGTCAGTGGTGTCAAATGCACATAGAAATGAGGACCACTGAACCATACATAAAGGATCACTCCATTTGTCACATTTGTTTTTTAAAAATATTAGCATTATCTATGTTTTGTAGTATTTTTATTTATTTTTTCAAATATTTTCCAATTATATTTTGGGCTAGTTTGAGACATAATGGGAATATTGTGGACTGTATGTAGCCTGATGGCTATGTATTTGAAAACTTAGGTGTAGGGGCAGAAGGTATATACATACATACATGAATATATGTATACATACATATGTATATATGTATACATATACACATACAACACACATACGCATATATATGTATATATAAAACATCGAATACTGTTTCTGCTGATTGCTAGCCAAATGATTTTGGACATATCTTTTCATTCATGAATCTTGATTTCCTTCTATGTAAACTGAGAATTTAACTAGCTAAATCCTATTATCCAAATTCAAGATGTTTGTTGTAATCAGTATCCCGCTGTGGTACCTTGAAGGAGAACAAAGCAGTGGGAGTGAGTACTCTCTGGACGCATGAATTATTGAAGAGGAAGGGAAAGATTCTCTACGATCAAACAATATACTTTAGTCAAAATATTCCATATCTTAGGATTATCTGCAGAGTCTTTACCTTCCAAACTTCCTTGGCTCAATCTCCTGATCCTGCTCTGGAGAAAGGGGAAATGATCTGATAACATATTTCACAATAATAAAGCACAATACATTTTTTGTTCTCCAGAACTCACAGTTTTGTCTACAATATATTTACCACCCAGCCAGGGCTATCTTGCTTGTTAATTCTAATAGTTCACATTTATATAGTAAATATAAATTCCCTCAAACAACTCTTTGAGGAAAATAGTAAATGATTACTATCCTCATTTAACAATGGTCACCTCTATGTGACTGTTTTCTTATTTGTAAAATTGATAACGATTCTTACACTAATTTTGACACAAATTAGTCTAGAAAATGTGAAACGTTACATAGATTTAGAGTTCTAGGTCAGTAGAGAAAGGAAATAAACCTTTATATAATTTCTACAGTGTGCTGGGCACTTTGTTGTCTATTTATCACATAGGTTTTCAAGTAGGTCAAAGAAGGAAATAATTGGAGTGGGGGACCATATGCTATTAGATCAGAGATTTACAACTTTGAGGCACTCTAAAGATTATCTAAATCATTCCCTTACAGATAGTGGAATTTAGGCCAGAAAAGTGAAGAGGTTTATCAAATGTCAAACACATTATAAGTAGCTAAGCAGAGATATAAATTCAAGTTTTGTGATTCCAAAGTCAGTGGTCCATAGCATGTGCTCAGAACATCCCATATGACTCCACCTTCATTCAAGGCTAATCATGGATTAACTCTTCTACTACAGTTCTTAAACTCTAGACAGTTCATCACATACATATTTAATTATCTGTTAATTACTTTCTCAAAGGCATGGTTTATAGCTTACCTGTTATCTGTATTCATGTCAGCATGGTGCCCCCATAGGGAGTATGTTTGCCATATAATAACAACTTTGGCATCAATTCTTTGAATAACTGATGAGGAATGAATGGCATCACCACCGATGACCTCTCACAAGTGGCAGATATATAGCAGCAAAAAGGGAAATGTGTTCCTTCTATGATGCTTCAAGAAATGAGCAGATCACAGGCTGCTCAGATCTACCAAAAGCAAGAGATAGGGGACTAAGGATGTCAGGATAACACTAGATCACATTTCAATAAGAATTTATTGTCATAATTAGTGGGTGAGTCAATTACAGCATTCTAAGATTTTAAAACATGTTCCTCATAACAATCTTTTAAGCAATGCAGTTCTATTGAATGTGAGTTACATGTGAATTTTTTTTCCCATGGCAACCACTACCACCATCAACAAAAGGAATATTCAAGAAGACCTCCAGTCCTACAAAGATGTTTTCTTGTCTAATGATGCCAGTCTAGATAAAAAGGTGACAGGAGGTACTAGGAAAGCTTTTTAGATGATCTAAAAACTTTAGTTACAGAGGCAGCTGTGGCTCAGTGGATAGAGCACTGAGCCTGGGGTCAGAAAGACCTGAATTCAAATCCAACAACAGAAACTTCCTAGTTATGTAACCCTATACAAGTCACTTAACTTCTATTGTTTGACAAAGGATCCATTGGAAAAGGAAATTAAAAACCACTACAATGTCTCTGCCAAGAAGGCCCCATGAAAAGCTAAAGTCTGTAAGATCTTGAAGAGTCAGACTTGACTGAATAACTGAATAAAAAAGTTTTAATTTAACTATCCATAATCTAAAAGCGAAATTGAATAAAAATACTATTAAAAATAATACTATCAATTTTTTTTTATATTTATTCATCTGGTGGTTAGATAGTGCTCCTGTCAGGTATTTGCAAGAGATACTACTATGAAAATAATTACATCCTATGTCCCAGGTTATGTTGTAGAAGATGAAGAGGTAATTTCTGTTAGGAACTCAGTACGAATTAGCAATCTACATCATTATGTACTTGCATACTTGGTGACCTCAGTGTAAAGGTGGGGATATGTAAGGATGCTAGAAAGTAGATTAAAAAAATATGAATCTAAAATAATCAAAGACATTGGCAAAGGATTAATAGACTACATAAAGTCTTCATATCGAAATGTTACAAATATCTTCTTTGCAAAAAGAAGAACATGGTGTGCATGTTCAATGCAAAAAAGGAAACTGATCATGTTTTAAAAGGCAAGAAGTGAATCCTTATTACTTTGAGTCATTCTTGAATCAGTAGCCTATATAAATTCAGAACTCTAAATTTTAGTATAAAGATAAAAATAAATACATGTGTACAAATAAGAATGAGGATAATATTATTTATGCTCAACCATATTCTGATTTGTTTATTGACAGTGAAAAAGAGGATATGAACAGAAGAAAGGATGTCAGAATTGCTTAACCTGATTTTACATAAAAATGTAACCAAAATAAATCAAATGCCATTCCATGGAGGCCCATGATACCTTCAAAACTCTATTTTTAGAAAACACTTTCCTTATTTTTCAATTGGAAAGTCGTCACAGCTAAGGGAAATAATAATTAAAATTGTAAAAATGTAGATCTGCAGAAGGCTGACAGAAAATTATGGGAAGTTTTCCCTTGTAAATCAGTAAAGATTAAACATTTCAAAGACTGTCTTAAAAACTTTCATTTGAGTAAAGTCATCTTGATGGAATTTAAGAAAAAAATGGAAGGAGGACAACAAACTGATGAAAAAAGTTTTTTAAAAAGAGTTTTAATCTCATTTCACCATCAAGATCAGTGAGACTATTTCATTTGCACCCTAATATCTTGGCCCAGGATGTGGTTTAAAAAAAAAATTAGAAGGATACTAACAAGAACAAAGATAGAAAAAAGTAGCCAGATTAAACCCAACCAAAAGTCTGCAAACATTAATCACCTACTATGTACCAGGCACTTGCTAATTGTTGAGGATATACAAAAAGACCAAAAGACAGTAACTGCCCTCAAGGAGCTCATAATGAAACATGATAACAAGCAAATTATATATAGGGAATTGAGTGGAATTCAAAAAAGTTTCCTGTAAAAGATGTAATTTTAATTGGGATTAAAGAACTTTAGGGAACCTTGCAGACAGAGAAAAGGAGGAAAAGCATTCCAGGAATTGGGGGACTGCCAGTGAAAATGGCTTCTCTGATAGCCAGAACTGACAGCTAGGTGGTCTAGTTTTTGGAATAGTCAGGTGGCCAATGTCATTAGATTGAAGATCAAGTTGTGGGGACTAAAGTGAAAAAAGATTGGAAACGTAGGAGGGGGTTAGAGTATAAGGACCTTGAATAAAAGGATATATATATATATATATATATATATATATATATATATATATATGTATATATATATATATATGTATATATATATATATATATATATATATACATATATATATATATATATGGTTTTGGAGAAGATAGGGAACCACTGGTATTTATTGAATAAGCATGTGTATACGAAATACTTGTTCCTATGATTTAGAAAAAGCACATTAGTGGCCAAATGGAGATAGAATTTGAATTGAAAGAGACTTGAGGTAAGTATACACACCAGTACACTCTTGTAATAGTTCAGGAATTAGATGGTAAGGGACTACATTAGAGTGGTAGTCATTTCAGCAGAGAGAAGGGGGTATATATTTTTACTTGGTAAAACATTTTTGTTTAAAATTTTCATTTCCAATTTCTATCCCTCCCCTGTTACTGATGCAGTGAGAAATTGGATATAGGTTATACATATGCAGTTATGTAAAACATTTCCATACTAATAGTTTTGTACAAGAGGTCTAGAATAAAAGGAAAAGGAGTAAAAAGTAGTATGCTTCACTCTGTTTTCAAAATATTAGTTCTTCTCTGGAGGCAGGTAGTATGTTTCATCATTAATCCTTTGGGATTGTCTTAGGTCATTGTATTGCTGAGAATACCTAAGTCATTCACAGTTCTTCATCAAACAATATTGCTATTACTGCATGCAACATTCTTCTGGTTCCATTTGCTTCACTTTGAATCAGATTGTTTAAGTCTTTCCAGTTTTTTTCTGAAATTATCATGTTTGTCATTTCTTATAACACAATAATATTACATTGTAATCTGTAACTGTAAGTAAGATGGTTAGGTGGGTTATGGTGCTTTCTGGTTCTGAAAAATTGTGTTTATTCTGGGAAATTGACATTTTACCTTGGGGCTCACTCAAGGGAAGGGTACTTTGCCTCAAGTCTTTTGGATTCTAAGGACTCTAAGTAGCCATTTTCAAGAGGCCCTAATCTGTGAAAGCCTCAGATGTTGGTACTCTCCTATTCCGGTGATGTAGCAATGGTAGTGTTTAGGGGAAGATGGATGTCCATTGAATATTATACTACACAGCAGCTGACTGTATCTAAATTGACAATTTGTGTTTGAAGGGGAACCTTTAGGGTTGAATGCCATATGTGTCTTCACTAGCTCCATTAAGGTTTGGAGGAAGCATTCAGGGTTGACGTACAAGCTAGATGGCTGTGTGTGCCTTGATTGGCCCCAACTGAGGCTTGAGGAGATTTATGAAAATGCAAAAGTTGTGCCTATCTCAATTGAACCCCTGAGACATAGGGAAAGTTGCCACCCTCCCTACTCCCCACTTCTCACTGGCTCCTGTGAGAAGGGTGATGATTGAGGAGTGCTGTAGGAGCTATACTAGTGGTTCCATTGTCAGCAGCCCTTGTGTGAACGCTGGACTAGAATAAAGTAAGATTTTTGATCCCTTCAAAGCTGTCTTTCCTGTTTGACCAGATCAAGAATGAAGTAGTGCTAGCAGTCCACCTGCGTGCTGTGTTTATTGCTGTTACACCATCATATATCACAGCTTGTTTAGTCATTTCCCGATTGATGGGCATCATTTAAATTTTCCATTCTTAGCTACCATAAAAAGAGCTGATACAAATATCTTTGTACAAATAGGTCCTTTTCCTTTATTTTTTTTTTGATGTCTTTGGAATAAACCCAGCAGTGACATTGCTAGATCAAAGGGTACACGTAATTTTACAGCCCTTTCGGCATAGTAACAAACTACCTTCCAGAATGATTGGATCAGTTCACAACTCCACTAACAGTGCATTAGTGTCCCAGTTTTCCCATATCACCCCTAAAATCCAATGTTTTCCTTTTTTCATATTAGCCAATCTGATAGGTGTGAGGTGATACCTCAGATATTTTAATTTGCGCTTCTTTAATCAAGTGATTTAGAGGAATTTTATATGACTATAGATAGTTTTGATTTTTTTTTTTTGTCTGAAACTTGCCTGTTCATATACTTTGCCCATTTATCAATTGAGGAACGATTTGTATTCTATCAATTTCACTCAGTTCTCTAAATATTTGAGAAATGAGATCTTTATCAGAGATAGTTGATGCAATTTTTCCCAATTTTCTGCTTTCCTTATAATTTTATTTGCATTGGTTTTGTTTGTGCAGTTTTTAAAATTTTAGATAATCAAAATTATTTATTTTCATTTTTAACACTCTCTATTTTCCTTGGTCCTAAGTTCTTCCCTTATCCATAGATCTGATAGATAACCTATTCCATGTTCTCTTAATTTGCTTATGGTATCACAGGGAGTGCATTTAAGAGATGTTGCAAACAAGAAATTCACAGGCCATGGCAGCAGATTGGTTATGGGGTGGAGTGAAAGACAGTGTAGGGTTGAGTATAATTCCCGGATTGAGAGTCTGTGGGCCTGAGAGAATACTATTCCCTTCTATAGAAATAGGGAAAGTAGGGAAGAGTGTTTTGAGTGAATGGGTAATGAATTCATTTTTGAATGTATTGAGTTTAAGATGTGTTGAGGACTTTCATTTATAGATGTCTGAAGTGCTGTTTGAGATGCAAGATTGGAAGTTAGAAGAGAGGCTGGAATAGTACAGGTAGATTTGAGAATACTAACATAAACAGAGTAATTAAATCTATGTGAGCCGATGAGATCACTAAGTGAAGAAGTATAGGGAAAAAAGAGAAGAGGGACCAAGACAATATCCTTGGGACATTTGCAATTAGAGGCAGTAATTTGGATACCAATTCAGGACTGGAGACTGAACAGCAACAAATAGTCTTCTTTTTCGTATTTTACAGAGAGGTAAGAGGAGATCCAGAAGAATGTTGTCCTAAAAATCTATAGACAGGAGAGAA